>CP106727.1:107050882-108275804 GCA_025506655.1 Gossypium rotundifolium | reverse complement strand
CTCAAAATTCCAACTATTTCATGCATTAATGACACAATCTCACTATTTGCATTTAAGTCCTACTTAGGTGTTTTCATGCAAACATCTTTCACAAAAGTTGTTTCTCATCTCCCTAACTTTCATTTTCGTCCATAAAAACTTAGTTAACATCATAAATACTCCCATGTCAAGTCCCTAGACTTTCAACCATATTGCAAATTAGTCCCCTCATTAGCTAGCTTAAGCTTTGGGGACTCCAAAATAAAAAAAACATCAATTAAAACCACCTAAATCACTTACTAGTAAGGAGATAGCTTGACTGAAAGTTTGAACCCCCAAAAGCTCTATTTTCTATTCAATTTTCGGTGGGAAGAAGGAAGGTGAATAGTGAAAGATGATAACATCTTTTACTCATCTAGTTTTATTTATTAGCCACCTTACATAATCAAATTTGACCAAAACTTAATGCAGTTGTCCCTAGCTTATATGGCCAGCCAACACACATCCAATGGCCTAAATTCACTTTAAAATCCTCCAAATTACAATCTATAGCTATTAAGTACTCCTACCTTGAAAAATAGAATTTTTGCACTTTATGCAATTTAGTCCTTTCCCACAATTAAGCATGCTATTGTTAAAATTAAAGCACCAAAATTTCCATATAACCATATATTATTACCATAACACATAAAGTAATACTAAAATAATTTTCTCAACCTCGAATTAGTGGTCCCGAGACCACTATTCTGACTAGTCCCAAAATCGGGCTGTTACAACTCTCCCCCTTTAGGGATTTTTGCACTCGAAAATCTTACCGGTAAAGAGGTTTGGATATTGCTCTCTCATGGCTTCTTCCGGTTCCCACGTAGCCTCTTCTACACCGTGTCTTTACCACAACACTTTTACTAAGGCTATGTCATTATTCCTCAACTATTTCGCTTGTCGAGCTAAGATTTTAATTAGCTCTTTCTCATATGTTATATCCGGTCGTATCTCAACTTCTGTTGGAGGAATCACATGCCAAGGATCGAAGTGATAATGCCTTAACATTGATACATGAAACAAGTTGTGGATTTTCTCTAACTCTGTCGGTAAAACCAACCGATATGCCACTGGCCCAATCCTTTCAATAATCTTATACGACCCTATGAATTTCGGACTCAATTTACCCTTTCGACCAAATCCTAATATTTTCTTCCACGGAGACACTTTCAGAAATACCTTATCACCCACTCAAAACTCAATTTCTTTTCTTTTCAAATCTACGTATGTCTTTTTTTGATCTGAAGTAGCTTTCAGACTATCCTAAATAACCTTCACTTTCCCTTCAGTCTCTTTAACTAAATCAACCCCATGGATTTGTTTCTCACTCAGCTCAGTCCAATACAAGGGAGTCCGACACTTGCGACCATATAAGGCTTCATATGGTGCCATCCGTATGCTCGACTAATAACTATTGTTGTAAGAGAATTCGACCAAGGGTAGGTATCTTTCCCAACTACCTTCAAATTCTAACACACAGCATCAGAGCATATCTTCAAGAACTTGAATTACTCTCTCAGATTGACCATCAGTGAGGATGGAATGTAGTGCTAAAGTTCAATCTTATACCCAAGGCCTCCTGCAACTTCTTCCAAAACCTCAAAGTAAATCTCATGTCTCTGTCCGAGATAATAGATATAGGCACTCCATGTAACTTTACTACCTCCGCCATATACAACTCAGCTAACTTTTCCAGCGAATAATCAACATGCACAGGTACAAAGTGAGTTGACTTTGTTAACCTATCAACAACAACCCATACAACATCTTTCTTTTTCAGAGTCAAAGACAGCCCCATCGTGAAGTTTATGGTGATCCGATCCCACTTCCACTCGGGAACCATCACTGGTTGAAGTAATCTCGAAGGCACTTGATGCTCAGCTTTCACTTGTTAACAAATCAGACATCTTGTTACATACTCTGAGATGTTTCTTTTATTCCTGGCCACCAATAGAATTTCTTCAGATCATTGTACATTTTCGTACTGCCCGGGTGTACTGACAAATAACTACTATGTGCCTCTTGTAAAATTTTTGGATTAACTCGTCATCTCTGGGTACACAAATTCTATCATGGAACATTAAGCAACCATCCGAACTTACCCGAAATTCAGAATCAGCTATTAATTCACACTTAGCTCTTTTAGCCAGTATCTCGCTATCATTCCTTTGAGCTTCACATATTTGTTGAACAAATAGTTGTCTAGCTCTCAACTCAGTCAATATAGCACCATCATCAGACAATGACAAACTTGTGTTCATAGCTCTTAAGGCATACAAGGATTTTCTACTTAGGGCATCCACAACCACATTCGTTCTTCCTGAATGGTAATCGATTACTAGTTTAGAGTCCTTTAATAATTCGAGCCACCATCATTGCCGTAAATTTAAATCTTTTTGACCCATCAAATACTTCAAACTCTTATGATCTGTGAAGATTCAGCACTTCTCACCATATAAGTAATGTCGCCAAATCTTCAACGCGAAAACAATCGCGACCAAATCCAAATCATGAGTCGGGTAATTCTTCTCATGTGGTTTTAATTGTCTCGAGGCGTAAGCGACTGCCTTACCTTCTTGCATCAACACACACCCGAGACCATTTAACAACTTGTCACTGTAAACCACAAACTATTTGCCCGACTCAAGTTGTACTAAAATCGGTGCCTCTATCAACAATGTTTTCAATTTCTCAAAACTCTATTGACACTTCTCAGTCCACTCAAACTTAACATCCTTGTGCAACAGTTTCGTCATCCAGGTAGAAATCATGGAGAATCCCTTCAGAAACTGCCTATAGTACCCCGCTAAACCCAAAAAGATTCTAACTTCTGACACGTTCCTCGATGGCTTCCACTCCACAATAGTCGAGATTTTTCTCGGATCAACTCTAATACCCTCACCCGACACAATGTGTCCTAAGAATCCAACCTCTCGGAGCCAAAACTCGCTCTTATTAAATTTAGCATATAACTATTTGTCTCTCAAAATATGTAAGACAATCCTCAGATGCTACGCATGATCACTTTCATCTTGGGAATAAATCAATATGTCATCAATAAAGACAACCACAAACTTGTCCAAATACGGCCGGAAGACACGATTCATTAAGTTTATAAAAATTGTAGGAGCATTCGTTAAACCGAATGGCATGACCAGGAACTCATAATGGTCATACATCGTCTAAAATGTCGTTTTCGATACATCTTGCTCCTTAACCCTCAACTGGTAATAACCGGACCTCAAGTCAATCTTGGAGAACACCGTAGCTCCCTTTAGTTGATCAAATAAGTCATCTATCCTCAGTAAGGATACTTATTTTTCATTGTCACCTTGTTGAGTTGTCTGCAGTCTACACACAATCTCATCGACCCATCTTTCTTTTTCACAAATAGTATAAGAGCACCCCACGGTGAATAACTCTAGTGTAGCCATCCTATACGGAGCAATAGAAATAGGTGTCGTTCCCGGAACTAACTCAATTCCAAACTCGACCTCTCTAATTGGAGGTAACCTAGGTAATTCTTCCGGGAATACATCCGAATACTCACATATAATTGGCACTATTTCAATCTTCACTTCAGACTCTTAGGTGTTCAGTACAAAAGCAAGATATGACTCACATCCTGTTCTCAAATATTTCTTAGCCACCAAGGAAGATATCATCATCAGTAAATTATCAGACTCACCTAATTCAACTCGAATAACATCTCCATTTTCACATTTCAATTCAATGAATTTACTACCACAATTCACTAAAACACTATGGGTATTCAACCAATCCATACCAAGAATCAAATCAAAATCATCAAACAGCAACAACATAAGGTTTGCCGGAAAATAATGACCCCTAATTGTCAAGGGACAGTTCCTACAAACCTTGTCCACTAACACATGTTTTCCTAATGGGTTGGACACCTTTACCACAAATTTAGTAGACTCAATAGTCATATTCAAACTAGATGCCAATCTCATACAAATATAAGAATGGGTTGACCCCGGGTCAATCAAAGCAATAACAAAGGTGTCATGAAGAGAAAAAGTACCCGTTATTACATCTGGCGATGATACCTCTTCTCGAGCGTGAATAGCATAGGTCCTTGCCGGCGCTCGACCCTCTAACCTCACAGTAGAGTCTCGTGTTACACCTTTACTAGTAGTCCCACCTCCCAGGTTCTTTTGTGGCCTACCTCTAGAGGATAAATTGCTTGATCTTACCTCTTACTTTTTCTCTTTATTATCTCTTTCAGGGCAGTTTTGGATGAAATGGTCGGGGGAACCACATACGTAACAATTTCGATTGTTTCCCCAACACTCCCCAGTGTGATGTCTGTAATAACTTGGGCACTCTGGTCTGCACTTTGGATTGCCCACACTTGCCATCGAGGTGGCCTGAACTCTTGAACCTGAGTAATTGTTGCCTCGCTCCCTTTGTGAATACCCGACTGATATAGTCATCTGAGGAATCACTTCCTTGGACCTCTTAGATTGAGCTTGGTAAAATTTACTCATCGGCCTCTTTCTTACATCTCGAGCCTCACTCACAGCCTTCCTCTTTTCCTTACTCAACTCCTCGGCCTTACTAGCCCTATCCACTAATACCACGAATTCTTTTAGTTCTAAAATCCCAACTAAGAGTCTGACATCTTTATTCAACCCATCTTCAAATCTCTTGCATAAGATAGCTTCCGTGGACACCCATTCTTTTGAGTACTTACTGAGCCGAACAAATTCACGCTCATATTCTGGCATAGTCATTTTTCCTTGCTTCAACTCAAGGAATTCCTTCTGCTTCTGGTCTACAAATCGTTGACTTATATACTTCTTTCGGAACTCTTCCAAAAAGAAGTCCCACGTTACCCTCTCCTTAGGAACCACTGAGGTCAATGTTTTCCACCAATGGTACACTGAGTCCCTCAACAAAGACACAATGCACTTTAAGCTTACCTCAGATGTACAAGAGAGTTCTTCAAAAACCCTCATTGAGTTCTCAAGCCAGAAATTCACCCACTCAGGTTCATCATCTACATATGCTCAAAAATCTTTAACCCCTTGTTTTCGAATTTTGTCTACCGAGAGCTTAGTTGTCCTCACCGTTTCAATACCTTGGGGAGACCCAAGAATAGACTGAGGTATAGGAGGAGGTGGAGGAGGTTGGGCATTGGGGTTTGCTCGTACATACTCAGTGTACCAGTTACTCATCATTTGGAGAAAGGCTTCTCGAGCCTCTTCTCCATGAACCCTAGTCTCGGGTTCACTCTACACAGGCGCGGTCCCCTGCGCAGGAGCTGGCGCATTACTAGCTGCGTTATCAGTAGCTGACTGATCGGGATCCATATACTACATAGAACAAGTTTAAAATCATCAGAAACCATCACACTATCATTATACACTTATGGTATGTATAGCTAGACTCTCACACATGCTACGGTAGTCCTAGGACTGACTAAACCATAGCTCTGATACCACTAAATGTAACACCTCTTACCCGTAATCCCCACCGAAATCGGGCACGAGGCATTACCGTACAAAACTACTTGATTGCCACTTAGGCTCAACATGACTACTCTCCTTAAGTCACTACAACAACCTCATTTTTGACTTACGAGACCTCACTCATACCTACGAGGGCTCTCAAGACTATATCTGGAACTCTTACGATCCATAAAATTTTTTTCCCATCTAAACAGGGACTACACGCCCGTGTTAGGTGACACACATGCCCGTGTATGGTCACCCACGCCCATGTGCTCAAACCGTGCCTAGAAACCCTAGCATTCTACCAATGTCCCATGGCTAGGGCACACGCCCATGTGGAATGGAACACGCCCGTGTACCCTAAAGACATGTCCATGTTATCCACCCGTGGTCGACACTGACTAATCTCACACGGCCTGGACACGCCCGTATGGATAGTCCGTGGTCTATTCTGACTTAAAATGTTAACATGCAGGGGACACACGGCCAAGTTACACGCCCGTGGGCTGACCATGTGTCACACATGGCCTAGACACATGCCCGTGTGTCTATCCACATGGACATGAACAAAGCCATATGACAAGTTCTATTCACTCCACTAGCATAAGACACATGCACTCATACAACACATCCATAATCAACTCATATTGGAATGCAATCACGCAGGGGTAACTACATCTATTTATATATTAAAATAGCCAACAACTATGGCAAATTTACAAAATAATTATCTTCACAAGAGCCAATACACTTATAGCCAAAACAATAAAATAATCTAACTAGTCTAGCCCCTATACATGCCATACACAAAATCACTAAGTCTAAACATACCGAAGTGAGTAGATAGTGTAGGCGATCTCCAGATTTTTAGCGTATCCCTGCTGGCTCTTAAGCTCCATAAAATAAGGGAAAGAAAGAGGAGTAAGCTTTAAGCTTAATAAGTTTACATGTAAACAATATAACATTTTAACATGTATTCAACAATTTCATAGCTTTATATGCTAAACAAGAAACAATCTACATTCATGATCATGCTTACTCATTTCCTCCATTTACACATTCCAACCATATCACTAGCATAATGCATATATTCATTAACTGGTTCCCCTGCGCTTAGCATCACAATGATACAATATACAACACCTCACAATCTTTTAGTCTATTACTTAGAGTCAATTTACTTGATGGTTCCGCACTTAGCCCACCATTAGTTTTATTGGGGTGGTAACACACTTAGCCCACCAAAAGGTTGGATACGGTGGTATCGCACATAGCCCCCAAATGATAAGTAGACGATGGTATCGCACAAAGCCCATCATAAATAAGCAATAAGGTGGTATCGCACTTAGCCCACTAAAAATAAATAAATAGACGATGGTATCGCACAAAGCCCATCATAATTAAGCAATAATGTGGTATCGCACTTAGCCCACCATCAAGTGTTGTCTTTGCACTTTTACACGACTATTTCTTCATTCATACAATAATTATTCAATGACTATCACATTCAATCCACTTGAATCATGTATGTTCTCAATCATGTCAAAAACCAATTAGCAGCACAATGTATATGAGTAAATTGTATTGTTTACACATAAACTTACCTCAATGCAAAATGTGTTAACTGGCGATTTTCTCAATCACCTTGCCTTTCCCACGGTCAAGGTTGATTCTATGCTCTTCTTGATCTATAACAATGAAATTCATTCGTTTAGATCATTCTATGATCATAATACATCAATTTCTACACTTGGGCAAAAATGACCATTTTGCCCTTGTACATTAACAAAATTACGATTTTTCCCCTAGGCTCGTAATTTATTTTTCAACAAAATTTCTCATTAAACGAGCCTAGATGAACATTTATTTCTCTTAACACTACTCAAAATTCCAACTATTCATGCATTTATGACACAATCTCACTATTTGCATTTAAGTCTTACTTAGGTATTTTCATGCAAACATCTTTCACAAAAGTTGTTTCTCATCTCCCTAACTTTCATTTTCTTCCATAAAAACTTAGTTAACATCATAAATACTCCCATGGCAAGTCCCTAGACTTCCAACCATATTGCAAATTGGTCCTCTCATTAGCTAGCTTAAGCTTTGGGGACTTCAAAAATACAAAAATCATCAATTAAAACCACCTAAATCACTTACTAGTAAGGAGATAGCTTGGCTGAAAGTTTGAACCCCCAAAAGCTCTATTTTCTCTTCAATTTTTGGTGGGAATAAGAAAGGTGAATAGTGAAAGATTATAACATCTTTTACTCATCTAATTTTATTTATTAGCCACCGTGCATAATCAAATTTGACCAAAACTTAATGCAGTTGTCCCCCTAGCTTATATGGCCGGCCAACGCACATCTAATGTCCTAATTTCACTTTAAAATCCTCAAAATTACAATCTATAGCTATTAAGTACTCCTACCTTGAAAAATAGAATTTTTGCACTTTATGCGATTTAGTCCTTTCCCACAATTAAGCATGCTATTGTTAAAATTAAAGCACCAATATTTCCATATAACCATATATTAATACCATAACACATAAAGTAATACTAAAATAATTTTCCTCAACCTTGAATTAGTGGTCCCGAGACCACTGTTTCGACTAGTCCCAAAATCGGGCTGTTACACGAATATATTGAGTAAACCAATCATTCATCACTTGGTAGAAGGCTTGTTTAGCCTCCCCCTCATGGCTACTCGAGATAGGTCAAAATTCAACTGGCGCTATCCCATGTGCAGGAGTAGGCGCTACACTCTCGACATCATCAGCTACAGCTTTGTCGGGATCCATTTACTATACAAAACACATTTTTAAATGTCAGAAGTCATCACACTATCGCAATAAAATTTATGGAATGTATAGCTAGACACACACACGATACGTTAGTCCTAGATTCGACTAAACCGTAGCTCTGATACCAATAAAATGTAACACCCCTAACTCGTATCCGTCGCCAGAATGGGGTTACGAGTATTACCGAACAAAACACAACTTCTGGATATTTATAAACATATATAGAAAATAAATCATTCAAAAATCATCAACTATTAAAATAAAATGAAATTACTATTTGATACTCCTATAATAAACATCAAATATAATATAAAGATTATTTAATAATTAAAACATATTAACAAAGTCACAAGCTAACTCATATCTAACTATTTTGTTTATTAAAACATAAATCACTATTCATATGGTCATTTAATAAACTTAATATTAAGCAAGCTTAATAATTATACTCTATTTAATGTCACCTTTTGTTATACTTTAATCAGTTCAAGTTAAAACATCTCAAGTCTATTTCTTAAACCACAACTTAACCGTAACTTAACATATAACAAAATTACTCAAATTCGCATTTATACTTTCCTAGACATATGATAGCTGAACCATAGCCGAACCATACTCATTTTAATCTATACTCATTTACCATATTCAAATATTTATATATATACCTAACATAAACATCATTTATCCATAGCACAAAACATCATAATCAAACATACTCAAACTCAACTAAACAAAATGAAATTCAAACTAATATGTTACGCCATTTTCGAATGGATTTATATACAAACACTTTCAATATAATCTAATTCCAAGGCTAGCCTATACATGCCATAAGTCCAATTTCAATTTATAAAAGTACCGAAACAGTCGATAGTGTGGTGAACCTTGTTGACGATCCCCGAGCCTGTAACTTGGGTCCAAAATTTTATAAAACGGAATAAATATAACACACAAAGTAAGCTACTTTAGCTCAGTAAGCCTTAAGCAAATTAAAAAATTAATGCTTAATATCATTTCAATACTAAGTCATTTAAATCAAATATTTCAACTTGTACATTTGTAATCACATTTAATTTCAATCTTTCAATTCCACGCCTATATAACATATAAATTCATAGAACAATTTCTCTTTAACGAATGCTTATATAATCAAAATATTTACTCATAATCGAATCTTCCAAACTCAAAATGTCATTATATAACCAAATGTATAAACATTCATATACTCAAGCTCAATTATTATAATATAGCATCACATACACAAACTATCCATGTGGCCGATTATACCGATCTTGTATACACATATTAAAAGACCAAAACCACAATATTCATATCATTCATTTATAAAACCAAGAACACATATTATAATCATATATATAAACTTCATTTGTATCACATACAATTTGTAATAAATAACTGAGTTACTTGCTTACCTTATTTTAAATAGGTAAGAAGATAATTCATACCTGGCCATGTAGATTGATTAACATACTCAAATACCACATCAGCATGAAATCTTTTAGGCATAAGCTTATGCGTAATCACCGGCATAAAGCCTGCTAGGCCTAAGCCTGTATCACACACTGGCACAAAGCCTGCTAGACTTAAAGTCTGATTTTATACACCGGCAATAAGCCTGCTAGGCATAAAGCCTGATTTAATTTACCAGCAAAAGGCTTGCTAGGCCCAAATCCCAAATATCAATATTATAGAACTGTCTCACACACATTTCATATATCAATTTTTTTCCGATGTTTCACATAATTCATAAGAACTTTCAAATGTTATACCTCAATCAATATAAACTCAAACACAATATTTTTTTTATGTTAATTCACATTCGGCAAGCTCACTAATAATTCCACAATTTCAATTCAACATATTACTAAGCTACATTCAAAATTAAAGATGTTTAATTGCTTTAAGACTTACCTCGAATATCGACGAACGATGTAATCAGGTATTCAACTATTTTTATTTTTCCCCTATCCAAGTCTAATTTCTTTGGTTCTTGATCTAAACAAATTCAAATTAAGCTCATTCAAACATATTTTCATTCAATTTAGCCCAAAAACGCATAAATGGGCATGTGACTTGGCTGTGTGGCATAAGTCAGTATACCCTACAGGTTTGACACGGCCTGGCACACAGGCGTGTATGGCCATTTGTAGACACACGGGCTAGCCACACGGGCATGTGTGTTGGCCGTGTGACCCAAGTCAGAGAGTTGCACGGTGTTGAACAAAGGCTGGGACACGACTATGTGGTCCCATTTTGAATGCCCACACGACCTGTGAAATGGGCATGTCTATTGGCCGTGTGAGACACATGGCCAAGCTACACGAGCGTGCGTCCCCTATTTTTGAGAAAATTTTTCTAAATGTTTAAAAAGTTTCCAAAGTTATCAGTTATGTAACGTCCCAAATTTGGGCCTAGAAGTATTGGGCCTATTGGGCTTTGGGTCTTATAAAATTTTGATGTGAGCAAGAAAATGACAAATGACATGATGGCTTTAAGGGTTTAATGAATTTGGAGTGTCTAGGTGTGTTGAAGAAGTTCTGGGTTCGAGTTTTTGGTGGAGGATTTTTAAGTTAATTAATTAAGAAATTAGGGTTGTAGGTAGTGGGCTTTTAAATAAAAATAAGTGAAAAATGGCACAAAGAAGCCTATGGTGAGGTGCCTAAGTAACGCCACTAGGGTGTAGGGAGGTGGTGACATATGCATGTACGGAGGTCTGAGGTTCGAGTGCTAGCTTAGTTTTATTTTGGAGTTTAATTTTAGGCTTCTAGAAGGCTGGAAGTGGCGTGTAGAAGGAATCTAAGGAGAAGTGATCAGTAGAGAGAATTTAGGAGAAGGATAAGGGAGATATCATGGAGAAAAATTAGGAGATGAGTAGTGGATGAGGTGGTGCCGAATTGGACTGTAAGAGTGGCTAAGTTTCGGCTATAGGATATATAAATGTGTGTGTGCAGAATCTGGGGTCCTAGGTAATGTCGAATTTTCCATTCTTTTTTTTCCTTGTTGAATTCTTTAGAAGGGTTCTTTGAGTTTCCATCTTTTCTTTCTTTTCTTCCCCTCATCCTTATTTCTTCCATTGCCAAATACCATCATCCCTTTTTGCCGAATTATCTCATAGACAAATTTCTCTATTATCGAATTACCATTATCTTCCCTAGCCAAAATTTTTACAAGTGCCGAACCTTTGTGGTTTTCCTCCATCACAAATCGATTGGTATCTACTATCAATCAAGGTTAAAAGTCAAATCAAGTTTAGTAGCTATCTAGGCAGTAAGATCAAAAGGTTGGATTCGGTAAGTATTCAATTAACCCCTTAAGTGTGTTTTGTTAAAAGCCAAATGGCTATCTAACTTCTCATTGTCATTAACCTTGTATTAACAAGGGTAGGATTCAGAGATTGCAAGCTTGGTAGGATCGTTCGCAAGTGGTAAGTGTGCTTGTCTCGATTATGGTTTAAGTAAGTGGCCGAATGTAAGTATGATCTATAAAGGTGACTTGTTTGGGTTATGAGTACTCAAATTTTTTATAGTGTATGTGTGGGTGCAAATCTAGGGGATACTCGTGAATAGTAACTAAGGAAGGGCTACTAAAATCGGTGGCACACGGTAAGGTTACAGTAAGTTTTCAGCTTTTGATAAAGGTTTTGATTTAGTGATTGATTGAAGGTTGGTTGGTTGTAGGTTCAAGGCTAAGGATAGTATGGCACGTCGTAGTAACCAGGTGTGTACAAACACTACACACACATGATATCGACAATGCCGGAAAGTTGAAAAGTCAAAAGTGGCTAAATGTGCCTTGTAGGCCCTGAGGCTAAGTTTGATGAAATCGATTGATTTGGTTATATGAATTGAGTTAGTCATGCATGTTACATGATCTGGAATTGTTTTGGGCTTAATAGGCCATAAGAATGAGATTTGGGCCTAATGCCCCACCTCCTCTTCTCTGGAATCCTACCTATTGCATAGTATCTGTTCGATTTAGTCGCAAAGACTTGTTAATGGGCCAAAGTCTATAACTAAAACCTTGATTTGAAAAATTACCGAAATATCCTTAGATTTGTAAAATTGCCTAAAATGCCCCTGTTCTGCAAAATTACCAAAATACCCTTAATTTGGAAAATTACCATAATACCCTCAATTTACGAAATTACTAAAATACCCCTAATTTGTCAAAATACCCCAATTTAGAAATTTACGATAATACCCTTATAAGGTAGAATTATGATAATACCCCTATAGGGTAGAATTACAATAATACCCCTATAGGGCAGAATTATGAAAATACCCTTGATTGTGAAATGACAAAAAACCATATGTGATGAGTATGAGTTTTATGGATGTTACTCATGTTCATGCTGCATTCATATGATATTCTGTTTAGGATGCATATAGGTGAGAATTATGGTACGGAGGAAGAATTTGAGGATCGCATAGTCGCTTAACGACCGTGGATCCACCAGTGGCTTTAAGCTCATTATATGATTAGCAGCTTTGCTGGGTGGGTCGAGCTAGAATTCCCCACATGTGTATAAGGTTGGAAGGGAAATGGTGTGTGTAGCGGATGGATTTTTGGGAAGGGTTTTGCTTACCTTGTTTTGCATATGATATGATATGATATGAGGTCATTATGGGCTAAGGCCAAGACCACCGATTTTGATAGGGCTTAGGCCCAATGTGAATATTTGTATGTTGATTTGATTGCTAAGGGTTGTACACACTGAGTTTTGAAACTCACACCCTTTATTTAATGTTTTAGGTAATCCTCAGTAGACAGCTCGACGTGGGAGAGGACTCGGAGATGGCCACACTACGAGATGTTTAAATTTTTATTTATCTGTTTCAAAAAACATGGTTTTAATTGCTTTATTTTAGTTGGATGTAATAAGGCCTTTGTACTCCGATTTGACTTAGATTTTAGGTTTGCTCTTTTTAACTGTTTACTTAAGTATTAAACCTAAGTAAATTTTGTATGTTTAAACTTGGTTTCCGAAATGCTTAAAATAATAAATGGGCTTTCTTTTTAAGGACAATAAAATGGGCTTTTATCATTACTTAACAAGACTCAAGGATTTTGGGCTTTTAGGCCTTAAATTGTTAATTAGTAAAATTATTTTAAAGTGTGCTTTCAATGTGACATTTTAGATTCGAGCCTAATTTCTAGGCCGAGTTTGGGGTGTGACATTTAGTTGTATTAGAGCCAGGTTGTAGGATTTTTAAAGTATGGTTCACCGAGCCCTCGACGTCGAGCCAAGTAAGTCTTCTATGTGTACCTTTGTTTAAATTTTGGAACTATATCCAGATATTGGGCTACTTTAAACAATAGGTTTTTAAAGACTAAAGCTCGTAGAGAAACTTAAGCCTGTAGTGGATTTACGAATATGAAACAACTTTTATATTGTTACTTGTATAAGACATGTGCTTTAAACAGTGGAACTATGAACTAAATACATAAAAATTCCTAATTCAGATAATACGAGAATCAGCGATTAGCGCTAGAAGAAGTGCAAGGGGTTGCGGCAAAGGCCGTGGAAGTGCTAGGGCTGATGTGCTGACTCAGCTAGTTAAAGAGGTACTGGAGGAGGTTAAAGAATTTGGTGAAACATTTCAGGTTAGGTGCGTGGACTGTAAGAAAAAAAGAGATCGCAGTTATCTAAGACCGCAGTCTCATTCGTGAAAGCATGTTAAGGTACGTCCAAACTTTCTGACTTGTGAATATTACAGAAGGCATCATTTGGGTGAATGCTGGAGGAAGTTAGGAGTGTGTTTTAGATGCGGGTCTGAGGAGCATCAGGCTCGAGATTGTTCAATCACCATTAAGTTAGATATGTTTTGTGTGGATGCGATATTTTGGGTATAGAAACTGTATCCGTACAATGTTTATCTGCTCCAGTATGTAGGTGTAAAGGGTTCAATTAGATTTAGTGTGTTAGTGTTATTAAAATCAGAGTGCGCAGCAGAAGCATAGTGGTATGACTTGAGCGGTGCGATTAATAGTTAGTTGGAAATTTCGAGGACAAAATTTTCTTTAAGGGGGTAGAAGTGTAACATCCCAAATTTGGGCTTAAAAGTATTGGGCCTATTGGGCTTTGGGCTTTAGGTATCATAAAATTTTGAAGTGAGAAAGAAAATGACAAATGACACGATGGCTTTAAGGGTTTAATGAATTTGGAGTGTCTAGGTGCGTTGGAGAAGTTCTGGGTTCGAGTTTTGTTGTGGAGGATTTTTAAGTTAATTAATTAAGAAATCAGGGTTGTGGGTAGTGGACTTTTAAATAAAAATAAGTGAAAAATGTCAGAAAGATGCCTATGGTGAGGTGGCTAAGTAACGCCACTAAGGTGTAGGGAGGTGACATATGCATGTAGGGAGGTCTAAGGTTCGAGTGCTAGCATAGTTTTATTTTGGATTTTAATTTTAGGCTTCTAGAAGGCTAGAAGTGGCGTGTAGAGGGGATCTAAGGAGAAGTGATCAGTACAAAGAATTTAAGAGAAGGATAAGGGAGATATCATGGAGAAAAATTAGGAGATGAGCAATGGATGAAGTGGTGCCGAATTGGACTGTAGGAGTGGCTAAGTTTCAGCTATAGGCTATATAAATGTGTGTGTGCTGAATCTGGGGTCCTAGGTAATGCCAAATTTTCCATTCTTTTTTTTTCCTTGCCAAATTCCTTAGAAGGGTTCTTTGAGTTTCCATCTTTTCTTTCTTTTCTTCCCCTCATCCTTATTTCTTCCATTGTCGAATACCATCATCCTTTTTTTTCGAATTCTCTCATAGCCAAATTTCTCTATTACCAAATTACTATCATCCTCCCTTACCAAAATTTTTACTTGTGTTGAACCTTTGTGGTTTTCCTCCATCACAAATTGATTGGTATCTACTCTTAGTCAAGGTTAAAAGCCAAATCTCGTTTAGTAGCTATCTAGGCCGCAGGATCAAAAGGTTGGATTCAGTAAGTATTCAGTTAACCCCTTAAGTGTGTTTTGTTAAAATTCGAAGGGCTATCTAACTTCTCATATTCGTTAACCTTGTATTAACAAGGGTAGGATTCAAAGATCGCAAGCTTGGTAGGATCATTAGCGAGTGGTAAGTGTGCTCGTCTCAATTATGGTTTAAGTATCGTTAGCGAGTGGTAAGTGTGCTCGTCTCAATTATGGTTTAAGTAAGTGGTTGAATGTAAGTATGACCTATAGGGGTGACTTGTGTGGGTTATGAGTCACTCGAATTTTTGATGGTGTATGTGTGGGTGTAGAACTAGGGATACTCGTGAATAGTAGCTAAGGAAGGGCTACTAAAATCGGTGGCACACGTTAAGGTTACGGTAAGATTTCGACTTTTGGTAAATGTTTTGATTGAGTGTTTGATTGAAGGTTGGTTTGTTGTAGGTTCAAGGCTAAGGATAATATGGCAAGTCACAGTAACCAGGTGTGTACAAACACTACACACACATGATATCGGCAATGCTGGAAAGCCGAAAGTGGCTAAACGGGCCTTGTGGGCCCTAAGGCTAAGTTTGATGAAATCGATTGATTTGGTTATATGAATTGAGTTAGTCATGCATGTTACATGATCTGGAATTGTTTTGGGCCTAATAGGCTATAAGAATGAGATTTGGGTCTAATGGGCCATAAAGATGTGATTTGGGCATAAGTGGCTATATGAACGTGAAATGGGCTTTATGGGCTTTATGGGAACGTAGACATGTATGCTAGGGTTTAATAGAATTTAGGTCTAGTTCTGAACAACTCTTAAACCGCATAAGACTTAATCTAATAATTAAACATGTCTGTGGACAAGTCGCTGGGTTAGAGTGTGGCAACGGACATATGCATGTCTAGGATTGGATCTAGGGAGAGCTTGGTAATTAAGCGGTCCTAGTGGCCCACCTCCTATTATCTGGAATCCTACCTGGTGCATAGTGTCTGTTCGCTTTAGCCGCAAGGACTTGTTAATGGGCCAAAGTCTATAACTAAAACTCGAGAGGGACCGAATACCCTAATTTGAAAAATTATCGAAATATCTTTATATTTGTAAATTTACCTAAAATACCCCTGTTCTGCAAAATTACCATAATACCCTCGATTTATGAAATTACCAAAATACCCCTAATTTGTAGAATTACCAAAATATCTCCAATTTGGAAATTTACGATAATACCCCTGTAGGGTAGAATTACGAAAATACCTTTGATTGTGAAATGACTAACATAACATATGTGATAAGTATGAGTTTTATGGATGTTACACATGTGCATGTTGCATTCATATGATATTGTGTTTAGGAAGTATATAGGTGGGAATTATGGTATGAAAGAAGAATTTGAGGATCGCATAGTCACTTGACGACCGTGGATCCACCGATGGCTTTAAGCCCATACGATTAGCAGCTTTGTTGCAACGTTGAGTAGTGCCGCCGTGAGTGCTACCATTAGAGTGTAGCGGAGGGGTGGATCGAGCTAGAATTCCCCACAGGTGAATAAGGTTGGAAGGGAAATGGTGTGTGTAGTAGATGGATTTTTGGGGAGGGTTTTGCATTACCTTGTTTTGCATATGATATGATATGATATGATATGAGGTCATTGTGGGCTAAGGCCAAGACCACCGATTTTGATAGGGTTTAGGCCCAATGAGAATATTTGTATGTTGATTTGGTTGCCAAGGGTTGTACACACTGAGTTTCGAAACTCACCCTTTATTTGATGTTTCAGGTAATCCTCAGTAGACGGCTCGACGTGGGAGAGGACTCAGAGATGGCCACACTACGAGATGTTTAAATTTTTATTTATCTGTTTCAAAAAACATGGTTTTAATTGCTTTATTTTAGTTGGATGTAATTAGGCCTTTGTAATTCGAATTGACTTAGATTTTGGGTTTGTTGTTTCCAAATGTTTACTTAAGTATTAAACCTAAGTAAATTTCGTATGTTTAAACTTGGTTTTTGAAATGCTTAAAATAATAAAATGGGCTTTTATCATTACTTAACAAGACTCAAGGATTTTGGACTTTTGGGCCTTAAATTGTTCATTAGTAAAATCGTTTTGAAGTGTGCCTTCAATGTGACATTCTGGATTCGAACCAAACTTCTAGGCCGAATTTGGGGTGTGACAAGTTAAGTCCCGACCAACTCCTAATGCATGTTTAAGGCTTTGTAGGCTCGTATTAGGGAATATATGAATGGGTTGATTGTTATTTGAATGGAATTTGGAAATGTATGAGTAAATGTATTGTAATTGTGTTATAAGTCTGGTAATGCTCTAAAACCTTATTCTGGCGTTGAATACGGGTGAGGGGTGTTACATGGCTCGAGCAATTGAAAGATTATGAGTTAATAATTGATTAAAAAGCAAATGTAGTCTCAGATGCTTTGAGTAGAAAATCTATGTTTTCTTTGAGGGCGATGAATACTCAGCTAAGCTTGTTTGATGATGGTTCAATTCTAGCAGAGTTGAAAGCTAAACTAATTTTTCTTCAGCAAATTGGCGAAGCTCAAAAGTGTGATACCGAATTACAAGCTAAAAGATTTCAATGTCAGTCGACTAGTGATTTAGACTTTCAGATCGAATCTGATGATTGCTTATTGTTCCGAGGTAGAGTTTTCATACTGAGAGATCTAGAGCTTATATAGTAAATTATAAATGAAGCATGTAGTGGTTGTCTATCTATTCACCCGGGCAGTACCAAAATGTACAATGATTTGAAAAAATTGTATTGGTGGTCGGGTATGAAACGGGACATTTAGAGTTTATATCGAGATGTTTAGTTTGTCACCAAGTTAAAGCTGAACATCAAGTACCTTCGGGATTACTTCAGCCTGTGATGATACCAGAATGGAAATGGGATAGAGTTACATGGGATTTCGTATCGAGCTTGCCCCTGTCTTAGAAGAAGAAAAATACTATATGGGTTTTCGTAGATCGACTAACGAAATAAACAATTTCATTCCGGTACGTATAAATTATTCACTTGATAAATTGGTTGAGTTGTACATCATTGAGATAGTTAGATTGCACGAGGTGCCAGTTTCAATTATTTCGGATAGAGATCCGAGTTTTACATCATGAATTTGGACAAATTGTAAGAAGCTTTGGGTACGAGGTTGAATTTTAGTACAGCATTTTATCCGCAAACTGATGGCCAGTCTGAGAGAGTAATACAGATCCCTGAAGATATGCTTCATTGTTGTGTGTTAGAATTAGAAGGTAACTGGGAGAGATTTTCCCGTTGGTTGAATTTGTATATAACAACAGCTTTCAATCAAGTATAAAGATGGCACCGTATGAAGCTTTGTATGGTCGTAAATGCCGAACTCCATTGTACTGGAATGAGCTGAATGAGAAAAAGATTCACGAGGTTGATTTGATTCGAGACACTGAAGAAAAAGTGAAAGTAATTCGCAACAATCTAAAAGTAGATTCAAATCGATGAAATCGTACGCAAAATTGAAATGAAAAGACATTGAACTTCAGATCAGTGACAAAGTATTTTTGAAAGTTTCTCCGTGGAAGAAAATACTTCGATTTGGTCGCAAAGGCAAATTGTGTCCGCGTTCAATCAGGCTGTACGAGATCATCAAAAGAATAGGTCCAGTGGCATATCAGCTAGCTTTACCAATTGAGTTAGAGAAAATCCATAATGTGTTTCATGTATCGATGTTGCGCCGATATAGATCAGATCCATCACATGTAATTTCTCCAACAGAGATTGAAATTCAACCCGACATGTCATACAATGAAAAATCGATCAGAATTCTAGCTCGAAAAATTAAAGAGTTGATAAATAAAAGCATAGCTTTAGTAAAAGTTTTGTGGAAACGATATGGTGTCGAAGAGGCTATGTGGGAACCTGAAGAAGCTATGAGAAAATATTACCCTGTCCTATTCATTGGTGAGATTTTCGAGGACGAAAATCCCTAAGGGGGGAGACCCATTTTTAGTCAAAACAGAACAATGGTTTTGGGACCACAAGTTCGAAGTTAAAATATTATTTTACTATTATTTTAATGTCTAGGCATGATAAAATGATTGTGTGAAAATTTTGTTAAGAAATTTTATAGTTTGAGTGGTTAATACGATAAAAAGGACTATATCGCGTAAAGTGAAAAATTTATGTTCTATTAGTTAAAGGTGTTTATTAGCTATTGAACATTAAAGTAAAGGTCCTTAAGTAGCAATTAGACCATTATAATGGTGAGTGGACAATTATAGACACATTATTAGGTGTTTTAATGGTTTATTAGTAAGGTTAAATTGGTGATTTGGTTATTAAGGTATAATAAATAAAATAAAAATCATGTTTTGTTGGCTATCATCTTCTTTAGCCAAATTTAACATGAAGAAAAGCCAAAATTCTTATGGTTTCATTCAACCATGACATCTATGCTCAATTAGATCAAGAAAAGTGAAACTTGGATCTAGATTGAGGGGAAAACAAAGTTCTCGACTAATCGACCAGCTTAGCCATTTTTTATCCGAGGTAAGTTCGTATGTAATAAGTATTGTTATATCTGTGTTTTAAATGCTTTAATTTTGTATAAATTGTGAATTAAAAACTTGCATATATATTCGATGAAGATTCAGCATTGAAAATCCCGATTGAACCTTAGGAATTGATTAGGATACAAATGACATGTCATTAATGGATACATTGATTTGGCTTCAGGCCATGATATTAGTACTTCGGGTGCGAGATTTATTGATTTGGATTCGGGCCATGATATTAGCACTTCAAGTGCGAGATTTATTGATTTGGCTTTGGGCCACAATATTGGCACTTCATGTGCAAGCTTTATTGATTTGTCTTCGGGCCATGATATCGTCACTTTGGGTGCAAGCTTCATTGATTTGGTTTCGGGCCATGATATTAGCACTTCGGGTGTAGTTACATTGATTTGGCTTTGGGCCATGATATTGGCACTTAGGGTGCAATACTCCCGAGTATCTCGAATGTTTCAACGGGTATATAGAAGAAGTAAAATGGTGAGAAATAGATATGTATTGGTATAGGTATGTATGTAAAATTATTCGAGTAATGAGTCAAAGGAAGTTGTGAGCTTATGATCAATTATATGCTTAAATTTCATGTTAACTTTGTGATTAATGCTTTGATGCAATTTATGTTTTTATTTTGAAATTTAAATGAATGATGAGACTTGCTTATTATTTTCATATGAGCTTACTAAGCTATAAAGCTTACTTTATTTATTTTACGCTGTTTTATAGTTATTACAAGCTAGCTCGAATTCGGGGATCGTCAGAGACTTCATCACACTATCAAGCTGTCAATTTGGTAATTTTGAATTTATGCTTTGGAATATATGGCATGTATAGGATTATGATCATTTTGGTATATAAGTTGATGATGAATTTAGCCATTTGAAATGGCTTGTAAATGTCTAAGGTTTGGTTTGTATATATAGCCATTAAAGTTTGGCTTAATTTGTTTGGTTTGGTTGTGTATATATATGTGTGCATATAGCTTATATTATGTGATTGAGGTTGGTTTTATGATACTTATTGATAGTAGGTATTGTGTTTGTCAAATGGTTGAAATATGAGAAGTTATAAGCTTGTGAATTTGAGAATAATGATACATGTTTGGAAATGTTTACTTAGTTGAAATGTATATGTGTATTTGGTATAAATGGATTGGCCTATTTTGTGACTTGTGTATATTATGGATAATGGAATTTATTTGGCATGATTTAGACTTGATTTAGTTGGTTTGTATGCCTATTTTTTATGCCATGAATTGTGCAATTTGGTTTGATGTAGATGTGCACAATTGGGTGGCAAAATGGCTTGGTAAATAGCCTATTTTTGTCCACACGGGCAGAGACACGGGCGTGTGTCTCAGTCGTGTGTGACACATGGTCATGTATACGGCCGTATATCCCCGGTATTGAATTAGAAACCAAGTCAGTGTGCTCTACACTGCCTCACACACGGGCGTGTGACTTGGCCGTGTGGCATAAGTCAGTATACTCTACAAGTTGGCACGGCCTAGCACACGACCTGGTATAGGGGCGTGTATGGCCATTTTTAGGGAAAACGGGTGTGTGTGTTGGTCGTGTGACCCAAATCAAAGAGTTATACGGGGTCAGACACAACTATATGCTCCCATTTTGAATGTCCACATGGCCTGTGACACGGGCGTGTATTTGGAAAAAATTTCTAATGTTCTAATAGTTTCCAAAGTTATCGGTTTAGTCCTGAAGACTCCTAATGCATGTTTAGGGCCTTGTAGGCTCGTATTAGGGGAAAAATGATTGGTTGTGAACTAATTGTATATGAATTGACTAATTGTATGTGAAATATATGTTTAAATGTGTTATAAGTATGGTAATGCTCCATAACCCTATTCCGGCGTTGAATATGGGTGAGGGGTGTTACAGGTTAAGTTTTGGTTGGATTATGCCACGTTAAACTTATAAGTTATGCATTGAAATGGTAAATGCCTAAATGGAAATATGCTTGTGATCATGAAAGGGTGGTAAGGTTTAAATTATGTAATTTCTATTGAAATGGTTTATCATGTGGTTAATTCCAAAAAGAATTATGTTTAAATACACTAGCTTGTGCCTATGGTTGAATGATATGCTTATGTCTCATGTGATATGCATATGAAACAGGTATGGAAAGGTAATGAAATAGTAAATTCATACTTGAAGTGTAAAATAATGGAAAAAGGAATGATGAGTTGAATTGATGTTGCTATTTAAGCTAAAGATAGCAAATGCAATGGAAAGAAATGAAATGCAAATGAAAATAAGAAAATTTGAAAGGGTTTAAAGTTATTAAAATTCTACTATGCTAGGGATGATATGTATAAGTGATGATGTGGATTTATTCACTTTGTGAGTTGTTGAATATGGCTTCATGAATCTTACGGTATTGGTATAGGATTATTCTTGATATGTATAAATTTCATATTTGAAATGGATTGATATGACTACAGTTTATACGAGCTTATTAAGCATTCATTGCTTTCGTGGTTGTTTTTCCTTACTTTTTATATTATCAGAAGCTCGATCGGGTTGGAAGCTAGTCGAAGATCCATCACACTATCCATCGGCTCTATCGATACTTTCGGATGTTTTGATTTTGGTTATAATGGCATATATAGGCATTTTTGGCTAATGTTTGGCCTATGTGTTTTGGTTGTTGAAATAGCCATATGGTTTGGCTTGTGTTATGGTATCTTGGTTGTGACTATGGTATTTTGAATGTTGACAAAGGTTTGGTTTTTGGCATGTATATTGGCCTTACATTGGTTGATATCATAGCTTATTATGCTAAAAATGTTTAAGTTAGAATGATTGATTAAGTATGCATATTATAGATATCTTGTGGTTGGTATGAATGTGGCAATTTGGTACATTTGCTATAAACAACATGTGATCTTTGGTGCGAATTGTTGAATGGTATATTTGGTATGTTTTCTTAGGTAAAGTAAATGGTTTGTTGTTGATGCAAGCTTAATCAAAAGTTAGTGGAACATTTTGGCAAATTTGAATATGTAATGGTACATGTTTAGATGATGAGTTTGAGGTGCCATTAGGCATATTGGGTGTATGTTATTATACCTTATTTGAATGGTTTGATTATGCATGGTTTTGGTTCATTTGAAGGCTTGTAATAGGTGTAAAAATGCTAGTAGGTACATATTAGGTTGGGTGAGAAAAATGGCTTGAAAATGACCTATTTTTTGTCTACATGGGAAGAGACACGTACGTGTGTCTCAGTCGTGTGTGACACATGGCCAGGCGACACAGCCGTGTGTAACACACTGCCCCTTGTAGCTTTAAAAGGGTTGCAAGTCAGGCTGTTACACCGCCTAGCACACGGCCGTGTGATCCTGCAGTTTGTAAATTTTCATCTTTTTCTGAAAAATGCTATATGTTTTCGACTTAGTCCCGACTTGTTTCTAATGTGTTTTTAGAGCCTCAAGGGCTCGTATAAGGGACAATGTGTATGTTATTTATTGGTTTTGTTGTGATTTATGATCAAAATTAAATGTTTTAAAATTTTTTATAGTCTTGAAACGTAAAATCTGGTAATGCTCTGTAACCCTATTCTAGCAACAGATACAGGTTAGGGGTGTTATAGTAGGGGTCACACGGCCGTGTGGCTAGGCCATGTGACTCACACGGCTGAGGCACATGCTCGTGTCTTAAGCCAAGTAACAATCAAATTAGGGACACATGGCCGTGTCCCAGCTCGTGCCGTGTAACTCTTTGAGTTGGGCCACACGGCCAAGCCACATGCCCGTGTGCTAGG
Source organism: Gossypium rotundifolium (assembly GCA_025506655.1). NCBI lineage: Eukaryota > Viridiplantae > Streptophyta > Magnoliopsida > Malvales > Malvaceae > Gossypium > Gossypium rotundifolium. Next base: position 108,252,216 of record CP106727.1, on the reverse strand, counting down.
TCGTGTAACACTCGAAATGGCCTCACATCCCTATGTGCTAGGCCGTGTAACTACCTGAATTGAAAATTTTAAAACTTACAGGGGACACACGGCCGTGTTGCATCACTGTGTGTCACACATGGTTGAGACATACGCCCGTGTCTTACGCTATGTGGACAAGAAATTTGCCAAAATCAAGCCATTTCCTTCACCCACATCAAGCATGTACCTGCAGGACATTTTCTCCTTTAACCAAGGCATCAAAACATGCTAAAACATGAATAAAATGACCAATTCAAATGACCAAATTTGATTCAACAAATATGCCATATAGGCACCTCAATCACAATCAACCAACCTTATCTAATCGTATACATTGCTACACTTAAAACATTCACAACTAATTCAATTTCATCTTAAGGTATACCATAATTGAGGCCACAAGTAAATCAACATAACATACCATTTTAATGTCCTAAAAACAACCAACCAATGTGCCCTTCATAGACACCACAAATATAGCCAATATCAATAACTAAACATGTAATATTGATCCATTTCTAGCATAGCACCTGATTTACTCTCAAGCCAAAACAAATCACAAGTGTGCAATTTCATACCATTCTAATTGTACCAAAAAGTTATCTATTTTCAACTTTAATAAGATACCTAACAACTTAGTTTATTAAATTGTCATATTGCACCAAAACAACCTATATAACAACATATACATACCACTACCATAAGAGACACAAGAACTACAAATATTGATGGATAGTGTGAGCCAAGGTTAGATCCATCCAAAAGTCAGCAACAAAGATCTACAAAACAATCCACAAAAATGAATAAGCTTATTGAGCTTAGTAAGAACATAGTATATCATTAAAGTTAACAACAATTGCATACAACTCATATTTTACACGATTCAAATTTACCAAAGTGTAAACAGGGGCACATATGTGCAACTCACGGGTACCGAAGTACAAATAGTGGCACGTATGTGTAATTCAAGGGATAATTAACTATAATCATATAATTACATAACTATAGTGTAAAATATACAAGTAGAAATTCAATTACGTATTGAAATACTATGAACTTACATTGACAACTGAAGCGTAGAAATGCGATCGAGCTAATCCATGATTTTTGCCTTTCTTCGATTTAGATTTGGTTGAGATTTATCTTGATATAAATAAAAAATTATATTCAATTAAGTATTTCGATCAATCTCAACATTCAATTCAATCCATAATTCACATTTATGCATAATTACAATTTTACCCCTAACATTTTAACTTATTTATAATTTAGTCCTTATGATCGTAAATTGAAATTTATGTTATTTCATCCACATTTCATGCTAGTTGAATCCACTAGGGACCTATACAATCTCATACAAATCAACATTTCACAATTTTACCATGTACTTTTATCAATTTTACAAATAAGTCCCTAAATGACATTTTCATCAAAAATCCCTTTACAAAACTTGCTTTTTTAACAACAAGGACTCATAATCTTTCATTAAAAATCAAGAAGCATGCAAACATGTTCATGGTAAAACTCGAAACCTTTAAAAATTTTGCAAACTAGTCCCTGGGCTAGCTAGATTAAGCTACAACGATCCCAAAAACATAGAAATCATTAAAAACGAGACAAATTGTACTTACATGCAATTATTAGAAGTTCCTAAACCAAGAACCCTAGCTATGGCCTTTCTCTCCTCACTTTTTTGGTGGAAAATTCACTTGAAGAAGATGATACCTTGTCATTTACATATTTTCCTTTATTTATTTATCAAATTACTTAATTAACCTTTACTTAACACCAAAATTTCATTAATACTTAGACATATACATCCACTAACTTCATTAATAGTCTAATTACCATCTAAGTTATTTCACATTAAAGTTTCATAGATATTTGATACCTTTAACTACTAGAACTCTACTTTTGCACCTTTTACGATTTAGTCCTTTTTACTTAACTAAGCATGCAAACATCAAAATTTCTTAATGAAATTTTTATACAACCTTTATAAATATTTATAGTCCTTAAAATAATAATAAAATAAATATTAACTCATCAAATTTGTGGTCCCAAAACCACTGCTCTGATTTCACTAAAAACGAGCTGTTACAATCATACTCACTATCAAGTCAAAAATAATTTTCTAGGAGTAGGGGTTTTCTCTTAAAAATTCTAATGTATCTTGCTTTTATTCCTTGGGTTCGAAACCAAGATTGAAACTCATCATCCTAATTCTCCAAATTCTTCTTTCTTTGATTCATCTTCAAAAAATAAATGACATAAAAAACCACTTTAATAAAAAAAAGTAAATCCCAAAAATACCTCAAAGATGGGCTATCGGCGGCAAATAGGGATTGTCAAATGTTGAGGGGTCAGCTACAAATCACCAAGAGGATTGTCGACAGACACTGCTACTATAGTCTGTTGGTGGCACACAAGGTTCAACTGGGCTCGATTGCTGCTGCAAGTAATAGATGGTACTCCATTTCACTCGACGGAGACTGATGACACCTGATCTCACTCGATAGGGGTTGATAGTGCACAGCACTAGAGCGCACAAGAGGCTACTGCTGCATGGGGGATGCAACTGATGTTGTTGGGTGGTGGACTGTACAAGATTGCTGCCAAGGGACATCAAGGGCGTTCTACTGGTGTTGGTGCACAATGTGGCAAGGGGCACCGGCTGACAACGACATAGAAGGCAGTAGAAGAAACTAGGGTGACGACTGAAAAGAAAAAAACAAGAAAGAAAAGAAAAATAGGGGAAAAGAAAATAATAATAAATTAACCCTAATCTCACTTAAGTTAAAAAGTAATCTAATTTTAATTAAGATTTTATTAGTATTATTATTTATGTTTACCATTTATTTATTTACAAAAATTATTTATTTTATCTACAACTAAAAATAAAATGAAATTAAAAATTAAAAATAATGATAAATTTTACTTATTTACAAAGAAAATAAAATCTTCCAACAGAAATAAAATTTCATGGATCGGTTAAAATGAGCACGGTGTTTTTTCGTTCAACTTCACCGACCTAGTAATGTTTCAACCATTGACTAATAACCTTAAACAGATCTCCTTTATTGTTTCGAAGCTCAATTACTCCATATGGGAAAACCTGATTAATTGTAAAAGGTCCTGACCATCAGGATTTACGTTTACATGGGAAGAACTTCAATCTCAAGCTGAACATAAGGACCTGTTGACCAACTTCGAACACACAAGGACCAATGTACTTATCATGCCATCTATTTTATTTTTCTTTAAAAAATTTGGTGTTCCCGTAAGAAAACATTCTTATCTTCCAACTCATTGAGTTGTAACATCCGTTTGACTCTGGTTGATTTCAAGTCTAGATTGAGCTACTTAAGGACCTAATAGGCCTTATGTTCAAGTTCCAATTTTATATGGCAAGCTTTGCCATACACTAACCTATAAGGAGACATCCCTAAATTAGTCTTAAATGTCATTCGATAGGCCCACAAAGCTTTACCAAGTCTCCAAGACCAATATCTTTGAGTTGGGCACACTATTTTCTCAAGTATGCCCTTTATTTCTTTATTTGCAAACTCAGCTTGGCCATTCGTCTGAGGATGGTAAGCTGTAGCGACTTTGTGCTTCACGTTGTATTTATCTAGCAACCACTTTAGCCATTTATTCACGAAATGTGATCCTTCATCGCTAATTATAGCTTTGGGAGTCCCAAATCTCATGAATATATGTTTTTGAAGGAACCGCATCACACCTTGGCTTCATTAGTTAGATAAGGCTTAGCCTCCATCCATTTGGACACATAATCAAATGCTACCAAGATATACCTACTACCATAAGAATAGGGAAAGGGACTTAGAAAGTCAATACCCCAAACGTCAAATAACTCTACCTCGAGAATGTTAGTTAGTGGCATCTCATTCCTTCTGGACACATTTTCAAATCTTCGGCATCCATTGCAATCTTTAAAATAGGCAAATACATCTTTAAACAGAGTCAACCAAAAGAAACTGACTTGCAATACTTTGGCTGCAGTTCGTAACCCTCCAAAATGTCCCCCACATAGGGATGAATGGAAGTGGTACAAAACATTGGCTACTTCGCTCTTGGCTACACACCTTTTAACCATCTGGTCTACATGTTGCTTAAACAAATATGGTTCCTCCAAAAAATAATATCTAACATCATGAAGGAAATTCCTCCGTTGTTGATATGTCAATTTGGGTGAAATTAAACCACTAGCTAAAAAATTAGCATAATCTGCAAACCAAGGAGCTTTATGGAAATTGCTTACCTAAAAAATGTGTTAATTTAGAAAGTACTCATTAATAGGAACTGAGAAGTGGGTATCATCTTCTTGTTCCAATCTAGATAGCTGGTCTACCACTTGGTTCTCTACTCCCTTCCTATCCTGTATAACCAAATCAAAATATTGGAATAACAAAACCCAACGAATTAATCATGGCTTTGCATCTCTTTGAAAATAAATATTTAATGGCCAAGTATTTAGTGAAAACTGTCACCTTTGTGCCTACAAAATAGGAACAAAATATGTCAAAGGCAGAAACTACAACAAGTAATTCTTTTTCTGTTATCATATAGTTTAATTGTGCTCCCATCAAGGTTTGGATAGCATAGTAGATGGGATGGAAAATCTTATTCATCCATTGTCCCAATATGGTTCTACTACTTAGTTGCTTATATCGTACAACAGTTCAAATGATGAACTCCAATATAAGGTATTGATGATGGGTGATGAAATTAATCATTTCTTCAACTCCTCAAAAGCTAGTAAACAATCATCATCAAAATTAAATACGGATTCTTTCTCCAAAAGTATACTAAGTGGTTTGGAGATTTTGGAAAAGTCTTTAATGAATCTCTTGTAAAACCCAGTATGTCCTAGGAAACTCCTAATGCCCTTTATAGACACTGGAGGTGGGAATTTCTCGATAACATCTATATTTGCCTTGTCAACTTCTATTCATTGTCTTGTAATTCTGTGTCCCAAGACGATGCCCTCTCTTACCATGAAATGGAATTTCTCCCAGTTGAGAATAAGGTTCATCTCTTCACATCATCCGAGTACTTTGGCCAAATTATCTAAACAATTATCATAAGAGTCTCCAAACATAGAAAAGTCGTCCATAAACATTTTTAAGAAATTTTGAACCATGTTAGTGAATATAGCCATCATTCACCACTGAAAAGCTGCGAGTGCATTACACAAGCCAAAACCTATACGCCTAAAAGTAGACGTACCATATGGGCATGTGAAGGTTGTCTTATGCTGATCTTCTAGAGCTATAAGGATCTAGTTGTATCATGTGTATCCATCAAGGAAACAATAGTAATTCTACCCTACAAGTCTATCTAACATATGATCTAAAAATGGCAATAGAAAATGATCCTTTTGAGTTGCCTTATTCAACTTACGGTAATCAATACAAATCCTCCAACTTGTAGCTATCCTAGTTTGAATCTGCTTATTATTTTCATATTTTACAATTGTGATGCCACCCTTCTTCAGCACACATTGTACTGGACTCATTCAAGAGCTATCTGAAATAGGGTAAATAATTCCCGTATCTAACTATTTGATGATCTCCTTTTTGACCATCCCTTTCATGATGGGGTTTAACCTTCTTTGACCATCAATAGTGCCTCTTTCACCATCTTCCAAGATGATTTTGTGGATGCAAAAAGATGGGCTTATACCTTTGATATCAACTATCATCCAACTGATTTCCTTCTTAAATTTCATTAAGACACTAATTAGTTCACTTCTTGACTTCCAGTTAATTCAGTTGATTTGATCACTAGTAGAGTAGAAAAATTAACCAAAAAAATATATTTAACGTGAGAAGGAAGTACATTTAACTCTAGTTGGGGCGGTTCCTCAATTGAAGCTTTTAATTGCTTATACTCATAGGGTTTAAAACCCAAAGATTCGAAATGGGGCTACAAAGTGAATCCCTTCAATTTGGCTTCCAGTGCAGCTTGATCTCCATCTTCTTCATCATCATTTAGCATCTTTGGTGTAAGAGTTTTTCTAACAAATCATCCATAGGAACTGACGATTATGTCTCATCCATAGCAGAACATTCTTTTCTTAAAACAATGTATCTCATAGCTTTGAAAACATTAAAGGTTACCATATCATCTTGGACTCGCATGGTAAGTTCTCCCTTTTGAACATCAATTAATGTTCTTTTGGTTGCTAAGAAATGTCTTCCCGAGATGATAGGGACTTATTTATCTGCTTCAAAATCTAAAATAATAAAGTCAGCAGAAAAAATAAATTTATCAACACGTACTAGAATGTCTTGAATCTTTCCTTCAAGACGTGCTATTCATCTATCTGCTAATTGAAGTGTCACTGTTAGTCTAACATCACCAATCCCCAATTGTCTAAACACAAACATGGGCATCAAATTTATTCTCTCTCCTAAATCACATAGAGCCATACTATAATAGGAATTATCGATGTTACAAAATATGGTAAAGCTTCTAGGATCTTTCATTTTGGTGGCAACTTATTTTGCAAGAATGCACTGCTCTCCTTGGTCAAAGTCACTGTCTCAACCTCTCCCAATTGTATATTCTTAGAGAGGATATCTTTCATGAATTTTACATAATTCAACATCTATTCAGAGCCTCTACCAATAGAATGTTGATATGTAACTGCTTAAGTACATTTAACAATTTCTTAAATTGTACCTCTTTTTATTGCTTCTAGAATCCCTATTGGTAAGGAGGTGTTGGGGTTTTAACCTTAATTGGATAGCTTTTAGGAGATAGTGTTGGTTCTGCATTCACTGTAGGTATTAATTCTTCAGGACTACTCTGTTATGGTTATGCCTCAGCATTGATCACATGAACATAATTACGCATTGTGGGAGATTCAACTTTTGGTTGAACTTCTTTTTGATTATGATCAACAACAAGTTCTTCTTTGGATTCAACAACTGTTGGCTCCAACACCTCTCCACTCATCAAAGTAATAGTTTTACACTATTCTTTGCCTATGCTTTCTAGATTCTCTGTATCACTCGACAAAGCACCCTAAGGTCTGTTTCTTAGCTCATTCACTAATTGTCCCATCTGGTTCTCTAGATTCCTTAAAGTCATATCATTTTTAGCCATATATGCTTTCAGTAGGTTCTCCAAACTATTTGACTACTTGTAGTTGAGGTTTTTGCATCTATTGAGAAAAAAACCTTACAAATGCTTTGAACGATAATGCATATAGGAATTACCTGGACCAATCCCTTGATTACTCCAAGAGAAATTAGGATGATTTCACCATAAAGGGTTATAGTGATTCAATTACGGACCTGGGACATTCCTATTTTGATGTTGGTTTGGGTTTGATAGGCATTCTTCAAATGCGTGACCATCACCACAGTAAACACATGCGATGTTCTTGGACTGACTTGGTTGTTAACCTTTCATGCTAGTGTTGCAACCATTAACAGAAATATTCTTAAGCATGGAAGTCATAGTAGATACCTGAGCTGCTAAAGATGTAAGAGCATCAACTTCATGAACACTTGCCACTATTCTCCTTGTGGTTGCTCGATGGGTCAACTTCTGGTAATTATTTCTTGAAATTGTTTCAAGAATCTCATAAGCTTCATTTTATGACTTTAAAAGAAGAGATCTATTAGTTGGAGTGTCTACCACCATTCTTGTGTGGGCATTGAGAACATTATAGAAGGTTTCAAGTTGAAGGCAATGAGAAATTCTAGGATGAGGGCATTTTTTTAATAACTCCCTAAATCATTCTCATGCCTCATATACAGACTCATCATCAGACTGCTAAAATGTGGAAATTTCATTTTTGAGCTTAGCATTCTTACTTGGTGGAAAATACTTTATCAGAAAATGTTTCGCCAATTCTTGCCATGTGGAAACAGAACTAGGAGGTATGGAATTCAACCATACTCGTGCACGATCTCAGAATGAATATAGGAAAAGCTTGTAACGCCTCAAATTTTTGGGCCTTGTAGAATTGGGCCTAGTAGAATTGGGCCTATTGGGCCTTGGGCACGGGAGCGTTTAAAAATTTTTTAGAACAAGAGAACAACACTAATGCAAGTTGGACCTATTAGGTGAGTGGTTTTGGAAGGTTAGAGGGCTTCCATGAAGTCCAGGATCAAACCTGGGCTTTAGGAAAAATTTTGGTTTTAGGTGAATAAAACCATGTGAGTTAGTAAGTAGGCTTTAAGAATAAAATATGGAGAAAATGACACAAAAGGAGTTGTGGTATAATGGCAAATGACACCACATGGGACATAAGGAAGTGACGCTATAGAGGAAGCAAGGGGTCCAAGGTTCAAGTCTTGGCGCTTGCAATTCATTTTGTTCTCTTTTTAAATGAATTTAGACTTGGGCCCATAGGTTTATATTTAGTTGCGTATGTTTTAAGTCACAAAAGGAGCTTGTGTTGTGGTGGCATGTAGCGTCTAGAGCATAGGAGAGGGGATGTTCTGTGAATCGGCTAAAAGCTGAAATATCGAAAAGTTGGAATATCGACATCTGAGTTCACTCGAGCGTGTGAGCACTCGTAAAGATAAACCGAGCCACAAGTATTGGCGATAGACTGTTGGGAGTGTCACGAACTCTCTCGTGGGACTGAGGCTATAATGGGCCTTGTTGAGCCGAAATGGGCTAAGTGGGCCCAATAGGCTAATGGGCCCACAGGGGCAAAATCTATGGTAAATGTAGATAATAGATATGGTTGTGAGGTTCACAGAATCGTAGCCGAAAATAGGCTGAATGGGCCACACGAGTGTGTGGGCCCACTTAGGCCAAAAATTAGGCTTGGGCCCAATTGCACCGTTTCGATCAAAATCGATATCGGTGTCGCTCAAGGCGACAGTAGGCCGTCGGAAAGGCCGTGATAGAGATAAAGTTATCGAAATACCATCGGTTTGCAAAATTACTGAAATACCCCCAATTTATGAAATTACCAAAGTACCCCTAATTTGCAAAATTACCAAAATACCTTCAATTTGTAAAATTACATAAATACCCCTAATTTATAAAATTACCGAAATACCCTAATTTGTAAAATTATCGAAATACCCTCAGTTTGCAAAATTATCAAAATGCCCCGGTTCGTGAAATTATCGAAATACCTTCGATTTGCAAAAGTAGTAAAATACCTCGATTTGCAAAATTACCAAAATACCCTTAGTTTACAAATTATCAAAATACCCCCAATTTGTAAAATTATCAAAATACCCCCAGTTTGTAAAATTACCAAAGTACCCCTAATTTAAAAAATTACCAAAATACCCCTAGTTTATGAAATTACAGAAATACCCCAGTTTGTAAAATTATCAAAATACCCTTGGTTTGCAAAATTACCGAAATACCCCCTATTTATAAAATTACCAAAATACCCCTATTTTATGAAATTATCAAATTACCCTCGGCTTATGAAATTACTGAAATACCCTCTATAGGTAAAGTTACCGAAAACCCCTGAAGGGTAAGATTACTGAGATACCCTTACAGGGTACATGTTTGTTTTGCTCTTGCGGGTAACTAATTGATTAGGACTATGACTGTTCTAACTGTGAATGTATGACTATGTTTTAACTGAGTTGACTATGGTCGTGTGACTGTTATGTTTTTAATGTGTGTGTAACTGATTATTACTGAGCATGGCCATTTTGCATACACATGTAATGATTGAGCATGATATACATAACATATTGCATTGGGTTGGGTTTGCTGATTGAAGGAACTACTGTTTTAGTCGCATCGCCTCATATCGTTCTAGTGGCATCGCCACATACCATTCTAGTGGCATCGTCACATACCGTTATAGTGGCATCGCCACGTAATCTGGTATGGCTCTGTGCCAACCTAAACATGGCTCTGTGCCATCTTAATTATGGCTTTGTGCCAATCGTATTTACCCATAGCTATGTGCCTAACATATATATCGATGACTCTGTGTCGATCATATTTACACAAGGCTATGTGCTGAATATATTACTGTCACTGATGGCTATGTGCCAAACATAATACAGTTACTAATGGCTTTGTGCTAATTATAATACCACTACTGAAGCTTAGAATGGTATATATATATTAGCAGCTTTGCTACGTTGTTATTAGCAGCTTGTGTAACATCCTGAATTAATGGGCCTTTGCATTTAATGTGTGTGGTTGTGCTTGTTATGCTTGATAGAATGTTTTAGGGGTCTAGAATGGGCTCGAAGTTGGGTCGAGGCCTTAGTCGACTTTTCTGTTTGGACACTCTAGTGGAAAGTAAGTTAGGACAGGGCTTAAAAGACAGTACTTGTGAATTAAGACATAGAAATGGGCTTGTGGCCCAGTGGTCAGTGGTGATATGCAGGGACTAGGAGTGGCGTGTCAAGCTCTTAATGAGGTCCAAGGTTTGATTCGCATAAAGCCCAATTCTTTTTAATTAAATTCAGCTAATTTTTAGCATTTAAGTGGGTAGAGTGGGACGGTAATAAGGCTTGGAAATAGGAGGATTTATTTGAGTGGATAATGCAGATAATATGGCAGATAAAGGGAGGAAGAGGTAGTGTTATCTAGGATTCTTTTGGAGGTGTGATCAGATAAAGATAAGGGAGGAAATTTAGGATTTATCTACTAGTCAAAGTGGTGGCTGAAATTCCAACACTGAGGGGGAGGAGAAATAGGTTCTGATATGATCAAGGGGTGCCGAAATTTCCCTTGATTAATAGCTTAGTTTTAGTTTTAAAAAGGGGGATTTTCGGTTTTAGGCAGTAGGTGCCGAAATTTTGCTTAAGTAGGGGGGATATCTCTTCAATTCTGGCATTTGACCCTATTCTCTTTTTCCTTTCCTCTCATCCCCACTTCTATGCAAAAGCTAAAAATTTCATTGTTCTCTTCTCTCATCTTTTCCTCCAAAAGCCGAAACTCATAACTCTTCTCATCTCTATTCTTTTCCTATAATCGAATGATCATTGTTCTTTCTTTTATTCTCCCTTTTTCCAATTTCTTCATAGTCGAATATTCATAGATCCTGTTACACTGTCTTTCTTTTGATCTTCTCAGAAGCCAAAATCTGTCAGGAAAAGCCAAACCAGTTGGTAAGTGCCAATTTCTTTTGATCTTTTCTCTTTTGGTTTTGGGGGCCATAGCCGATTGGCTAATAGGTTGTAAGGCCATCATTAATTTGATATTCTATTCACTGATCTTGTGTCCTATTTGGGTGGTATTTCGAGATTTAAAGGAGATCTAATCGCCTAGGTTGATAAAAATCGGTAACTTCCCAATCCTATTATCTTCTTTCAAGATTTCAAGGTAAGAATTTCAATTCTCCCTAAGTTGATCCATCGGTTTCCTTTCTTTATTGTGCCTTAACCTAATGCCTCGTTAAGCAATCATTATAGTATCCTCTGACTAAGGTCATTCATGGACTCGAATGTCAGCAAATCGAATGAAGGGGTTGGATCTGTTGTCCCAGCCCCAAAGTTTAGGAAACCCGCAATGTCAGCAGTACGGGATTGGCCACCGGGTTGTGGACCGACTTCAGAACAAAGCCTTAGAAAGTTAGTAGTCGTATCAACTTCTGATAGTGTCGACATAGAAAGTACTGTCCTATCGGTAATCAGGTGTGTAGATCTCTATCACACTAGTTAATCTGTATTATATGTATGATATGGGCTAAAAGTGGAAAATGAGGTTGTATGAGCAAATCGTATTACCCGAAAGGGTAGGCAAGGGATGCAGTGCGTAATCATAGAAACTTCTATGTGTATCAAGTATGTGAAAGTCTGTGATCTATTTAGATAGTATAATGTTCGATTCTTGCATGTATGTATGCATGGGATGGGATTGATATGATGAAGGGGAAGAAGGTCGCATGGCGATCGGTGGCTTTGCCACATAGGTCACATAGTGATCGGTCTTTATGACAAAAGACAAACTATCAAAATACTACAATGTATTATTAAGGTCGCATGGCGATCGGTTGCTTTGCCACATAGGTCACATAGTGACCGGTCTTTATGATAGACAACACAGCTGTCGATATGGTGTGTAGCGGATGGAGGGTTGATTGTAGAAATCCCCACGGTGTGATGGTTGGTACGGGGTGTGCAGAGGATGGACTCTTAGGTTTGGGATGGGCCATGTTGCATGTAAATATATATTCTGTTGCCACTGTGTATGGGCCTAGGGCCCATAATGTGTTTGTGGGCCTCAAGGCTTTTATGTGTTTTCGGGATTTGTACACTGAGTCTTGGTGACTCACCCTTTCATTTCTCCCAACTTTTTAGATGAGCAGTAGATCATGGACATGGGAGTCGAGGCGGACTCGAGGGGCCATCAAGTCTTTTATCTTCATAGACTATTTTTGATTTTTCTTTAAGTTTCAATTTTGGGATTTTTTTTGTAATAAGGCCTCCATAACTTAGGTTACCGAACTATATTTTTTTTTATGTTACATCTTATAAACTAATGTTTTCAAAGCTTAATTATAAAGTGAATGGAAAATGGGTTTTTCCAGCATGTTCAACGCGAATGTTAAAGTTTATTCAAAAATGTCATAGTTAATGATTAATCGGTTAAAATAAACTGAGATTTTCAAAACCCTTCAAAGCAAAGTTTTCAACATTCAACCCGTAGCATACCAGATCCAGTCATGACGTATGACCGAGTTTGGGTGTTAAATTTTTTGTATCAGAGCCAGGTTCAAAACTCGGGCCGTGAAATGGGTCCAGTAGTGATTTGTAAAAGTGATGTAAGTTGGAGAAAAGTTTGGTTGAGATATGGCCTTCGAGTCTACTGGCACCCGATCCATGCAGGTAAGTATTCTAAATACATTATGTGATATGCATGTTGGGCTTGATGGGCTCTATAGGGACGTAGGCTAGTATGCTAGAGTTTATGGACTTTAGGTTTAGTATAAACAATTCTTCAAATCTCATAAGACTTATTTTCTAATTAAACATGTTTGTGAATAAGTCACGAGGTTAGGGTGTGGTAACAGGCATACGCATGTCTAGGATTAGATCCAGGGAGAGCTTGGTATTTAAGCGGCCTTAGCGGCTTACCTCCTCTTCACTGGAATCCTACCTGGTGCGTAGTGACTGTTCACCGTAGCCACAGGGACTTGTTGATGGGCCAAAATTTATAACTAAAACCCGAAAGGGACCAGCCACCCTATTTCACAAAATTACTAAAATACCCTAGTTATGTAAAATTTCTAAAATACCCTCGATTTGTGAAAATTTCCCAAAATACCCTTGGTTTACAAAATTATCGAAATACCCCGGATTACAAAATTACCAAAATACCCTTATTTTGTAAAATCACCAAGATACCCTATTTTGGAAAATTACGAGAATACTCTTGGGTTGTGAAATGATAAAAATACCCTTATGTGATGAATGTGATTTTATGGATGCTACTTGTATGTTGATGTGTGATGGTTGAATGTATGTGGATTCTAGAGCTAGGAAATACAGACCTGAGAACTGAACCTTGTAGATAGAGTTCGAATTCAAAAGAACTACTGTTAAAACTACTCTCCATAAGATTGTTCGTTATTAATCAGTGGAAGAAATTAATAATTCATAAAATTCCTAATCAGATAAACGCAAATCGATATAATGAGCACTAGAGGGCGTGGTGTGCGTGGCCGAGGTAGAGGCAGGATTGTTGCGTCGGAACCGATAGGGTTTGGTCACGAGGCGGGGAATGAGGTACGAGTGCCACCAGCTGTGGAGGCAGAATTTCAAGATCAGACGGCTGGAGATGATGCGGTATCTCAGGCGATGTTGAGGATTTTAGAGAGGGTTGCTGGGGCAAGCATGGGCACAGGAGCCCGAAAATCTGTGTCGGAGCGACTTAGAACTAATGGGGCAAAAGTGTTTAGGGGAATTTCTGGGATAGCCCCAAGTACAGCTGAGTATTGGTTGGAGGTGGTCGAACACATAATAGATGATTTGGATTTCACAGAAGAAGAGAAGCTGAAAGGAGTAGTGTCCCTTCTCCGGGACGAAGCTTATCAATGGTGGCTTACAGTTAAGTATGGTATAGTGGCTGACCGTATCACCTGGGTTTACTTCAGAACGGCGTTCCAGAGTAAGTACATTGGAACGAGTTATGTGGATGCGCAGCGTAAAGCATTTTTGAATCTGGTTCAGGGAAGTAGGTCGGTGGCAGCTTATGAAGTGAAATTCTTATGCTTGAGCCGTTATGCGCGAGGGATAGTGGCCACAAAACATGAACGGTGTGTTCAATTTGAAGATGGCCTGAAGGATGATTTACGTGTTTTGATAGCTCTACAGTGGGAGAGGGAATTTGCTGTGCTTGTGGAGAAGGCTAAGATAGCTGAGGAAGTAAAGCGAACGAAAAAGCTTAATCGGGATAAAGATAGTGGAAGTAGGAGGAATTTTAGATCGTCAGGAGTAGCTGGGCGTACTTAGAAAAGACCTAGGTCAGATGGGCCGAACCGGGTGGAGAGACCTGTTGCTAACCAGACATAGAGGTGTGTTTGCTATGATAAATTCCATGTAGGTGAGTGTTGGGCAGGCAGTGAAAAGTGCTTTAGGTGTGGATCTTTGGACCATCAGATTAGAGACTGTCCACAGCCACGAAGCGATGTAGGACCCACAGGGCAGGGAAATTCTTAGCCAGGTAGAGGAGGTCAGCAGCCGCAGAGGGGTCGTGGTCCAGCTAGAGGTGGTAACAGTTTCAGTCGGGGCCGTGGACCACCAGGTCGAGGGGCAAAAAACACTGAGGCGAGACAGCCGGGGTTAGTCTATGCTGTCAGACGTCAAAAGAAGGCTAATGCACTGGATGTTATAACCAGTACATTTTTAATATTTGGTTTGCCTTACACTACATTGATTGTCATTGGGTCGACACATTCATATGTTGCTAGTAGTGTGTCTGGAACTTTAAGTTTAGATTTCAAGAATACCCCTAGGGCGATGACTATAATTAGCCCATTAGGACAATCCCTATGTTGCTAGTAGTTTTTCGGACAGATCTGATAGAATTACCATTCGGGGAGTTCGACTTAATATTAGGAATGGACTGGCAGGTGGAGTATCAAGCTAATTTAGATTGTGTAGCCAAGAGTATGGTGTTGAAAACCCTCGAGGGTGGTGAAGTATTGGTGATAGGAGAAAGGGGGAATTGTCTGTCGAATGTAGTGACTGCCCTAAGAGCAGAAAGGATGGTGAGAAAAGGATGCGAGGCAGTTTTAATGTTTGTTCGGGCTCTAGAAGCCAAGGACCTAACTGTTGGGGACGTTAGGACGGTGAAGGAGTTTCCTGATGTTTTCCCAGAAGAGCTTTCAGGACTACCCCGAATCGTGGAGTGGAGTTTAGTATTGATCTTTTTCTTGGAACAGCGCTAGTATCTATTGCTCCATATAGGATGGCGCCAAAGGAGTTGGTGGAATTGAAAGCACAGATTCAGGAGTTGCTGGATAGAGGGTTTATTCGACCAAGTGTGTTACCGTGGGGAGCGCCGGTGTTATTTGTCAAGAAGAAAGATGGATCAATGCGTATGTGCATTGACTATCATCGGTTGAATAAGCTAGCAATCAAGAACAAATACCCGTTACCGAGGATCGATGACTTGTTCAATCAGTTGAAAGGAGCCTCAGTCTTTTCAAAGATAGATCTGAGGTGAGGATACCATCAGCTTAAGGTCAAGGAAGTAGATATTCATAAGATGGCTTTTAGGACACACTATGGTCATTACAAGTTCACGGTAATGCCATTCGGATTGACCAATGCACCAGTAGCATTTATGGACATGATGAACCGAATATTCTAACCGTACTTGGATCGGTTTGTCGTGGTATTCATAGATGATATCCTGGTTTATTCAAGATCGAAGGAGGAACATGACTCACAACTTCGAGTGGTTTTACAGGTCTTGAGGGAGAAGCAGTTGTATGCCAAATTTAGTAAGTGTGAATTTTGGCTAAGGGAAGTTACGTTTTTAGGCCATGTTGTGTCGGTAGAGGGGATTGTTGACCTCAAAAAATTGAAGCGGTATTGGATTGGAAGCCGCCTAAGTCCGTGACAGAAATTTAGAGTTTTCTTAGACTGGCCGGGTACTATCGAAGGTTTGTTGAAGGATTTTCTTGAATAGCAGCACCATTGACTAAGTTATTACGAAAAGGAGTTCCGTTTGTTTGGTCCAATAAGTAGCAAGAGAGTTTCGAGAAGTTAAAAAGGATTTTGACGGAGGCTCTGGTATTGA
The DNA here is from genome assembly GCA_025506655.1 of Gossypium rotundifolium. Classification (NCBI taxonomy): domain Eukaryota; kingdom Viridiplantae; phylum Streptophyta; class Magnoliopsida; order Malvales; family Malvaceae; genus Gossypium; species Gossypium rotundifolium. The sequence goes on along the minus strand of CP106727.1, from coordinate 108,235,965 downwards.
TTCAGTCGGAGGCTGGAAAGGAATTCATAATTTACTGTGATGCGTCACACACGGGACTAGGATGCGTGTTGATGCAAGATGGAAAGGTTGTTGCGTATGTATCTCGGCAGTTAAGACCACACGAAGCAAATTATTCCACCCATGATTTGGAGTTGGTGGCGGTGGTTTTTGCTTTAAAGATTTGGAGACATTATCTGTACGGGGAGAAGTCTATTATTTACACCGATCATAAAGGCCTAGAATACCTTTTGACCCATAAGGAGTTGAATCTAAGGAAGAGGAGGTGGATCGAGTTGTTAAAGGATTATGATTGCTCGATCGAGTACCATCCGGGTAAAGCTAATGTGGTGGCAGATGCTTTGAGTCGTAGAGTAACCTCTGACTGGCGAGAGCAATGTTTGCTCACCTTAGTTTATACGATGATGGGAGCTTATTGGGTCAATCAGGTTAAGGAGAAGCAGCAGACCGATGAGTTGCTAAAGGAGGAGTTTCATGTAGGATCAAGTGATGGATCGACGGACTTCAGTATGAATGAGGAAGGACTATTATGTTTTCAAGGGAGAGTTTGCATGCCAAAAGATCCAGAATTGAGGCATAGGATTTTGCAAGAAGCGCATGGAAGTTCATACGCTATGCACCCCAGAGGGAGTAAGATGTATCGGGATTTATGGATCAATTCTGGTGGTCGGGCTTGAAGCGAGAGGTAACTAAACCGGTGAGTAAGTGTTTGACTGTCGCCAGTAAAAGCGACATCGATTACCATCGTGGTTATTGCAACGGTGAAGATTCCACAATGGAAGTGGGAAAGGATCACAATGGACTTTGTTAGTGGGCTACCCCTCATGCTTACCAAGAAAGATTGAATCTGGGTGATTGTTGATCGCTTGACGAAATCTACTGATTTCATACCAGTACGGGTCGATTACTCTCTGCAGAAGCTGGCTAGGTTATATATAGCGAAGGTAGTGAGGTTGCATGGGGTACCAGAATCAATCATATCGAAAAGAGACTAGAGGCTCACGTCGCGATTTTGGAAGGCTTTGCATCAAGTGTTGGGTACGAAGTTGGATTTCAGTACAACGTTTCATCCTCAGACAGATGGACAGTCTGAGTGGGTAATTCATATCTTGGAGGACATGTTGAGAGGTTGTGTCATTGATTTTAGAGGTAGTTGGGAAGAATTTATACCATTAGCGGAGTTTGCTTACAACAACAGCTACCAGTCTAATATTCAGATGGCGCCCTATGAAGCATTGTACAGGTGGAAGTGTCGTACTCCTACCTATTGGACGAAATTAGGGGAACGTCAAATTTTGGGTCTGAAATTGGTTACCGAGACAGAGGAGAAGGTTGAGTTAATTCGAGCTCGACTAATGGAAGCGTCAGACCGACAGAAGTCCTATACAGACTTGAAGCGTAAGGACATAGAGTTTGCAGTGGGTGATAAGGTGTTCTTGAAGGTGTCGCCATGGAAGAAAGTGCTAATGTTTAGACGGAAGGGTAAATTAAGTCCCAAATTTATTGGACCTTATCGGGTGTTGAAACGAGTGGGGCCGGTAGCCTATCAGCTAGAGCTACCTTCTGAGCTAAGCCAGATTCACAATGTATTCCACATTTCTATGTTAAGATGTTACCATTCGGATCCATCCCATGTGGTGTCTGTGGAAGAAATTGAAGTGAGACCTAATCTATCATTTGAAGAAGAACCGGTAGAAATCCTGGATCATGATGTCAAGGTATTCCGAAGGAAAACGGTTCTGATAGTTAAGGTTCTATGGCAGAATCACAGTTCTGAGGAGGCTACTTGGGAACCAGAGGAAGCGATACTGTGGTAATACCCACATTTATTCTGATCGTAATTTCGAGGCTGAAATTTCTTTAAGGGGTAGAACTGTAACATCCTAAATTAATGGGCCTATGCGTTTAATGTGTGTGGTTGTGCTTGTTATGCTTGATAGAATGTTTTAGGGGTTTAGAATGGGCTCGAAGTTACTGAGGCCTTAGTCGAATTTTCTGTTTGGACACTCTAGTGGAAAGTAAGTTAGAAAAGGGCTTAAAAGACATTACCTGTGAATTAAGACACAAAAATGGGCTTGTGGCCCATTGGTCAGTGGCGATATGCAGGGACTAGGAGTGGCGTGTCAAACTGTTAAGGAGGTCCAAGGTTCGAGTCGCATAAAGCCCAATTCTTTTTAATTAAATTCAGCTAATTCTTGGCATTTAAGTGGGTAGAGTGGGACGGAAATAAGGCTTGGAAATAGGAGGATTTATTTGAGTGGATAATGCAGATAATATGGCAAATAAAGGGAGGAAGAGGTAGTGTTATCTAGTATTCTTTTGGAGGTGTGATCAGATAAAAATAAGGGAGGAAATTTAGGATTTATCTACTAGTCACAGTGGTGGCTGAAATTCCAACACTGAGGGGGAGGAGAAATGGGTTCTGATATGATCAAGGGGTGCCGAAATTTCCCTTGATTAATAACTTAGTTTTAGTTTTAAAAAGGGGCATTTTCGATTTTAGGCAGCAGGTGCCGAAATTTTACTTAAGTAGGGGGATATCTCTTCAATTCTAGCATTTGACCTTATTCTCTTTTTTCTTTCCTCTCATCCCCACTTCTATGCAAAAGCTGAAAATTTCATTGTTCTCTTCTCTCATCTTTTCCTCCAAAAACTCATAACTCTTCTCATCTCCATTCTTTTCCTATAACCAAATGATCATTGTTCATTCCTTTATTCTCCCTTTTGCCGATTTCTTCATAGTCAAATATTCATAGATCCTATTACACTGTCTTTCTTTTGATCTTTTCAGAAGCCAAAATCATCGGGAGAAGCCAAACACATTGGCACCGATTTCTTTTGATCTTTTCTCTTTTGATTTTGGGGGCCATAGTCGATTGGCTAATGGGTTGTAAGGCCATCATTAATTCGATATTCTATTCACTGATCTTGTGTCCTATTTGGGCGGCATTCTGGGATTTAAAGGAGGTCTAACCGCCTAGGTTTCTAGGATAAAAATCGACAACTTCCCAATCCTATTGTCTTCTTTCGGGATTTCAAGGTAAGGATTTCAATTCTCCCTAAGTTGATCCATCGGTTTCCTTTCGTTATTGTGCCTTAACCTAATGCCTCATTAATCAATCATTATAGTATCCTCTGACTAAGGTCATTCATGGACTCGAATGTCAGCAAATCGAATGAAGGGGTTAGACCTGTAGTCCCAGCCCCAAAGTTCAAGAAATGCGCAGTGTCAGTAGAACGGGATTGGCCGCTGGGTTATGGACCGACTATAGAACAAAACCTTAGAAAGTTAGTAGTCGTATCGACTTCTGATAGTGTCAACATAGAAAGTACTGTCCTATTGGTAATCAGGTGTGTAGATCTCTATCACACTAGTTAATCTATATTATATGTATGTTATGGGATAAAATCTAGAAAATAAGGTTATATGAATAGTCGTATTACCCAGAAAGGGTAGGCAAGGGATGCCAGGTACGTAATCATAGAAACTTTTCTATGTGTACCGAAGTATGTGAAAGTCTGTGATCTGTTTAGATAGTATAATGTTCTGATTCTCGCATGTATGTATGCATGGGATGGGATTGATACGATGAAGGGGAAGAAGGTCGCATGGCGATCGGTGGCTTTGCCACATAGGTCACATAGTGATCGGTCTTTATGACAGACAGCACAGCTATCGATATGGTGTGTAGCGGATGGAAGGTTGATTGTAGAAATCCCCACGGTGTGATGGTTAGTACGGAGGTGTGTAGAGGATGCACTCTTAGGTTTGGGATGGGCTATGTTGGATGTAAATATATATTCTGTTGCCACTGTGTATGGGCCTAGGGCCCATAATATGTTTGTGGGCTATGTGTTTTCGGGATTTGCACACTGAGTCTTGGTGACTCACCCTTTCATTTCTTCCAACTTTTTAGATGAGCAGTAGATCGTGGACATGAGAGTCGAGGCGGACTCGAGGGGCCATCAAGTCTTTTATCTTCATAGACTATTTTTTATTATTTTTTTTAAGTTTCAATTTTGGGATTATTTTTGTAATAAGGCCTCCATAACTTAGGTTATCGAACTATATTTTTTTTATGTTACATCTTATAAGCTTATGTTTTCAAAGTCTTAATTATAAAGTGAAAGGAAAATGGGTTTTTCCAGCATTTTCAACGCAAATGTTAAAGTTTCTTAAAAACTGTCACAATTAATGATTAATCGGCTAAAATAAACTGAGATTTTCAAAACCCTTCAAAGCTCAGCCCGTAGCATACCAGATCTGGTCATGACGTATAGGCCGGGTTTGGGGTGTTACAGCTTGGCTGCATTATTGGAGAGTTTTGGCTGGGTGGGTCGAAATGGTCCCTACATGTAGAGTTTGGTTGGTACGGGTGGAGAGTTTGGTTGGATTGGGTTGGGTACATATCCATTGCATTGTTATGACTTGGGGCTTAGGCCGAGATTGTTACCGAATAGGGCTTAGGCCCAGACTGATACTGCATGGGCTTAGGCCCAGTCATGACCGTATCAGGAATTACACAGTGAGTTCTCATAACTGACCCATTTCTTTTAACCGTGCAGGTAATCCCCAGGCTTAGAGGATTTGGAGATGCGGAGGACTCAGAGGTGGCCACACGTCGGATATAGTTTAAAGACTAAACTTAGAGATTTTAGTTTAATTTAGTTACTTTAAGTTATTGGGTTAATAATTTTTGTAATAAAGCCATTGGGTTTTTCTTTTTAACTTTTATTTGGTATTTCTTTAAATTACAAACTGCTGGTCTGTTAAACACGGGTTTTTAAAACTATAACCACTATTTTCAAAATATCACGTATTCACAAATATTTGAATCAAACTTCCGCAGCAAACAAGGTTTTGAAAGTAATAATGTTTTTTTGGAAGAGAATGACTTTTAATAAACTAAGTTTTGAAGATAAGCAAACAAAATCTGAGGTTTTACATGGCAGAAAGTTTTAAATTCTTTAAGAAGGGTTTCTAATGAAAGCATGGTTTTCGAAAAACTCTTCAGTGTGACATGCCAGATTCGGGCCTAACTTCTAGGCCAGGTTTGGGGTGTTACATTTATGGTATCAGAGCCCGATTACAAAACTCGGCTGTGGATTGGGTTTTCAAAATTAAAGTTCTAAAATGTTGTATTGATTATTTTTCTGAAAGTGTGGTACACCAAGTCTCCAGCGCTGAATCTGTAAGTTTTCTGAATACTTCTATCTGTTTAGAAATTTAAATGCAGTGAGTTAGAAATACGATGATTTCTTTAGGTATTGAACTGTATTTTTGGTATTTATTCTGTGTGTGTTTGGCTTGGATGTGATGTTTGGATATAGAAATTGGTTGCGTATGAGATATCTATCTACTTTGATGGTTAGGTTTTTTGAGTAGGTGTAGGGAGTTCCAAGTTCTAGTTAAGATATGATAGGGATATTAGAATCAGAGTGCGCAGTGAGAGCATAGTGTGCTAGGTTAGGATGTGCGTCTGTTCCAATAGTTGGAAATTTTAAGGACGAAATTTCTTTAAGGGGGTAAATTGAAACGCCCTGAATTTTTGGGCATAGTAGAATTGGGCCTATTGGGCCTTGGGCATAGGAGCGTTTAAAAATTTTTGAAAACAAGATAATGACACTAATGCAAGTTGGACCTATTAGGTGAGTGATTTTGGAAGGTTAGAGGGCTTCCATGAAGTCTCGGGATCAAACCTAGGCTTTAGGAAAAATTTTAGTTTTAGGTGAATAAAACCCTGAGAGTTAGTAAGTAGGCTTTAAGAATAAAATATGGAGAAAAATGACACAAAAGGAGTTGTGGTCTTGTGGCAAATGACGCCACATAGGAGACAAGAAAGTGACGTCATAGAGGAAGCAAGGGGTCCAAAGTTCAAGTCTTGGCGCTAGCAATTCATTTTGTTTTCTTTTTAAATGAATTTAGACTTTGGCCCATAGGTTTATATTTAGTTGCGTATGTTTTAAGTCACAAAAGGAGCTTGTGTTGTGGTGGCATGTAGCGCCTAAAGCATAAGAGAGGGCAAGGGTTCGAATTCCATTGCAAGCAAAAGGGATATTTATTTTGTAAAGTTGGGGTGACAGGTGGTTGTGATGGAATTAAACTCTGAAGGAGGGATCCCACATCGGGAAGCTAGCATGAGGGAAGGTGAGAAGCTGGCTTTAAATAGAGCACAATCTATGAGGAGAGTAAGCATACCTTGGTTGGAGTTTGGGCATATGAGTGTTCGGAGCGCTGATTAGCTTCAGATTCCTATCAGTTTGATCACTCTAGTGAAGGTGACTGTGCTCGGGATTATTCAGTACTCTACGTTATAAGAATTAGTGCTAAGGGATTGGCGGCACACTCGTAATCAAGGTGTGTAATCTTACACCTCTGTTTATTCTGTTAATGCGATGTTCTATGAATCGACTAAAACCCGAAATACAAAAAAGTCAGAATATCGACATCTGAGATCACTCAAGCATGTGAGCGCTCGTAGTGATAAACTGAGCCACAAGAATTGGCGATAGACTATTGGGAGTGTCACGAACTCTCTCGTGGGATTCAGGCTGTAATGGGCCTTGTTGAGCTGAAGTAGGCTAAGTGGGCCTAATAGGCTAACGGGCCCACAGGGGCAAAATCTATGGTAAGTGCCAGATAATAGATGTGGCTGCGAGGTTCGCAGAATCATAGTCGAAAATGGGCCAAATGGGCCACAGAGTGTGTGGGCCCACTTGGGCCAAAAATTAGGCTTGGGCCTAATTGCACCGTTTCGATCAAAACGGGTGTTCGTGTCGCTCGAGGCGATAATAGGCCGTCGAAAAGGCCGTAATAGAGATAAAGTTATCGAAATACCCTCTATGGGTAAAATTATCGAAATACCCTCAGTTTGCAAAATTATCGAAATACCTCAGTTTTCAAAATTACCGAAATACCCTCATTTTGCAAAATTATCGAAATACCCTCAGTTTGCTAAATTATCAAAGTACCCCTAATTTGCAAAATTATTGAAATACCCTCGATTTGTAAAATTATCTAAATACCCCCAGTTTATGAAATTATCGAAATACTCCAGTTTGTAAAATTACCAAAACACCCTCAGTTTGTAAAATTACCGAAATACCCTTGGTTTGTAAAATTACTGAAATACCCCAAATTTGCAAAATTACCAAAATACCCTCGGTTTGAGAAATTATCGAAATACCCGCAGTTTATGAAATTACCAAAATACCTCAGTTTGTAAAATTATCGAAATACCCTCGGTTTGCAAAATTATTGAAATACCCTCAGTTTCCAAAATTACTAAAATACCCTCAGTTTGTAAAAATTATCGAAATACCCTCTATGTGTAAAGTTACCAAAATACCCTTAAAGGGTAGGATTACCAAAATACCCTTACAGGGTAAATGTCTATTTTGCCCTTGCGGGTAACTGACTGATTAGGACTATGATTGTTCTAACTGTGAATGAATGACCGTGTTTCAACTGAGTTGACTATGGTCGTGTGACTGTTATGTTTGTAATGTGTGTAAATGATTATTACTGAGCATGGCCTTTTTCCATACAAGTGTAATGATTGAGCATGACATACAAAACATATTACATTGGGTTGGGTTTGCTGATTGGAGGAAGTACCGTTTTAGTGGCATCGCCACATACCGTTCTAGTGGCATTACAACATACCGTTATAGTGGTATCTCCACGTAATCTGGTTATGGCTCTATGGCAACCTAAACATGGCTCTATGCCATCTTAATTATGGCTTTATGCCAATCGTATTTACTCATGGCTATGTGCCTAACATATATATTTACCTAAGGCTGTGTGCCGAATATATTACCGTCGCTGATGGCTATGTGCCAAACATAATACAGTTACTGATTGCTTTGTGCCAATTATAATACCGCTACTAAAGGCTTAGAGCCGTATATATATATATTAGCAGCTTTGCTACGTTGTTATTAGCATCTTGGCTGCATTATTGGAGAGTTTTGGCTGGGTGGGTCGACATGGTCCCCACATGGAGAGTTTGGTTGGAACGGGTGGAGAGTTTGGTTGGATTGGGTTGGGTACATATCCATTGCATTGTTATGACTTGGGGCTTAGGCCGAGATTGTTACCGAATAGGGCCTAGGCCCAGACTGATACCGTATGGGCTTAGACCCAGTCTGTGACCGTATCAGGGATTACACACTGAGTTCTCGTAACTTACCCCTTTCTTTTAACCGTGCAGGTAATCCCCAGGCTTAGAGGATTTGGAGCTGCGGAGGACTCGGAGGTGGCCACACGTCGGATATGGTTTAAAGACTAAACTTGGCGATTTTAGTTTAATTTAGTTATTTTAAATTATTGGGTTAATAATTTTTGTAATAAGGCCATTGGGTTTTTCTTTTTAAATTTTTTTGGTATTTCTTTAAATTACAAACTGCTGGTCTGTTAAACACGGGTTTTTAAAACTATAACCATTGTTTTCAAAATATAAAGTATTCAAAAATGTTTGAATCAAACTTCCGCAACAAACAAGGTTTTGAAAGTAATAATGTTTTTTTGTAAGAGGATGACTTTTAATAAACTACGTTTTGAAGATAAGTAAACGAAATCTGAGGTTTTATATGGCAGAAAGTTTTAAATTTTTTAAGAAGGGTTTCTAATGGAAACATGGTTTTCGAAAAACTCTTCAGTGTGACATGCCAGATTCGGGCCTAACTTTTAGGCCGAGTTTGGGGTATTACAAAGCTTCAATCTTAAGGCATCTTTAGGTACTCTTGGTAACTTGAATGAGTCACTTACTTTCATAAAATAAGCAGAGGTGCAAATGTGGATCTTCAGCAGGCATCCCACTAAACTGTTACATTGTTTGCAACATCTAGAACATCACCAGTTTCAACATGAACTAAGGGTCCTCAATATTGGGTCTTACAATCCCTAGATTGAGTTCACTAAACAAGGGCATCATATATTACCTAATCACTCGATCTCTAACATCAGCAACAATGATCGGATTCTGATCATTACATTTGGCATCTTCTCTTGGATTTTGATTCATTTCTTCGACTTGTTTTTAGGTCAATCATTCCTTCTTCTTTACCTAAAAGTACGTTCAATTTCTTGGTCAAGTGGAAATAGATCGATAATTCAGTCTATGCTTATAAACCCTGAAAAATCACAAAAATAATAATGTTATAATTAGTAATAGAAAAAAAACTGAAAAACAATTCCCTTCATAAATAACAATAAAATACAGTCCCCAGCAACGATGCCAAAAACATGTGTTGCGTGATTATGTGCAAGTGTACACGATCGTGCAAATAATAAGTAGTAAGTAAAAGAGTATCGTCTCTATAGGGTCTATTTTCTGAATTATTGCAAAGATAATTTTAATCAATTTGGAAAAGAACAAATAAAAGATAATATTGTCAATAAAAGTCACAATTTAAATTCTAGTTGTAATCAGTAGTCAAATACCCACAAAATAGAACAACATACCTTACAGAAAAATAATTACAATAGAAATTAAACATAAGATTTAATATAACACAACATGACTAGACTAAAATAATATTTCACTTAACAAGAATTTATTGGCATTTATAGAAAGAATATGACGAAAAAATGTGGCAATATGAACATTCATTAAACCCACTTTAATTAAGGCATAGGCTTCTCTTGAAGTCCTATTTTGTTCGTAAGTTAATTAGCATATGCCTTTGTCAAAAACTAACTTAGAAATCACCCTTTCTGCCATTTACACAGTTTATGCATACAACAATTATATTTCGATATCGACATGATATGCATCACTTAGGTCTTTTGTCCATTAACTTTTACCTCTTCCCAGATTAAATAGTTAATTCATTAATCTACAAATGTTGGCCATACATTTACGAGTATATTCATGAATTAAATCTAAATGAATGAAATAACCATTTGCACAAAATATTAAAAAAAAAAACAAAAACCAATTAATTCAAATCAAGATTCCTATCCATTTTGAATAAACAAAATTAAGTTATGTCATAAAAAATTGAAAACTTGAAAATGAGATGCAATACTGTCTCTCGACTTAGAAAACAATAATTAATAGTAAATAGAAGGTAGGAAAGAGTAGCCGAGGGGCATTCTAATTTTATAGCTGCTCTAATTTCAACAAGTGATTGCCTTACTTTGTGAATTCAAGTGTTTAGCAAGCCATGTGAAAGGCAAGAACACTCAATATTTTTCTCTGAAAACTTGGTATGTGATGCTGTGTTCATGAATGAAAATGAGGTCTCCTTTTATAGCCTCTTGTCCCCAATGTCTCTTGCTAATAATAGCAAGGTGAATCCTTTATTTTCTCCTCTACTTGTGTTGTCCCTTGTATGGTTGTAACAACCCATTTTTAATCAAATCGGAACAGTGGTTTTGGAACCACAAATTCAAGGTTGAAAAATTTATTACTTTAATGTCTACATCATGATAGTATGATTGTATGAAAATTTCGTTAAGAAATTTTATCGTTTGAATGCTCAATTCGATAAAAAGGACTAAATCGCGTAAAGTGAAAAACTTGTGTTCTAATAGCTAAAAGGGTATAATAGCTATAGAACTTTAAAGAGGAGGTCCTTATGTTGTAATTAGACCATTAATAGTACGAGTGGACAAATATGGCCATTAAAATGATATTATAAAGGTTAATAATAAGGTTAATGTTGTAAAATTACAATTAAAAGATATTAAAGTAAAGAAAATAAAATAAAAACATGCATGTTCATATTTCTCAATTGATTATTGAAGAAGAGAAAGCCATTAAAGAACACCAAACATTCAGCCATAGTTCATCCTTGCATGTAAGTTCATTTTTGTCCCATTTTAATGATTTTTATATGTTTGAGATCTTAATTTAGCTAGCCCAGGACTATTTTGCAAAACTATTAAAGGTTTAGGTTTTTTCATTGATTAATCTATATGTATTTTGATGTTTAATGGTAGAAAATGCATGTTTGATGTTAGATAAACAACATTTGTAAAGTGATTTTTGACAAAATTGTCAATTAGGGGTCAAATTGTGAAATGTGTAAATTTTGTGGTTAAATTGTGAAATAAATGAAAAATATGGACTTCTAGTGACCTAATTTAAATTTGGCTAGCATGGGTTTTTGTTGAATTGCATGAATTTGTGATATTATGAAATAAGGACTAAACTATAAAAATGTTGAAATGTTAGGGGCAAAAGTGTAAATTTGCCTTAATGTGTATTTTGGTCTAAATTGAATAGAGAAAATATTAAATAAGTTAATTTTGATTATATTTAGATTAAGAAAGGAGAAATATGGATTTAGATTGGGGAAAGAACAAGGTTTTGGACTAATCAACTTATTTCACCGTTTTTGCATTCGAGGTAAGTTCGTATGTGTTAAACATTATTATACTTGTGTTTTAATGCTTTGATATTGCATAAATTGTGAATACAACACTGCGGACATGTTCAACGATGATTCAAAAAGTGAGAAAGTCCTAGTTGAACCTTAGGAATAGATTAGGATACGAATGACATGTCATTAGGGGTTATGTGATTGGGTGCTGGTCCATACGTCCTACCGTTGGCTGAGTTATCCGGCATGTGTTGTGGATACTCATCAGCTTGTGTGAGCAACACCATGTTCCTTTGTCATGACCGTCAGCCTGTGTGAACAGACCCATTGATAGCTCTAGTGTGAGCATTATATGTGATACGAGATTGAGATAGCTTCGGCTATATTTGTAGCACTTAGGGTGCAAGATTCCTGAGTATCCAATAATATTCTAAATGGTTCAACGGGTAAATCATTATCAATGATGTGGATGAGTATGTATTTGATATGAGATGGCACAGGTATGTACACAAACTGTACAAGCATTGAATCGAAGAAACTTGTGAAACGTAGAACTAATCTTGTGAATGAAAATTGTGGTAGGTTGATGGTTTAAATTGAGATGTGTTATGATATGTTTCAATTACTTAAATTGTTCATATTTGATAAGTTAAGTTTACTTATATACGAACTTACTAAGATTTATAGCTTACTTTATTTATTTTTCGTGTTCTATAGTGAAATCAAAGCTAGCTCAGATTTGAGAATTGTCAGGGAGTTCATCACACTATCCTACTATCACTTTGGTACTTTTGAACTTAAGTATTTTGAGTATATGGAATGTATAGGATTATGGCCATTTTGTTTATGGATTGGTAATGAATTTACCCATTTAAATTGGCTTGTAAATGTCTAAAGTTTGGTTTGTATATAGCCATGGAAGTTGGCTTTTTTTGGGTTGATTTGGCGATGTGTGTGTATATATATATATATATATATGTTCTCATGTCTTATGTGATGTGTTGGATCATGGTTATGTGATGCTTGTTGATAATAGGTATTATGAGTATCAAATGGTTGAGTTGTGGATATTTGTATGCTAGTGAAACTAGTCAAATAATGCATATTTGAAATTGGTTATTTTGATGGTTTGTGTAAGTGAGTTTTGGAATAATATTGAATAATAAATTGTGGTATATGTGTGCCTTGTTGTTGTTGGTATAGAATTATCATGAATTAAGCTTGGATTGAGGTTGGATTAAATGCCTATTTATTCCTTGTTGAGTGCCTTTATGAATTGGTGTAGGTATATACAAATTTAGGTGGCAAAATAGCTTGGTAAATAGCCTATTTTTGTTCGCACGGGCAGAAACACTAACACATGGTCAGGTTATACGGCCGTGTGTCCCCTGGTGTTGAATTAAAAATCAAGTCAGTATGCTCCACACGGCCCAGCACACGGGCGTGTGACTTGGCGGTGTGGCCTAAGTCAGTATACCCTACAGGTTTGGCACGGCCTAGCACACAGCCTTACACATAGGCATGTGAGGCCACTTCGAAAGGGCACATGGACTAGTCACATGGGCATGTGGTTGGCCATGTGACCTAAGTCAGTAAGTTACACGGGGTCAGACACAGGCTGGGACACGGCCATGTGATCCCATTTTGAATGTCCACACAGCCTGTAACACAGACGTGTCTTTGGCCATGTGAGATACACGGCTGGGCCATACGAACGTGTGTCCCCTGTAGTGTGAAAAATTTTCTAAGTGTTTTAAAAATTTCCTAAGTTATCACTTTAGTCCCAAACCTTTCCGAATGCATGTTTTGAGCCCCGCAGGCTCGTATTAGGGACATTATGAATGAATGTGAATGTTTTATATTTGAATTGGAAAAAATGTATGAGAAATGTATGTTATTTTTTTATAAGTTCGGTAATGCTCTGTAACGCTATTCCGACTTTGAATACAAGTGAGGGGTGTTACAATGGTGGTGGGGTGGTTGCTTCCTTGCTAATTTTAGCAAGGAAGTTAGCTTGATTTCCTCCCCCTTATGTCGTCCCTTGATGTGAGGAAGAATGAGTCTTTCCTTTCTATTTTTAGTAAGGTAGTTAGCCTTGTTCCCTCCATGTATGGCTGACAAATAAGTGGTCAAACGGTGATGGTTTTCTCTGATATTTTTACAAATAAGGTGGGTGGTTAAAGCTTGTTTCAAGGAAAAAATTGTGCTGATTTTATTTGGTGAATGTTAAGTTCAAATCTATTAGATTTGGGAGTTGAATGGGCGATTATGTACTGCTAATTTTAGCAGTATATATTTGCCAATTTATTTTATTGTAATAGTCTGGTTTATAACCTAGTCAGAACAGTGGTTTCGTGTAACATCCTGATTTAGGGGGCTATTTGCAATATAATTATTTTTATGTGCTTGCTTGAAAAGAAATGAATACTATGATTGCTAGGCATGTTCTAGGGTCTAGAAATAACCTCCGGGCTAGGCCTGACTTAGGGCTAGAAGTTTTTTTTGGCACTTGAGAAGAGGAAGCTAGGTGAATGAGTCTTTAAGAATTATTTGGTGCGAAGCATGACACAAGAGATCATGTGATAAGGTGGCTTGGGACGCAACCTTAAGGGCTTGGAAGGTGGCGTCAAAGGGGAGCTTCAAGGGAAGAGGTTCGAATCTTGGTAGTCACAAGGGGGGATGTGTTTTTTTTTGGGGGGGCTTTTTGGCGTTAAAAGAAGGGGGCTAAGTTAAGGAGGCTTTAAAAGATTTTGTGGGTGAGGTTGGACATGAAAGTCGGATTGGTGAAGTGGCATAGGGCCTTGGTGAATGCCGCCCAAGTAAGGGGGAGGAGGACTTAAGTTCGAGTCACGACGATAGCATAAGGTTTTTTTTTCTTTTATTTTTGCAAATTGGCGCCATGAAGAGGGAAAAGTTGGACGGCAATTGGGACTTTGGAAAGGATGGGATGAGCCTTTCTTTTTTGATAATTTTGGCTTAGAAGGGAAGATAAGAGTAAGTATTATTATTATTTTATTTTGAAGAGATGATAAAGGAGGGTGATAATCAAAAGATAAGATTTATCACATTAAGGAGCAATAGCCGAATGTAAGACTCGTTAGGGCCATCCACAATCGGTTTTATCACACTAGGGAGGTGCCAAAATTCCTCTAAATTTCTTTTCTTTTTTCTCTCCAATTGTTGCTGGCCGAATTCTCTCTAGCCACATTGCCCAAAATTCTTCAAACCCCTATCACCCTTTTCATTATTTTCTTCTTGTTCTCTAGTCAAGTTACTCCACTCTTTTTCCGAAATCTTCTCTCTTCCATTAGATCTACTTTCCAGATATAGCAAGTGAGCATGATTCTTTTCGTGATTTCTTCTTCAATCGGTTAGTAAGGGTAAGTGGACATGGCGAATGAATTTTGTTTGGTTTTCGGGATCTATGGTTATGGCTAAATGGCCTATGACTCATCTTAATGTGATTAAAGCTGATTGTAGGAAGGGGGATAGTCTAACGCTGTGAATATTCGGGATTTGGTGATCGATCTAGGTAGGGTCTCAATATTTGAATTTGTTATTAATTAGTTTAGAAGCCGAAGGTTAACTATGTGTGTGATTACAAGGTGTGGACGATTACAAGTGGTGTGTGTGACTTCGGGATTTGATTAGAAACCAAATCAGTTTAAGGTAAGTGCCGCAAATGAGCCTTCGGGATTTAGTTGTTATAGCCGAATAGGCCTATGTCACTAACCTTGATGTTGGCCGAATATAGGGTCAAAGGATCTAGCACAGTAAATCGAATCTTCGGGATTTAGGATTCACGTTAGTAACAGGTGTGTAAAACTCTTTACACACTTTATTAGTTGGCATTGCTATTATGTTGCCTTTTAATCATTGTGGTAGTGATTTGCTTGTGGACATGAGTATGGATTCCAGGTAAGTCACTTGTGATTTAAAATCTATTATGGTTGACATGATGGGTAATATGCTATGCCATGACTATTATGCATGATTTATGATAACATGTTAAGAATGATATGAGCATGTTGGTAATGGGATTGATGAGAGGAGGGGGATTTTCTCTATGGACTGTCACCAGTGGTTTTGACCACAAGATGGGTTGGCCCCATCAGATTAATTGTGACTTCGCTCTCCAGTGGTTTGACCACACCGTTGTTAAATTGTGACTAAGTCCCAATGGTTTGGTACCACCAGTGGTTTTGACCACATATTGATAAATTGTGACCTATGGTCATCAGTGGTTTTGACCACACGATGGGTTGGCCCCATCACTTGATTTGTGACTCCGGTCACCAGTGGTTTTGACCACCAGTGGTTTTGACCACACGGGGTTTAAGGAGTATGGATGGTTAGGTTGGGTTGCATGTTTGCATGTTATACTAATAATTTGTGTATGAGTTGCATTTCCGAGTTGGGGATTTATACATTGAGTCTTGGTGACTCACCCCTTCCCATATTATTTTGCAGATAAGTAGATCGCGGAGATGGAACCGGAGAGGACTCGAGGCGGCCATGCTTGTTCCTTGGATTTGGGATTTATTTAATACAGTTTAAGTTTGTTTATTTACTAAATTTTTAATTTGGGTTGTAATAAGGCCGCTAATTTATTAATTTGGATATTTACATAGTTGTTTTTACTTTATTTATACTACGTTACAAATGAAACTATAAAATGTTAAGTGAATCGGTTAAAAGTAACATTTTCAAATTAAGTAACTTCTACGAGTTTTCAAAAATGTTACCATCGGGTAGCAAAGTTCACCAAGTTAACAAAATCTCTGATGAATTTTAAAACTTTAATGATCAAATGTTTTCAAAGGTTTTCAACACAACCATGTTTGGAAAAATAAAACCCTCCTGAGTTTTATCAAACACTGTTTTATAACCTTAACAGTATTTTCAAATTTTCACTAGTTAATCAGAATCTTTCAAATGTTTTACTTTGTGACATACCGATCCCGCCGAGGCTCATTTGGGTTTGGGTGTTACATTTTGGTATCGAGCCGATTCAAAACTCGATTGTGGGGCCTGTGGCCTAAAACATTTTTATAGGCCTTTGTGAATTATTATGGAAATGATTTTTAGTCTGAACAGCATGGCATCAAGTCTCCGGCACCTATCCGCCCAGGTAAGTATCTCTGACTGTTTTGTGAATACTTGATAAGGGTAAAGGGGTAACTTGGGAACGTAGAATAGAATGATAGGTATGTGAACTCTAGGACTAGTCTACCCCAACTACTACATAAGACTTAATTGCTTAATTAAACAAACCTATGTCTAAGTCGTCGAGTTAGGGTGTGATAACCATGGTGCGCATGTCTAGGATTGGTATTCGATGGGAGCTTGGTATTTAAGCAGTCCACGTGACTCACCTCCTCTCCACTCGAATCCTACCTGGTGCGTAGCTTCGGTTCACCCTAACCAAGAGGACTTATTCATGGGCTAAACCCTAACTAAAACCCGAAAGGGAACTAGCCATATTTTCATAAAACCCTAGTTTTAAAACTCTTAAAATTTCTTTTAATGTGTGAGAACTATTGTTTTACAACATTTTTCTGAAAAAAAATTTGATTTGTAGAATTACTAAAATACCCCTAGGGGTAAAATCACAAAAAGGCCCTTGGTTTATGAAATTCCCAAAATACCCACAGTTTTAATCAAAATTCTCATTACATATAAGTGCCCAAAAACCTTAATTTGTAAAATATCAAAAATATCATAATTTTGAAAAATTACGAAATTGCCCCTAACCTACAAAATTACCAAAATGACCCTGATTTTCAAAATTTTTGCAACACTATCAACTTGGAAAACAAATTCTCAAAAAAGAACCCTCAAAGTTTTACAACGTTTGGAAATACCCCGGAATCATCAAACTTTACAAAGTTACCCTGATTTATTACCAAAATGCCCCTAAGCTTCAAAATCACCAAAATACCCTGAATTTCAAAATTTTTCAAAATACCCCGGGAATTTAAAAGTTCCAAAATACTTTTTGAAAAAATCATTCAAGAACTTCTATTTTTGAAAAATTACAAAATACCCTTGTAGGTTAAAATTACGAAAATACCCCCGGGTAGTGAAATGTTGAAAAGGCCCTACATGTTAGTTATGGTTTGTGAATGTTGTTTGTGTGATGGATGTACTTAGAACTAGGAGATAAGCCTGAAACTGGAACCATAGGTAAATTCGATTTCGAAAGAATCACTTCAAAAATTATTTCTCATAAAATTGCTCGTGGGTAAATAGTGAACAGTATTAATAATACATAAAATTCTTAATCAGATAAACACGAATGAGAAGAATGAGTACAAGAGGGCATGGACGTCCGTCGCATGGCCGTGGTAGGGGTAGGATGACCTTGTCGGAGCCAGCAAGGTCTGGTCATGGGTTTGGAAATAAGATGCCGGATCTGCCGGCGGCAAAAACTGAGTTCCAAGATCAGACCGGTGGTAACAATGTAGTATCCCAAGCTATACTACGAGTATTGGAATGAGTTGCCGAGGTAGGCACAGGTGTAGGAGCCCATAAATCCGTGGTTGAACTACTCCGGGCTAACAGAGCAAAGGTGTTTAAAGGAGTTTCTGGAGTGGCACCCAGTGCGGCGGAGTATTGGTTGGAATCAACTGAAAGGATCATGGGTGACCTGGATTTTACAGTTGAGGAGAAGTTGAAGGGTATAATCTCTCTATTTCGGGATGAGTCATATCAGTGGTGGCTCACCGTAAGGGATGGAACGATGGCGGAGGATCTCACATGGGAATTTTTTAAAGCTGCCTACCAAAAGAAATACATAGGAACTAGCTACGTGGATGCTTGCGGAAGGCTTTCTTGAACTGGTTCGGGGTAATAAGACGATGGCGGAGTATGAGGCGAGTTTCTCCGGTTGGCGGGTATGCTCGTGGTATTGTGGTACCGAGCATGAACGCGTGTCGATTCGAAGATGGGTGAGAGATGAGTGAGGATGATGATAGATCCACAATAGAACGAGGTTATTGTCCTAATGGAGAAGTCTAAGGTTCTTTGAAGGGTAAGATAGTCGATTAGGCGGAATCGGGATAGGAGTTGGAATAAGAGGAGCTCGGATCTTCAAAGTTTTTTGGTAATCAGTAGAAGAGGACGAGGTATGATGGGTCGGATCAAGCTGCTAGGCCTGCTGTTGCTACTAATCCTCAATGGCACCACGGTGTGCTCGGTGTGGAAAGTCTCACACGGGGGAGTGTTGGAATGATAATCGGGGATGCTTCAAATGTGGGTCTATAGAACATCGAGTTAGAGATTTTCAAAAAAGGCAGCTAGGCAAAGGTCAGAGGCTCAGGATCGTGCACCGAATAGGAGGGATAACCAACAGCCACCGAGAGGTCGTGGTGCAGGAAGAGGAGGTAATGGTCTTTGGCAGAGGTCGTGGGGCACCGAGGGAAGGTACGGTGGTACTGAGGCTAGGCAACCTGGTTTGGTCTATCTTGAGGCGCCGGGAGGAGGCGACGCACGGATGTCATAAGCGGTATGTTTTTGATCTTTGGAGTACCCTATAGTACCTTAATTGATATTGGCTCAACCCACTCATACATTGCTAGTAGCGTAAGTGGAAACTCTCCACTTAGACTCGAGCTTACTTCTAGGAAGATGACTGTATTAAGCCCTCTAGGTCACTCTGTAGAAGTAAGTAAACTCTATAGGAATGTACCCCTAGAACTCCAAGGGGTCGTGTTCTTGGCTGACTTGATGGAACTACCGTTTCGGGAGTTCGATCTAATCCTCGGGATGGATTGGCTAGTAAAGTATCAGGCTAGCCTGGATTGCACAGCTAAGCGCATGGTGTTAAAGACCATGGAAGGAGAAGATGTGGTGATGATAGGTAAAAGGAGAGATTACCTATCTATTCTGGTTTCTGCATTGAAGGTAGAAAAGATAGTTAGGAAAGGTTGTGAAGCATATGTAGTGCATGTCTGTGCTTTAGAAGCTAAGGGTGCAGTTGTGAGAGATGTCCAGACCGTAAGGGATTATGTTGATGTGTTTCCAGAGGAACTCCCGGGTCTACCTCCGGATCGTGAGGTTGAGTTTGGTATAGATTTATTACCCAAAACCGCGCCAGTATCAATAGCTCCGTATCGGATGGCGCCGAAAGAATTGGTGGAGTTGAAGGCGTAGATCCAGGAATTGTTGGATAGAGGGTTCATCCGACCAAGTGTATCGCCTTGGGGAGCTCCAGTGCTTTTTGTAAAGAAGAAGGATGGGACAATGAGAATGTGCATAGACTACCGACAGCTGAACAAGCTGACAATAAAGAATAGGTATCCTTTGCCCAGGATTGATGATTTGTTCGATCAACTCAAAGGCGCATCGGTGTTTTCTAAGATTGACCTTAGGTCAGGGTACCATCAGCTTAAGGTGAAGGAGGCTGATGTCCATAAGACGGCATTCCGTACTCGGTATGGGCACTACGAGTTTCTGGTAATGCCTTTTGGTTTGACGAATGCACCGGCCACGTTTATGGACATGATGAACCGAGTTTTCCAACCCTATCTGGATTGATTCATCGTGGTATTCATAGAAGACATTTTGGTGTACTCGAAGTTTGAGGAGGAGCATGACGCACATCTTCATGTGGTTCTGCAAGTTCTAAGAGAGAAACAGTTGTACGCCAAATTCAGCAAGTGTGAGTTCTGGCTTAAGGAGGTAACTTTTCTAGGGCATGTTGTTTCAGTCGAGGGAATCAGGGTGGATCCCCGTAAGATTGAGGCAGTATTGGAATGGAAACCACCAAAGTCGGTTACAAAAATTTAGAGTTTTCTGGGGTTGGCAGGATATTATAGGGGATTCGTGGAAAATTTCTCCTTAATCGCAGCACTGTTAACTAAGCTGTTGAGGAAAGGAGTTCTATTTGTGTGGTCTGAGAAGCAGCAAGAGAGTTTCGATAAGCTGAAGAGGGTCTTGAAGAAGCACCAGTCTTGATTCAGCCTGAGGCAGGAAAGGAATTCACTGTGTATTGTGATGCATCGCATACTGGTTTAGTGTGTGTGCTGATGCAAGAAGGGAAGGTGGTCGCTTATGCGTCACGGCAGTTAAGGCCTCACGAAGCTAACTATCCGACACATGATTTGGAATTGGCTGCAGTGGTTTTTGCCTTGAAGATTTGGAGGCACTATCTGTATGGGGAGAAGTCGGTAGTGTACACAGATCACAAGAGTTTGAAGTACCTCTTGACTCAGAAAGATTTAAATCTGAGGCAGCGGAGGTGGATTGAGTTACTAAAGGACTACGACTGCTCAATTGAATACCATCCGGGTAAGGCTAATGTGGTAGCTGATGTATTGAGCCAAAAGGTGGTAGCAGATTTGCGAGCAATGGTTGCTCACCTAAGTCTCTATGACGATGGGAGCCTTTTGGCAGAGTTGCAAGTGAAGCCGTCTTGGATTGATGAGGTTAAAGAAAGGCAGATAAGCGACGAAGCTTTGAGTACTCGGAAGTTGCAAGTACAGAATGGTGAGGCCGAAGGGTTCAGCTTGGGTAGTGATGGAGTGTTGTATTTTCAGGGGAGAGTATGTATGCCTAAGGATGATGATTTGAGGTAGCGAATCCTTAAAGAAGCTCATAGCAGTCTGTACGTTATGCACCCGAGAAGCAGTAAGATGTATCGGGATTTAAGGGAGCAGTTTTGGTGGCCGGGTCTTAAGCGGGAAGTAACCGAGTTGGTGGGCAAGTGTCGACATGCCGCAAGTTAAGGTTGAGCATCAATTGCCATCGAGTACATTACGGTAGATAAAGATCCTATAGTGGAAATGGGAGGAGATTACTATGGATTTTGTAAGTGGGCTTCCCTCACGCCCAAAGAAGAAAGATGCGATTTGGGTGATAGTAGACCGGTTGACTAAGTCGGCCCATTTCATACCGATGGGTTGACTACTCGCTTCAAAGGTTAGCCAAGTTGTATATCGCAGAGATAGTGCGATTGCATGGAGTACGGTGTCCATTATCTCGGATCGGGATCCCGGTTCACGTCAAGATTCGGAAGGCTTTACATCGAGTTAGGCACGAACTTGAATTTCAAAGACGGCTTTTCACCCATGATTTGATGGACAATCGAGAGGGTAATCAAGTGTTGGAAGATATGTTAAGGGCTGTGTTTTGGACTTCGTGGTAGTTGGGAGGAGTACCTACCGTTGGCAGAGTTCGCTTATAACAATAGTTATCAAGCGAGTATTCAGATGGCACCGTATGAGGCGCTGTATGGTCAAAAATTTCGTACTCCTACATGTAAAGACGGAACTAGGAGAGTGACAGATGTTGGGTCCAGAGTTAGTGGCGGAGACGGAGGATAAGGTTAGAGTAATTCGGGCTCATCTTAAGGAGGCGTCGGACAGGCAGAAATCCTACGCCAATCTTAAGCGCAGAGAGGTTGAATATGCAGTGGGTGATAAGGTCTTCTTGAAGGTATCACCTTAGAAGAAAGTGCTGAGGTTTGGCCGGAAGGGCAAGCCAAGCCCTAGATTCATCAGACCGTATACGGTGTTGAAACGTGTGGGATTGGTAGCTTACCAGCTTGAGTTGCCAGCAGAATTGAGCCAGATCCATGATGTCTTCCATGTTTTGATGCTGAGGCGCTATCGATCAGATCCCTCACACGTAGTGCCGGTTGCGAAATTAAAGTGAACTCGGACTTGTCTTTCGAGGAGGAGCCAGTACAAATCTTGGATCGAGATGTCAAGGTTTTGAGGAGGAAGTCAGTGCCTTTGGTAAAAGTGCTACAGAAAAACCATGGTACGGAGGAGGCCACATGGGAACCCAAGGATGTGATGCAGCAGTAATACCCCTAACTCTTCTGATCCAGGTAATTTTGAGGTCGAAATTATTTTTAAGCGGGGTAGAACTGTAACATCCTAATTTAGGGGGTTGTTTGCAATATAATTATTTTCATGTGCTTGCTTGAAAAGAAATGAATACTATGATTGCTAGGCATGTTCTAGGGTCTAGAAATAACCTCGGGCTAGGCCTGACTTAGGGCTAGAAGTTTTTTTTGGCACTTGAGAAGAGGAAGCTAGGTGAATGAGGCTTTAAGAATTATTTGGTGCGAAGCATGACACAAGAGATCATGTGATAAGGTGGCTTGGGACGCAACCTTAAGGGCTTGGAAGGTGGCGTCAAAGGGGAGCTTCAAGGGAAGAGGTTCGAATCTTGGTAGTCATAATGGGGGATATGTTTTATTTTTTTGGGCCTTTTGGGGTTAAAGGAAGGGGGCTAAGTTAAGGAGGCTTTAAAAGATTTTATGGGTGAGGTTGGACATGAAAGTCGGATTGGTGAAGTGGCATAGGGCCTTGGTGAATGCCGCCCAAGCAAGGGGGAGGAGGACTCAAGTTCGAATCACGATGATAGCATAAGGTTTTTCTTTTCTTTTATTTTTGTAAATTTGCGCCATGAAGAGGGAAGAGTTGGACGGCAATTGGGACTTTGGAAAGGATGGGATGAACCTTTCTTTTTTGATAATTTCGGCTTAGAAGGGAAGATAAGAGTAAGTATTATTATTATTTTATTTTAAAGAGGTGATAAAGGAGGGTGATAATCAAAAGATAAGATTTATCACATTAAGGAGCAATGGCCGAATGTAGGACTCCTTAGGGCCATCCACAATCGGTTTTATCACACTAAGGAGCTACCGAAATTCCTCTAAATTTCTTTTCTTTTTTCTCTCGAATTGTTGCTGACCGAATTCTCTCTAGCCACATTGCCCAAAATTCTTCAAACCCCTATCACCCTTTTCATTATTTTCTTCTTGTTCTCTAGCCGAAGCTACTCCACTCTTTTACCGAAATCTTCTCTCTTCCATTAGATCTACTTTGGCCGTATAGCAAGTGAGCACAGATTCTTTTCGGGATTTCTTCTTCAATCGGTTAGTAAGGGGTAAGTGGACATGGCCGAATGACTTTTGTTTGGTTTTCGGGATCTATGGTTATGGCCGAATGGCCTATGACTCATATTAATGTGATTAAAGCCGATTGTAGGAAGGGGGACAGTCTAACATTGTGAATATTCAGGATT
Source organism: Gossypium rotundifolium (assembly GCA_025506655.1). Lineage (NCBI taxonomy): Eukaryota > Viridiplantae > Streptophyta > Magnoliopsida > Malvales > Malvaceae > Gossypium > Gossypium rotundifolium. Next base: position 108,212,574 of record CP106727.1, on the reverse strand, counting down.
TGGTGATCGATCTAGGTAGGGTCTCAATATTTGAATTTGTTATTAATTAGTTTAGAAGCCGAAGGTTAACTATGTGTGTGATTACAAGGTGTGGACGATTACAAGTGGTGTGTGTGACTTCGGGATTTGATTGGAAACCAAATCAGTTTAAGGTAAGTGCCGCAAATGAGCCTTCGGGATTTAGTTGTTATAGCCGAATAGGCCTATGTCACTAACCTTGATGTTGGCCGAATATAGGGTCAAAGGATCTAGCACAGTAGATCGGATCTTCGGGATCTAGGATTCGCGTTAGTAATAGGTGTGTAAAACTCTTTACACACTTTATTAGTTAGCATTGCTATTATGTTGCCTTTTAATCATTGTGGTAGTGATTTGCTTGTGGACATGAGCATGGATTCCGGGTAAGTCACTTGTGATTTAAAATCTATTATGGTTGACATGATGGGTAATATGCTATGCCATGACTATTATGCATGATTTATGATAACATGTTAAGAATGATATGGGCATGTTGGTAATGGGATTGATGAGAGGAGGATTTTCTCTATGGATCGTCACGGTGGTTTTGACCACAAGATGGGTTGGTCCCATCAGATTAATTGTGACTTTGGTCACCGTGGTTTTGACCACACCGTTGTTAAATTGTGACTAAGTCCGGTGGTTTGGTACCACCAATGGTTTTGACCACATATTGATAAATTGTGACCTATGGTCATCGATGGTTTTGACCACACGATGGGTTGGCCCCATCACTTGATTTGTGACTCCGGTCACCAGTGATTTTGACCACCAGTGGTTTTGACGACACGAGGTAGTTTAAGGAGTATGGATGGTTAGGTTGGGTTGCATGTTTGCATGTTATACTAATAATTTGTGTATGAGTTGCATTTCCGGGTTGGGGATTTATACACTGAGTCTTGGTGACTCACCCCTTCCCATATTATTTTGCGAGATGAGTAGATCGGAGATGGAGCGAGAGAGGACTCGAGGCGCCATGCTTGTTCCTTGGATTTGGGATTTATTTAATACGATTTAAGTTTGTTTATTTAGTAAATTTTAATTTGGGTTGTAATAAGGCCGCTAGTTTATTATTTTGGATGTTTACATAGTTGTTTTTACTTTATTTATACTACGTTACAAATGAAACTATAAAATGTTAAGTGAATCGGTTAAAAGTAACATTTTCAAATTAAGTAACTTCTACGAGTTTTCAAAAATGTTACCATCGGGTAGCAAAGTTCACCAAGTTAACAATATCTCTGATGAATTTTAAAACTTTAATGATCAAATGTTTTTAAAGGTTTTCAACACAACCATGTTTGGAAAAATAAAACCCTCCTGAGTTTTATCAAACACTATTTTATAACCTTATGATATTTTCAAATTTTCACGATTAATCGAATCTTTCAAGCGTTTTACTCGTGACATACCGGATCCACGAGGCTCATGGCCGGGTTTGGGGTGTTACATTTCGGGAGCATAAATTCGAGTCAGTAAAATATTTTAATACTGTTATTCGTGCCAATGATATATGATTAACCATGTGCTAAATTTCTGTAAATTAAATCCGTATGTTTGTGTGCTTAATTTGAGCGAAGGACTAAATCGCGTATAAGGTAAAAGTAGCTTTCTATTTGATTGAATGGCTAAATTGTTGTGTCTTCTTATATAAAAGGATTTATGTTGCAATTTGGCCAAAAGAGAGGATAGTGGACGGTTGTGGTCCATAATAACCTTAGAAATTATGTTTGGTAAATTTATAATATAAGGTTAAATTTGGAAATGAATTATTAAGTCATAATATGATAAAAACATGAAAATGGCCATTTTACTCATTTTTTTTACCGAAAATAAGAGGAAGAAGAAAGGGTTTTATTCTTTTGATATTCGACCATTACAAGCTTTAATTTAAGGTATGTTTTTTTATTGGTTTTTGATAATTTCTATGTTTTCGTAATCATTATTTCGAGTGCTACTAAACCCATGTTTTGATTTTGAAAATTGATGATGATTTTGAAATGTGTTTTTAATGAGCATATGAGCTTTGGAACATTTGATGATGAAATATGGAATATATGTGTTTGATTAGCATATTTTGTCTTTGGAGTTTTGTTGATTTTGAGTAATTTGGTTGTAATTGAGAAAATGATAATTTGGAGGACTAAATTGTGAATTTGATGAAAAATATGGACTTGTATGGTCCCTAGAGAATTTCAGCTATGCATGTATGTGAACAAATTTTGTATATTTGATGTTTTGAGAAAACTGGACTAAATTGATAAAAGGTGAAAATGTGAGGGCTAATTTGTAAATTGCCCTAAATATGTGTGTTTGGATTGAATTGAATGAATTAGTGAATAAAAGGGTTAAATTTGAATATGTTTAGATCAAGAACCGAAGAAATCAGACTTAGACCACGGGAAAGCTAAAGTAACCGAGTAGTTGTTTCCTTTCTGTTAAATCGAATCTGAGGTAAGTCATTATGCAAATAAATGTACTTGTATTGAGTTGTGTATGTTCATATGATTATTAATAACAAAGAATGTTTACAAGATGATGTGTACATGAGTTCTAAGATAAGAATGAGTAGTATCAATGTTCGAGAAGTCCCGTGTAAACCTAGGAATAGATAGTATTAGCTATGTAATGACATAGGTGTTTGCTCTGAGATATCATGTAAGACCACATTTGGGACGCCGGCGTTGATTTGAGATTTCGTGTAAGACCACATCTAAGACGTTGGCATCGATACGAGATTTACGTGTAAGACCATGTGTAGGACATTGGCATCGTATTGATTCGTGTAAGACCCTATCTGGGACAGTGGCATCGATATCTGAGTACATGTAAGACCTCGTCTGGGACGTTGGCAATGTACGATTATTTTGAGCTTTCTAAGTATTCTATTAGATTTTGAACGATTCAACGGGCAAGTCTGTGACATGAAATATTATGTTAATTGTAAAATCCATTTCAGGTACGTTTATTAAGTACACAAGGTATGTATGAGAGGTAAGTATCAGTATGAGCTTACTAGCATGAATATGAGCTATGAATGATGAGATGATATGTGAAATTATGCTTTAGGAGCTATGTGCATATGTGGTGATGAGATGTTAAATGTATAAGCTATGTGAATTCTAAGTTAAGTTTATTTGTATATAACTTACTAAGCTTTGGAAAGCTTACTCTGTGTGTTTGTTTTCTCTGTTTTATAGATCGTTAAAGCTACTAAAGGCTCGGGGACCGTAGAGGATAGCCATCACACTACTCAACTTGTTTTGGTACACTTTGGAAATGTATATAGCTAGATATGGCATGTATGGGCTAGTATATGGTATAAGTTTGTTATATGAACTTAGCCATGTGATGTGGCTAGTTATAAGTTGATATTTTGCCTTTATGAAGATGATATATGATGTATTTTTTTGTATGGTTAGATGACATTTGAAATGTTCAAGTTTATGGCAAGTTTGGATGAAATATGCTTAGGTATATTTGAGTTTTTGTATGTAAATTGGTATGAATGGTAATAGATTTGAATGTAAAGATTGAATGGCTATTTTGGAATGTTCATGGTTGTTAAATGTGCATGGATTGTATTGGTATTTGCTTGTAGGTTTGACCCTAATGTGGGTGGCATTTTTGGCCTTGCAAATGTCCTATTTTGCCACACGGTTATGGCACACGGGCGTGCCTAGTGACTGTGGGGCTAAGTCAGCAGCTGATTATGAGCACATGACCTTGGCACACGAATGTCCCTGGTAGCCGTGTGGTTTGGTCAAGATCGGCCACGACCAAGGTACACGGGCGTGCTTGGTGACCATGGAGTAAGTCAGGTTCGACCACGGGGAAGACACACGGGTGTGTCTAGAAGCCATGGAAGGCACACGACCTGCCTACACAGGCATGTAACCTCTGAAACCTTGTAAATTTTTAAATTTTTGAGAATTTTTGTATGTGTTTTGGTTTAGTCCTGATCCTGTTTCTAAGCATGTTTTAGGTCTCATTGACCTAAAAAGGGGTCACTATGATTGTGATTGATGATTTACTTTACGAATTGTTTGTTAAAGTTTTCGATCTGTCAGGTAATGCCCGTTACCCTAATCTGGCGATGGATACGGGATAGGGGTGTTACATTTGGTTGGTATCAGATCTACGATTTATTCAATTCTTGGACTAACGTAGCGTGTTAGAGTCTAGCTATACATGCCATATATCTGAATTGTGATAGTGTGATAAATCTTGATGTATAAAATGTGATTTTTGTGTAGCAATGAATCCCGAAAGATCTGTAGCTAATGACATAAAAAGTAATACACGGTTCTCGCGCAAAGGACAGCACCCTCTAATCCGAGACCGGCTACGAGTGGTCATGAGGGAGAAGCTAAACAAGCTTTCTTCCAGATGATGAGAGAATGATTCACTCAATTTGTAAGGAATAACCTGACTGTTTTGCAACCCCCGCCCCCGATTAATCCCCCTCAGACTACAGTTATGCCACCGGTTGTGTATCCGAATCTATTGAATAAGCCTCTAGTAGACAAGATCCGTAAATATGGGGCTGAAGAGTTCCGGGCTACTAGTGATGATGATGCTGAAAAGGCCGAGTTCTGGTTAAAAATACTATTCGGGTATTCGATAAAATGTCTCTGACTCCGGAAGAATGCATAAAATGTGTTGTATCATTGCTCCGAGATGTAGCCTATCAGTGGTGGAAAACCTTAACTTCTATTGTTTCAAAAGAGCGAGTCACATGGGACTTCTTTCAGATTGAGTTTCGGAAGAAATATATCAGTGAGAGATTCATCGATCAGAAACAAAAGAATTTCTAGAACTAAAACAGGGCTGAATGACTGTTATGGAGTATGAACGAGAATTTGTAAGATTGAGTCAGCATGCTCGGGAATGCGTATCTACCGAAGCAATAATGTGCAAAAGATTCAAAAATGGTCTTAATGAAGATATCCATTTATTAATCGGGATCTTAGATATAAAAGAGTTCATAGTACTCGTTCATCGAGCATGCAAAGCTGAGGCACTCGGGAAATATAACAAAAAAAGCTGAGTCTGAAGCTAGAGATGTGAGAAAGAGATTTCAGAGTAGATCATTTCAGTCTGCTTCGATGAAATTCAGAGATGATCAAAGTCGTTCAAGAGATAATGTGGGACATTCGAATAGAAATCGAGCTAGATCACAAATGAGCTCCAAAACTCCAGCAACTTTAGTAGCAAGTATTGGAAATGTTAGATCTGAGAAACCTGGATGTAAGCATTTTGGAAAAAGGCATCTGAGAAGTTGTAGATTAAATGACAGAGCTTGCTTCAGATGTGGATCACTTGATCATTTTATCCGTGATTGCCCTGAGTCTATTAAGCCAAAAACTGTTCAGAATCTGAGATCTGATAATGCACCTGTGTGAGGTAGACCTTCGAAAAATGTAAGAAATGTCAGTGGTAGTCAGAGAACTACGAGAGATACTGTTGCGAGATCTGAAGCTAGAGCGCCTAGCAGAGCATATGCTATCCGAGCTCATGAGGAAGATTCATCTCCAGATGTTATAGCTGGTACTTTTACACTATATGATACTTTTTGCGATTACATTGATAGACCCTGGTTCTACTCATTTGTATATATGCATGAATTTAGTATTTAGTAAGACTTTGCCTGTAAAGTCTACTGGGTTTGCTATAAAAGTATCAAACCCCTTAGGAAAAAGTGTCATGGTTGACAAAGAATGCAAGAACTATCCGTTAATGTTTTGAGATATCTGTTTCCCTGCTGATCTGATGCTTTTTCCATTTGATGAGTTTGATATCATTCTGGGTATGGATTGGTTGACATTGCATGATGCTGTTGTAAACTGTAAAAGAAAGACTATTTATTTGAGATGTCCGAATGATAAAATTGTACGGGTTGAGTCTAACGATTTAAATGGATTGCCTGCTGTGATATTTGTATTGAAAGCTTAAAGATATGTAAAAAAAAAGGACATGAGGCATATTTTGCTCATGTGACTGATTCGAAAGTGTATGAAAAGAAAGTTGAATCACTGCCAGTCATTTGTGAGTTCTCTGATGTATTCCCTAAAGAATTGCCGGGTTTGCCTCCGATACGTGAAGTTGAATTTGGTATTGAGTTATTGCCTGGTACTACACCTATTTTGATAGCTCCGAATAGAATGGCACCAACAGAGTTCAAAGAGTTAAAGTCATAGTTGCAAGAATTAACTGATAGAGGGTTTGCTAGACCAAGTTTTTCGCCTTGGGGTGCTCCTATCCTGTTTGTGAAAGAGAAAGATGGCACGATAAGAATGTGTATTGATTATCATCAGTTGAACAAAGTGACCATAAATAATAAATATCTGTTGCCTAGAATTGATGCCTTATTTGATCAGTTAAAAGGGGCTACTGTATTTTCCAATATTGATCTGAGATTGGGATACTACCAGTTGAGAGTGAAAGATTCAGATATACCAAAAACTGCATTCAGAACGAGGTACAGGCATTATGAGTTTTTAGTTATGCCATTTGGACTAACCAATGCTCCTTCTGTTTTTATGGATCTGATGAACAGAATTTTCAAATCGTACCTAGATCGATTTGTTATGATGTTCATAGATGACATATTGATTTATTCACGTGATGAAAATGAGCATGCTAAACATTTGAAAATTATGTTGCAAACTTTGAGAGAAAAGGAATTGTACACGAAATTCAGCAAATGTGAATTCTGGTTACACGAGGTTAGTTTTTTGGGACATATTGTATCAGCTTCTGGAATTTGAGTTGATCCGATCAAGATTTCTGCTATTCTGGATTGGAAACCTTGAAGAACGTCTCTGAAGTCCATAGCTTTCTTGGTCTAGCTGGTTATTATCATCGATTTGTAAAAGGATTTTCAGTGATAGCTACTCCGTTGACTAGACTACTTCAGAAAGATGTTAGATTTGAATGGTTTGATAAATTTCAGAAAACTTTTGATCAGTTGAAAGCTCTGTTAATAGAAGCTCCAGTGTTAGTACAACCAGAATCGGGTAAAGAATTTGTTATAAACAGTGATGCTTCGTCAAATGGTCTGGGATGCGTTTTAATGCAAGAAGGCAAATTCATAGCTTATGCTTCAAGACAACTAAAGCCTCACAAAAAGAACTATCCAACGCATGACCTTGAACTAGCTGCGATTGTGTTTGCACTAAAGATCTGGCACCATTACATATACGGTGAAAAATGTCACGTATTTTTAGATCATAAAAGTCTGAAATATCTAATGACTCAGAAAAATTTGAACCTACGTCAAAGAAGATGGTTAGATTTGTTAAAAGATTATGAACTTGTAATAGATTATCATCTGGGTAAAGCAAATGTTGTTGCTGATGCACTAAGTCAAAAAATCATTATTTGCACTACGTACTTTGAATACTCTGTTTGATCTGTCTGAAGATAGTTCTGTGATAGCTGAATTGAAAGCAAAACCATTGTTCTTACAGCAAATATGTGATGCTCAGAAGGTTGATAATGAATTGTTATCGAAACAAGCTCAGTGTGATTCGAATTCTGAATCTGAATTTCGAGTTGTTAATGATTGCTTGAGATTCCGAGGTCGTATTTATGTTCTGAGAAATTCGGAGTTGATTCAGTTGATTTTGAGTGAAGCACACAACAATCGTCTATTTGTTCAACTGGGAAGTTCAAAGATGTATCATGATCTGGAGCAACATTATTGGTGGTCTTGTATGAAATGAGACATTTCTGACTATGTTTCAAAATGTTTAGTCTATCAACAAGTGAAAGCTGAACATCAAGTTCCGTTTGGTTTGCTACAACGATTCTAATTCCTGAGTGGAAATAGGATAGAGTAACGATGGACTTTGTTTCTAGTTTGCCCCTAACTCCGAGAAAGAAAGGTGAAATTTGGGTCGTAGTTGATTGATTAACGAAATCTGCTTATTTTATTCGATAAGATCTGATTATTCACTTGATAGACTAGCTGAACTTTACATTGCTGATATTGTATGATTGCACGAGGTGCCATTATCTATTGTGTCAGATAAAGATCCGAGATTTACATCAAGATTCTGGAAGAAATTGCAAGAAGCATTAGGCACAAAGTTACATTTCAGTACAGCTTTTCATTCGTAAATAGATGGTCAATCCGAGCGGATCATTAAAATTCTTGATGATATGTTAAGATGTTGCATTCTTGAATTTGGCGGTACGTGGGAACAGTATCTGCCATTGATTGAATTTGCGTACAATAATAGTTTTCATTCAAGCATCAAAATGGCACCTTATGAAGCTCTATATGGATGTAAATGTAGTGCACCTCTGTTTTGGACTGAGCTCAATGAAAATAAGATTCATGGGGTCGATTTGATAAAAGATTCAGAACATAAAGTGAAACTGATCCGAGATTATTTGAAAGCAGCATCTGATAGTCAAAAGTCTTATGCGGACTTAAAACAAAAAAAATATAGAATTTGAGATTGGTGACAAAGTATTTCTGAAAGTGTCTCCATGGAAGAAAATGCTTTGATTCAGATGTAAAGGCAAGTTAATTCCAAGGTTCATCGGGCCGTATGAAATTATTAAACGTGTTGCATATAGATTAAGGTTGCCCCCTGAGCTAGAAAAGATTCATAATGTATTTCATGTCTCGATGCTTCATAGATATCAATCTGATTCGTCACATGTGATTGCCCTATCTGAAATTTAAATCTGATCTGATATGACATTAGCTCGTGAAGTGAAAGAGTTCAGAAACAAAAAAAATACCGTTAGTGAAAGTATTGTGGAATCGACACGGAATAGAAGAGGCTACTTGAGAGCCTGAGGACTCAATGAGACAGCAATATCCGACTCTGTTTAACGGTAAGATTTTCAAGGATGAAAATCCCTAAGGGGGGAGAATTGTAACAGTCCAGTTTATACCTTAGTCGGAACAGTAGTTTCGAGACCACAAATCTGAGTCAAAAAATATTTTAATATTATTTTTCGTGCCTATGATATATGATTAAGCATGTGCTAAATTTCTGTGCATTAAATTCGTATGTTTGTGTGCTTAATTTGAGCAAAGGAATAAATCGTGTATAAGGTAAAAGTAGCTTTCTATTTGATTGAATGGCTAAATTGTTGTGTCTTCTTGTATAGAAGGATTTATGTTCCAATTTGGCCAAAAGAGAGGATTGTGGACGGTTATGGTCCATAATAACCTTAGAAATTATGTTTGGTAAATTTATAATATAAGGTTAAATTTCGAAATAAATTATTAAGTCATATTATGATATGATAAAAACATGAAAATGGCCATTTTACTCATCTTTTTGACTGAAAACAAGAGGAAGAAGAAAGGGTTTTATTCTTTTGATATTCGGCCATTACAAGCTTTGATTTAATGTATGTTTTTTTATTGGTTTTTGATAATTTCTACGTTTTCGTAATCGTTGTTTCGAGTGCTACTAAACCCATGCTTTGATTTTGATAATTGATGATGATTTTGAAATGTGTTTTTGATGAGCATGTGAGCTTTGGAACATTTGATGATGAAATATGGAATATATGTGTTTGATTAGCATATTTTGTCTTTGGAGTTTTGTTGATTTTGAGTAATTTGGTTGTAATTGAGAAAATGATAATTTGGAGGATTAAATTGTAAATTTGATGAAAAATATGGACTTGTATGGTCCGTAGAGAATTTCGGCTATGCATGTATGTGAACAAATTTTGTATATTTGATGTTTTGAGAAAAATGGACTAAATTGATAAAAGGTGAAAATATAAGGGCTAATTTGTAAATTGCCCTAAATATGTGTGTTTGGATTGAATTGAATGAATTAGTGAATAAAAGGGTTAAATTTGAATATGTTCAGCTCAAGAACCGAAGAAATCGAACTTAGATCGTGGGAAAGCTAAAGTAACCAAGTAGCCGTTTCCATTTCTGTTAAATCGAATCCAAGGTAAGTCATTATGAAAATAAATGTATTTGTATTGAGTTGTGTATGTTCATATGATTATTGATAACGAAGAATGTTTACGAGATGATGTGTACATGAGTTCTTAGATAATAACGAGTAGTATCAATGTTCGAGAAGTCTCGTGTGAACCTAAGAATAGATAGCATTAGTTATGTCATGACATAGGTGTTTGTTCTGAGATATCATGTAAGACCACGTCTGGGTAGTCGGCGTTGATTTGAGATTTCATGTAAGACCACGTCTGGGATGTTGGCATCAATACGAGAGTTACGTGTAAGACCATGTCTGGGACATTGGCATCGTATTGATTCGTGTAAGACCCTGTCTGGGACAGTGGAATTGATATCTGAGTACATGTAAGGCCTCATCTAGGCGTTGGCATTGTACGATTATTTCGAGCTTTCTGAGTATCCTATTAGATTCTGAATGGTTCAACGGGCAAGTCTGTGACATGAAATGTTATGTGAATTGTAAAATCCGTTTCAGGTACGTTTATTAAGTACACAAGGTGTGTATGAAAGGTAAGTATCTATATGAGCTTACTAGCATGAATATGAGCTATGAATGATGAGATGATATGTGAAATTATGCTTTAGGAGCTATGTGCATATGTGGTGATGAGATGTTAAATGTATAAGCTATGTGAATTCTAAGTTGATTTATTTGTATATGACTTACTAAGCTTTGGAAAGCTTACTTCGTGTGTAACACCCCAAACCCAGCCTAGAAGTTTAGGCCCGAATCCGAAATGTCACATTAAAGGCACACTTCAAAACAATTTTACAAATTAACAATTTAAGGCCCAAAAGCCCAAATTCCATGTGCCTCGTTAAGTTAAGGTGAAAAGCCCATATTTTAGGAAAACATTCATATATTAAGTTATTTCGAAAACCATGTTAACTTTAGAAATTTTATTTAAGTTGATTAACTGGATAGTTGAAACAATAATAATAAAACCCAAAATATAAAGTCAGATATGAGATACATGGCCTTATTACAATCCAATGAAAAACAAAGTATTTAAAATAAATTCATTTGAACAAATTAAAACATCTGATCAGCTTGTAGTGTGGCCATCTCTGAGTCCTCTCCCACATCGAGCCGTCTATTCAGGATCACCTGAAACATTAAATAAAAGGGTGTGAGTTTCGAAACTCAATGTGTACGACCCTTGGCAATCAAATCATATACAAATATTCACATTGGGCCCAAGCCCTATCAAAATCGTTGGTCTTCGCCTTAGCCCATAATGACCTCATAACATATCATATCATATCATATGCAAAACAAGGTAATGCAAAACCCTCTCAAAAATCCTTCCGCTACACACACCATTTCCCTTCCAACCTTATACACACCTGTGGGGATTTCTAAATCGACCCACCCATCCTATACACACCAACAGCGGCACTACTTAATGTTGCATCAAAGTTGCTAATCATATAATGGGCTTAAAGCCACCGGTGGATCCAAGGTCATCAAGCGACTATGCGATCCTCTAATCTTCCTCCCTAACATAATTCTCACCCATATGCATCCTAAGTGGAATATCATATGAATGCATCAAACACATGAGTAACATCCACAAACTCATATTCGTCACATAGGGGTATTTTTGTCATTTCACTACCCAAGGGTATTTTCGTAGTTCTACCTTACAGGGGTATTTTGGAAATTTGGCATGATAGGAGTATCTTGGTAATTTTGCAAAATAAGGGTGTTTTGGCAATTTATAGAATAGGGGTATTCTGGTACTTTTGCAAAACAAAGGTATTTTAGTAATTTTACAAATCTAATCTAAGGGTATTTGGTCCCTCTCGGGTTTTAATTATGAACTTTGGCCCATCAACAAGTCCTTGCGGCTAAAGTGAACAGACACTACTCACCAGGTAGGATTCCAGAGAAGAGGAGGTGGGACCACTTAAGTACCAAGCTCTCCCTAGATCCAATCCTAGACATGCGTATGTCCATTGCCACACCCTAACCCAATGACTTTGTTCACGGACATGTTTAATTAGATTAAGTCTTATGAAATTTAAGAGTTATTCAAACTAGGCCTAAAGTCCATTAACCCTAACATACTTGTCTCTGTCCCCAAAAAGCCCATCAAGCCCATTTCATATCATATAGCCCATTGGGCTCAATTACAATCCAATCATGCAACTGATCATGCCAATACATTATTCATATTCACATATCAACTATTGTCATTTTGGGCCCCCAAGTTCGGCAAGCCCATTTAGCCACATTCGGCCTTTCAACTTTTCAACGTTGCCGATATCGTGTGTATAGTGTTTGTACACACTTGGTAACCTCGCATGCTGCAAACCCCTTAATCACGAACCTACAATTGACATCACTAGCGATTAACCAAGGCTTAACACATACTTAACAATAACTGAAACCTCATTGTACCCTTACCTTGTGCCACACGTTCTAGTAGCCCTTCCTTTGCTACTATTTGTGATTATCCTCTAGATCTGCACCCAAACACCTATATCATCAAAACCAAGTGACCCATATTGTACATAAGTCACCCCTATGAGCCACATTAGATTTAGCCATTTACTAAACCATGACTGAGTCGAGAACACTTACCACCTTGTTAGCAATCCTTACCTACCACGCTTGTGATTGTTGAGCCTTACCCTTGTTACTACAATTTAATGACAAGGAGGGGTTAGATAGACCTTCGGCTTATAAAAAAACTTACTAAAAAGTTTAACTGAGCACTTACCGAAATCATCCTTTGATCCTGCGGCTTAGATACCTACTGAGCAAGTTTCGGCTTCTAACCGTGACTAAGAGTAGGTAACAATCGATTGAGGTGGAGGAACAACAATAAAGATTCGAGAAAAGTAGGGATTCGGCAAAGAAGGATGATAATAATTTCGAAAATGAAAGGAATTGGCTTTGTGAGAATTCAGAAAAAAGGGATGATGGAGTTTTTCTTTTCGGCACTTGGAAGAATTTGGCTATAGGAAAACCGATTAAAGTGGAGAAGAAAAATTATAGAATGCTCAAAGAACCTTTCAAGCATTCGGCCCCCTCTCCTTTTAAAGCCACAGGCCGAACACTCCCCTCCCTTAGAGTCCCATTCGGCACCATCACATCCTTACTCCCTATCTCCTAACTTTTCTCTCTGATAATACCTTAATCTTATTCAAAATCTCCTCCACATCCAATAGTGCTGCTTACTTCAAACTCTCCTCGGCAAGAGTACAAAACCAACACAACTCTTACCGTCCACCTATGCAAAATAGAAAACTCCAAAATACACTCCTCTTGCTCGAACCTTGGACCTCTTTAGCTTTCACACATGCCACCTCATAGCTCCTAAGTGACGCCACTTTCCACTGGACCACAAGCCCATTTGTGTCCTATTTTCTCTTAATCCACTTAAGAGGCCTCATGCCTGAGACTAGGGTCCACTAAGCAAGAAAAATAATTTTTTCCCTATGGTCTCCCCTATCTCTAAGGCTTCAAATAATCCCGATAATACCTTAATATTATTATTCTAAGTGCTACACATACTTATTAACTTCAATGCACAAAAATTAGGGTTTCAAGATTTTTAAGGCGTTACAACCCAATAGGCCCAAATCTACTAGGCCCAAATTCGAGGCGTTACACTGTGTATGTTTTCTCTGTTTTATAGATCGTTAAAGCTACTAAAGGCTTGGGTACCATCGAGGATAGCCATCACACTACTCAACTTGTTTTGGCACATTTTAGAAATGTATATAGCTAGATATGGCATGTATAGGCTAGTATATGCTATAAGTTTGTTATATGAACTTAGCCATGTGACGTGGCTAATTATAAGTTGATATTTTGCCTTTATGAAGACGATATATGATGCATGTTTTGGTATGGTTAGATGACATTTGAAATGGTCAAGTTTATGGCAAGTTTGGATGAAATATGCTTAGGTATATTTGAGTTTTTGCTATGTAAATTGGTATGAATGGTAATATATTTGAATGTAATGATTGAATGGTTATTTTGGCATGTTCATAGTTATTAAACGTGCATGGATTGTATTGGTATTTACTTAATATGGGTGGCATTTTTGGCCTTGCAAATGGCCTATTTTGCCACACGATTATGGCACATGGGCGTGCCTAGTGACCGTGGGGCTAAGTCAGTAGCTGATTAAGAGCAAACGGCCTTGGCACACCAGACGTGCTTGGTAGCCATGTGGTTTAGTCAGGATAGAGCAAGGCCAAGGTACACGGGCGTGCTTGGTGGCCGTGGAGTAAAGTCAGGTTCAACCACGGGGAAGACACACAGGTGTGTCTAGAAGCCATGGAAGGCACACGGCCTGCCCACATGGGCATGTAACCCCTGAAACCTTTAAAAGTTTTAAATTTCTAAGAATTTTTGTATGTGTTCTGGTTTAGTCCCGATCTTATTTCTAGGCATGTTTTAGGTCTCATTGACCTAAAAAGGGGTCACTATGATTGTGATTGATGATTTACTTTACGAATTATTTGTTAAAGTTTTCGATCTGCCAGGTAATGCCTGTCACCCTAATCCGGTGATGGATATGGGATAGGGCTGTTACATTCATGGTAAAATGGGTAAGTGGAATTTGTTTTGGTTCTCCATTTTAGGCAATAATGGGCCTCCTTAGAGTTAATTTTGGATCAACACCATTTTGATGTCCATGTGACTGCATTGTGAATCTTTCAATCTATACTTGTGATCATGTCTGTCGATACTTAAAAATTTATGAAAAAAATGATCGAACCTGGAAACTAACTAAGACAATAATGGAGGCAAGCGCACCTATTGAACAGTAGTATAGCTAGCGGCAAGATCAGATTGTCGAGCCAAAAGTACTAATATTAACTCCCTTTCTATTATTTAGCCTACGAATTAAGGGAATTTTAATCTAATCTAAAAGTAACTAATCAACTAAATTAAAGATGCAAAGACAAAGAAAAAAATTAAGGAAAGACTTGACTTGATCCGTAGGATTCCCTAAGTTATATTAATACCTTTCTCGAGGCTACTAACTCTAACCCTAGGTTGATTATTTGAAATCTCTTTCTAATTAAAACCCCTAGAATTCATTAACTCGATCTATGGACTCTCATATTAGGTTTGACCCTAATTTGATAGATATTCGTCACCTTCTCTCTAGGCGCGTGAGCAACTCTGCTTAACTATGCTAGATCTACTCTTAAACAGGGTCTATTCCTCCTCTACCTAAGAGCATAAATGCTTGAATCAATATCCCAGAAATACCAAAACAAGAATTAAGAACACATAGTTAAGAACAAATCAAGTATTTATCAACAGCTCAGATAACAATAACAAGATCCGTCTTAGGTTTTATCTCCCTTAAGTATTTGAGGGTTTAGTTCATAATTGTAATAGAAAACATCTCAGAAGAAAATATAAAGCAAAACATAAGAAAACCCTAAAACCCACTGAAGGAATTGAAGGAGAGATCCTCAGTCTTGAGTATGATTTCGGCTTCTTGAGATGAATCAACTGGCTTTCTTCAAGTAAATCCCTGAATTTCACTACTCTAGCTTGGCTCTTTGGCCTAGCTGACCGCCCCCCTAAATTTTGGACTCTAGGGTCTTTATATAGGCTTTTGGAATATGTTTCTTTGCCTCTAAGTACCCTAATTCGAATAGAATTCTTCTTATCTGTGACAAAGACACGCCCATGCCACACGCACGTGTAAATCGTGGATAGGCCATGGTCGAACCTATTGATGAGACACGACCTTGTATTTTGGGGTCCAAGCCTTACTCGACTCTTCTTACAGGGCACGGCTGTGTGGTCATGGTCCCAAGCCGTGTGGATTTCATAATTTGGTCCATTTTCTCCATTTTCGGCCCGTTTCTTGCTCTTTTCATCCTCCGATACTCTACTGAGTATAAAACATGAAAACAAAGGATTAGGAGCACCTATTTCTACAATTAAAGGGATAAATCATCCAAAAACATGCTAAATGTGGGATTAAAATATGTTCATTTTCTGGTTTATCAAATACCCCCACACTTAAGCTTTTGCTTGTCCTCAAGCAAAATTATCAACTCATAATTAAAATGAACTTCCTCAATTCATAATAGTCATCGAAAATGTTTCATCATAATTCATAAATAATTTATACATGGATAATTTAACTAAAAGAGTCCTGAAGATTCAAATAATCAAAGTCATGAGTTTTAGCATGAAAACAAGGTGTTTTCCCCTTATCCGAATAATTACCTTTAATTCAAAATCGACAAAAGTTGACATCCTCACTAAAGATTCACTCAAATCACTCAAGGTGTTTAAGGTTAAAAAATAAAGTACTCATAAGTCGAACATGAAAAGTTAATCCCATAGGCTTGCATGAAAACCAAATCTCCACCACTGTAAAATGAGATTATACACAAATCAAAAGGTCTTTAAAAAGGGTTGTAACAGGGCTTAGGTTAATAGTGTGGATAAAAGGCTGAATTAAAGTGGTTAGAATCGAGATTGAATTGACAAATTACCTAACTTAGAAAAATGAACTAATAACATGCATAATTACATTAATTGAAAACTTGTAATACTAATAATATGAGCTTCTTCTTTAAGATGTTGAAATTAAACGTATAGGCTCGCTTAATCACATAACTAATAATGAATATACTTTGATTTTTTTTATTTTTTTATTTTTATTTTTTTTTTCTTTAACAATACCAAAACCATGTAAGATAAAACTTTAACACTAAAATAATATAATTAGGCAACTGATCAAAACAAGTCTCGATAGAATGGTAGAAAAAAGGAATGGCGATAACAAATACAAGATGGGTTTCGAGTTAATATTAGTGGGTTGAGTCAATAAAAAGGGTTCTTAGGATCAAAGGGGTTCACCAGGGGTCAATTATGAGGGTAGGCTTTTAGTGGAGTAAGTGGGTTAAATCCTAAATGCCTTAATCATCTCTGTATTTCAAATCAATATTCTGGTCTCGACATGTATAATCGAAGCAAGTTCTAGAATAACAAATCAATGTTGACACACTCATAATCAATAAAGTGAGCACGAAAAGAATGTATGCTCTAAAAGGCTCAAAATCTCACAAAATTATGGGTATTTTGATGTCAACCTCGTAAATTTTAAACTTCAAGGTAACAATTTAGATTCAGGTAGACACCCTAATGGAATTTTTTTTTTTTGAAAATAGACTCATCATGCTTAATTCTTTAGTATCTTAAAGTTTAAATCATCATTGCACAATTATCAATGACTTAATATAAAATATATTTCATTTTAATTAGTGATATGAGAAAATTACTTTAAGACAGAATATCATTCAGGGATTTGAGAATAATGCAAAAAGTTAGGCACTTTTTCTAAATAATTTTCACCCCCCACACTTAAGATGTCCATTGCCCTCAATGTACAAAGATAGATAACAATCATATAACAAGAAAATCAAAAAGTGAGGGAGAGAGGTGAAACTTCCTAAATTTTTGGATGGATTCCTTGAGTTGGAAGTGTGGAAACTTGATTCGTAGATGAAAGATAAGTTGGAGGGGGCGCCTCTACTTCCTGTGCTAGATGAAGAAATTGGGAACCTCGTGAAGAGTTAGACAGGAAATAATAATAATAATTTAAATTATACTAATTATATAATTAATGTAAATAAAGATAACAAAAAAGAAAATATGAATTAAAATAAGACTAAAAGAGAAGATGAATGGACTAGAAAGTCCTTATTGGTAGATAGCTCGCGAGGTGGGTGTGGTTTCTAAGGCCGTGGTGTTGTGATTCCCTAGCAGCCTTTAGAACCTAAAACTAAGAAACTAAAACAAAATAAACTAAATTTAATATATGAAAATTAAAGAAAAGGAAAATAAAGGAGAAGATAAAAGTAAAATAAGAGTTAAAGGTCTCAAAGACCCTTGGCTTGTCGAGTTAATGAAGCGGTTGGCATGAACTTATATTGATTGGTCTCGCACAGGGAGACAGGACTCGGATCTTTTCGTTTCTTTGACATTGTTGAAGCGTAGATTGAGACTTTTATAGAATAAATAAGGGGGAGGGTGAAGATGAAGGGGAGTGGAGAGTAGATAGGGAATGGGTGAGAAGGGGAGAGGGGTGTTTTAAATAGAAATTTTCAGCACTAGTACAATCCCACGCCCATGTATCGTGGGCGTGTTGTGTCACACGGTCATATCACACGACCGTGTGGTGGTTCAATTACTTCTCCCACGCCTGGTATTTAAGTTGCCACGCCTGTGTTGGTTCAACAGTGTCAGCCATGGCTATGTCGCATGGACGTGGTGTTAGGTGAGTCCGTGATTCACAGATATTTTTCTTGTCATGTCTCGTACTATCTCTACCACGTTAGTACGAAAATTTGTAGCATCCACACGGCCACAGCCATAGCCGTGTGTATGGTCGTGTGAAGTGAAAAATTGTGCTTCATTAACTTGGTTAGTCTATAGTTAGGTGCTAAAAGAAAAAAAATGAAAATAAATAGGGTTATTTCTTGGGTTGCCTCCCAAGAAGCTCTCGTTTAAAGTCTGAAGCTAAACTTACATTGCATTCGTACCTTCACGGTGATTTAAGGAGTGAAAAATCCTTTTTCATGCTATCATCATATAATTTGAGTCGAGTGGAGTTTACTTTAAAAGTACGAAAGTAGAATTACTTACCTCGACTGTTCCATAAGGGAAAACATTAAGCACCATAAAGGGGATCTCTTCGTTTATCTTCAGGTTTGATTTGGTGATTCGCGGGTCTGTTCTATCTAATAGTACCTGATCTCCTATTTTGAAGTGATTTGATGTTCCTTTAAGTTCTTCTAGGGTTCCTTCGGTTTCACTTCGTGTATTCCTAGTTTTTCCTTGAAATGTGTCTTCCACTCATCTAGCTCATCGATCTAAATTTTTCGTTCCTCATGAGATATTTCCTTGTGGGTACGAACTATGGGATCTGGCTCTATAGTGTAATTCCGTGGTGCTTCCTGAAAAGAAAGTTGAACTGAATGCTTCTTTGGATTAGTCTCAGTGTTACATGGCAAGCTACCTAATGGTCATTTGGAGATTAGCTTTGCGAGTTGCACTAACTAGTTCTCGATTCCTTTAATCGATGCTTGTTGGTTTTTAAGTGTTGTCTCGGTGTTTTGAAATCGAGTTTCAGATATCGCTATGAATTTTGTCAGCATCTCTTCAAGGTTCGTCTTTTTTTTTGTGGGTAGGGATGTTGTTGGAAGTTTGGAGGGGTTGGCTGTTGTCTCTGATTACCTTGACCACCCCACGAGAAATTATAGTGGTTCCTCCAGCCTGGATTATAAGTATTACTATAAGGGTTATTTTAAGGTCTAAAATTGTTACCCGTATAGTTTAATTGTTCGCTTTCCATGCCCGAATTGTAGAGTGGGTACTCAGGATTGGCCACACCTCTTAGATTTGAGTCACATTTCATAACTGGATGTACCTGTAAATAACCACACAAACTATCAATCTTTTTATTCATCATCTCAACCTGATTTGATAGCATGGTGATTGCGTCGAGGTTGAAAACTCCAGATTCATTGCTTAGCTTTGTACTTGTAACTTGCCACTGATAGTTGTTAAGTGACATCTCCTCTATGAATTCATAAGCCGCTTTAGGGGTTTTGTTATTCAGGGTTCCGCCGGTGGCTGAATCAATCAACTACCGGGTTGAGGGGTTCACACCGTTGTAAAAAGTTTGGACCTATAACCACAAGGGTAAACCATAGTGTGGGCACCTTCTCAAAAAATCTTTGTATCTCCCCCATGCATCGTATAATGTTTCTAAATCCATCTGTACAAAAGAAGAGATATCATTCCTTAATTTGGCCGTTTTGGCCGGCGGGAAATATGTCAGTAAAAATTTTTCGGTCATTTGGTCCCATGTAGTGATTGATCCTCGTGGAAGAGAATGTAACCACTTTTTGGCTTTATTTCTCAAAGAAAAGGGAAATAATCGAAGATGAATGGCATCATCAGAAACGCCATTTATTTTGAAGGTATCATAGAATTCTAGAAAATTAGCTAAATGAGTATTTGGGTCTTCGTCTTGCAAACCATCAAATTGAACAAACTGTTGAATCATTTGTATAGTATTAGGTTTTAATTCAAAATTATTAGTGGTTATAGCAGGCCTAACAATACTCGATTTAGCTCCTATTAAATTAGGTTTAGCATAATCATACATAGTTCGAGGAGCATGATGATCGGCCACCTCCTGAGGTAGTGGATTATTCTCAGCCATCCTTTCGGTTGTATTAGTTTCGTCCACTTGCTCTTCTTGTATGTAATCTAAGCCTCGCCTTATTTCTCTACAATTTCTGCGTACGGTTCCTTCAATATCACTTTTATAAAGTAGTGGTCCTGTCAGGTTCCTTCTAGTCATAAACTAGAGGTACCTACTAGGAAAAGAGAAAAAAAAGAATTTCTAGAAAAGTAAAAATAAAATTTAATTGCAGAAAATAAAATATAATATGGCTAAAGTAATAAAAATTGGGTGTTCTTAATATTTTAGTTCCCTGGAAACGGCGCAAAAAACTTGATCGTGTCTGTCGAGTCTTAAAAATTTATAAAAAAAATGATTGAACCTGGAAACTAACTAAGACAACGATGGAGGCAAGCGCACCTATCGAACAGTAGTATAGCTAGCGGTAAGACCAGATTGTCGAACCCAAAGGAACCAAAAGTACTCATATTAACTCACTTTCTATTATTTAGCCTACGAATTAAGGGAATTTTTATCTTATCTAAAATTTAACTAATCAACTAAACTAAAGATGCGAAGACAAAGAAAAGAAATTAAGGAAAGACTTGAGAGGAAAACCGATTGATTTAGACAATACCCTGTAAGAATCCACCTAGATTTCACTTGTTATCTAACCCTGAACCAGACGATTTATTCACTTGACTTGATCGGTAGATTAATACCTCTCTCGAGGCTACTAATGTCTAACCCTGTGTTGATTAATTGAAATTTCTTTCTAATTAAAACCCCTAGAATTATATTAACTCGATCTATGGACTTCCATATTAGGTTTGACCCTAATCTGGCAGATTTTCGTCACCCTATCTCTAGGCGCGTGAGAAACTCCGCTTAACTATGCTAGATCTACTCTTAAACAGGGTCTATTCCTCCTCTGCCTAAGAGCATAAATGCTTGAATCAATATCCCGGAAATACCAAAACAAGAATTAAGAACACATAGTTAAGAACAAATCAAGTATTTATCGTACAGTTCAAATAACAATAACAAGATCTGTCTTAGGTTTCATCTCCCTCAAGTATCTGAGGGTTTAGTTTATAATTGTAAAAGAAAAAATCTCAGAAGAAAATATAAAACAAAACATAAGAAATCCCTAAAACCCCCTAAAGGAATTGAAGGAGAGATCCTCAGTCTTGAGTATGATTCCGGCTTCTTGAGATGAATCAACTGGCTTTCTTTGAGTAAATCCTTGAATTTCATTGCTCCGGCTCAGCTCTTTTGCCTAGCTGACCGCCCCCTAAAGGTTGGCCTCTAGGATCATTATATAGGCTTTTGGAATATGTTTCTTTGTCTCTAAGTACCCTAACCTGAATAGAATTCTTCTTATCTACGGTAGAGACACGCCTATGGCACACGCTCGTGTAAATCGTGGCCAGGCCGTGGTCGAACCTATTGATGAGGCATGAACGTGTATTTCGGGGTCCAGGCCGTGGTCGACTCTTCTTACGGGGCACGACTGTGTGGTCATGGTCCCAGGCCGTGTGGATTTCATACTTTGGCCCAATTTCTCCGTTTTCTAGCCGTTTCTCCTTCTTTTCATCCTCCGGTACTTTACTGAGTATAAAACATGGAAACAAAGGATTAGGAGCACCTATTTCTATAATTAAAGGGATAAATCATCTAAAAACATGCTAAATGTGGGATTAAAATATATTCATTTCTGGTTTATCAACTTGTCTAAGAGCCAAATACACCCAAAATCTACCCTCCTTTCCTTTAGCCCAATTATTACTAAAAAAATAAGAAAATAACATGTGTTTAACATAAAATTCATACACTTAGCACTTTCCCATAGAAATAATAAAATATCGTAAAATTGAGTATGAAACCACAGAAAATGCTATTTACTTACTCGGATTTAACATAATTTGTAAATAAAAGAGTGCTTAAATATCTATATATTTTGGAGTTTACAATACTCCCGGTGCAGTGCACTGACAACAATAATGCAGACTTTAAATGCAGTCGGTACTACATGAATCTTTTTTGTCAACCACAATAACCCACCCTTTGCACATGTAATATGACATACAATCATTGACCAAACTCAAGCTTTCAGTTCATTTTAAGTACAATGGCATGTCTTACATGCTTATGGTAATATAATCAATTCAATGGAATAGTTAACATGCTTACGGTAACATATTCAATACATGGATTGCAGGCATTAAGTCAGTTGATACAATGGCATCACAAGCAAACATACTTTTTATACCATCAAATAATAACTAAATGAGTCACATGCAATACAAGCACTCAATCAAACATTAACAATCCATATCATGCCATTACAGAGCATAATAATATCAAGCATATAGTCAATCAATCACACATGTCGACTTGGCATCCATGCAAACTCAATAAGGCTCATAACATGCCTTGCTCGACACCTTTCAATCCGTTTTAGGCCATTTAGCCATGCCCAACCAACAAGCATTTAATACCAATTAATATATTATACTAAGAATTTACAATTGATAAAACAAAGTTAGGACCCAAACCTTAAAATAGCAAGTCCGCAACACTAATTCGTAAAGACCGCAATTCCACCCTTAAACCTTAAACATGCCTAAAACCAAATTACATAATTTAACATGTTAAAATACTATTAAACAAACCTTGAAAAAAACACCTAAGGGTTCAGCCAAATCAGTGTTACAGCAATAAATTTTTAGAGTCAATTCGGCAAGGAAACTTACACTGATTTGATGTGAAACGAGGGCACAAACAGAATTTGACTTCACTGTTGATATAGGATGTTCAAATAAGCTTCTACAACCAAAATACTATTGAAAATTAGTAACTTAAAATCAACTATGATCCCTAAAACAATCAGCCATAACATCCCCTCTTAACGAAAATAATACTATGTAGTTATTTGCAACAACTGCACTTATGCTTTTGTTTTGTAAGATTCGAGTTGTTGAATGAATCAGATTGAGCACACCTATAATATACAATATAGAAGGATAATTAGGATAAAGGAATAATTAAATTAACCTTGCTGGAGAGGGGCAGAAAAAAGATGAAAAACTACAACCCCATAATGGTGATTCAAGAGGCAGCACACCACCACAACTGGCACAACAAGGGGCTATTTTTATTTGGCACCAAAAGGGGAATTTAAGGGCCAGTTAGGGACTATTTTTAGTCTTAAAAAAAAAGGAAAAAAGGCTGGAGATAGCAGTACAAAACAACAATTAATGTCTCAAAACGACAACCAACAAAGGGGATCGAAGGGGTGACAGACACCACCAACAATGGTGGATCTAGAGCTACTTTAGGCGGTTTATAAGAGGTGTTTATGGGTTGAATAGGGAATATTTTAAAAACATAAAAAAAAAAGCATGAGATCTTAGTAAAAAAAATTGCTTAAAATTGACAACAAAAGAAATAAGAGAAAGGAGAGGAAGAACAACACTTACACCAAAAAGAGAAAGAGCGGCACAACAAAGGTTGTTGTGGGCGGCAGTATGAAGGAGAAAGGAAGAAAAAATTAGAGAATTTGAGAGGAGGAAAGTGGTTGGACAGCTACAGAAAAATAAAAGACGACAAAAGGCTGAACAACAGTTGAAAACTGTTGCATTTATACCTACATTAACTAGGCTAGGTGACACAAAAATAAAAGAATATGAAAAATAGAAAAAAATTAGTCGTTTTGCAAGGCAAAGGAATTAAACTCGGGTCTCTACACCAATTGCACTCTCTCCTTATTTTCTCTTAACCATTAAGCCAATATCTCATTCTTGAAGTAATTTAAAAAACTTTAAAACAAAAAATTGGGATATTACAACTCTCCTCCTTAAAGAAATTTCGACCTCAAAATTTACCTAATTCAAAGAGATGAGGATATTGGAGCAGAATCAAGTCCTTTAGCTCCCAAGTGGCCTTTTTAGTGCCATGATTCCTCCAAAGCACCTTAACCAAAAAAACATGTTTCCTCCTGAAAACCTTAATGTCACAATCTAATATATGGACAGGCTCTTTCTTAAAAGATAGAACAAGTCTAACTTCGATTTCCTCAATCAAAATAATGTGAGAGGAGTCAGATCGATATGGACTCATCATCAAGATATGGAAAACATTAGGAATTCGATCCAACTCTAGAGACCACTCAAGCTTGTAACAGCCTAATTTTAGGGCTAGTCAGAATAGTGGTTTCAAAACCACTAATTTGAGATTGGATAAATTAGTTTTAATATTATTTTATGTATTATGGCATAATTATATGAGTGTATGAAAATTTTGGTGCATTAATTTTAGTGATTGCATGTTTAATTGCTAAAAATGACTAAATCGCATAAAGTGCGAAAGTTTCATTTTACAAGCTAGAGGTGTCTAATAGCTAAGGGATATTAAATTAGAGGTCTTTAAAGTGCACCTAAAGGTGATGGCCGGTGAAGGGGGACAAGGGCATTAAATTGGTCAATATTTGGTGGCATTGGGTGACTAAATGAATAAAATAAGAGAAAATAAAGAAGTTATCATCTTTTACTATTTTCATTTCTTCTTCCCACCGAAAATTCAAGCAATAATAGGGGTTTTTGAAAATAAAACTTTCACCAAGCTATTCTCTTGCAAGTAAGTGATTTTGTATGTCTTTCTTGATAATTTTTGTACTTTTGGAACCCCTAAAACTTAAGCTAGCTAATGAAAGGACTATTTTGCAAAATGATTGGAAGTTTAAGGATTTTCCATGTAAGTACTTGTGTTGTTTCCTGAGTTTTTAGGGAAGAAAATGAATTGTGGTTGTTAAATAAACAACTTTTGTGAAAGGTGTTTTTATGAAAACACCTAAAAGGACTTATTTATAAAGGTTGTAAATTTAGTAGCAAATGCATGAAATGATTGGTATTGTGAGTTGTTATACGAGTAATCAATGTTCATCTAGGCTTGTTGAATGAGTAAATTTGATGAAAAATAATTTACGAGCCTAGGGGTAAAATCATCATTTTCCCAAAGTATAAGGGCAAAATGGTCATTTTTCCAAAGTACAAATTTGGAAGTGTTTTGATGTATGTAGTGATTAAATGAGTAAATTTTATTATTATAGATCAAGAAGAACATGGAAACAACCTTGACCGAGGAAAAGGCAAGGTTTCAAACTAAGCCGCAAATTAACATATTTTGCATCGAGGTAAGTTTATGTGTAAACGATACATCCCTATTACATATGTTTTTACTATTAATGCATTGGGTGGATGTAATTGATTATTGATGAGAATTAATGAAATAGTAAAAAATGTGAAAACTCTCGGATGAACTTTCGGAAGAGAAATATGGGTACGGATGAATAGTCGTAAATATGTAAATTTTGGTGGGCTGTGCGCGATACCACCTTGTTATTTATTAACGATGGGCTATGTACGATACCACTATAATTATCATTGCTGGTAGGCTGTGTGCGATACCACCCTATTATTGATTAATGGTAGGCTGTGTGCGAAACCACCAAGTAATTGTACCATTCCGAAGGGTTCATCGAGAAACTTATTTAAGTAAATACTTTACGTGGATTTGTGGTGATAAGTGCAGGGCATAAGTACAATTAAATGTGAGCAATGTACATGATATGTGGTTGGGATGTGGTAGGAGTTGAGATGAGTAAGCATGATTATGAGAAAATGATTTGTTCTTACATAGTATGTAATGTTTTTGATTGATTAGCATATGGTATGATGCTTGTTTTTTACATATATACTTACTAAGCTTAAAGCTTACTCCCTTCTCTTTTCCCTTGTTTTATAGTGTCGAAGAGCCAGCTCGGGATATGAAGATAAACAAAGGATCACCCACACTGTCAGCACATCTTAGTATAGTTAGACTTAGCATTTTGAGTATGGAATATATAGGAACTAGACTTAGTTGAATGTCATATTGTTTTTGCCAAATGTGTTGGCTCATTCAAAAATGAACTATTTTGTACAAGGCCATAGTTAATGGCACTGTCTTATCAAATCTATGAGAAAATGAGGTTATTGATGAATGTGCAAGTTTCATGACTGGTTTACTTAGTTTATTTATGCATGAATGGGTTGAAGGTTTGATATGATTTATGTTTGTATGAGTTGAGGTGATAGAAAGAGCTTGGAAAATATCCTCATTCTTGTCCACATGGGTAGACACACGGGCATGTGTCTAGGCCGTGTGGGACACACGGTCAGCCTCATGGGCGTGTGGTTAGGCCATGTGTCCCCTTGCATGCAAGCTTTGCAAGTTCGTATGCTCAGTGGTAAACACATAGGCGGAGACACAATCGTGTGTCTCACCAGTGTGGAAGGCACGGTCATTGACATGGGCGTGTGCCCAGGATGTGTGAAGTCTACACCTGAAATTAGGAATTTAATTCGCCACACGCCGAAGGACACGGGCATGTGTCCTGGCCGTGTGACATTTATAGGGTGATGATGTCAAAAATAGAATGCCAAGGTTTTTGCACACGAGCTAAGACACGGTCGCGTCAAAGCCGTGTGAGGGACACGAGTGTGTGCCCAGCCATGTGAAAACCCTTGTAGGTTTGAATTGAGAAATAATTCCACACGGTATGGAATACAGGCATGTGATATGTCGCACGGGCGTGTCCCTTCCTCTACACGAGTGTGTGGACTATTTAGTGAAAATTTTTTAAGTTTTTCTAGAGAGCTTCAAAAGAGTTCAATTTGATCCTGAACGACTCCTAAAGTGTGATTTAGGCCTCGTAGGCTTGTTTAAGAGGTGTTATGAAAAGTTTTAAATTGGAGTGGAAAGTCATGTCTCGGTATAGCATAATTGTTTGCATATAAGCCTAGTAATGCGTCGTACCCTATTCTGGTGTTGAATACGGGTAAAGGGTGTTACATTTAGTGGTATCAAAGCTATAGTTTAGTCAGTTCTCGGACTACCATAGTGTGTATGAGAGTCTAGCTATACATGCCATAAATATATTGATAGTGTGGTGACTCCTGACAATTATAAAATTATGATTTCATATAGTAAATGGATCCCAATTGAGCTGCTGCTGATGACGCTGCTAGTAATGTGCTGGCTCCCGCGCAAGGGACCACGCCTATAAAAAGTAGACCCGAGACTTTGGGTCAAGGAAAAGAGGCTCGGGAAGCCTTTCTCTACATGATGAGTAATTGGTACACTAAGTTTGTACGAGCGAACCCTAATGCTCAACCTCCTCCACCTATACCTCAGCCAGTCCCCATGGCTCCTCAAGGTATAGATTTGGTAAGAATGGCCAAACCCTCGATCGATAAGATTCAAAAACAAGGGGCCGAGAAATTTAGAGCCAACATAGATGATGACCCTGAGAGAGCGGAGTTCTGGCTTGAGAACTCTATGCGGGTATTTGATGAACTCTCTTACATGCCTGAGAAGAGCTTAAAATGTGTTGTGTCATTACTGAGGGACTCGGCATATCTTTGGTGGAAAACACTGACATCTATAGTACCGAGAGAGTGTGTGACATGGCACTTCTTCCTAGAAGAGTTCCAAAAAAAGTACATAATTCAGTGATTTGTTGACCAGAAACAGAAAGAGTTTCTTGAATTGAAGCAAGGTAAGATGACTATGGCAAAGTATAAGCGTGAATTTGTTAAGTTCAGCAAGTATGCTTAAGAGTGTGTGTCTACGGAAGCTATTATGTGCAAGAGGTTCGAAGATGGGCTGAATGAGGACATCAGATTACTAGTTGGGATCTTGGAATTGAAAGAATTCGTGGTGTTGGTTGATAGAGCTTGCAAGGCTGAAGGGTTGAATAAGGAAAAGAGAAAAGCTATAATTGAGGCTTGAGATGCAAGGAAGAGACCGAGGAGTAAATCGTTCCAAACTCAATCAAAGAGGTCCAAGAAAACAAACACTCAGATGACTTCCTCAGTTGGGTATTCACACCGAGATAGAGGTAATGCATATTCGGGCTCAAGAGTTCAAGCCACCTCTATGGCAAGCGTGGGCAATGCAAAGTCAAATAAACTGAAGTGTCCAAATTGTGGTAGACAACATATTGGGGAGTGTTGGGGAAATAATCGAACTTGCTACAAGTGTGGTTCACCCTACCACTTCATTCGAAACTATCCTGAAAGGGATGAGAAAGACAGAAAATAAGAAGTAAGAGCGAGCAATATACCTTCGAGGTGTAGACTACAAAGTTACCCGGGGAGTTAGACTAGTAGTAGAGGTGCACCTAGAGACCCTGCTATGAGATCAAAGGGTAGAGCACCTGCAAGGACTTATGCCATTCATGCTCGCAAAGAGGCATCATCTCTAGACGTGATAACGGGTACTTTTTCTCTTCATGATATCTCTGTTGTTGGTTTGATTGATCCAGGGTCTACCCATTCTTAATTTGCATGAAATTGGCATCTAGCATGAGTATGATTATTGAGTCTATGAAACTTGTGATAAAAGTGTCAAACCTATTAGGCAAACATGTGCTAGTTGACAAAGTGTGTAGGAATTGTCCCTTTGACAATTAGAGGTCATTATTTTTCGGCAAATCTCATGTTGTTGCCATTTGATGAATTTGACCTAATTCTTGGCATGGATTGGTTGACTACTCATAATGTTTTAGTAAACTGTGGTAGCAAGCTTATTGAATTGAGATGTGTAAATGGAGATGTCATTCGGGTTGAATTAGGTAAATCAGATAATATGCCTGTAGTGATTTTATCTATGGTAGCTGAAAA
Organism: Gossypium rotundifolium; assembly: GCA_025506655.1. NCBI lineage: Eukaryota > Viridiplantae > Streptophyta > Magnoliopsida > Malvales > Malvaceae > Gossypium > Gossypium rotundifolium. The sequence goes on along the minus strand of CP106727.1, from coordinate 108,183,670 downwards.
TACATGAGAAAAGGGTATGAGTCCTATCTCACCTTTGTGTTGAATACTTTAGAGTCAGAAGTAAAGATTGAATCAGTTCCAGTAGTATGTAAGTATCCGAACGTGTTTCCAGAAGAGTTACCTAGATTGCCTCCAATTAGAGAGGTCAAGTTTGGCATTAAGTTAGTTCCGGGTACAGCACCTATTTCGGTTGCCCCGTATAGGATGGCACCGTTAGAGTTAAAAGAGTTGAAAGTTTAGTTGTAAGAGTTAACGGATAAGGGTTTTTTAAGACCGAGCTATTCATCGTGGGGTGCTCTGGTACATTTTGTAAAAAAGAAAGACGGGTTGATGAGATTGTGTATAGACTGCAAGCAACTTAACAAGGTGACAGTGAAGAATAAGCATCCTTTTCCAAGGATTGATGATTTGTTCGATCAATTGAAAGGAGCTAAGGTGTTTTCTAAGATAGACCTGAGGTCTGGTTATTACCAGTTGAGGGTTAAGGAGCAAGATGTGCCGAAAACTGCATTCCAAATGAGGTATGGCCATTATAAGTTTCTTTTTATGCCATTTGGCTTAACGAATGGTCCTGCGATCTTTATGGATTTAATAAACCGTATCTTTCAACCATATTTGGATAAGTTTGTAGTTGTTTTTATCGACGACATACTAATTTATTCTCGGGATGGGAGTGAGCATGCAGAGCACCTGAGAACTATTTTGCAGACTCTAAGAGACAAGCAGTTGTATACTAAATTTAGCAAGAGTGAGTTTTGGCTCTGAGAGGTCAGATTCTTAAGACACATTGTGTCGGGTGATGGCATTAGAGTTGATCTGAGTAAGATCTCGGCTATTGTTGAGTGGAAACTACTGAGGAATGTGTCAGAGATTAGGAGCTTTTTGGGCTTAGTGGGTTACTACAGATGGTTTGTTAAAGGGTTCTCCATGATTGCTACACCGATGATGAGATTGTTACATAAAGATGTTAAATTTGAATGGACTAAAAGGTGCCAACAGAGTTTTGAGAAACTGAAAGCTTTGTTAACTGAAGCACCGATTTTAGTATAACCTGAGTTGGGAAAGGAGTTTGTGGTCTACAATGATGCGTCATTAAATGGTCTTGGTTGTGTATTGATTTAGGGGGTAAAGTAGTAGCTTATGCCTCAAGACAGCTAAAACCGCATGAGAAGAATTATCTGACTCATGATTTGGAGTTGGTTACGATCATTTTCGCTTTGAAGATTTAGCGTCATTATTTGTATGATGAAAAGTGTCAAATCTTTACTGATCACAAAATTTTGAAGTACCTGATGAACCAAAAGGATTTGAATTTGTGACAACAGTGGTGGCTCGAATTACTAAAGGATTATGAGCTAGTAATTGATTACCACACGGGGAAAGCGAATGTGTTTGCAGATGCCTTGAGCAGAAAATCCCTGTATGCTTTGAGAGCTATGAGTACGAGCTTAGCATTGTTTGATGATGGTGCTATATTGGCTGAGTTGAAGGCTAGACCATTATTTATTCAGCAGATATGTAAAGCTCAAAAGAATGATAATGAGATGCAAGTTAAGAGAGCTCAGTGCGAATCGGGAATAACTCTGATTTTCGAATTAGTTCAGAAGATTGTTTGATGTTTCATGATAGATTTTGTGTACCTAAAGATGATGAGTTAATTTGGGAAATTTTACATGAGGCACATAATGGTTGCTTGTCAGTACATCTGGGCAACACAAAAATGTATAATGATTTGAAGAAGTTGTATTGGTGGCCGGGTATGAAAAGAGATATCTCTGAGTTTGTTACAAAGTGTTTGATTACAATGGATTTTGTAACGAGGTTACCGATGACTCCAAAAAAGAAAGATGCTATGTGGGTTATTGTTGATAGATTAACGAAATTGGCTCACTTTATACCGGTGCATGTGGATTTCTCACTTGACAAGTTGGCTGAACTATATATTGCTAAGGTTGTGAGATTACATGGGGTGTCTATATCCATTATCTAGGATAGAGATCCAAGGTTTACTTCAAGGTTTTGGAAGAAGTTACAGGAAGCTTTGGGTATGAAATTGAATTTTAGTATCGCGTTCCATCCGCAAACTAATGGAAAATCCAAAAGAGTGATTCAAGTTCTTGAGGATATGCTCCGTTGTTGCGTTTTAGAGTTCGAAGGTAGTTGGGAAAAATATCTACCTTTGGTTAAATTTACCTACAACAACAGCTATCAGTCGAGTATATGGATGGCACTGTATGAAGCATTATATGGTTGCAAGTGCTGGACTCCCTTGTATTGGACCGAGCTTAGTGAGAAGCAAATTCATGGGGTTGATCTAGTTAGATAAATCGATGAGAAGGTGAAAGTGATCCCTGATAGCCTAAAAGCTGCTTCAGATCGACAAAAGTCATACGCGGATTTAAAAAGGAAAGAAATTGAATTTCAGGTGGGCGATAAAGTATTCCTGAAAGTATCCCCGTGGAAGAAAATATTGAGATTTGGTCGAAAGGGTAAATTGAGTCTGCGATTCACAGGGCCGTATGAGATTATTGAAAGGATTGGACCAGTAGCTTATCGGTTGGCCTTTCCAGCAGAGTTAGAGAGAACACACAATGTGTTTCATGTATCGATGTTGCAACGATTTCATTCTGATCCTTCGAATGTGATTCCTCCGACTGAAATTGAGATACGACCAGATATAACCTATGAAGAGGAACCAATTAAGATTTTGGCCCGATAGGTTAAACAGTTGAGGAACAAAAGTATAGCTTTAGTGAAAGTGTTGTGGAAAAAATACGGTGTAGAAGAGGCTACATGGGAACCGGAAGAAGCCATGAGAGAATAGTACCCAAACCTCTTTAAAGGTAAGATTTTTGGGGTCGAAAATCTCTAAAGAGGGGAGAGTTGTAACAGCCTGATTTTGGGGCTAGTCAGAATAGTGGTTTCGGAACCACTAATTTGAGATCAGATAAATTAGTTTTAATATTATTTTATGTATTATGGCATAATTATATGAGTTTATGAAAATTTTGGTTAATTAATTTTGGTGATTGCATGTTTAATTGTTAAAGTGACTAAATCGCATAAAGTGCGAAAGTTTCATTTTACAAGCTATAGGTGTCTAATAGCTAAGGAATATTAAATTGGAGGTCTTTAAAGTGCAATTAGGCCTTTCTAAAGGTGATGGCTGGCCAAGGGGGACAAGGGCATTAAATTGGTCAATATTTGGTGGCATTAGGTGACTAAATGAATAAAATAAGAGAAAATAAAGAAGTTATCATCTTTTACTATTTTCATTTCTTCTTCCCACCAAAAATTCAAGCAAGAATAGGGGTTTTTGAAGCTCAAACTTTCATCCAAGCTATTCTCTTGCAAGTTAGTGATTTTAGAGGTCCTTCTTGATAATTTTTGTACTTTTGGAACCCCTAAAGCTTCAGCTAGCTAATGAAAGGACTATTTTGCAAAATGATTGGAAGTTTAGGGATTTTCCATGTGAGTACTTATATTGTTTTCTGAGTTTTTAGGGAAGAAAATGAATTGTGGTTGTTAAATAAACAACTTTTGTGAAAGGTGTTTTTATGAAAACACCTAAAAGGACCTATTTGTAAAGGTTGTAAATTTAGTAGCAAATGCATGAAATGATTGGTATTGTGAGTTGTTATATGAGTAATCAATGTTTATCTAGGCTTGTTGAATGAGTAAATTTGATGAAAAATGATTTACGAGCCTAGGGGCAAAATCGTCATTTTCTCAAAGTATAAGGGCAAAACGGTCATTTTTTTCAAAGTAGAAATTTAGAAGTGTTTTGATGTATGTAAATGAGTAAATTATTATTATAGATCAAGAAGAACGTGGAAACAACCTTGACCGAGGAAAAGGCAAGGTTTCAGATTAAGCCGCAAATTAACATGTTTTGCATCGAGGTAAGTTTATGTGTAAACGATACATCCCTATTACATATGTTTTAACTATTAATGCATTGGGTGGATGTAATTGATTATTGGTGAGAATTAATGAAATAGTAGAAAATGTGAAAACTCTCAGGTGAACCTTCGGAAGAGAAATATGGGTATGGATGAATAGCCATAAATATGTAAATTTTGGTGGGTTGTGTGCGATACCACCTTGTTATTTATTAACGATGGGCTACGTGCGATACCACTGTAATTATCATTGTTGGTAGGCTGTGTGCAATACCACCCTATTATTGATTAATGGTGGGATGTGTGCGAAACCACCAGGTAATTGTACCATTCTGAAGGGTTCATCGAGAAACTTGTTTAAGTAAATATTTCACGTGGCTTTGTGGTGATAAGTGCAGGGCATAAGTACAAGTAAATGTGAGCAATGTATATGATATGTGGTTGGGATATGGTAAGAGTTGAGATGAGTAAGCATGATTATGAGAATATGATTTGTTCTTACATAGTATGTAATGTTTTTTATTGATTAGCATATGGTATGATGCTTATTGCTTACATATATACTTATTAAGCTTAAAGCTTACTCCCTTCTCTTTTCCCTTGTTTTATAGTGTCGAAGAGCCAGCTCGTGATATGGAGATAAACAAAGGATCACCCACACTATCAACACATCTTAGTATAGTTAGACTTAGTATTTTGAGTATGGCATATATAGGAACTAGACTTAGTTGAATGTCATATTGTTTTTGTCAAATGTGTTGTATCATTCAAAAATGAACTCTTTTGTACAAGGTCATAGTTAATGGCACTTTCTTATGAATTTATGAGAAGATAAGGTTATTCATGAATGTGCAAGTTAAATGATTGGTTTACTTAGTTTATTTATGCATGAATGGGTTGAAAGTTTGATATGATTTATGTTTGTATGAGTTGAGGTGATAGAAAGAGCTTGGCAAATATCCTTATTCTTGTCCACACGGGTAGACACACGAGTGTGTGTCTAGGCCATGTGTGACATATGGTCAGCCTCATGGGCGTGTGGTTAGGCCATGTGTCCCCTTGCATGCAAGGTTTGCAAGTTAGTATGCTCGGTAGTAAACACATAGGCGGAGACACGGCCGTGTGTCTCAGCCGTGTGGAAGGCACGGCCATTGGCATGGGTGTGTGCCCAGGCCGTATGAAATCTACACCTGAAATTAGGAATTTAATTCCCCACACGGCCGAAAGACATGGGCGTGTTTCCTGGTCGTGTGACATTTATGGGGTGATGACGTCAGAGACAAAATGGCAAGGTTTTTGGACAAGGGCTAAGACATGGTCGTGTCAAGGCCGTGTGAAGGACACGAGCCAGGGACACTGACGTGTGTCCGACTGTGTGAAAACCCCTATAGGTTGGAATTGAGAAATAATTCCACACGGGTGTGTCCCTTCCTCCACACGGGCGTGTGGACTATTTAGTGAAAATTTTCTATGTTTTTTTAGGGAGCTTCAAAAGATTTCGATTTGATCCCGAACCACTTCTAAAGTGTGATTTAGGCCTTGTAGGCTTGTTTAAGAGGTGTTATGAAAATTTTTAAATTGGGGGGGATAGTGATGTTTCAGTATAGCATAATTATTTGCATATAAGCCTAGTAATGCCTTGTACCCTGTTCCGGCGTTGAATACGGGTAAGGCGTGTTACGAAGCTGGTATGCCACTGACCAATTCTCTAAAGTATCCAATAGGGTCTAATAAACCTTGGGCTCAACTTGCCCTTCCAACCAAACCTTAGAACTTTCTTCCGTGGAGAAACCCTAAGAAATACCTAATCTCCTTCATTGAATTCTATGTCCTTTCATTTTAAATCAGCATAGGAATTTTGTCTATCCGTAGCCGCCTTTAATTTATCTTAAATTAAATGAACCTTATCCTTAGTCTCTAGAACCAAATTTAGACCTAAGATCTTCCTCTCACCCCATTCAGTCCAATATAAGGGTGAGCGATACTTACGACCCGAAAGAGCCTCATACAGTGCAATCTGGAAACTGGAGCGAAAGTTATTATTATAGGTGAACTCAACCAACGATAAATGCTCCTCCCACACAACTCCTCATTATATCCTCTAAAATTTGAACGGCTCTTTCAGACTGACCATCTCACTGTGAATGAAATGCTATACTAAAGTCCAAACGTGTACACAAAGCCTCAAGCAAAATTTTCCAAAACCTAGACATCAATGGGATCCCGATCTGAAATAATTGACACTGGTACTGGAAACACGAAAATATACACATTTTTTCATGCTCTTTTTAACTCAAATTCATGCTGTTTCGATAAAATGTGTCCAAAAATAAATAATAATTATAAAAAATTAAATTGCGCTCAAATTATGAACATTTTGAATTTTAATTAATTTTATATCAAATTTTGATTAATTTTGATTATTTTTGACAGATTTGCACAAAGGACAAAAAACGGCTTGGCAAACACTACTAGAAGTGCAAAACCGAGAAGCAATTTTGAAACATCAAGGCGAATTAATTTTTTAGCCTAATACGGTCCAAATTATGTGTATTAATTCATAATATAATTAATTTTAATTTTAATCCAATTTAATTTTTGTTAAATAAATTATTGTTAATTAATTATGAAAATGGGCCCAGTTGAGCTGAACCGAGAACACCGATCCAATCGAGCACTAGGTAGCCCAAAACCGTCCCACATGCTGACCCAATCATCTTGCTTGGCTGATTATTTGGCTTGCAAAATGGCCCTTGAAGACTCCTTCAAATTGCATTCAAACTCCTCCACTATTTAGGCCTTTCTAGATTTGTCCTTACCTTAAAATAGCATGTTTGAAATATTCAAACAAGCCACATGTGTGGCCAGCCATGGGGGGAGTCTTTGGCTGCTAATTTTGGAAATTTTTTGTAGCCTTCTCATCCTATAAATATCCCATTGGCTGCTCCCTTCAAACACATCTCAACCTTTCTCATCTCTTCACTTTTCTCTCATTTTTCTCTCTTCATTCCCTTCCATTGTTCTTCATTTTCTTCCCCTATTCCCTTTTTGATTTCACCTCTTGAAAAAATTCAATCAATCACCATTTGGAGCAGCATTCAAGTGTTCATAGAAGCCTCGGTTCAATAAGAACAAGCGGAGAAGGAGGGGTGGAGCAAACTAGTCAAGCCATGGAAAAACAACGGATTTGATTCTTGTTCCCTATCCTTTTAATTTTGTTTTTGTTATGATGAACATCTCTATGAATATTTGTGATGTTGATATGTTTAATTTAATTAATATAGCTTAAATTTAATTTGTTTTAGGTTGATCGCATTTCGTCTACTTGAGTTATTAAAATTGTGTTTGTGTTGTTATAGGCATCGGTAGGATGTTTGATTAAGTAAAACCATGACTAAGTTATTCTTGCATTACAATTGTAAGGTAACAAATGAATTAATTATTTAAACGGATTGAAATTGTAATTAATTGACACAATACTTAATCAGTGCATGTTTAGTCATCTAAGGTAGCTGAGGGTTAAATTAGAAACTGTATCTAACGATACATTAGCCTTGCATAACTTGCAAGATTATTGTGATTAAACTATTTCAAGGTAGAAATACATCATTACCTCGCGTAATCTTTTTTGTGCTTATGAGATTGAATCAATTGTTTGAATTGGCATAGAGATATGTATAGTGATTATTTTAATTTCATAAGTATGTATGTGCATTAACACATTTGCTTGTTAAAATTTCTTTAATCGGGTGAATTGACGTTGAGATATAGTCAAGAGATAAATGGATTTTGGTAGGTAAGTATATTCATAAGTTAGCAAATTACCGAGTTGCCGTGAATTTATTCGTAACAACATGAACATGAGTTTAATATTTCTAAGTTAAGAAATGTAATTAACCTAACACAATTTTGTCATCTTGATTAAAATCATCTTTTGAAACTGTGCATTGGAACTTTTATTTTCTATTTATTTATTTTACTTATTTAAAAATCTTAGTTTTTAATCACCTCCTCAAATCAAAATATTTTTCTTCACCAAAGTGTTTTAAATTGCTTTCATAAATAATTCTTTTCACAATCTCTGTGGGTATGATAACTCGACAATTACTTGTCACTTTATTACTTGTTGTGATTGTGTACACTTGCACATTTTTATCGTTCCAAGTTTTTGGCATCGTTGCCGAGGACTGTTTTAAAAAGTCATTATTTGTGAATTTGTTAATTTTGCATTTTGGTTTATTTTTCTATTCAATTTTAACTTAATTAATTTTTCTGTGTTTATGAGTATTGACTGAATCATCGATTTACTCCCTGTAAACCTTGAGATTGAAAGAACTTTTTGACAGCGAAGAAGACAAGCAAGTCAGAGAAGGACCTAAGAGATGAACTTCGAAAATCTGAATTAAGGAAACGGAGCAAATCCTACCCAAAATCTTATCCTTATTGCTGATTATAGGGATAGAGCTCTAAGACAGTATGTCGTGCGCATGTTTCATGATCTTAATTTGGGTATTAGGAGACCTGAAATCAAGGCACAACAGTTCGAACTGAAGCCAGTCATGTTCTAGATGCTTCAGACAGTAGGCCAATTTAGTGGAATGCCTACCGAAGATCCTCACCTGCACTTAAGACTGTTCATAGATGTGAGCGATTCTTTAAAGTTAGCTGAAGTACCCGAAGATTCACTACGATTGAAGTTGTTCCCATATTCGCTAAGGGACAGAGCTCGAGCCTGGTTGAACTTATTGCCACCAAATTCAATTTCCACATGGCAAGAGTTAGCAGAAAGATTCCTCATGAAGTATTCTTTCGCCCAACAAGAATGCTAAGTTGAGGAACAAGATCACTGCTTTCCAACAAAGGGATGATGAGTCCTTGTATGAGGCATGGGAAAGGTATAAAAAATTATTACGGAAGTGCCCTCATCGTGGAATCCCTCATTGCATCCAACTTGAGACGTTCTATAATGGTCTAAATGCTCACATGAGGATGGTAGTGGACACTTCTGCTAATGGTGCTCTCCTTTCTAAGTCTTATAATGAGGCTTATGAAATCATCGAGAGGATTGCCATTAACAATTATTAATGGCCAACCAATCGAGTAGCGTCAGGAAGACGAGTAGCTGAATACATGAAGTAGGCGCTCTAACCTCACTCGCATATCAGGTATCCTCAATTTCCACAATGCTTAAAAATTTTACCATAAATGGGTTTAATAGTTTTGTAGCACAGCCACCAAATCAATTTGAAAATGTAGCCAGTTTCTATTGTGGGGAAGGACATCTGTTCGAAGAATGTCCATCAAAATCAAAATCTGTGTATTACATGGGTAACCAGAACCAAAAACAAGGAAGGAAAGGAGTACAATCCAATTCCTTCAACCCATCATGGCGAAACCACTCTAATTTCTCTTGGAGTAACCAAAGGGATGGACCCAGTAACACATATGCCCAACCTGGACCGACCCAGCCACCTATTTTTACTAAACAAGTTAAAAACAACCTCAAGCTGAACCATCCAATGGCTTAGAAAACTTGTTGAAGGCATACATAGCCAAGAATAATGCCTTAATCCAAAGCCAAGCAGCTATATTGAAAAACCTGGAAAACCAAATGGGCCAGCTTGCAACTGGACTCAGAAACTGACCATATGGTGCTTTACCTAGTGATACAGAGAATCCAAAGAAGGGGCATTGTAAAGCGTTGACATTGAGGAGCAGAAAGACATTAGAGCCTAACACCGTCGAAGTTGAAAAGGAGCTAGTTGATACTCAAGACTTAGAGGAAGTTCAACCGTGTTGAAATTTTAGTTTCACCAGAACCTGAATCTCTAAAATCCGATAACATAACTTCTGAACCAGCTAATTCTGATAAACTAGCAACTTTGTTAGTTGCAGAATTGCCATAGAAGATGAATCAACCAGTTCTAGTAAAAAAGCTTCCACCACCCTACCCTCAAAGACTTTAGAAGCAGAAGTAGGAAGTTCAATTCAAGAAGTTCATAGACGTACTCAGGAAACTTCATATCAACATCCTGTTGGTTGAAGCACTTGAACAAATGCCTAACTACGTCAAATTCATGAAAGATATTCTGTCAAAAAATAAAGACTTGGGGAATTTGAGACAGTAGCCCTGACAAAGGAATGCGGTGTATATCTTCAAGACAAACTACCCCAAAGTTGAAGGATCCTAGATGTTTTACCATACCTTGCAACATTGGAGCAACATATTATGGTAAGGCACTATGTGATTTGGGCGCGAGTATCAACCCGATGCCCATGTAAATATTTAGGAAGTTGGGGATAGGTGAAGTTAGACCTATTACGGTTACACTTCAATTAGCATATCGATCTTTAGCACATCCAGAAAGAAAAATTGAGGATGTACTGGTACGTGTATGCAAATTTATTTTTCCTGCTAACTTTGTTATTCTATACTTTGAAGCAGACAAAAAACTACCAATCATCCTAGAAAGCCTTTCCTAGCAACTGAAAGGACCCTTATTGATGTGTAGAAGGGCGAGCTTACCATGCGTGTTCAATAGAGTAGGTAACATTTATGTTTTTAAGTCTATATGATTTCCTGACACAATTGATGATTGTACTGTAGTGTCCGATTTAGAGGAATTAATCATGGAAAATGAACTCAATTATGTTGAGAATCTGTTGGAACAAATTTTGACATCAGACCCTCCAAATGATGAAGAGGAGGATAAATACTTAGCTTTGCTAGAAGCTAATTAGAGGGGATTTAATCCACAATCCATTTTGAATCTTTAGAGTTAGAGAATAGGGATAATGTCCAACCAAAAGCGTCAATCGAGGAGCCACCTAAATTAGAATTAAATGTACTTCCCTCACATTTAAAATATGTTTATTTAGGTAACGCTTCTACTTTTCCTGTGATTGTTTCAGGAATTAACCTTTGAGCAAGAAGAGAAACTCATCCTAGTATTGAAACAATTCAAGAAAGCTATCGGATGGACCATAGCCGATATTTGCGGCATTAGTCTGCATGTATACATGCACAAGATCATCCTGGAAGATGGCGAGAAAGGGACGATTGATAAACAACAAAGACTGAACCTCATCATGAAGGACGTGGTAAAGAAAGAAATCATCAAATGGTTTGATGCAGGTTTAAGTTACCCCATCTCAGACAGTTCATGGGTAAGTTCGATCCAGTGCATACCAAAGAAAAGAGGTATTACAGTCATTGAGAACGAGAATAATGAGTTGATACCAACTAAGATGATTACGGGATGGAGAATTTGCATCGATTATCTAAAGCTGAACAAGGAAACTAGGAAAGATCACTTTCCTTTGCCTTTTTTGGACCAGATACTGGATAGACTCGTAAGGCAAAACTATTACTATTTTATCGATGGATACTCAGGATATAATCTGATCATAGTAGCACCGAATGATCAACACAAGACAACATTCACCTGCCCGTACGGTACATTTGCATTTAGACACATGCCATTTGGTTTATGTAATACACCTACATTTCAAAGATGTATGATGTCTATTTTTACTGATATGGTTTAGAAATACTTAGAAGTTTTTATGGATGATTTTTCAGTATTCGAAGATACATATGATGATTGCCTAGCCAATCTAGCCAAGGTACTAAGGGATGCGAAGATACAAACCTCGTACTAAACTAGGAAAAGTGTCATTTCATAGTACGAGAAGGTATTATTCTAGGCATCAGATAACGAGACATGGAATCGAGATAGATAAAGCAAAGGTAGACGTTATTGAGAAAATTCTACCTCCAGCATATGTAAAGAGTGTTAGGAGCTTTTTGGGCCATGTCGGTTTCTATCGAAGATTTATCAAGGACTTCTCCAAAATTGCTAAACCCTTATGCAAATTATTGGAGAAGGACACAACATTCAAATTTGATGAGAAGTGCTTAAGAGCTTTCAAAAATTTGAAGAGTTGGCTAGTTTCGGAACCCATAATCATCACACGAGATTGGGATTTGCCATTTGAATTGATGTGTCACGCAAGTGACTTTGCAATAAGAGCTGTCATGGGCCAGTGAAGGAACAAAGTTTTTCATCCCATCTACTACGCAAGTTGGACTCTGATAGGAGCTCAACTGAATTATATGATAACAGAGAAAGAGTTACTTGCTGTGTTTACTTTTGACAAGTTTCGATCTTATCTTGTAGGTACCAAAGTGACTGTCTATACGGACCACTTGAAAATTAAGTATTTACTTTCCAAGAAAGACACTAAGCCGAGACTGATCCGATGGGTACTTCTACTTTAAGAGTTTGATCTAGAAATTCAAGATTGAAAGGGAGTAGAAAACCAAATAGCAGACCACTTATCTAGGTTGGAGCCATAAGAAGGGAATTCTCCACTTATACCCATTTAGGAGACATTTCCAGATGAACACATACTGGAGGTAAATCTATAATAACCCTTGGTTTGCTGATATTGCTAACTATTCAGCTTGTGGTTTGATGCCGATTGATAAGACGTATCATCTAAAGAAAAAGTTTCTTCATGATGTGAAGTACTATTTTGGGATGAACCATACTTGTTTAAAAAGTGTGCAGATCAAATGATCAGGAGATGTGTGGCAGAAGATGAAGTACATAAGATTCTATATCATTGCCATCAGCTCCGAGTGGGGGACACTTCGGAGGTACACATACTGTGGCCAAAGTATTGCAAGTTGGATTCTTTTGGCCAACACTATTTAAAAATGCGTATGCTTACGTAAGGCGCTGTGATTAATGTCAAAGGGTTGGAAACGTCACAAACAAAAATAAGATGCCTCGAACAAATATCATTGAGGTATAATTATTCGATATATGGGGTATTGACTTTCTCGGTCCTTTCCCTTCGTCTTTTGGTCACAAGTATATATTGGTAGCAGTAGGCTGCGTGTCTAAGTGGGTTGAGACTGAGGTATATCCGATGAAGGATGCTAAGGTTGTGATGAAGTTTTTGCAGAAGCATGTGTTCACAAGGTTTGGAATTCCAAGAGCCATCATCAATGATGAAGGGTTCCATTTTGTGAACAATTGGTTGAAATGGTTACTTGACAAGCATAGAGTGAAGCACAAGGTTGCCACAGCTTACCACCCGCAGACAAATGGGCAAGCTGAACTGGCAAACAAAGAGATCAAAGGCATACTCGAGAAGGTAGTTTGCCCGAACAGATGAGATTAATCCAAAAGACTGGATGATGCTTTATAGGCCTACAGGACAGCATTCAAGACACCTTTAGGGATGTCACCTAATAGGTTGGTCCTTGGGAAAGCCTGTCATTTGCCCTTGGAGTTAGAACACAAAGCTTATCCAACAACTCAACTTGGATCTTAAGCTTGCTAAATAGAAATGGATGCTCCAAATCAATGAGTTTGAAGAGTTCCAAATGTTCTCATACGAGAATTCCAAATTACTTAAAGAAAGACTTAAGAGATGGCATGACAAACACATTCGGGTTCGAGAATTTGAAGCAGGTCAGCAAGTCTTGTTATTCAATTCTAGATTAAGGTTCTTTCCAGGTAAGTTAAAATCACGTTGGTCCGGTCCATTTACAATTCGCCAAGTTTATCCATATGGAGTTCTCGAACTTCAAAGTAAGGGAGGTAATTTTCGAGTCAATGCTCAGCGCTTAAAACATTGCTGGGGAGATAAATTGAACGGGATCAAATCTCGTTCATTTTATCAGATATTTAATTTTTCTTGTTTTTCTTTTTTTTTAATAAATGATTTAGGGTATATTTTTAGGATTAGCATGTTTAAATAAATTCTGTCTAGGAGATTGGAACTTAAGCGGGATCGCTTGTGAGCCCTCCAATCTTTCCTAAGAATTGATTTTAACATAATCTTCTGAGAAATTATTCCCTAAATGGCAAAATAATTTTTTAGTTTTCAAATAAAAGGATCAATTTTGATCCAAGTTTTAAATTGCAACTCAATTTCAAATTTTCTTTAAGTCTAGGTGCTTAATTGAACTATTTTCAAATTTTGGTTGCTCTTTTTATAAATACTAAAAATTAGATGTCTCTTTTTGTAAATATTTTCAAAAGGCATCTAGAAGAAATTTTTTAATTTAATTTAATAAATAAGATGATAATCATTAATATATATTTATATCTATTATAATATATATTAATTATTATCAACTTTACATAAATTATGATTAGTTTAAATTTGATCATATTTTATTTAATAAGTATTTATCTTTAATAAATTAATAGCAAATAATAATTTAATATGCATGATATTAATTATTAATTGTTGTTAACTCTATGTAGAGTTAGAACTTGGAATGTCTTAATTATTAATTTATTCTAAGATTTCTAATTAAATTCCTACTCCTTTCACTATAAATTTCACCCACCTTTGCCATTTTTTTCAGCCATCCCTCCATCAATCCTAGCATCCATAACCCACCAAGTACCAAATCACCTAGTGTCAAACCCTCTAGCCACAACACCACCCAGTTCCGCACGTCACCCTCACGCCTAGCAGCAGCCGCATTCAGCTAGCAGCCCACGCATGCACCTAGCAGCCCCCACGCACACTGTGCACGCCAACTGCCTGCTTCTTGTGGTCGCACCTGCCACACGTTTAGCTCCAACATCTCATCAGGCCTACTCGACACAACTACTTGTCGCTCACTTCCCCGCATTTGCGCGGCACACGCATGCCCTGGTGCTCGCTCAAGGATCCGCCCAACAGTACCACTTACTGCCCGCGCATCTGCTCACACCGTGCATTCTACTCACACCAGCATCCTTGCCTATCACACCACACCATCAAGACACCCTACAACCATCCCTAAACCAACTCCTTTTGCTTTATATTTATTTTCTTTGAGTTCTTAATTTTTATAAAAAGGTTTTAAGACAAATTTTTCTCCTAAATTTTTATTTTATTTAATTATTTAATTTTCCAATTTATTGAATTATTAATATTTTATACTAATTAAATTTTTGAGAAAATATTTGTTTCCTTCTTATGGTCAGGTTAATCATGCCTCTCAAACTCGTGCCTCTACCCAAATAGACGAATTAAAAAATAAATTCCACTATGAAGAAGCCAAAGTGAGATACGAAAGCTTTTTCAAGAATCAATAGGTGCACCCAAAAAAGGGCTTTACGCTGAAAGAAAGCAACTATATTGATTTCATGCACACATTAGACAAATTGCTAAAGCTCTCAATTGGGAGTTATTTTGTGGGAAAAGACCTAGTACAGATGAGGAGTTAGTTTGTGAATTTTACGCAAATTTGATCTCAAGCGAATTGACGGAACTTTTTGTTCATGGAATCAAGGTACCAATAACCTCAAATGCTATTAATGAATTCTTTGAATTACCTAATTTCGAAGATGACGAATATTCTTCCTTGATGAGCAATATTGAGTCTAAAAATCTGCAAGAAATTCTCGAGGAACTTACAATTCCAGGTTTTAAGTGGACTATGTCAAAGCAAGGAAGTCACACTTGTCGCAGAGAATATTTGACACCACTAGCGAAGGTATGGTTCTATTTCATTCGATTCAGCCTTATGCCCATTTCACATGGGACTATGATTTCATTAGAACGAATGGTCTTATTATACTCGATTTTAACTGGAAAGACCATTGATGTGGGAAAAATCATCCTGAGGGAAATGTGAAAATGTATCGTTAGACGTTCTGGCCCAGCTTACTTTCCCTTTACAATAACAATTTTGTGCTTGAAAGCTAAAGTTCTTGCAAACGTAAAGAAGACAGGTTATAGCCAGGTCACAATCACAGATTGGGACCTCTATCGAATAGTTGGAGACTCTGTTCTATAGCAACGAGTTGAAGAGAGTGAGGATCATGAAGAAGAAGAAGATCCCATAGAGATCGAACCAATACAGTCAGCTGAAATCCCTGATAAGGTAGAACCAATGGAACCAGTAACCGAACCTGACGTCATAACTTCAATGTTCAAGACTCAATCGCCTCATCGAGATATTCAAGATGAGCTGTCAAATTTGATGGACATGATGCAACATATGCAGTGCCAGCAACAAGCTTACTGGAGGTATTCAAAAATATGGGATGACTCAATGAGAAGCGCTCTTACGAAAATATACAATGACTCATTTATTTTTGTGCCTGAGTTTCTAGATTTCATATTTGAACCATAGAGTCCACTACCAAAGAGGGAGCGAAGTGATTCATGAAAAAACAAAGAAGATAGAGCAAAAGATGAGTCGAATTCAAAGGGATCTACAAATAAATAAAAAGGTAGGATCTTGACTTTATTTTATTTTCGTTCTTAGTTTATTTTCGCATAATAAAACAAGACGTGGAAATCATAAATAAAAATGAACAAGTTGCAAAGTACAAAGTGTGGCAATAAATATATATATGTCTAAGATTGGATCTAGAGAGAGCTTGGTACTTCAGCAATCAAATTGGCTGACCTCCTCTTTTCTAGAATCCTGCCTGGTGTATAGTATCTATTCACTTTTAACATTGAGGACATTGTTCATCTTAAGTAGGTGGACTGAAAAATTGAAATTATTTCCTCTTAGAATAAATTTTGCTTTCAGTTATGATTAGGTTATATTTTCTTCAAAAATTTGAAATTTTGTTAAGTATGCTAAACTTCAGTATGAATAAAGTTCAATTATTTCAATAATTGTTATGTTAACTGAAATATGACATAAATGTATTTTTAATAAAGCATGCAAATCATACCATAAAATTTTTAGTTCATTAGGAAAGTTAGGCATGTATGAAACTTTAAGTATATAGAATTTACTTAGTAGTTTCTTGAGGTGAAATCCTAGGAAGCATGGAATGTTGAAAATGATTTAGGCAACTTTTATTTGGACCATTTGAGCCTTTCAAGCAACATTGATGAATTTTTATCATTTGAAACCCAACTTTGAGACTATATGGCCCAATTTTATTTGAACCTTTGCAATATTTAGCCATCACTTTTCTCTTAATTATCTTTAAATTGTCTTAAACACTAGACTTAGTAATATTCAGAATATTCTTTGAAACAAATTTGGGGGAGTTGAAAAGAAGTATCAAACTCTCAAAAAATTGTAATACATACAGCAAAATGCTCTTGGAAAAAAAAAGAAAAAAAAAAGAAAAGGAAAGCATATGTACTTGAAAGAAATAGATGTATAAAAGAGCATGTGAAAGCAAAATAAGTTGGTATATTTTTGAAGGTCTGATTCAAGCTGATTCTAGAGTTTTTAGCCTAAATTTATCTATCTTCTACCTACCCCTAGCCTAGCCACATTACAACCTTTTTAAAGACCTATTGATTCAAGTTTCTATGCTACCTACATTTGTAGAGAGAAATTGCTATGTTCAACATATGAAAGCATAAGTTAAACTTAATGATTGCAGCTTAATCTTGAATAAGGGAATAGAATCATATTGGTAAGGATTTAACATGTATTTATTTGGAATCATTTAGTCTATTTTGCTATCATAAGAATGATTGAGATTAATTTGAATGATATGTATACTTTAGTAGCGTAAATCTCAAAATTCTTATTCTTGAGCATAAGTATACTAAAATCATAATTTTGGGAAGAATGTTGTTCTGAAGGAATTTTTCAAAGGTTTTTCCAAGAAATTATTTTCAAATTTGTGCATTACTCGGGGCGAGCAATGAATTAAGTTTGGGGATGTGGAAATATGAAAATATACACACTTTTTCATGCTCTTTTTAACTAAAATTTATGCAGTTTCGGTAAAATTTATGTCAAAAAATAAATAATAATTATAAAATAATTAAATTGCACTAAAATTATGAACATTTTGAATTTTAATTAATTTTATATCAAATTTTGATTATTTTCGACAGATTTGTGCATAGGGTGAAAAATGGTTCGGTAGACACTCCTAGAAGCACAAAACCGAGAAGCAATTTTGAAGCATCAAGGCGAATTAATTTTTTATCCTAATACCGTCCAAATTATGTGTATTAATTCACAATATAATTAATTTTAATTTTAATCTAATTTAATCTGGGTTAAATAAATTATTGTTAATTAATTATGAAAAGGGGCCCAGTTGAGCTGAACCGAGAAAACTGATCCAACCGAGTACTGGGCAGCCCAAAACCATCCCACATGTTGACCCAATCAGCTTGCTTAGCTGGTTATTTGGCTTGCAAAATGGCCCTTGAAGACTCCTTCAAATTGCATTCAAACCCCTCCACTATTTATGTCTTTCTATATTTGCCCTTACCTTAAAATAGCATGTTTGAAATCTTCAAACATGTCACATGTGTGGCCAGCCATGGTGGGAGTGTTTGGCTGCTGATTTTGGCTATTTTTAGCAGCCTTCTCAACCTATAAATACCCCCTTGGCTGCTCACTTCAAACACATCTCAACCTTTCTCATCTCTTCATTTTTCTCTCTGCATTCCCTTCCATTGTTCTTCATTTTCTTCCCCTATTCCCTTGCCGATTTCACCTATTGAAAAAAAGTCAATCAACCACCATTTCGAGCAGCATTCAAGTGTTCGTAGAAGTCTTGGCTCGACAAAAACAAGAGGAGAATGAGGAGTGGAGCAAACTAGTCAAGCCACGGAGAAAACACTGGATTTGATTCTTTTTCCCTATCCTTTTACTTTTGTTGTTGTTACGATAAACATCTCTATGAATATTTGTGATGTTTATATGTTTACTTTAATTAATATGGCTTAAATTTAATTCATGTTAGGTTGATTGCATTTCATCTACTTGAGTTATTAAAATTGTGTTTGTGTTGTTATAGGCCTCGGTAAGATGTTTGATTAAGTAAAACCATGACTAAGTTATTCTTGCATTTCAATTGTAAGGTAACTAATGAATTAATTATTTAAATAGATTGAAATTGTAATTAATTGACACAATACTTGTAACACCCTAAACCCGACCCATAAGTTCCGACCGGATCTGGTACGCTACAGGTTGTACATTGAAAACGTTTAAAGGGTTGGTTCGAAAATATTAAGTTAATTTGAGTAAATAAATATCATATATATATATATATATATAAACCTCGTATTCTTATTAATTTGAATAATTAAACCTTTGACAAAATTTCATGAATTTCAAATATTAAAACTACTGAGATGAATATAACTATGGGGCCTTATTACATCAATATTTCCCAAAATAAAATAAAACTTTATGAAAAACGAAATAGTCAGAAAATAAAAACTCGATGGCCCCTCGAGTCCGTCTCGACTCCGTATCCACGATCTCTCGCTCATCCGAAAGAGTAGAAAATGAAAGCGTGAGTCACCAAGACTCAGTGTATAAATCCCGAACACACTGACCTGAGGCCCACAAACACATTATGGGCCTTGGCCCATACATGGAGGCAACAATCATAAATACATGATAAATAATAAATAATGGATAGCCTAAACCATTCTAGATTTCCATCCTCTACACACCAACCCGTACCAACCATCACACCTTGGGGATTTCTACAATCAACCCTCCATCCGCTACACACCATAACGACAGCTGTGCTGCCTATTTCTATTAATTAGAAATCAGTAATTGTGGCATAGCCACCGATCACTATGTGACCTAACATTTATATTTGTGGGATTTCTACCACTAGTCACCATGTGACCCATGTTTATATTCGTGGGATTTCTACCACCGGTCACCATGTGACCCATTATGCACTTCCCCTTCATTATCATATTCCCACCCCTTGCATACATACATAAAGAAAACGTCATACAGACTTTCATATATTTTGATATACATAGAGATTTCTATAATTGCGTACTTGGCATCCTTGCCTAACCCTCTTAGGGTTTTATTCGACTGTCTACACAGCCACTTTTTGGCTTTTTAGCCCATAACACATAAAGAATAGTTAGAGAGTGTGTGTTAGAAATCTACACACCTCGTTACCGTTAGGACGACACTTTCTATGTCGACACTATCAGAAGTCGATACGACTGCTACTTGCCTAAGGTGTTGTTTAGAAGCCGGTCCACAACTCGGTGGCCAGTCTCAAACCGCTGACACCGCGCATTTCTTAAACTTAGGGATTGGGTTTTCAGATCTAGTCCCCTTCTTTGTCTGATCCACATTTGATTCCATTACAAGTCCTTGTCAGAACTACTATATTGAGATAAGGTTGTTAAACCATAACCTATGGTTAGGATTACAGGTATGATAGCGAATCCAATAGAAATCTAAAGATATCCCTTACCTTGAAATCTCAGAATTAGAGACTAGCAATTTTCGGCTCTTAGATCTAAATGAACAGATTTCCTTCAAATCCCGAAAGGCCACCTAAACGCCAAAAAGAAAGGAAATATTAGCCTCAATTGACAGTCTTAACAACCAAGTGGCCATTCGACCTTGTCTCTTAAAAACCGAAAGAGAAAATAATGGATCAGATGAAATCGGCACCTACCTTTACAGAGAATTCGGCAACCCTAGCAAATCTCAGTTTTATGGAGAAATCGACACCTAGCCTATTGGAAGAGAAGAAAATCGACAACTCCTAAGAGATTCCGGCTTATGGAGAAGTTGGCTAAAAAGGAAAAGAATGAAGAAGAGATTTCGTCTTTTTTAGGAATCAAAAGAAAAGTTTTGCAGAGATGGACTAGGGTTTGACTTTTAGCAAGAAAGTTAACAGAAATAGCAGAGGGAGAGACTGAGAATTTCGGCACAAAGAATGAAGAAAAGTGTAGGGTTCAAATGCCAGAATTGATAAGCTATCCCCCCTATTTATAGAAATTTCATCACTTACCTAACAAAACCGAAAGTGCCCTTCCTGATAACTAAGAATTAAGCAAATAAAAAGGGAAAAATCGGCACCCCATATGGCAATTAGAAACCGATTTCTTTACTCCTCTAGGTGATGGAATTTCACCAACTCTATTCTCAGCAGATAGCTCCTAACTTTTCTTCTTTATCTAAATCTCTTCACACCTTCAAAAGACTCCTAGATAACACCACCTCTTTCTTCTATTATCAGCACAATATTATCATTAAATCCCTCCTAAAAATAAAACCTAATGCCGTCCATTCCTCCTTGCTCTTTTAAGTGCAAAATTGGCCCAAAGTTATGGGCTCCTTGCGGCCAAACTTGGCCTCTTTCAACTTCCAGTGACGCCACCCTCTAGCTCCCTTGCAACGTCACTTAATATAGGGCCACTAGCCCACTTTGGTGTTTTAAACACAGATGCTACCTTTTTAACCCTATAGTGCCCAAACAAAATAATTTAATCAAGGCCTCTACCTAAGCCTGAGCCCAATTTGGACCCTTAACAGTTAAAGTAACACTTTAAACATATCCACACACTAAGCGTATAGGCCCAAAAATTCAGGATGTTACAGTTCTACCCCCTTAAAGAAATTTCGTCTTCAAAATTACCTGAACAGAAAAGATAAGGGTATTGTTGTCGTATTGCTTCTTCTGGTTCCCAAGTTGCCTCTTCAGAACCATGATTCTGCCACAGCACCTTAACCAATGGAACTATTTTCCTTCGCAACACCTTGATATCCCGCTCCAGAATTTCCACCGGTTCCTCTTCGAAGGATAGATCGGGTCTTACCTTGATTTCCTCCATAGGCACTAGATGAGATGGATTCGAACGGTAACGTCTTAACATAGAGATGTGAAAAACATCATGAATTTGAATTAACTCCGGGGGTAACTTAAGCTGATATGCCATTGGTCCTACTCGTTTCAACACCCGGTAAGGTCCGACGAAGCGGGGACTCAATTTCCCCTTTCGTCCAAATCTCAGCACCTTTTTCCATGGCGACACCTTTAAGAATACCTTGTCACCCACTGCAAACTCTATGTCCTGTACACTTTAAGTCAGCATAAGACTTTTGTCTATCCGCCGCCTCTTTTAGCCTAGCCCGAATCACTTCCACCTTCTCCTCCGTCTAGGTGACCAAGTCCGGACCCAAAATTTGACGTTCCCCTAATTCCGTCCAACAAGTAGGAGTACGACACTTTCGCCCATACAAAGCTTCGTAGGGTGCCATCTGAATACTTGACTGGTAACTTTTGCTGTAAGCAAACTCTATTAACTATAAAAACTCTTCCCAACTACCTCTGAAATCAATGACACATCCTCTCAACATGTCCTCCAAGATTTGAATCACCCGCTCAAACTGTCCATCGGTCTGAGGATGGAATGCTGTACTGAAATCCAACTTCGTTCCTAATGCTTGATGCAATGCCTTCCAAAATCGCGAGGTGAACCTAGGGTCCCTATCCGATATGATCGATACCGGTACTCCATGCAACCTTACCACTTCCGCTACGTATAGCTTAGCCAACTTTTACAAAGAGTAATTGACCTGCACTGGTATGAAGTGAGCAGACTTTGTCAAACGGTCAACAATCACCCAAACCGAATCTTTCTTAGTAGGCATAAGGGGTAGCCCACTAACAAAGTCCATTGTGATCCTCTCCCACTTCCATTGTGGAATCTTTACCAGCTGTAATAACCCTGATGGTAACTGATGCTCTGCCTTGACCTGCTGGCAGGTCAAACACCTACCCACAAGCTCAGTGACCTCACGCTTTAAATTTGGCCACCAAAACTGCTCTCTCAAATCCCAATACATCTTACTCCCGCTAGGGTTCATAGCGTATGGACTACCATGCGCTTCTTGCAAAATCCTACGCCTCAACTCAGGATCCCTCGCATGCACACTCTCCCTTGGAAACATAACAGCCCATCCTTATTAATACTGAATTCTTTCGATTCATTACTTGACCCTACCGAAAACTTTTCCTTTAACAACTCATCAGTCTGCTGCTTCTCCTTAACCTAATCGACCCATGAGGGTTTCACTTGAAGTTCAGCTAATAACCTTCCATCATCATATAGACTAAGGTGAACAAATATTGCTCTTAAGTCAGAGATTACTTTACAACTTAGAGAGTCTGCTACTACGTTAGCTTTACTTGGATGATACTCGATCGAGTAGTCATAATCCTTTAACAACTCGATCCACCTCCTTTGCCTTAGATTCAACTCCTTCTGGGTCAACAGGTATTTTAAGCTCTTATGATCAGTGAAAATGATAGATTTCTCCCCATAAAGATAATGCCTCCAAATCTTCAAAGAAAAAACCACCGCCGCCAACTCCAAGTCATGGGTGGGATAATTTGCTTCGTGCGGTCTTAACTGCCGAGATGCGTACACTACAACCTTTCCATCTTGCATCAACACACATCCTAATCCTGTGTGTGAAGCATCACAATAAATCACAAATTCCTTCCCAGCCTCCGGCTGGATCAACACCGGAGCCTCAATCAAAATCCTTTTTAACTTCTCGAAACTCTCCTGCTGCTTATTAGACCAAACAAACGGAACTCCTTTCCGTAACAACTTAGTCAATGATGTCGCAATTAAAGAGAATCCTTCAACAAACCTTCGATAGTATCCGGCTAGACCCAGAAAACTTCGAATCTCAGCTACAGACTTAGGTGGTTTCCATTCCAACACAGCTTCAATCTTTCGAGGGTTTACCCTAATCCCTTCAGCTGACACAACGTGCCCTAGAAAAGTAACCTTCTTCAGCCAAAATTCACACTTATTGAATTTGGCATACAACCGCTTTTCCCTTAGAATCTGCAGAACCATTCGCAGATGTGAGTCATGCTCCTCTCCCGATCTTGAATAAATCAAGATATCATCTATGAACACCACGACGAACCGATCCAAGTAGGGTTGGAACACTCGGTTCATCATATCCACAAATGCTGCTGGCGCATTGGTCAACCCAAATGGCATTACCATGAACTCATAGTGACCATAGCGAGTCCTAAAGGCCGTCTTATGAATATCAGCCTCCTTGACCTTAAGTTGATGGTACCCTGACCTCAGATCTATCTTCGAAAAGACTGAGGTCCCCTTCAACTGATCGAACAAGTCATCGATCCTCGGCAACAAGTACTTGTTCTTGATCGTTAACTTATTCAACTGTCGATAGTCAATACACATACGCATTGACCCATCCTTCTTCTTAACGAATAAAACCGACACTTCCACAGTGACACACCAGGTCGAATAAACCCTTTATCCAACAACTCTTGAATCTGCGCTTTCAACTCCACCAACTCCTTCGGCGCCATTCGATATAGAGCTATCGATACCGGGGTTGTTCTCAGAAGAAGATCGATTCCAAACTCTACTTCACGATCCGAAGGTAATCCCAGAAGCTTTTCGGGGAAAACATTAGGAAATTCCTTCACCATCCTAATGTCTCCAACCATTAGTTCCTTAGCTTCCATAGCGTGAACAAACATTAAGACTGCCTCACATCCTTTCCTCACCATCCTTTCTGCTTTTAGGGCGGTTACCACATTCGACAGACAGTTCCCCCTTTCTCTTATTACCAACACTTCGTCACCCTCAGGAGTTTTTAACACCATACGCTTAGCTGCACAATCTAGTTTAGCTTGATACTTCAAAAGCCAATCCATGCCTAGGATTAAATCAAACTCTCCAAACGGTAATTCCATTAGATCCGTTCGAAAAACTATCCCCTGAACCTCTAAAGGTATTTCCCGATAAAGCTTATTTACCACCACAGAGTGTCCTAATGGGCTTACTATAGTCATCTCCCTAGAGGAAATCTCAGCATCTACACTTAAAGTTTTAGATACCCTCCTAGCAACATATGAATATGTCGACCCAATGTCAATTAATGCAGTATAGGGCAAGCCAGAAATTAAGAACATACCGGTTATAACATCCAGTATGCTAGCCCCCTCTCGACATCTGACAGCATAGACTAACCCCGGCTGTCTCGCCTCAGTGTTTCCTGCCCCTCGGCCTACTGCTCCACGGCCCCGATCAAAACCGTTACCACCTCTAGCTGCTCCACGACCTCCTCTGCCAGGCTGAACATTCCCTTGACCCATGGGCCCTTCATTGCCTTTTTACTGTGGACAATTCCTAACTTGATGGCCAAAAGACCCACACCTAAAGCACTTTCCACTGCCCGCCCAACACTCACCTGCATGGAATTTACCACATCGAGTACATTTCGGTGTTTGACTAGCAGCAGCAGGTACATTATCTCGTCACGACCCATTTGGCCTGGGTCTTTTCTGAGCACACCCCGCTGCCCCAGATGATCCTAAGTTTCTCTTACTTCCACTCCTATCACTACCCTGGTTTAGTTACCTTGTCCGCTTAACCTCCTCAGCTATCTTCGCTTTTCCACCAGGACAGCAAATTCCCTTTCTCGCTGTGAGGCTACCAATTCTTGCAGATCATCCTTCAGACCATCTTCAAAATGAACACAACGTTCATGGTCTGTGGCTACCATTCCTCTAGCATAACGGCTAAGGCGTAAGAATTTCGATTCATACGTAACCACCGACCTACTCCCCTAGACTAGATTCAGAAATGCCCTGCGCTGCGCATCCACATAGCTCGATCGAATGTACTTATTCTGGAACGCTATTTTGAAGAACTCCCATGTGATGCGGTCAGCCACCGTACCATCCTTAACCGTGAGCCACCATTGGTAGGCTTTATCCCTCAAGAGAGATATAACTCCTTTCAATTTCTCTTCCTCCATGAGATCCAGATCGTCCATTATGCGTTCAACCGCCTCTAACCAATACTCAGCTGAGCTCGGGGCTATACCAGAGATTCCCCTAAACACTTCTGCCCCGTTGCTTCTAAGTCACTCCGGCACAAATTTTCGGGCTCCTGTGCCCATACCTACCTCAGCAACTCTCTCCAAAACCCTTAACACTGCCTGAGACACCATATCATCTCCGTCCGTCTGGTCCTGGAATTTCACCTCAGCAGCTGGTAGAACTGGTATCTCATTTCCAGATCCATGACTAGATCCTACCGGTTCCAACACAGTCATCCTTCCCCTGCCATGACCACGCGACGGACGTCCACGACCCCTTGTACTCATTCTATCGATTCGCATTTATTTGGTTAGAAATTTTATGAATTATTAGTTTTCTTCCACTAATTAACCACGAACAGTCTTATGAATAGTAGGTTTAAATCAGGGGTATTTTGGTCATTTTACAAATTAAGGGTGTTTTAGTAATTTTACAAATCAGGGGTATTTCAAAAATTTTCACAACTAGAGGTTATTTTAGTAAATTTACAAAATAAGGTGGCTGGTCCCTTTCGGGTTTTAATTATAAATTTTGGCCCATCAACAAGTCCTCATGGCTAAGGTGAATAGTCACTACGCACTAGGTAGGATTCTAGCGAAGAGGAGGTGAGTCACTAGGACTGCTTAAATACCAAGCTCTCCTCGAATCCAATCCTGACATGTGCATGCCTGTTACACACCCTAATCTCGACTTGCTCACTGTGTTTGTTTGGTTGGATTAAATCTTATGAATTTAGAGACTGATTTAAACTAAGCCTAAAGTCCATCAATGTCTAATATACTAGCCTACGTCCCTCAAGCCTATTAAGCCCTCATTTATATCACAACAACGTGGATCGGGTGCCGGTAGACTCGAAGGCCATATCTTCATCCAAAACATTTTTCTCAATATTCCCAACAAATTTTCAAAACATTACTAGGCCCATTTCACAGCCCAAGTTTTGAACCTTGTTCTGATACCAAAATGTAACACCCTAAACCCGGCCCATAAGTTTCGACCGGATCCGGTATGCTACGGGTTGTACATTGAAAACTTTTGCTAAGGGTTGGTTCAAAAATCTTAAGTTAATTTGAGTAAATAAATATCATATATATATATATAAACCTCGTATTCTTATTAATTTGAATAATTAAACCTTTGACAAAATTTCATGAATTTCAAATATTAAAAATACTGAGATGAATATAACTATGGGGCCTTATTACATCAATATTTCCCAAAATAAAATAAAACTTTATGAAAAATTGAAATAGTCTATATAAATAAAAACTCGATGGCCCCTCGAGTCCGTCTCAGCTTCCGTGTCCACGATCACTGCTCATCTAAAAGAGTAGAGAAAATGAAAGCGTGAGTCACCAAGACTCAGTGTATAAATCCCGAACACACTGACCTGAGGCCCCCAAACACATTATGGGCCTTGGCCCATACATGAAGGCAACAATCATAAATACATGATAAACAATAAATAATGGATAGCCCAACCCATTCTAGATTTCCATCCTCTACACAGCAACCCGTACCAACCATCACGCCTTGGGAATTTCTACAATCAACCCTCTATCCGCTACACACCATAACGACAGCCGTGCTGCCTATTTCTGTTAATCAGAAATCATTAAGCGTGGCATAGCCACTGATCACTATGTGACCTAACATTTATATTTGTGGGATTTCTACCACCGGTCACCATGTGACCCATTATGCACTTCCCCTTCATTATCATATTCCCACCCCATGCATACATACATAAAGAAAACGTCATACAAACTTTCATATATTTCGATATACATAGATATTTCTATGATTGCGTACCTGGCATCATTGCCTAACCCTCTTAGGGTTTTATTCGACTGTCTGCACAGCCACTTTCTGGCTTTTTAGCCCATAACACATAAAGAACAGTTAGAGAATGTGTGTTAGAGATCTATACACCTGGTTACCGTTAGGACGATACTTTCTCTGTTGACACTATCAGAAGTCGATACGACTGCTACTTGCCTAAGGTGTTGTTCAGAAGCCGGTCCACAACTCGGTGGCCAGTCTCGAATCGCTGACACTACGCAATTCTTCAACTTAGGGATTGGGTTTTCAGATCTAGTTCCCTCCTTTACCTGATCCACATTTGATTCCATTACAAGTCCTTGTCAGAACTACTATATTGAGATAAGGTTGTTAAACCATAACCTATGGTTAGGATTACAGGTATGATAGCGAATCCAACAGAAATCTAAAGATATCCCTTATCTTGAAATCCCAGAATCAGAGACTAGTGATTTTGTAACACCCCAAACCCGGTCTATGCGTTGAGACTAGATTTGGTTTGTTACGTGATTCGAACTATTCTTAAATCTTTAATGAGTTGAAAACTACAATATTGTTTACAGAGTTTAAAATTTGAAGAGAATTAGATTTTGATCAATATTTAAAAACATAAGTTGGAAATCATTGTATTATTAAAAACCTTTGGGTAATTTGTTAAAGAGTTAACTATAATAAGATATTTATAAAAGATTTTCATAAACTTGAAAACTC
Source organism: Gossypium rotundifolium (assembly GCA_025506655.1). Taxonomy (NCBI): domain Eukaryota; kingdom Viridiplantae; phylum Streptophyta; class Magnoliopsida; order Malvales; family Malvaceae; genus Gossypium; species Gossypium rotundifolium. The sequence goes on along the minus strand of CP106727.1, from coordinate 108,155,610 downwards.
AATTTTATTTTAATAAAAACATCATAAAACTTTAGCTCATGATTAAAAGTCCAAAATATAAATTCCAAGCACATAAAATCCATAAGTTATTTATAGAGGCCATTTATTACAACATCCCAAAATAGTAAAAATAATTATTAAAAGTTCGTAATTTAAATAACCCTTATTTAGCAAGATGGCCTCCACGAAGTCATCCTCATTCAAGTCCACATCGGTTTCCATTACCGAGATGGAAAGAAATTAAAGGGTGAGTCACTTAGAACTCGAGTGTAACTCACTTACCACCATTATCGGCCGATTGTCAAGATATTATTATCTTGGGCTTGAGCCCAATTGTAATTCAACAATATATCATGAATTAAATCAATTAATAATGCATGTAAAATGTAATTCCCAACCCATGCCTAATATCCATCCGCTAACACCCCGTACCAACCATCACACCTGTGGGGATCAAGTCAACCCACCCGCCATCACACCAATCGTAGGCATTAAGCCTTTTTATAATTGTGGCATAGCCAATTAACTAGAGGCAATAAGCCGATATTGTGGTGAAGCCACCGAACTAGAGGCAATAAGTCGATATTGTGGCGAAGCCACCGAACTAGAGGCAATAAGTCGATATTGTGGCAATGGCCATTCTTCTCTTCATATATCCCACCCATGCAATTATACATGTACTTTAAAATATAAAATTTATTAACAATACATAACATGGTGGGTTTAACAATAACATTTCATTTGGCCCATAATTATAGCAATTTGTCTATTTAGCAATTTAGTGGGCTTTGGCCCATTTACCAAACTAGAGTGTTTTGGCTAAATTTTAACGAACTAGAGTATTTTGGCCCATTTTCACGAACTAGAGTATTTACTACCATTTTCACGAACTAGAGTATTTATGCCCATTTTCACGAACTAGAGTATTTATGCCCATTTTCACGAACTAGAGTATTTGCGGCCCATTTTCACGAACTAGAGTATTTATGCCCATTTTCACGAACTAGAGTATTTACGGCCCATTTTCACGAAACATCCAATTTTCATAATAACAATTAATTTCTCAAGGGCATTTTCGTAATTTTCATGATTTAGTCGTTTTTACGCATTTTCGTCAAAATATAAATTTTTACGTTTTTACCGATCTAATCGTTTTTTCGATTTACTTCCATACCGAAATTTGACATCCAACCAAAAATAATGAGTGTGAAATTACACACCTCGTTACCGAAAGTACTAATCCTTCTCGCTCCTCGGCACCTAAAACATATTTTGATCCGTTAGACAACTAACTCGTAAAAATAAATCTTAATTGATAATAGATCCAAAATCTTACCCTCTTGATTTTGAATCACTTGATTTTGGCTTTGCCTCGCTTATCGATTCACTAGCACGAGAATCCACCAACGATAACGGCTCGAGGTTCGTACTACTTGAATAATGGACTTCTTTCGAAGATGGCCCACAACCCGTGGAAAATCCTGACCGTCAAACCGCTTCTTCGTTTGAATGGGGGATTTACAGATCCACCCCTCTTACGATAACTAAACACCGCCCTTTTCTTCCCTATTTTGACGGTCTTTAAGATCCAAAGGAATTTAGTTAGATCTAAAATAATATCAAATGTTACTAGAGATTTAAAGAGATTTGATTTCCTTACCAAAATAAAACGTTTCCAACGTTTCTCCCGATCACTTGAGTTCCAATCTCCGTTATTGCACTAAATAATAACGAAAGAAACGTTATTAGTATGAATGCTATATCAATCCAAAAAGACCCTCAATAATCCAATGATATTCGGCCATAATATCACTAATCAATAAATCGAAAATGGAGAAGAACCCTTACCTACTTCCCACGGTCGAAAAGAAAAGATTGAGAATGATGTTTAATTGATGGAAGATTCGGCTATATATGATTAAGAATGAAAAAAATAATTTTTTGCTTATAGGCACACTAGTATTCGCCAAGGGAGTGTAGATGGAGAAAACTTGATTGAAAAGAAATAGAATACAAGAAAAGATGGTGATGATGTTGCTTTGATTTCAAGGAGATTAGTAGAAAAAGAAAAGAAAAGACAAGCTTTAGGAGGGATGTATATTGACAATGGCAAAAAGAAAAGAGAAGAGTTGGCTTTTGGCATAAGTGATTTTCGGACAAGGAGAAAACAAAAGAAAATCAACAAGAGGAACTAAAGTGACCAAATGGTCAAAAGATTTTGGCTTTACCAAATGCAAAATCGCCAAGAAGAATGTTGAAAGGAGAGAAATAAAATTTCGCACAAAGTGCAAAGAACAACCAAAAGAGAAAAGAATTTCTCAACCAAAACTAACTCAAAATTTAGGCTCCCTCCTATACCAAATTGCCGTCCAGCACATGGTCAATAGGCCATGATTTCTTTCCAAAATTTTCCCCTTGATAAGTGCCTTATGTTCCCCCTATCTTTCCTTAAACCTTTGATTCCATGCCATAAGTTAGTTGTTACCTTAATCCATTGATACACTAACCAAAAATAACATGGTCAACACCTTCCTTATATGTCCCCTTGCCGACACTTCCTAGACATGAGCAGAAAATTAAAAGCAAAAATTCATTTAGGTGCCATACAAGGGATTCGAACCTCTTCCCTCTTACTAGAATCCATGCGCCAACTCCACCATGCCATATGCTCATTTTATGACACTTTTAGCACATAATTTAGCTTAAGTCTTAATCACCTTTGTTTCACTTCAATAAATCTCAATTTAATAAATTTTATTTCTTCTCCAAATTATGCTTTACCCTCTCTAGGACTTTAATAAGCACTAAAATAAAAGTAAAAATTTTTCCTTTAAAAAAAAATCTAAACACCAATTCATGCAATTTAATTACTCGAATTTTTAGGGTGTTACAGATTTCTGGCTCTTAGATCTAAACGAACAAATTTCCTTCAAATCCCGAAAGACCGCCCAAATGCCAAAAAGAAAGGAAATATTACCCTCAATTGACAGTCTTAACAACCAAGTGGCCATTCGGCCTTGTTTCTTAAAAACTGAAAGAGAAAAGAATGGATCAGAGGAAATCGGCACCTACCTTTATAGAGAATTTGGCAACCCTAGCAAATCTCTATTTTATGGAGAAATCGACACCTAGCCTATTGGAAGAGAAGAAAATTGGCAACTCTTAAGAGATTCCGGCTTATGGAGAAGTTGGCTAAAAAGGAAAAGAATAAAGAAGAGATTTCGGCTTTTGTAGGAATCAAAAGAAAAGTTTTACAGAGATGGACTAGGGTTTTAGCTTTTAGCAAAAAAGTTAACAGAAATAGCGGAGGGAGAGACTGAGAATTTTGACACAAAGAATGAAGAAAAGTGTAGGGTTTAAATGTCAAAATTGATGAGCTATCCCCCCTATTTATAGAAATTTTGGCACTTACCTAACAAAACTGAAAGTGCCCTTCCTAATAACTAAGAATTAAGAAAATAAAAAGGGAAAAATCAGCACCCCCTATGGCAATTAGAAACATATTTCTTTACTCCTCTAGGTGATGGAATTTCGGCCAACCCTGCTCTCAGTAGATAGCTCCTAACTTTTCTCCTTTATCTAATTCTCTTCACACCTTCAAAAGACTCCTAGATAACACCACCTCTTTCTTCTATTATCAGCACAATATTATCATTAAATCCCTCCTAAAAATAAACCCTAATACCGTCCATTCCTCCTTGCTCTTTTAACTGCCAAAATTGGCCTAAAGTTATGGGCTCCTTGCGGCCAAACTTGGGCCTCTTTCAACTGCCAGTGACGCCACCCTCTAGCTTCCTTGCAGCATCACTTAACATTGGGCCACCAGCCCACTTTGCTGTTTTAAACACAGATGCTACCTTTTTAACCCTATAGTGCCCAAACAAAATAATTTAACCAAGGCCTCTGCCTAAGCCTGAGCCCAATTTGGACCCTTAACAGTTAAAGTAACACTTTAAACATATCCACACACTAAACGTATAGGCCCAAAAATTTAGGATTTTACAATAGTTAGTCAATGCAAGATTATTGTGATTAAACTATTTCAAGGTAGAAATACATTGTTACCTCATGTAATCTTTTATGTGCTTATGAGATTGAATAAATTGTTTGAATTGACATAGAGATACGTACAAGAGATTATTTTAATTTCATAAGTATGTATGTGCATTAACACATTTGCTTATTAAAATTTGTTTAATCGGTTGAATTGACGTAGAGATATAGTCAAGAGATAAATGGATTTTGGTAGGCATGTATGTTCATAATTTATCAAATTACCGAGTTGCTGTGAATTTATTCGTAACAACATGAACATGAGTTTAATAATTCTAAGTTTAGAAATGTAATTAATCTAACACAATTATGTCATCTTTGATTAAAATCATCTTTTGAAATCGTGTATTGGAACTTTTATTTTCTATTTATTTATTTTACTTAGATAAAAATCTTAGTTTTTAATCACCTCTTCAAATCAAAATATTTTTCTTCACCAAAGTGTTTTAAATTGCATTCATAAATAATTATTTTCACAGTCCCTGTGGGTACGATAACTCGACATTTACTTGTCACTTTATTACTTGTTGCGATTGTGTACACTTGCACATTTTCGTCGTTCCAGGCACCCATGCAGTCTCACTATCTCAGAAATGTAGAACTTAGCCAGCCTATGAAGAGAACAATCAATGCAGACCTATATAATGGGAAGACTTGGTCAGTCTATAGACAATGACCCAAACCGAGTCTTTCTTAGTAGGTGTGTAACACCCCAAACCCGGCCTAGACATTGCAATCGAATCTGACATATTACATCGAAGTGATTTTTGAAATTTGGACTTGTTGATAAAAATCTGTATTTAAGTTAAAAACCATTTAGTTTTTATTGCTTGAGAAAATTCGGCAAATTAAATGATTACAATCTAAAACCAACTTATCAAAACGATTGCCATATTTATTAATGTTGAATTCTTTAAATTGAATAAAACTGCGAAAGCTTCTCTAATTAAATCATTGTAGTTTAAAATGTGTTTTTTTTCTTGAAAACTGTTGTTATTTTGAAAACCTCTTTTGTATCCGTTTGGCAGTTTAAAATAAAAAATCAAAGCCCAAATAAAAAAAATTAAAACCCACAAATGGCCTTATTACATAATCAATAGCCCAATATGAAAATTGAAATTAAATAACTAAGTCTAACACAGAACATCGGCGATCATGTGGCCACCTCCGAGTCCTTCGCAACACCAAATCGTCTAAGGCTGGGGATTACCTGTACAATTTAAAAAGAAAGGGTGAGTTTACGAAAACTTAGTGTGTAATCCCCTATAAGTCAGTCAATAACAATATGCAGTAACAATCTGGACTTGAGCCCTATTCAAAAATAGTGCAGTATGGGCCTTAGCCCATTACAAGAATAATGTGGGCCTAAGCCCAATACAAGATCAAGACGGCAAATATGCAACCCACCCTAATCCAAACCAACACACCACCGCACCAACCAACACACCATGTGAGGATAAATCGACCCACCCACCAAAGATACCAATATCGCAAAGATAGCTTCCAAAGAATAAAGAACGTAGCAAAGTCGCCAAGAATAAAGATATGTGGCAGAGCCACCAATACAGTATACTTCCTCCATAACAGTATCCCAACCCCATGCAGTATGTCATGTCATAAATCATACGTATATGCAGAATGTCATACTCAGTAACAATCATCTACAAATCATGAGCACATCAGTCAATCTACCCTTAGGGGTATAACGGTCATTTTATCCTATGAGGGTATTTCAGTCATTTTACTCTTTAGGGGTATTTCAGTCATTTTACTTATTAGGGGTACTTCAGTGCAGATAACAACCTTTCTGAATGTCTACAGTCGCCTCGAGTGACACAGATAACCTAAATGGTCATAACGGTGTAAATGGGCCCAAGGCCTAATATTTGGCCCAAGTGGGCCCACACGCTCGTATGGCCCATGTAGCCCCAATTCAGTCACGACTATGTGAACTACATAGTCCAGTCCAATATTTTCCAATTATCAAGGATTTTATCCGTGTGGGGCCCACGAGCCCAATGGGCCCACACGACCCATTTCAGCCAAACAAGGCTCATAATGGCCCAAAAGCACAAGAACGCTCGTGGTGGCCTCTACAGTCTATCACCCATGATTTGTAGGCTCGATTTACAACACGAGCGATCGCACGCTCGTGAGGCCTCAAATGCTAAAGTTTTATCTTTTCGGCTTTTTCCATTCTACAGTCAAAACAGTGTGAATACACACTTTATCGGTGTTTGTGCCTATTATCGTTTGTAGGGTACGGTCACACACCCTTTTGAATTTTAAGTTGATTATCATTTATGAAAAGAATTAGACACCTATTCGTGATAACGAGTAAACTAGCCCACGTGCACTCCAACCTCTTATAATAGAAGCTTCGGTTAAATACTTAACACACGAGTTGAAAGAGACACTAACCAAAACCTATTCAAAAGATTATTTACTATCACCTTGCTTGAATGAGCGTGGATTTAACCTACTTATATAGCTAACAAAAGAGAATTACAGACCCCTCAATGATTATCTGCATACGAATCGAACCTCTCATTAACGCACATATGTGACAATACATGATCCTTAATAAACACATACTTACCGAATCGCAGAGTTAATATTAAGAGGAGGAAGAATCGACCTACAAGCGTATGCCCTAAACCAAGGCACAAAAAAAAATGCACACACCAGAGATAGAAGATTCGGCTACCCAAAATCAATAACAAAGAAAAGAAAGTTGCGATAAAGAGATCGACCAGTTGCCAGGGATCAGTTGTTGAATCAAAGATAGAAGTGAATGAGTAAGGGATGCAGTAAAATGGCTTGGTACTAAAAAGAAGGGGTGACAGTAGGAATGATTTGAAAAGAATAGAGGAGGGAAAAGGTAATGTGTATTCAGTCACCAATGTCAGATGGAAAGAAAAACAACCATAACCAAAAAGAACCGAAGGAGGGAATGAAGAGTATATTCGGCAAAAGAAGAAAAACTAACGACAAGTTGAAAATAGAGAGCAAGAAAAAAAATGAGAAATTCGGCACAATAGGGAACAGAGCTGACAGGAGCTGATACTATTTTGCCAAAAAATCCAAAAACAAAACAAAATCAAAAGAACACCACCAAAACTGATAATGCTCATAAACTCCACCTCCTAGATGAATTTCTCATACACAAGTTTCCCCATTCGGTTACACCACTCCCAATTTTGGATTCCTTGATTTGCTCTACAACTTCCTCCAACCTCATATTTCAAAAATCCATGATACTCTCTCCTAACAACCTAGATTATCTCCCTAAATCTCTCTTTAACTTCCTCCATGAGCATTTCAAATTCCAATTTGTAGAGTTTCAGTCAAGCTCAACATCTCATGCAGCAAGGAGGTAAAATAAATACTCCCTTGCACAACATGAGACTCAAACTTGAGCTCTCCTGCAGCCTTAAACACGCGACTGCCACTGGACTACAAGCTCAACTTATGCATAAACAAGCACTATTATTTATAAAGCCTATAAAACTAAAAATTTTGCAAAAGCCAAGACTTGAACCCAGGCTTCTCAAACACTCCTAAACACACCCAAATCATTTGTTTGATCAGCTGAGAGGAGATACAGTGTTTTCAAAGATAAACTTGAGATTAGGCTACTATCAATTAAGAGTTAAAGAATCCCATGTGCCAAAAACTGCTTTTAGAATGAGGTACGAACACTACGAATTCTTAGTGATGCCTTTCAGACTAATAAATGCTCCTACAGTGTTTATGGATCTGATGAATCGGATATTCAGATCGTATTTGGATCATTTTGTAGTGATGTTCATTGATGATATTTTGATATATTCGTGTGATGAGACGCAGCATGCCGAACATTTGAGAATTGTGCTACAAACCCTGCGTGAGAAATAATTGTATGCCAAGTTTAACAAATGCGAATTTTGGTTACGTGAGGTTGGTTTTCTCAGACATATTGTATCAGCTGCAGGAATAAGAGTTGATTCGAGCAAAATTTATGCTATTTTGGAATGGAAGCCTCCTAAAAATGTGTTTGAAGTCCGTAGTTTTCTGGGACTAGCAAGATATTATAGACGGTTTGTGAAAGGCTTCTCAATGATCGCTATTCCATTGACAAAGTTACTATAGAAAGATTTTAAATTTGAGTGGTCAGAAAAGTGGCAGCAGAGTTTTGAACAGTTGAAAGTGTTATTGACAGAGGCCCCAGTGTTAGTTCAACCTGAATTAGGCAAAGAATTTATAGTTTATAGTGATGCATCATTGAATGATTTGGGCTGTGTGCTGATGCAATAAGGTAAAGTTATCGCTTATGCTTCGAGGCAGTTAAAGTCGCACGAAAAGAATTATTCGACGCATGATCTTGAGTTAGCTGCGGTTGTGTTTGCGTTAAAAATTTGGCGTCACTACTTATTCGGTGAGAAATGCCATATTTATACTGATCATAAGAGTTTAAAGTACTTGATGACTCAAAAAGACTTGAATTTGCGACAGAGAAGATGGTTAGAAATGTTAAAAGACTACGAAGTTGTGATAGTTACCACCCGGGTAAAGCTAATGTTGTAGCTGATGCTTTGAGTTAAAAATCGTTATGTTCTTTGAGAGCTATGAGTACTCAAATAGATCTGTGTGATGATAGTGCGGTTATAGCTGAAGTGAAAGGAAAGTCGATGTTTGTACATCAGATTTGTGATGCTTAGAAAAATGATGTGGAAATGATGACTAAACGAACTTAATGTGAATCGAATGCTAAATCAGAATTTTGAGTTGATAGTGATGATTGTTTGAGATTCAGAGATCGGATATGTGTTCCGAGAAATTCTGATTTTGAATGAAGCTCACAATAGTCATTTGACTGTACATCCGTGGAGTACGAAGATGTGTAATGATCTGAAACAGTTCTATTGGTGGCATGGTATGAAGAGGACATTTCTAACTTTGTGTCGAAGAGTTTAGTTTGTCAGCAAGTTAAGGCTGAACATCAAGTTCCGTCCAATTTGTTGCAACCGATTATGATTCCTGAATGGAAATGGGAGAGAATTCCAATGGACTATGTGTCGGGTTTGCCCTTATCTCTGAGCAAGAAAGATGCAATCTGGGTGATAGTTGACAGATTGACGAAATTAGCCCATTTTATTTTGGTGAGAACCGACTATTCTTTAAATAAATTAGCTGAACTGTATATTGTTGAGATTGTGAGATTACACGGAATACCCCTATCTATAGTGTCTGATAGAGATCCGAGGTTTACCTCGCAATTTTGGAAGAAGTTGCAAGATGCTTTAAGCACGAAATTGTATTTCAGTACTGCTTTTCATCCGAAACAGATGGTCAATCCAAGCGAATCATTCAGATTCTTGAAGACATGCTGAGGTGTTGCATACTTGAGTTTGAAAATATGTGGGAAAAGCATTTATCATTGATTGAATTTGCGTATAACAACGACTTTCAATCTAGTATCAAAATTGCACCATATGAGGCTCTTCGAAAGTGTCGAACTCCATTGTATTAGACTGAGCTGAGTGAGAATAGGATTCACGGGGTTGATCTTATAAAAGAAACTGAGCAGAAAGTGAAAGTAATTCGTGATAGTTTGAAAGCGGCCTCAAATCGTCAGAAATCTTATGTAGATTTGAAACGAAAAGATATTGAATTTGAGGTTGGTGATAAAGTGTTTTTGAAAGTATCTCCGTGGAAGAAAATACTTCGATTTGGCCGAAAGGGCAAGCTAAGTTCGAGGTTCATCGAACCGTATGAGATTATTGAACGAGTTGGGCCAGTTACTTACAAATTGATGTTACCACCTGAATTAGAAAAGATTCATAATGTGTTTCATGTGTCAATGCTTCGATGGCATCGATCTGACCGGTCCCATATGATTGCCCCTACTGAGGTTTAGATTCAGTCAGATTTGTTGTATAACGAAGAACCGGTCCAAATTTTGGCACGAGAGACCAAAGAGTTGAGAAATAAGAAAATCTCTTTAGTGAAGGTGTTATGGCACAAACACGGAGTTGAAGAGGCTACGTGGGAGTCTGAGAACATTATGAGAGAGCAATATCCACAACTATTTGCTGGTAAGATTTTCGGGGACGAAAATCCCTAAAGGGGGAGAGTTGTAACTGCTCGGTTTAGACCCTAGTCAGAACAGTGGTTTTGGGACCACAAATTCGAGGTCAAAATTTTATTTTAATGTTATATTTGGTGTTGATTCTATGTGACATAGTCTATGTGAAAATTATATGTGATAATTTGATCGATGGTGTGCCGAATTAAGAAAAAAGACTTAATCGCATATAGTATAAAAGCTGTGTACTGATTTATAAGTATCTAAGTGTTGTTGTCTCCATAATAGGATGGCCTTAAGAGGCAATTAAGCCATTATTAAGGGTAGTGGATGGTTAAATGACAAATTAGCCTTAATGTATATTTGTCTTATATGTTTATTAAAAGGTTAGTTTGGTAAATTAATAACTATGTTTAATATGTTATAATAAAACATGGAAAATGGTCATTGTTATCATCTTTGCTCCACCAAAAATTGAGAGTGAAAGAAGCGTTTTAAGCTTTGAAAATTTCAGCTATTGTTCACCTTGATTTAAGGTATGTTTGAGCTCAATTTTTGTTAATTTCTACATTTTCGTATTCGTTGCTTTGTGCTCTAGCTAACCCATGTTGAAATTTTGTGAATTGATGATGTTTTTGTGATGAGTCTTTGATGAACATTTGAGCTATGTGTGTGTTGATAATGAAATATGGAAACTTGGTGTTGGATTAACATAGTTTGTATTGGAATTTTTAGTGAAATTGAGTATTTTGGACTTAATTGAGAAAAGTGTAAATTGAAGGACTAAAATGTGAAAGAAATGAAATGTGTGAGCTTGTATTAGCATGGGAAAAATTCGGCTAGCATATGTGTTTTGAAACTTTGTGTATTTGATGATTTTGTGAAATAGGGACTAAAGTGTCAAAATATAAAAATATGAGGGCTATTTTGTAAAATGTCCTAAATGTGTATGTGTGGACTAAATTGAATGAATTGGTGATTGAATGGATTGAATTTGAATGTGTATAGACCAAGAAAGGAGAGGTTCGGATCGAGATCGAGGCAAAGATAAAGTGCTCGATTAATCGACCGTTTCGATAGTTCGACATCTGAGATAAGTTTGGATATAATACGCGTATTTAGTTATGTTTAATGCTATAAAATGAATGGTATGATAATATTGAAATGTGAATGCTATGTGAGGGCTTGAGTTATATGGCACTGAGGGTGTGCATTTGGAAATGTAACCTAGATGATCAGCACTGTGTGTGCGAAATAATATAAGCTTCGGCTTTGTGGTTGGCACTGTGTGTGCGATAACGATTTAAGATCGGTTTGATATGGATGCACTAAGTGTGCTATGTTAATTAAGCTTCAACTAACTATCTAGGCACTAAGTGTGCGATGGAATCAAAGAAGAGACAAAAGTTAATTGAGATGAAATAGTGAGTATTGAGTAGCAAAGATAATTGACAACTATGTGTTGGTTAAGGTACGTTCGGAACCTATGTGGTTGATAAAGCTATGAATGAGATCATTAAATGTTAAATGAACATATTAGCTTTGGATGGTATGATATATACATATATAGATGTGAAATAAATCTATGTGATGGTTGGTTTTGGCTTAATGTGTTATGTTACGAACTTACTAAGCTGTGGAAAGCTTACTGTGTGATTTGTTTCTCTACTTTGCAGTGTCAGTAAAGCTAGCTCAGATCCAGGGATCGTCAGCATCTCAATCACACTATCGGCAATCTATTTTGGGTACTTTTAGAAAGATGTACATAGTTGACATATGGCATGTATAGGCTAGTTATTTGAATCATGTTGGAGATGTATAAATAGTCATTAATGTGGCTAGATATGTGTTAGTTTTAAGCATGAGTGGTATTGATATATATTGCATGTTTTGGTAAGGTTTATAAGTAAAGAGAATGACTTATGAATGGTAAACTTTGTGTTGATATGATTGCTAGTAAGAAATAGAGAATTTGGAAATGAATCATATTGGTATTGAATGTGTTCAAGTGGTGCAATTTAGTCTATTAGTTAACATGGTTGTGAATGAGATTATATGAGATGATATGTTGATCACTTGACATGAATTTGGTTTCCAAATTATGTGTCTAATCATGTTAAAATGTGCTTGTAGGTTTGAACCTTGTATGGATCGCAATTTGGCTTTGCATATGGTCTATTTTGTCACACGGGCGTGCCTAGTGACCATGGGGCTAAGTCAGTAGCTAGCTTAAGGACACACGGCCATGGTACACAGGCGTGCCTAGTAGCTGTGTGATTAAGTCAGTATATGGCCTAAAAGCACATGACCATGGCACACGGGCGTGCCTAGTAGCCGTGTGGAGAAGTCAGAATGCTTGCTCTGTTTTGGCACGGCCTGGACACATGAGGGTGTCTGGTGACCGTATGAGGCACACGGTCTGGTGGCACGGGCTTGTGGCCTCAACAAATTCATTGAATGTTTGAAATCTCTAAAACTTTTGTAAGTGTTTGGTTTAGTCTCGACCCCTCTCTAGCATGTGTTGAGGTCTTGTAGGTCTCAATAAGGGAGTATTTGATTATGTCTTGATATGTTATGACGATGATTGACTTAGTGTCATAAATGGGATGTGAAATGATTCGATTGTTCGGTAATACCTTTTAACCCTATTCTGGTGATGGTTTCGGGTTAGGGGTGTTACATGTTATGATTGATTGATTATATTGGCATTATAGCATGGTCGATCCATTGGATATAGTTCGCATGCCATAAGATTTGTGAGTACTCACCATATTAATATGTTATTTGTGAGAAATGAGGCTCTGGGTGGACTGATTTGGAGTAGATAAGGGAGTGTTTAGCTTCTGTCTCCACTCAACGGGATAGATTAAGGCGATATAAGTGAGTGTATGGCCTTAGCCCGCCCAATCTGGGATTGATTCTGATTGGGAGTAAGGAGATCCGTTTATCCAATGTATGATCACCCGATTAAGCAATGATTGTATATGCCAATATAAATGTATGAAATTTTATATGCTAAATTGATGATTATATGCCATGATTAATTGTGATTTTTGATACATGGTTAAGCATATGACATTGAACTATTATGGATTGATATTGTGACTGAAAATTTGTATTTGATTGGTTTCGATTTAAGCATGATTTGGGTGATAATTTACTCATTGTTTAATTAACATTCACTAAGCTTTTTAAGCTCACACCCTCACATTCATGTAGTTAACTGACGAGATTGAAGAGCTGAGGAGTCGAGCAAGAGTTCTAAGAGCTTAAGGCTCGGTAGAGATTTAGTTACATATTTTAAAGATGTTAATTGAGCATTGTGGAACTTCTAGGACTTGCTTTAATTTTGGTTGCAATTGGACTTGGACATTGGACATTTTTAATTTTGGATGGATTTATAATATTATATATGCATGTTTGAGTTTGATTATTGAATAATTTACCTTATATTATTGCTTGATAACACGGTGATTGATGACACAGTGTGTGAGGCATGATGTTTACACTAACCATTGTTTAAATGAAACTTCCATGGAGTGGTTTACACTAAACATTGTTTCAATGAAGCTTCCATGGAGTGGTTTACTAGTGACTAATGTACGCCACTTGTTTGAATTAATCGGTGGGTGATATACATGAAATTGAATGTTTAATTTTATCTAATTGAGACTTAATTGGTGTTTATAAATTCAATTGAAGGTGTATGAATATGTATGATATTTAATTGTAGTTTAATCGGGTTTAATTGGCCACTAAAATACTCAAAATCGAGTTTAAAATCAAATTTTTCGCACAAAAAAACTGTAGTGGACTGTTGGGGGTTTGAATTCTGGTCTTTTTAAATTGGTTCTCGAGTCCGTTTAAATTACAAATAGTCATGTAACTTGATAAGTCTAATTAGAGCCTTAAATGATAAGGAAACTTGATAAAATTTTAGGATTAAACTTGTAATTGGTCAAATTTGTTCGAAACGCACTCAATTTAATATTCGAGTATAGTACTGACAGTTTGACATAGTTATGATTTAGTCCTTAATGATAAAACTTGAATTAGGCATAGAAAATAAACTTGGATTAAGCTGAAATTTTTAGGGCTTACATAAATTGACTAAAAGAGGGTTGGTAAATGTATAGATCTAAATTCGGGTTAGTTTAATCATAGGTGGTAAAATGATAAAAATGCTCTTAGGTTAAATTACTTATAAAAAGTTTAAAATTGGTTCACAAATTGCTTTCGCATTAATAAATAACTAGTAAATGGATAAGATTGAGGTGTTCTAAGGTTGGGGTGTGTCTTGGGAGCTCGTTAGCCGAAGAGTCACTTAGGTGGCTAATGTAACACTTCAAATTTAGGCCAGTCTGTCCCAGTCAGGTTTAGGGTGTCACAACAATCGCATATTACAAAAGCATTTGTTCCATCGAGATGGCAGAACTTGTGAGATAGGCATGAAGCTATATCGAATAAAGTAGAACCATACCTAGGTCACTGGATTTAAATATTCCCTTCGACAAGAATGACTACCATACTTTCTTATAATACATTGGGATACTGGATTTGTAACCACATTAAGAACTTGTTGAAGAAAATTCTAATTGATATTTTTCATCGTGGCAGAGTATTCATCTTCTTCAACATCAGGTAAGTTAAACAAATCATTAATGGACTTAGAAGTAAGAGGTACCTTCTTCTTACAAAAAATAACTTCATTAGCATCTGCCATGGTCAAGTAGGCATAGAGCTCTCGCGCTAAATCCTTATTAGGCATTCGTTGTGCATCACACAATTGATTCCAATTTAAAGCATTAATCGTCTTTCAAATCAACAAAGGCATGACCATTTTATTGTTGTTCTCCAAATTGAAACATTTTTCTGGCATTATATGTTGATTCTTGAAGATAGAATCAAATCTTTCCTTTGTTTCCTTATCTTGAATCATAGTTGGATTTTTGGCAGAATTCTTTAAGGATCTAGTTCTTTTGCGAGACATGGTATTTTTCTCGAAAAATAGGTAGAATTTTGGCAGAGGGAGAAAGAAATCGGCAAGGGATTGTGGCAAAAGAATTTGTGGCAGTGATATGCTTGAAGTGGCGATAGGGTTGCTCCGGCAAAAGACTCACGGTGGTAGAAAGGACTTGCGGCAAAGAAAGAAAATTGAGGAGAGGCTTTTGGGACTTGAAGCTAACGGCTAAGAGAAGAAATTTAAGATGAAAGGTAATTGTTTATGTGTTGTGAATTTTATGAAGGTATGAAAGGGTTTATATAGTGATGGATTAAGGCAAATTTGTAGCAAAAATTTAGCTACAAGGAAATACATGGGCCAAAAGCATGGAGAGAAATATATGTGGTGAACAGATTAGGGTTTTAGGGAACCCTTTGGACGACAATTGCATGGGTAAATTTCTCCTCTTCACTGTTCTGAGTTTGAAGCCTAAATTGCAATTATTTTGTTGTACTAAAAATTAAACTAAATTGGAAAATTAAACTAATGTACTTGAGCCAAATTAACCCTCTTATTAAGCATAAACAAATAAATAAATATTTACAAATAAAAATTAAAAAATTCTTTTGGCTTACATTGAAAATTTCATCTTAGAAGATTACATTAAATTAATATCACAGGAAAGGTTAGAGGGGTCACAAATAGTCTCGCTTAAGTTCCAATCTCCTTAGACAATTTAATTTAATATATTAATTCAAGAAATTATTTCGAAGTAGTCATTTATTAAAAACAAAAATATGAAAAATTAAGGGTTTATTAAATTGAACGATGCTTCAATTTGCTCAATTTCACCATCCCAATAGTGCTTGAGACGTTGACCATTAACTTTAAATATACCTCCATTATTGTCATACAATTCTACAGTTCTATATGGATAAACTTCATGGATGGTATAAGGTCCTTTCCATTGTGAATTGAGCTTTTCCGAAAATAACCTTAGCCTTGAATTAAACAACAACACTTGTTGACCTTCTTTGAATTCCCAAGGTTGTATACGACTGTCATGACATCTCTTAATCTTTTCTTTGTACATCTTGGCAGTCTCATATGAAAATAACCTCAACTCCTCAAGCTCATCAAGTTGTAACATTCTTCTCTCACTGACTTGCTTAAGATCCAAATTTAATTGTTTCAAATCCCAGTGAGCTTTATTTTCCAACTCCAGTGGCAAATGACATGCCTTTCTGAAGACTAATCGATAAGGAGTCATTCATAATGGTGTCTTAAAAGTAGTTCGATAGGCCCATAGAGTATCACGGAGCCTTTGAAACCAATATTTTTTATTAGGTCACACCACCTTCTCAAGGATTCCTCTAATCTCACGGTTAACCCTTTCAACTTACCCGTTTCATTGTGGATGATAGGCAGTAGCAATTTTATGTTTCACATCATACTTGTCAAGCAACCACTTAAGCCATTTGTGAACAAAGTGAGATCCTTCATCTATAATTATAGCTCTAGGAGTCCCAAACCGTGTAAACACATGCTTATGTAGGAATCACATGACTATGTTAGCATCATTCGTTGGGTATGTTTTAGCTTCAACCCACTTGGATACATAATCTACAACTACTAAGATATACTTGTTACCATAAGAAGAAGGAAATGGGCCTAAAAAATTAATACCCCATACGTCAAATAATTCCACCTCTAAAATGTTTGTTAAAGGCATCTTGTTCCTCCTTGATATGTTTCCGGTCCTTTGGCATCTATCACAATTTTTCACATATGCATATGCAACCTTAAACACTGTAGGCTAAAAGAATCCTGCTTGTAAAATCTTCGCTGCAGTGCGAGTGTAACACCCCTAAACCGTAACCGTCGCCGGATTAGGGTTACAAGGCATTACCAAACATAGCACAGGTCATAACAATTATTTTCTGTTCATTCAGTCCTATTTGAATGCAACATGATTAATACACTTCCATGGCATGTTTAAACAACATCGTACATATCTTAAAAACCATTATCCAAATTCATTTATAAGCATCACATAACAAATAATGAATGTTACCATTCAATTGGTCATTAAATCACATTGACCGAATATACACATGTTCTTTATTAACCTACTAAACAATTTAGCAATTATCAAAAGCTAAACATATATATATATATATATATATATTTATTAAGAGTTTTGCTTATTCAATTCATAATATATCAATATTATACATTCCAAATACTATACCTATAATTCCATCACTTAGCCGAATATACCATCCAAGATTTAAAATAATTTCTAAGTTGATTTGTATCTTACATTATGCATTTCATTAATAAGTATTTATCAACCATAACCCAAGCATATTCAAACACTACAACTATCATCTTACCAAAAAGACTAATTACAATATATATATAAACCTAACATGACTTTATATCACTATCAAACTCATGGCTAAGTAGAACATACACACATTTTATAACTAGAGTTACTCAAACATTAGATCATTCGTAATAAATCCAAGCCATTTTCGCATTTCTTATTTATACAATTCAAATTATCATTCAAGCATTAAACTAGCCTATACATGCCTTAAGATGTTACGTCCATACTTTAAAAGTACCAATATGAGTCGATAGTGTGGTTGACTTTGCTGACGATTTCTCGAGCCCGTAGCAAGACCAAAATCTATAAAACAGAACATTGAACCACACAGAATAAGCTTACTAGCTTAGTAAGTCTCAAGCAAATAATAATATAACACTCAAACCCTTAAACATTTTATTCTTTAAACTTATGACATTGAATATAAATATTTCCATAAATAAATTTATGCAGTAATAATACAAACAGTTCATTAACCTAAGCATTTACACTTCATTACCATAATTCAGAACTCATCGAACCGTAGTATAAACATATATTACATGAATCACATGCTCCAAGTCACATAGGGACAACATCCATATCAACTATATTATCACATTCAAAGTCTTTTCACTCTTAGCATTTCTACTTGTAACCGAACTTCCCAAAATAGTACATTTAAGTTCAAATTCTATCTTATACCATTCATACACATCGATCAATAAGCTCAATCACACATAGCACCATTCTTAACATAATATTTCAACTCAAGTAACATTAATCACAACTTACCTTATTTCTGATTAATTTAATGAGACTTAAGCTTACCTGAGTTAAACATATAGTCTATCATTGCCGAACTCCAATACCTCATTTAACTTAACATTTATCACTATTTTGCCTTTAACAAATAAATTACCATTTCAGCATAAGGTTCAAATGGAAAATATCAACTTTCAACCATCTACTCATTACATATGCATATCATTCAATAAGGCCACATAAATGAACATATATACACTTGTCCATTCAACATTTCATATATCCAAGTATTCAATATCAATGTAATAACAATATGACCACATAACCAAAAGTCCGAATATATATATGGTCTTTAGTCACATTCTTGCCCAACGAAATTCACATATATGCTTATCTATTTGATCGAACATAGAAACTCAATTAAATAACTCATAGGCACTTACCTGTATGGCCGAATATAAATAACTTGTATTATCAACATACTTACTCAATAAACACATCATGATGTAGTCTCATAAACCACAAGTTGATATTTCATCATTGGTATAAAACCTGCTAGGCACGAAGCCCGAATATATCACCGGCACTAAGCCTGCTAGGCACGAAGTCTGAATATATCACCAAGACTAAGCTCGCTAGGCACGAAGCTCGAATATATCACCAAGACTAAGCTCGCTAGGCACGAAGCTCGAATATATCACTCAAGACTAAGCTCGCTAGGCATTTAGCCCGATAAATAACATCAAGACGAAGCCTACTAGGCTTAAAGCCCAAATAACCACATAATTAATCCAATCTTTCAATACACATATTTAAATACTAATTTCACTAACACATTATATATATCTCATATTACTTTCACATATCATATCAAATACAATTATTCATATCACATTTACAAAATGTATATTCAATCCAATTCAACACTTTTACGCTCGGCTAACTCATAGTTTTATACTCAAGATTATCAAATATCATTATTTAATATATTCATAATTAACTCTTTAATAGATATTTGCTTAAGGACTTACCTCGATTGACAACGAATGACTTAAACCTATTATTTCAAACCTTCGTCTTTCCCCGATTCAAATCCAATTTTCTTTGCTCTTGATCTAAACATATTTAAAATAAGCTTATTCAAGTACATTTCATCTCAATTTGGTCCCAAAATACATAAATGGGTAAATTACCATTTTGCCCCTATTATTTCACTTTTTATAATTTAGTCCTATTTGCTTAAAACACAAAATACACACAATTTGAATAAATACATTAAGGACCTAATATCTATAGCATTCATACAAATCCATACATTTCATTTATTTCACATTTAAGTCCTCTAAAATTTAATTTTCACAATTTAGCCCTAATTATTTAAATTTATCAAAATTCAAGAACAAAATGTGTTCATCTAGCACCTATCTTTCATTTAACATCAATAACCATCAAAAGCTTAAAATATCATCAATGGCATATCATACAAACATTATCAATTCGCAAAATTAGTACATGGGTTTGATAGTTTTCAAGCAACGATTACAAAACGTAAAAATTATCAAAAACCGAACTCAATTACTAACCTTAATTTAACATGCAAGTGTCGAATGTTTTGAGAGCTTAAACTTCCTTCTTTTCTCTTTTGTTTCGGTTGAAGAAAGATGAACATGCATGTGTTCTCTTTCTTTTTATGTTTTATTTATTATATGATTATAATATTATTATAATATATTATAACATAACATATAATTTAAACATATAATTTCATTATGAAAATTACATGTTGCCGTCCACTATCCCATTAAAAATGGACAATTTTAAACATAGGTCCTCTCTTATATAAAGACATATTAATTTAACCACTCAATCAAGCAATAAGGCTACTTTTACCACTTATGCGATTTAGTCCTTTTTGTTAAATTGAACATACAAACGATTGAATTTTTCTACGAAACTTTCACAGACATTAATTCACTTATAATAAACATGAAATATAGTATTTAAATATTTCTCAAACTCAAATTCATGGTCCCAAAACCATCGTTTCGATTAGGGTCAAATTCAGTCTGTTATAGCGAGAACCACCAAAGCGTCCCCCACTTGGAAATGAATGGTAGTGGTATAAGATTTCATCAATTTCACTTCTGGCTACACATTTCCTTATTATGTTATCTGCACATTGTTTAAACAAAAATGAATCCTCCATAAAATAATACTGACTATAATGAAGGAATTTCTTCCTTTATAGATATGTCATTTCTCGAGGAATTATTTCACATGCTAAATAATTTGCATACTCAGCAAACCAAGGTATTTCATGAATTCGACTTACATTGAAGATATGTCATTTAGAAAGGTTTCATTAATAGAAACAAGTGAATGAGTTACCTCATTTTGTTCCAACCTCGACAAATGATCGACTACTTGACTTTCAACACCTTTTTTGTCTTGGATCTCAAGGTCAAATTCTTGGAGTAAAAGTATCCATCGAATTAGCATTGGGTTAGCATCTTTCTTCGTAAGTAAGTATTTGATGGCCGCATGGTCAGTAAAAATAGTGACTTTCATACCTATGAGATAAGAACGAAACTTGTCAAAAGCAAAAACTATAGCAAGGAGCTCTTTTTCAGTTACCGTGTAATTGAGTTGGGCTTCAATCAAAGTTTTCCTTGCATAGTAGATAAGGTGAAATACTTTGTTTATTCTTTGACCGATCATAGCTCCAACAACAAAATCGTTTGCGTCACACATCAACTCAAAAGGTTGGTTCCAATCAGGTGTAACAATTATTGGGGCTGAGATTAACTGCCTTTTTAATTCTTCAAAATCTTCCAAACATGCTTTGTTAAACTCAAAAATGGCATCTTTCTCTAAAAGCATGCACAAAGGCTTGGAAATTTTTGAAAAAAAAACTTTAATAAACCTTCGGTAAAAATCGGTATGGCCTAAGAAACTTCGAGCTCATTTAACACTGACTAGAGGTAGTAATTTTTCAATTACATCCACCTTCTCTTTGTCAACTTCAATCTCGTTTCTAGAAATTTTGTGTCTTAAGACAATTCCCTCCTTAACCACAAAGTGGCTTTTTTTCCCAGTTAAGGACAAGATTTGTCTCTTCGCATCTTTTTAGTACCTTAGCCAAATTACTCAAACAAACATAAATGGAAAGGCATTCGCCTAAAAGCAAATGTATCGTACGACAAGTAAAAGTAATTTTGTGTTGGTCTTTCAAGGCTACAACTATTTGGTTATATCCCAAATATCCATCTAAGAAATAGTAATATCCATTACTAGCCAGTCAGTTTAACATCTAATCCATAAAAGTCAATGGGAAATGGTCCTTCCGGGTAGCTTTGTTCAATTTTTTGTAGTCTATATAGATTCTCTAACCAGTGACAGTTCTCATTGGGATTAACCCATTTCGTTCATTCTCAACAATTGTGATTCCACCCTTCTTCAGTACATATTGTATCGGACTTACCTATGAACTATCTGAGATAAGGTACATAATTCCCGCATCTAACCATTTGATAACTTTCTTTCGAACTACCTTTTTCATTATTGGATTGAGTCTCCCTTGCCTATCTATTCTTCCTCTTTCACCCTCCTTTAGGATAATCTTGTGCACATAGAAGGAAGGGTTTATTCCTCGAATATCAATTATGGTCCAACCGGTTGCCCTTTTAAATTTCATTAAAACTTCAATTAGTTGCTCCTCTTGGTGTTCTGTCAGTTCTACTGAAATAATCACAGGAAAAGTAGAACTGTTACCTAAATAAATGTATTTCAAATGTGAAGGAAGTACCTTAAGTTCAAGTTTAGGCGGTTCCTTAATTGACAACTTCGATTGTGTAAATTCCAGAAGTTCTATCTCTAATGGTTCAAACCGTGCTGGTTGAGCATAGTTCCTTGGATTGGCTTCCATCAAAGCCATATTTTCATTACCTTTTTCATCTTCCAATGGTTCAGACCCTAAGGTGTTCTCCAATGGGTCTTCTTCAAAATTACTCTCATTCCCTAAAAACTAAAATTTCTAACTCTTCCATCACTGAACATTCTTCCATCGAATCGAAAAACTTATGAACATTAAATGTTACCTGATCTTCTTGAACTCGCATGGTGAGTTCACCTTTTTGCACGTCTATTAATGTTCTTTCCGTGGTTAGGAAAGGTCGTCCCAAGATGATCGACACTTCCTTATCTGCTTCAAAATCTAAGGTGTTTGAGTCCTTTTAAACATTCATTGAATTTGTTTTTTTTTTTATTTATTATGTTGGAGCTTCTGTTGACAGATGTTGATAGTGAATCTAAGTTGGTTGACTAATGACTTTGATATGAATAAAATTATCTTTCACTGAGAAATAAAAGGCTTTTACCACGCTCGCACAAAGATTTTATTGTAATCTATGTTACCTAGACTTGATACATGGGTAAGACATGGCTAAGGATCCAAGTGTCTGACTCGTTAAGTCTCGAAACATTGGATACGGGGATGCTTTCCAAAATTTGGACATGAGTACTTGGATCTTAGTGTGGATTTTTAATGACTTTTTAATGAAAAATGAACCAAATTATGTTTTTAATGATTTTATTGTAGATCTAAGCTAAAAAATAGAAAAATAGTTGTGGTAATTATAATTATAGTTTAATTTACAATGATTAGTAAAAAAATTGATGCTAAAAGGTTGTGTTATTATTTTTAAAAATTTGTGCTAATTTTATTGATGTAAAATAGAGTAATTATTAAATAGAATTTTAAGTTTTTAATTATTACTTAATTAATAATAGTGTTATATACCAAATAAATTTTAAGTTAGCTTTATAAATAGTATTCAATAGTTAGCATATTCAATCAAGTAACATTTTAAAAATTACCGGTAAAAAATGAATAGAACTCTAAACATAAAAAAATATAGCAAAAATTGTGATAATTATAATTATAATTATAATTTAATTTATAGTTATTAGTTAAAAAGTTGTACGTAAAAATATGATAATTATAATTTAATTTATATTTATTAATTAAAAATTTTGGCGTAAAGAAAGTTGTGTTAAATTTTTTAAATATTGTGCTAATTTTATTAATGTAAAATAAAATAATTATTTAAATAGAATTCTAAACATTTTAATTATCACTTAATAATAGTATCGTTATATACCAAATAAATTTTAAGTTAGCTTCATAAATTACTTTCAATAGTTTGAAACATTGAATAAAGTAACATCTACAAAAATTAACGGTAAAAAATAAATAGAACTCTAAGTATAAAACATAGAAAAAATTCTAATAATTATAATTATAACTATAATTTAATTTACGTTATTAGTTAAAAATTACTAAAATGTGATAATTATAATTTAATTTACAATTATTAATTAAAATGTATTGACCTAATAAAAGTTATGGTAATATTTTGACCTTAAAAATTACTAATTTTATTGATGTAAAATAGAATAATTATTTAATTAGAACTCTAAGAATTTCAATTATCACTTAATTAATATTAGTGTTATATACCAACTAAATGTTAAATTAGTCAATAGTTAGGCATATTCAATCAAATAGCATCTATAGGAATTATCGATAAAAATGAATAATTTTAGTATTAATAAATTATAATTATATAAAAAGAAATGAAAAATTAAAAGAATAATTTTTAAGAGGCAACATTTAATTATGTTCAAATAATAATGACATGATATGAGAAAGTGATCAAAGATTATTTTAATTGATGGTGAGGCACTATAAATCATATTATTTTTAAATTTTTTTATAAAATTATATTGTGTGAAACAATCACTCTTAACATTAATTTTCTAATTATTATTATTAAATATGTTTATTAATTTAATTTAAATATCATTCTTATTTATCTTGAATTGTTATTATAATTGATGCATGTTCTTTTGTGTTTTTTTAATATTTTTAAATTAATATTACCATTTATATTTTTATATTAAAATTATTAATAATAAGTAACCATAATTAAAATATCATATTTAAAGAACTAATTAAAATTAAATCCATCAAATTACGTGGAACACATTTTACATGGTAGTTTATTTGAGTTTTTTTTTCTATTATCAACTTCTTCCTACTATCGTCCCTCTTCTGTCTCGTCCCTGCAATAAGTTTTTTTTTCTTCTCTTTTCATCACAGGTCTCACCCACTGCCGTGTCCGCTGTTTCTTTTCCGGATCTGACTCGTATTCCGTGTTGAATCGTGTTGACACGGGTACTGCACCCCAAATTGCCGAGTCCGGGTAACGAAGGCTGCGGTTGCCGATGTTTGGCCCTTTCAATGGTTTCTTGTCGGCCCTTTCACTCTTGCAGGTCTTGAGTTTGACCAATTCGCTGTCTTTTTACGGTGAAATTGGATTTGATATTTTATAATTGTGTTTGTGTGGTTGATATGATTTCACTATCATTTTATACAAACTATTGAGATTCTTGTTACTTTTATTGGAAAATGAGTGCTTCTGGTGCCAAAAGCTGATAGAATTCACAAAAAAGTCGACTCTTGATTGGCTTTTGGGAAAAAATGAGCTGTGGTTCCGTTTATGTTTTGGCAATTGAAAGTTGTTTTTAAGGATTATATTAGTCTTTATGGAAAATTGGAAGCATGAGTTCTGTTAAGATGCAAAAGCTAATAACATTTGTGAAGAATTAAGTCAATATCATAAATGCATGATTACGCTTTTTCATGGAACAAAATTTTCTGTATTGGCAAAATACCGTTTAGTGTTATTTTGGCTTCTTACATTTGCATCCTGAAACAAAAACTGCAAACTGAATGAGTTCATAAAACTATCCTTGTATAGAAATGAAAAATCATAGGCATGCCAACTTGAATTCTAATATTTAACATATTTGGGTATTCGATGGATATTGTCATTTTATTTGGATGTGAAGTTGGATGATAATGTTTTGGTTATTATTAGATAATATACGAATTTAAATATCATATAAATTTCTCAAATTCGATTCAAATACCTTAAAAATACTAACTATCCCATGAGTTGTTGTCCATATTCCTCTAAGAAACTTCATTTCCTCTTTCATTGTTGATCTCTTATTTTATCAAGAAATAGATGGCCTAATTAGCCCTTTGGCGGCATCAACAATTAATTACATCTGGGAAGAAGTAGCCACTCTTTGACCAATTTTTGTTTTCTCTCTCTCAGACTTGAGTTTAGGACCAAAATGGAAACTCAGTCGCTGCTTAGGAGAACACCTCTTGCCTTCTCTATTACCTCTCTCAAATCAAGCCCTTCATCTCCGAACTTCAACAATAACCAACCTTTATTCCGGAAGGTAATGCCGAATTCTGCCCTCTTCATTCTCTAGAGTTACTGTTCTTTTAACTTCCATTCAACTGATTTTATCTCTTTGCTCGGTTTACTTGGTTGGGGGATTTATCTTGAAGATCATTTGGCGATGGAAGAGGGAAGGACGTATCCTTAGGAGGGACAACTTGGTAGATTGTGCTTCATTGGTTCAAACCTTAGCTAGAAAAAGGATGCCTCACATTGCTCATCAGCTTTTACTTGAGTTAAATTCTCAAGGTTTGATACCCAACACTGCTACCCTTTCTGCTCTCATGCTTTGTTATGCAGATAATGGACTTTTTACCCAGGCTGAGGCAATATGGGAGGAAATGCTAAATACGTCATCTTTTATTCCTGCTATTCCTCTGGTTTCAAAATTTTTGGATGCTTACGGAAATATGGGGCAATTTCACCGAGTACAGAAAATTTTGGATCACGTAATTCTGCACAGGTTTAACTTGTTATCCCAAGTGTACCCAGTGGCTATCTCTTGCTTTGGAAAGCATGGGCAGCTGGATTTAATGGAGAATACATTGAAGGAGATGGTTTCAAAGGGCTTGTCCATAGATTCTGCCACTGGAAATGCTTTTGTTAGATATTATAGCATTTTTGGTTCCTTAACTGAGATGGAGTCTGCTTATGCTCGCTTTAAAAGGTCAAGACATCTGATAGATGAAGAAGGAATCAGAGCAATGTCATTTGGCTACATCAAGGAGGGTAAGTTCTACAAGTTGGGTGAATTTTTAACTGACGTGGGTCTTGGGAGGACAGATTTAGGCAATCTCTTATGGAATCTCTTGCTATTATCTTATGCTGCCAATTTCAAGATGAAAACCATGCAGAGACAATTTCTGAAAATGTTGAATTCTGGTTTCCTTCCTGATTTGACTACTTTCAATATAAGAGCATTAGCCTTCTCAAGAATGTCTATGTTCTGGGATCTCCATCTCAGCCTTGAACACATGAAACACGAAAGCATTGTTCCCGATTTGGCAACTTATGGATGTGTAGTAGATGCTTACTTGGACAGAAGGCTTGGAAGAAATTTGGATTTCATTTTGAGCAATATGAATGCTGATGAATCTCCAATAATATTAACAGATCCACTTGTGTTTGAGGCTTTGGGTAAAGGGGATTTCCAGTTTAGTTCAGAAGCTTTTATGGAGTTACAGAGTCAAAAGAAATGGACTTATAGGCAGCTAATTGCAGTTTATCTCAAAAAACAGTTCCGAAGGAATCAAATCTTTTGGAATTACTAAATAGTGGTATGCAGTTTGTGTTCGGATATGATTCCTCTGGTGGTTGGATTACATTATGTTATTTTTTATTCTTAAAGTTTCACTACCTTGGTATTCGAGGAAAATTCTATGGCTTGAACCTAAGGTGTCTCTCCTAGTCCTCAATCCCGCATACCTGGTGAGCTTAGCTAAGTGGCATTGACTACATCTTGCTATACTATTTGTTTCATGTCTGAATATGTTTTGGATTTAGATACAAACATGGATGCTTTAAGTAAAATGACAAGATAGAGCGAAATAGCCTTAGACCTGGTTGGCTTGATCAAGTTATAATCATTAATTAGTAACAATTTTTATTTAATTTTAATTCTAAAATATCATTTAGAAAATAATATGATGACTATGAGAGGAGGAAAACGCAGATGTTCAACTGGTGAAGTCCTCTTCTTGAGCCAACCTTGCTTAAATGGCCAAGATGCAGTGAGTTTCCTTTCTTTTTCATGCCTGGTTATTTCTCTCCCAAGTTTCAAACATTTATGTATCAGAATGGCATGTTTTTAGTGTTTTACATTATCAAGTATAACTATTTCACAATTAAAACTCTTGTGCTCCATACTTCTGTTGCCTTTCTCTAATAATTAAGGGGGCATCTGCCAGAACATGTTAAACTTATGCTTCTTTTCAGGAACATTTTTTACTGTTCACAGAGAGTCAGATGAGTTGATATGAATCCTCAAGGAGATCTTTACTTCACAAGTCTACATGAGAAGGGTAGGCATCTAAGCAGATTTTTTTGGTTATTTATTTACTTATTTTTACTTTTCTTTGTAGATGGTGGATTTATAATTATACATTTAATTTTTTACATGCTTCGCATTCTGAACTTATTTTATGTGTCTAGCAAAATATATAGGTTACGCATTAAACTCTGGAGTGAGCATTAGCTGAAAAGTTTGCCATTACCAATAAATATGTATGAGATTCCTTGGGGTTCATGTACTAACTGCTATAGCTCAGTGGTTCATTTATGCATTTCAATATTACAAAACATTATTTGATAGTATACTGGCTTCAAGTTGTACTAATGTAAATACAGTTGTTGGTAAGCTTCACTGAAAGCCAGAATATTTCCTTACCGATGACCTTTTTTTGTGTGGGGTGGCAAAAATGTTTGTTGGTGAACTTGTTGAGACAGGTGTATGATATGCAATTTTCTCTTATTATAGATGTGTTTAGATTTCGTTTCCAGACACACAAATCACTTCAATTGAAACAGAAAAGAAGAAAGATATGAAAGATTGCAAATAGAAGAATACTTGGAGATGTAGCATTTTAAAGCTTAATTGATCAATTTACATTGTCCAGAACAAAGGAAACAAAAGCTATGAACCAGTCCCTGTCTTGGTGATAAAAAGATGATCAATCAATTAAACAAGCAAGTTATCTGTTGGTTATTTTCGCGGCTTGCAGCTAGGATAGTTATGAGAGAGAAAATATTCTGGACCAGTCAGGCTTTGCAATATCAGAGAAGGTTATAGAATGACAAAGTTCCTAAGAGACCTATCTGAAGGTTCGTTCACTAAGTGCACATTTGGTGTTTTACTAAGTACAAGGTTTGCACATCTGACGACACTCATTTCTTTTCAGCCTCGTGCTACCTTTCATCCCTATTTCTTTCCAGTGTAGAGGTAGTTAGATGCATGTAGGCCATAAAACCTGTTGCAAGTGGATAGAATTGAAGTGTGAAAATATATTGTTCGTGTAATGACTAATGAGGATGTCGATTTCTGTTCATCTGCATAACCTTAATTAGAATAGACACTTGTCAAAAGTGCGAGTGGATTTTCGTAGAGATGAGGTATTAGTTAACTTGGGATGTTGGAAATTTGTTAGGCTAGCACTGGCCGTTGGAGCACTATTCTATATTATTATAGAGATTATGGCCTATAATGTGTGGAAAGTTTGACAGGACTCAGAAAGGCATATTAGGCTGTTATATGATACGGATTGGGCCTATAGCCGCATCAAGATTAGATTGCTACAATAAGCATGATTTTTCATAGCCCGGAACTTTCACTTTATCAACCCGAGACTGGGATAAGCTTGGAATTCCGTAGCCCCATTTCTTTTTGCAGGGGTTTGTAGTCTGTTTTAAGTCCCTTTTTGCGCTCCTTAGTGAAAGCTAGTTATCTTATGTACAGTATAATAATAAAATAGAATAAACCAATGCTTGTTAGATTAAGTGGGGGAAGACCCTTTTGTCCCGTAAGCAAGGTCTCTGGTCTGAGTTTTGTGGATGGATAAAATCGTGCTAGGATTGATTTTCCCATTAAGGGGTTGGACACAACTCTACGTTGGATATAGTCCGGGTCCAATGTGGTTACCTGATACAAGACCAAAAAATAATAAAATAGAATATGATATGTTGCCTGATATAGTTTTTGTTGCATACTCGGTACACGTCACAGATTTTCATTGTGATGATGCGTTGATGTCGAAATTTTTTGCCCTAATAACTCCCCTCCCCCCCTCCTTATATATGTAGTGCTGTAAATATTGGACAGGATTGGTGGCTGAACTGAGAACTTGTGATCCATTTGGTTCAAAATGTACATTTCAATCGAGAATCCTTCCAACTGGTTAAGAAGGGGAAATTCGATTTTAAACTTATTTTTAATTTATTTTTCTAAATGTTATTGTGTGTGATGAGATTTAGAAATTTAAATCTTTGAATATATATTGAACTAATTTTTTCCCGTGAATGTCTTTTATATAAATGTAAATATATAAGTATTAATTAGATTAACTAAAAGTTACATAAATTTAAGTACATTTGGGAATTCGAATAAAAACAACCATTTGGTTTCTGTCAGAATTATTACAACTGTTGTTAAGTATGAATTTGTGTGGATTTAATCATTCAATATCTAAAAATTAATTTAAAACAATTAGTGGTTTAAAAAGTGAAATGCTGAGAAATTTAAAGCAAAGGGGCAAAGTAGAATTTATTTAATATATTAGTATAATTAAAATGGAGTGGCTGATAAATTGGTGAATTATAATGTATTAAAAATTAGCGTATACATCAAAAAGAAAAGCTGTTGAGCACAACAATAAGGAAAAAATAAAAGGCATTACACCAAAAATTAAAAACAATATATTTAAATTATTTAGGTAGTGTTTGGAAAGTTATCTAGTAATTAAATTTAGGTATAATTGCTTGTAATTATACAAGGTGACATGTTTGGGTAAGCATTGTAATTGGTGGGTCTAGTTGATTTTGGTGTAATTGAATCTAGTTATACTTGCCAATTTTTAGGAGGGTGAAAATTGGAGTAATTATACAGGTAATTACACTCAAGTTCAATTCTATATAATTATTTTTTATACAAGTTTGAGTTATAAATTTTTATATTATAAGTATGAACACGTATGGGTGTAAAGGATGATTATGACCAAAGATTTATTATATTATAAATCCTAAAACATTACATATCCCTTCACCTTTGAGACACGTGTTGATAGACCAAGGAAGGTTGACCTCCCATTGATCGCGCCTAAAAAATGCTTCTCTAAACTTATCGCCTTGAAACAAAAGGCATTGACCTTCCATACTTTCAACCATCCACTGCAATAAGAAGGTTGCTTACCCTCCATTGCCTTCAAGATCCTAAGGCATCCACTTTTTAAGAGTGAACACTTTCCTAATGTGAATGCACTTCCAAGAAAGTAAGGAATCTATTTATGAATAACAACCTCGTACTGATAAAGACTCATGATATACGCTTATAATTATCTCTTACACATTTAGTCCCACTAAATGTGTATCTTGCCACATCATACTAACAAATAAAAGGACATTTCCTAAAAATACCCTGAGAAAATATAAAGTCAGGATCAATCTTTTAGCACCCTAAAGTCACTCTAAGCAATAGTCTTTTTTGATCAACCTATCCTCTTGTCCTTATTCCAGCTCTTAACCTCTTTAGGTGAAACAACTATCATTGCACCACCTTAATCTCCTCATTGTCTTCCTTTATTGTTTACTGTTGTATCAACAATTGGTGCGCTGAATGTGAACTTAACAATGTCTCAGAATTAGAATGATGCTACCCACAACCCCAAAAACAACAACACTGACCCCGCCAATTCCTCCACTCTGACAAATGACAATGTAATGACCTTTGCTCGGTCCGGTCACTGAATCTGAACAAGGTGATGTTACTGTCAAAACTTAAACCATTAGAAACTAGTAATGTATGTAATATACAAGAGCAAGACTTGACAACTTGTTCTGTTTTTGGCACACTCTCAAAGTTTGCATAATAGATTTCTTATCCAATCTTTTATATTGTCTTAAATTCGAAGGAGTTTCGGCTAATTACAGTAAAACTGGATTCTTAATTATTGGCCTACGAACTACCCTGATACACACATGTTACTAAATACAATTAAGAGACTTACAATTAACAACTGTAGCTTCTGGCTTAGTCTTTTCCATGAACTTTAAAATGGCTTTTAATACCTGAAAGCACTAAATTGAGAAACATGATGGACTAAGTGAGTTCGCAAATTTTTATTCACCCCTGTAAACAACTCGCATGGGGAATAATTCACATATAAAGCAACTAACATGTCACATAGTTCACTTGTGAATATAAACAAGACGCATACAATACACTTCGTTCAATTAAGCAATTCGTCTTCACTCCCTGTGAACATGCGTGTTACAACAAGTTTAGATAAATTTACCCATAGCAACTTATACAAAGTGAATTATCTTGGCGAAGTCATACTTAACCTATGCGTTCCAGACACATGCTTGTGGAAATGCATTCGTAACTTTATGTCTATGGACACATACCTGCAGATTCATATTTTTGTTAAAGTATGCCCAAAAACCAATTATGAGATGATTGTAATTACATACTTGTTTTACTTTAATTGATAATATAAGGCATTACGATTGTCATTTCAGTTTCTTTTTCTATGTGTATAAATAAATTGATTAATAACAAAGTCCTTAAAATGATATGATTATTCTTAAATGGTACTTAGTAAAGTATTATTGTGGGTTTGGACAACAATAATGCATTGAGACTAACGTGTAGTTGATTGATGACAATGTGTTGTCATTGACATAGGGATGTCAAAATTAATAACATGAGTATTTGTTAGAGAACAACATATTGGACTGACCCACCGTAAGTATGTTTCTTGGATTATTATGTAATAGTCACAAACATTACTCATAGTGATAACTATGTATATGATCCTCAGACTTGAGATCATCATTGTTCCAAACATCATGATTCGTATATTTTGATACAGTCAAACGTCTACTATAATAGGTTGTACTATAAAGATTGATGTTGGGTATGTCACAATCTATGTAGTAGGATATGATTGATTAAGATATGATTTATCTCTTCTACGTAATGGGAGTAATATCTTGGGCCACTTGATGGAGTAAGATTAGAAATGCATGACCATGCTTAAAAAAGTTGATATGAGATATCATATTTATTTTTTTCTTGTAGTCTACTCAGAATATCAAAAAATATGAGATTGGACTATACAAGTGTGACTATACCATGACTTGTATCCAATCTAGATATAAAGGATAAAATGATATAATACATGAAAAGTTTATCACAGAAAAGTTATGTCGAATCACGATTTCTTGTAACTTGGGTAGCAATAATGCATTGTTAGATGCCACTCATTGCTTTTAACATTAGAAATGTTCTAGTATTACTACTAACATTACAAGAACCAACAAGGTTACACCCTATGGTTAAAGCGAACAGACTTCACGCAAAAATGTTGGGCATATACCCTCTTACATATATCTTTGGCGATAAAGATCGCTGATTTAATATTGTCGCCAATGCATAAGATCGCTCGGTGAACAATATCGCCTGGCGGACAATATCACCTAGCAAACAACATTGTCTGGCGGACAGTATTACCTGGTGAATACTATTGCTTGTGGACACGATTCGCAATTACTTTACAAAGTTGATATTTATGGAAGTTAATATTCTTTTGGAAAGAATATAATCTTTAATATCTTCCATGATTTTCTTTAAAAGGTAAAAATAGATTTATTCTTTTTTTAGTATATGATATTAATAAAAGGAATAAAATCCCTGATTGAGTAAGAGTGTGAGAAAAAATAAAACTCGGTTTAACATCCAAAAGTTTGTATTCTCTCTAAAGAATTTCAAAGAGTTTTGTTGTTCGTGCTTAACTGGGTGGACTACATAGAGGCTGAGACATTTTTGTTGCGGCTTGGTTTGACATTATTCAAAGGGATCCAACCAACAACGATATTCACCATTCTTCATCTTTAAAAGGTATATCTTCAACCTTTTTTTCCAACCTAACTCGTTCCTCGTACATGGATCCGTGTTTGATGATCGTTGGAATAATTTTTTCGCAGCGTCACAGGGCATACCGGCAATCCAATAGTTTTTGGATTCATACCTAGTTTTGTATATACAAATATGTACTTAGAGATAGTTCTAGAAGACTCGCGTTAATTAATAATGCAATATGCTTGAACTTTAACATGATGACTCTTACTGTGCAAATTTGTTCGCGCAGTCTTGTATTTGGTGGACTTACACCTATTAATTTACACTTTGAGGACCCATCCTTGGTTGATTACCACATGTGTAGACTCCTTATGGAGCGGACACATACTTGTGCACTTGAAAACAACTCTTGTGGACTATCTTATCTCTTTACTCGTAAGGACAAGTCCCTACAACTGTCATATCCTGTTAATTGAGGACAAATCCCACCACAACACCAATACTTCTTTCATAACACATCCCACCACAACATCGATACTTCATTTATCATACAACCCACCACAACACTAATACTTCACTTATCACACATCTTGCCACAACATCAATACTTCATCCATCACACTTCTTTCATAACACATCCTCAACTTTGGACATAACAACTCATATAAAAAAGGCATACGCACTTCTACATTAATATGCATCCTATTTCATATTTTACAATTCACCAACACAAGAGCATTCTATATACCATTTAACCACATACATTCATTAACGAAAGACTCACAGACAAATGATAGTTCATTATCAATTTATACTTTAACAACTTAGGTGGACAATGATATTTATGCGAGTAGTCTTTACAGTTTGGACCACATATTCATGCTCACAGTAGAATAGCAACAACAACACATTCACACAGCAACTAACAAGTTTAAACATCTTTAGATTATGCAGCAAACTTTTCCAATAAGATATAACCCAAATAACAATACCTTATAACATGCGTAATGAAATTAAAAGTTGGAGTTCAGAAACTCGCCCACAAAACACCCAAAGGCTAGAATTCTGCACTCACCTAGTCCTTCATTTGTCACTCTGACCTCTTCCTTGGTTAACTAAACAAAATAACCATTCATCAATCAAAATGATGACTTTACTAAGTGAAACAAAAAAAATTAACATGCAGAACATTTTTACAGGTTACCTAAGATTTTATGTTCACAACCTTGAACTATATCATAACTCACAAGCTTCTTGCCTCTTCCCTTCAATCAAAAGGTATAAGAAAGGTTAGAGGGATTACGAACTCGCCAGATTCTTACTTTCTCAAATTAATGCATCTATTTTTCCTTCTTGCAAATTGCTCCCTAATTTCTCACTATTCCAGAAAAGAATAGGAAACTAAAGAAAATTATTACCAAAATAGGAAAGAATGCCCCCATAGCAACATCAATTCTCCTATTTATACCCCTCTCTTATATGTTCTCCAATTCCAACATTCAATATAAAATATTAAATATATAATCATGTTGTTCCCCACTCTTTTTATTTAGCTCAAATATAATGAAACCAAAATTGTAATTCAACTTGGCTATCAATTCGTTCACAAAATTCAATAATTCCTACACTAAACAAGATCCCTCTTTACGCACACACAATTCCACTAAATAAGCACAACCATCAAGACTCTCTAAGTGTTATGCATAGTGACACGTTTTGTTCCTAAGGTTTGACATGTAACGAGTACTTGTCTCACTAACCACGGTTAATAATCGAACAATTAACCTTGCAACAAATGAACTCGCCTCTGGCATGTTCTTCTCTGGGCAAGCTCGCCAAACACAAAGTGAGAGTTAGCAAGATGGCGAAACTTCGAGGAACAGTTTGCTAGATAGCACCCCAAAATAAATCCAGCCTTTCCTTGCCAATTGTGTAACACCCCTTACCCGTATTCAATGTCGGAATAGGGCTCGAGGCATTACTAGACTTATAACACAAGCATTCATACAATTCTGAGTCATAAGTTTGCTTTCAAATTTAATACATTCATATGCAATCATAAAGTCCCTTATACGAGCCTATGAGGCCCAAAACATGCTTTGGGAGTGGTTCGAGACTAAACCAAGAACTTTAGAGAACTTTAAAAAACATAGAAAAATTTTCATGATATAGGGGTCACACGCCCATGTGGTTCAAGGGACACGCCCGTGTGACCCTGAGACACACTCGTGCTATAGGCCTGTTCAATTTAGGGTGTTCTCTGACTTGTGCAACACGCCCGTGTGCTAGGCCATTTGGTCAATTTAATTTCATAATTTTTCATAAAATAGGTGCAGATTTCACACGGCCAGGGCACATGCCTGTATTCAAGGCCGTGTAGCATACACGACGAGACACACACCCGTGTCTATGCCCGTGTGCTTAATTCTGGACATTCTATTTCTCAAAATTAAGGTGCAGGGGACACACGACTGAAACACATGCCCGTGGGGTAGACCGTATGTCGCACACGGCCTAGACACACATCCGTCTGTCTACCCATGTGGACAAAAATAAGGCTATTTACCAAGTCATTTGCCACCCTCATTTACACATACACTTACACCAATCCAATGACACAATTCATGGCATACTTAGGCAACCAAAACATCCACAACCAAGGCATCCACACATCGTTCACATGCTACATCTATCATACATAAACATCGCATACTTATCAACTCAAATCATGCAAGCTTCCACATCCATGAAAGGCATCATCATATGGATATAGTTATACCAATATTAGTCAATTTCAAATGGTCTAATACAAAATGAACTTTCAACCAATATGAGCCAACATATTGGCTAATCAATTATGACACATAATAAAATGACCAAGTCCCTTATACATGTCATAAATCAAAATATTGGCATTTCAATGGTACCCAAAATAATGGTTGATAGTGTGAATGGTTCTCCGACAATCTCCAATCCTGAGCTAGCTTGGTGACACTATAAGATAAGGGAAAGAAAAGGGAGTAAGCTATACAACTTAGTAAGTTCATATGCAAATAATAAACAACATTAATTATACATTTATCATATGCATAGCATAACACGAATCAACATAAATGTCATTAATACTTCATGAACATAACATACTCAATCATATTCTTACCAATAGATCATTATATACCAAATCTATTCCCATTGAGTTTTTCGTACATACTTGCACTAACTCATAACGTAATCACATACTTTCTCATCTTTGACATACCCGTTGAACCACTTGGAATACTATCAGATACACGGAAAGATTTGCACATAAGTGCCACTTATGTAGCCAATGCTACCACAAATCTCATAACACATATAAGCTCACTATTGATCTATCCTCGTGCCTGCTCACACAAGCTGTCAGTCGAGACGTAGCTACACAGTGCGGCTTACACAAGCTGTTAGGTATCCGCAACATATGTCAGTATATCCAGCCACCGGTAGGACGTACAGGATCAGCACCTGGACACATAAATCATATAATTATAGGGGTTCTTAGTGACATGTCACTTATATCCTAATCTATTCTTAAGGTTCAACCGGGATTTACTCACTTGTTGAAACTTCGTCAGTTTCATCCATAGAATCAATCATACAATTCATGAAATAACAAAACATTATAAATAAAATTATAATGTTGCATTATTTACTTACAAACTTACATCGGTATAAAAATAGTGAAAGTGGACCTAATCATCAAACACTTTGTTTTTTGCTGATCTAGGTCTGAACCTCATTTTTCTTGATCTATAATAACAAATTTAACTCATTTAATACTCACATTATTCAAATTAGTCCAAAATTACATTATGACAAAATTACATTTTTGCCCCTAACTTTTTAACTGTTTACACTGTAGTCCCTAGGCTCGTAAAATGAAATATAGTCAATTTGTTCAAAAGTCAAGCCTAGACGAACCATTTTCATACTTATAAAAGCCCTCATTTTTCATTAAATCACACTTCTACTACATATTTTTTAACTTTTACAAATAGGTCCTTTTAGGCATTTTCATCAAAAATCACTTAGTAAAAGTTGTTTATCCATCATCAAATTTGTATAATCTACCATTAAACATCAAAATACACTCATGTATAACATGGATCAAACCCTGGAAATTGATGATATCTTTAATTTGTGGTAGAAATAGATAGATCGGGTTACAACGACTTCACAAATGTAAAGAGCATTAAAAACGGGGCAAGAATGGACTTACAACCGAGCTTGGAACCTTGGACAAAACCCTAGCTATGGAATTCCCCAAAATTTTGGCTATAAGGATGAAATTGAAGAAGATGACATCTTTTGTTTTGGTTATTTTGGCTTTATTTACCAAATGACCAAAATGCCCTTCACTTAAACTTTGATATTTTTCCCTAACCATGTCCATTTTTGTCCATACTAAGAGATAATGGTCTAATTACCATCTACAGACCTCTAATTTAAAATCTCATAGTGGTCACTTTTAACATATAGAATTTAGGTTTTGTACTTTTTACAATTTAGTCCTTTTAACTAAATTGAGTTCCCAAACATCAAAATTTTTGAACGAAATTTTCACGAAATCATTCCATAAAATTGTAGAGCATAAAAATATAATAAAAATAACTTTTACTGTATTAGATTTGTGGTCCCAAAACCTCTGTTTTGACTACACCCAAAATTGGGCTATTACAAATTGGAAGAACTAACACAAATTCCTACTAAGTCCACTTGGTCACCCACCTAATTTACAATTTTGAGAATTTAGGGTGTGTTAGAAAATGATTCCATCAATACTAAACTCCCTTAAACCCAAACCAAGACATCAACTCGCCCGATCATTAACATTATGGAAGCCCTTACCTAACTATTGAATATCCTAAACACTTCCTCATTTACCTTTGTCACCATGGCCTCTCTTTCAATTATCAATACCCATCATCTCTTGATACCCCTACAAGATCCCAGAGATGATCTTTTAAAACAAATCCTCTCTTTTTTTTTGCCTCTCAACCTCATCTTGCTACTGTGCTCATTCCTCCAAATTAAGCTTCCCAGCAACAACTTCCTAGTTCCCAACATCATATTACTAAGATGTAAGAAATCTCATGGAGAAGCAACTCTTAGCCTGTCAAAAACAATTTCAGGAGAACTAGGAGCACTAGCATCAATTAGACCTGTAAAATAGTCATAATGAGAAGCTAATTACACAGTTTCATGCAAGTAAGGACAATACCAAAGATGCCCACTTCCCTCTTTGATCTGTCACTATTTGTTGTAGCAAATTAAAGTCTTTTCAGCACTTAATGAGCTTGTTTTCAAATCATTTTTATTATTTTGTTATGTTTTCCATTTTTAGTAGTTTATATTTAATTTTAGTAAAATAAGAGTTTTTATGCATATTTTGCTAATATAATGACCTAATAGGCCAAGACGGGCCCAAGAAATGACTCATAATTCAATTTAGAGTGCAACATATTATTTTTAGGGCAAGAACATCAGGGACAAAACCAGCGTCACGACACCAGCATGTGGTGTCGCAAGACTGCAATTTGAAACCAAAGAAGTTCCCTGCAAAGTTAATGTCGTGACACCGGTCTTATGGTGTCATGACCCCGGAGCAACGAAAGGTAAAAATAAGCTAAGGGTGTTTTCGTCTACACAATACATTTTATTCGACCTTATGGCTTGTAATTGACCTAGTTAGGGAAAAAAAAACATTACCATATAGATTCATACTTAGGCTAAGTAAAGGAGGTTGTTTTAGAGAGCCGTTTTTAGAGTAGATTTTTAGGATTTAATTTTAGTTTCAATTTATTTTTAATTTAGTCTTTTATTTGAAAAATATAAATTTTCTTTTTGTTCTGACTTGGATTCGATTTGGATCCAAGCTTTTGTTTATTTAGTTCTTTATAGTTTTCTTTCGATTTTCAATTGCAGTCGACGTTATCTTTGTAATTGTCAAAGAAATTTTGTCTTCTGCGCACAACTCGATATCAAAATGAATCAATTTTCTATTCCCTTTATTTACTTGAATATTTGTTTTTTATGTCTAATTTTAATTTAGGAAAAATTGCATCTAGATCTATCAGTGGCTAATTTTTTTAGGGAGAATAACGATTGGATGTGGAAATAATTAATGAAAGAATTAGGGTTTGTTTTTTATTTAGTTGGGTTAAATTATGTGTGCTTAAACCCTAAAATTAATGACCTTAGGAAGTAATCTTACAATGCCTCAATTGTAACAGCCCAATTTCGACCCGAATCAGAATAGTGGTTTCGGGACCACGGATCTAAATTTCAGAAATGTTTTATTTATTATTTTTGATATCAATGTTGTGTGATTAAGCATATGTTATAATATCGTAGGTCAATTCGAGTGTTTTAATGAATTTTTTTTAGTGAAGGATTAAAATGGAATAAACATGAAAGATAACTATTGTGAGATTGGGAGGGCTTAATTAAATTGTTCTCTTGCATATAGGTACTTGCATGGTAAATTGTCCTAAATGAAGTGTGTGGACAGCATAATGATGGCTTTATAATTTTTTATTATTTTATGTAGTAAGTGGGGTGATGTTAATAAATTTTATATGATTAAAATAAGTAAGACACAAAAAGATGATAGAAAAATTCATCTTTCTTCTTTTGTTCTTCATTTTGCTGAATTTTAACAAGGGAAAAAGGGGGAAAATTTGGCTCTTCATTTTCGGTCATTGCATGCTTCTTTGAGTTTAGTAATTGAGTTTGATTTCTTGTAATCTACACATCTTTGAGTTAGTTATCTTACATACTATCAAGCTCATGTAAAAATTTTAGTGCATAAAGCATGATAAAGAATCGACCATGAAGGATAATCTTGCCTTGTTGAGTTTGATGGTGAAATGGCATGCATGTGTATGAGGTTATTATGTATTGGATAGAAATTTTAAATGAATAGAGTAAGAGGACTTAGATCGTGAAAACTCAAAAGGGAGGGTGTAAAATGCTAAATAAGAGAATAGTATAGACTTGTAGGAAGCCAAGGAAAATTCGGTCCTTAAGGGATTAACTCAAATTTTATATGTTTTGTATTTTAAGCAATTGGGTTTATTGAATTTTATACTATATTATATGCCTAAGGAAAATGGTGGTAAGTGTATTAATATTCCATTGCCGAATGTAATAATGGAATTTGTATAGGTTGACCGATTATAGGTGGTTTCTTGAAGGTTTAAAATCAATCGTATGAAATGTGTATTTTAAGATAGTGATACTTTTAGATATAAGATATACTAAATTGACATATGATATATTCAAAGGAAATTGTTGGTGGCTTGATAATGTTTAAGCTGAGTATAATATAAATAGACATGGGTGTTAAATCATAAAGTATATATGTATGTATGAGCTTATATGTGAAGTCATGGACATGTTTCAAATGAGTAACAATTTTTGTATTAATTGCTTAAGGTGTGAAATATCAAGGACGAATGGATAATTTGTCTTTTATTTGTTTATGGCTAAATCAAATAGAATTGTATTGAATGACTTCAAATTTATATTTGGTTAGATCAAGTTTCTTAGGAAAAAGGGGTGGATAAAGGAAAAGCTAGGTTGAACGAGTGATCGAGAAGTTATATCTAATCTATCCGAGGTAAGATTTAAGAAACCGAGTTGAATTGAATCTTACATTACAATGCAACTTCTTCTATTATAAGATAAATATGTTATATATATATATATATATATATATATGTAATGTTTGAGTGAGTTATGAAGATAGATTAATTGATGGCCAAATGAAATGTTATTATTATTAGCTTAAACTTAATTGCTAGAAAAAAAATCATGAAATTGTTAATAATGAAATCGAGTGTGGGAATATTAAGTTTGAATTTGATTTATCTCAATTGGATGGTTTGGATGCTTGATAAATATGATGGCCGAATGTGATATAGCATGGGATAGAGAACATTTAAATTATATTCTACTGTAAGTAACTACATGTGACACAATGAAGTGATATTTAAATTACTTGTGAATGATATGTTACGAGGAATGTTAGTAACGGCTCTTAGTGAGTGATACATTACGAGGGATGTAAGTAAAGGCTCTTAGTGAGTGATACATTACGAGGGATGTAAGTAACGGCTCTTAGTGAGCGATACGTTACGAGAAAAGCAAAGTAATGGCTCTATGTGAGCGGTACATTACAAAAAATTACGGGTGTAACATCAGTGGTTATGCGTTAATGGTTAAACAAAAAGGGTTAAGCAAACTTGAGGTATGTACTATGCTTACCACCTTGAAAATTTGATAACTTGGAATGTGAGTATAAGCTTCAATAAGTAGAAGAATTATATTTTCACTATACTGGATAAAACGGTGGTATATAGAGATGGGTATAAGTATGTATATGTCTATATATATATTGCCTTGAAAATTAGTGTGGAAATTGGGAAATTCAGTGAAGTCATGATGAATGCGAATAGTTAATTAACTTAGATGTATGAATGAGTCGCTTAAATTTTACTAAGCTGTAAAAGCTTACTTGTGTCTCGGTTGTTTTGTATTGTAGATCTCATTTTGGATACTTGGCTCGTACTTGGGATCATTTTGGAAGCTCATCACACAAATCATCGACCTTGGTATCTCTTTAAATACGAGACTTTTGAGAATTATGGCATGCATAGGCTGTATCACTTTTGAATTGTTTTCCTGATGTGTATGTGTATGTGCCAAGAAAAAATGGCCAAATTATAATACCATGGTTTCATTTATATTCGGCCATGGTCTTTCTTAATGAAGGTGTATATATTTTTTTCAAGGTATTATGCTTAGTATTTGAATATGTGGTTATAATGGATTGAGTAATTATATTTTTCATTGTTGGGTCATGATATGTCTATGAGATATAAGTGTATTTTCAGGATTAGTATAAATAGTATTTGGGTTATAATTTGGAGGAGGTGTAAATTCGAATATTATAGATGGATGTATGGGAATGTAGTTTGAGTCACGAGTTGTAATTTTTTTTAAAGAACTTTTAAAACTTTGCATGGTTAAATAGATGGTTAGACATTTGCTTGAAACTTGATGTATCCTAGATTCGGGTAAGTATATATATATTTATTAGCCTGGCATTTGATAAATTGTTTTGGGAATTGTTGAGAAGCATGTATAATG
Organism: Gossypium rotundifolium; assembly: GCA_025506655.1. Taxonomy (NCBI): domain Eukaryota; kingdom Viridiplantae; phylum Streptophyta; class Magnoliopsida; order Malvales; family Malvaceae; genus Gossypium; species Gossypium rotundifolium. Next base: position 108,113,337 of record CP106727.1, on the reverse strand, counting down.
AATCCTCATTTTGGATGTCGAAGTGAATTTAGTCATTATGTATGTTAGTTCTTTTAACTTAAACCATGATACATGATTGATGTATGTTTCAAAAAAAAAAATGCTTGTTGTGAATTAAAAATTTAATTGGTAATGCTCCACAACCTAAATTCAGCGACTGACACGGGTTAGGGGTGTTACATTTTATTGGTATCAGAGCTACGGTTTAGTCAATTCTTGGACTAAAATAGTGCATGCAAGTCTAGCCATACATGCCATAGTTATAATGTGATAGTGTGATGACTTTTGATGGTGAAATGTGTTGATTTCTTTCTTTTAGAATGGATCCCAATTCTGAGCGAGTCGTAGCTGATGATGTCGAGATTGTAGCGCCCGTTCCTACGCAAGGGACTACGCCAGAAGAATCTCGACCGGCTGTGAGTAATCTTGATGAGGGGGCTAGAAATGCCTTCTATAGTATGATGAACAACTGGTTCAGTCATTACGTACAAACCAACTCGGCTGTTCAATCACCCCAAAATCCTAATGTACCCCCTATAGTACTAGTGGTACCTCCTGTTACCAACCCTGAAAGAATAATTAAACCTCCGGTTGATCGCATTAGAAAGCATAGGGCTCAAGAATTTAGAGCGGAGAATGACGATGATGCAGAGCGAGCTGAATTTTGGCTTGATAACACTATTCGTGTTTTCGACGAACTGTCCTGCACACCTGATGAGTGCCTGATGTGTGCCATATCATTATTATGGGATTCTGCCTATTACTGGTGGAATACGCTCGTGTCAGTTGTTCCGAAAGAAAGGGTTACTTGGGATTTCTTTCAAACAGAATTTCATAAGAAGTATATAAGCCAACGCTTTATTGACTCTAAGCATAAAGAATTTCTTGAGCTCAAACAGGGTCGTATAACCGTATCTGAATACGAGCGCAAGTTTGTGCGACTCAGTCGCTATGCTCGCGAGTGTGTTTCGTTAGAGGCTGTTATGTGCCAGAGTTTTGAGGACGGATTAAATGAAGATATAAAGCTTTTGGTTGGTATTCTTGAAATTAATGAGTTCGTCGTGTTAGTTGAAAGAGCTTGTAAAGTGGAAGAACTTGGGAAAGAAAAATAAAAAGTTGAGTTAGAATCCAGAGAGTTTCGGAAGAGACCAACGAGTAAACATTCGCAGAAAATAACCAAGAAGTTCAAGAATGATGGTAGCCGGTCCAAGCCCAACACCAGGATTTCTATACGAGAACGACCACCAGTGAATTCTCGGGCTATGTCAGTTGATAGTGTAGATAATGAGAGATCGAATAAGCCTGAGTGTCAGCAGTGTGGCAGACGGCATTTTGGGGAGTGTTGGGGTAAATCCATTGCTCGCACTTGTTACAAGTGTGGCTCGCAGGACCATTTCATTCGGGATTGCCCGGAGACTACTGGAAAGGGTACTGCTCAGAGTGCGAGACCTAGCGGCACTTCAACTAGAGGCAGATCATCTCGTTATGGGAGAGGTAGGAGTGGTGCACAGAGAGAGACTTCAGATGCAGTTGTTTGATCAGATACTCGTGTACCGGATAGGGCGTATGCCATTCGTGCTAGAGAGGAGGCCTCATCTTCGGATGTCATTACTGGTATTTTCACCCTCTTTGATTCTAATGTAACTACTTTGATTGACCCCGGTTCAACTCATTCTTATGTGTACAAAACATTAGTATCTAGTAAGACTCTTCCTGTTGAGTCTACTGAGTTTGTGATTCGGGTTTCAAACCCTCTGGGTCGGTGGGTATTAGTTGATAAAGTGTACAAGAATTGCCCCTTAATGATTCGAGACTAGTGTTTTCTGGCTGATTTGATGCTGTTACCATTTGATGAGTTCGATATCATCCTTGCTATGGATTGGTTAACCGTACACGATACAGTAGTAAATTACAGACGAAATATGATTGATTTAAGCTGTCAAAATAATGTGGTACATTGGAATGAATCTGCGGATTTAAGTGGGTTACCGACTGTGATATCGTCAATGTTGGCTCGACAGTATTTGAGAAAGGGTTGTGCAGCTTATCTTGTGTATGTGATTGATAGCAAAGTGTTAGAAAAGAAAATTGAATCGATGCCAGTTGTTTGTAAGTATTCAGGCGTGTTTCTGGAGGAATTACTGGGATTACCACCTATTCGTGAAGTAGAGTTTGGGATCGAGCTAGTTCCAAAAACCACCCCAATATTGATAGCACCGTACAGAATGGCACCGACTGGGTTGAAAGAATTGAAAGCTCAGTTGCAAGAATTGACGGATAAAGGCTTTGTTAGACCAAGTTTCTCTCCCTGGGGTGTGTCCATACTATTTGTAAAGAAGAAAGACGAAACCTTGAGAATGTGTATTGACTACCGACAGCTCAATAAGGTGACGATAAAGAATAAATATCAATTGCCACGTATTGACGATTTGTTCGATCAACTCAAAGGAGCCTCAGTGTTCTCAAAAATTGATTTGAGGTCGGGATATTATCAGCTGCGAGTTAGGGAAACGGATGTACCAAAGACTTCTTTTCGAACGAGATACGGTCATTACGGGTTTTTGGTGATGCCGTTTGGGCTCACTAATGCCTTGCGATTTTCATGGATCTGATGAATCGAGTCTTCAGACAGTATTTAGATTAGTTTGTAGTTGTATTTATCGATGATATACTGATCTATTCTCGTGACGAAACTGAGCATACTGAGCATCTGAGATTAGTGCTACAGATTTTGCGTGAAAAATAATTATACGCGAAATTCAGCAAATGTGAGTTTTGGTTGAATGAAGTTAGCTTTTTAGGTCACGTTATTTTTGCATCGGGCATTCGGGTTGACCCGAGTAAAATTTAAACTATACTTGATTGGAAGTCTCTGCGAAATGTTTCTGAGGTTCGTAGTTTTCTGGGAATTGCCGGATGTTATAGACGCTTCGTGAAAGGGTTTTTTATGATAGCATCACCAATAACAAAGCTATTACAGAAAGATGTTAAATTCAAATGGTCAGAAAGGTGTCAGAAGAATTTTGATCAACTGAAGACCTTGTTAACGGAAGCTTTGATGCTCGTTCAGCCAGAGTCGGGTAAAGAGTTTGTTATTTTTAGTGATGCATCTTTAAACAGACTCGGTTGTGTTTTGATGCAGAAGGGTAAAGTTGAAGCCTATGCATCGAGACAGTTGAAACCGCACGAAAGGAATTACCCGACGCACGACCTCGAATTTGCTGCTATAGTATTTGCTTTGAAGATTTGGCGTCACTATCTCTTTGGTGAGAAATGCCACATCTATTTGGATCATAAGAGTTTAAAGTACTTAATGACTCAAAGGGACCTGAATCTGAGATAGCAGTGATGGTTGGAATTATTGAAAGATTACGAGCTCGTGATTGACTACCACCCGGGAAAGGCTAATGTAGTTACTGATGCACTTAGCCGGAAGTTGTTATTTGCTCTTCGCGTAATAAATGTGAATCTAACTATGAATGATGATGGTGCGATCATTGCAGAATTAAAGATGAGACCATTACTTGTGCAACAGATCCGAGAAGCTCAGGAGATTGATGATGTTTTAAAAGCGAAAATGAGTTATTATGGTTGGGGTACGGATTCAGATTTTCAGATAGATACTGAAGGATGTTTATGGTTCAAGAATTGAATGTGTGTACCGAAGAACCCTGATTTGATTCAAATGATTTATGATGAAGCTGATAGTAGTAGATTATCAATTCATCCGGGTAGCACAAAGATGTATAATGACTTGAAACAACATTACTGGTGGCACGGTATGAAGCGAGACATCTCAGATTATGTATCAAAGTGTTTAGTATGTCAGTAAGTGAAAGCTGAGCATCAAGTACCATCGAGACTTCTTCAACCGATTATGATACCTGAGTGGAAGTGGGACTGGGTCACTATGGATTTCGTATCGGGTTTGCCTTTGACGCCAAGCAAGAAAGATTCAATTTGGGTTATCGTTGATAGATTGACAAAATCGGCACATTTCATTCTGGTACGTACGGATTTCTCACTCGATAAATTAGCTGAGTTGCACCTATCGCAAATAGCTCGGCTACACAGAGTACTTGTTTCTATTGTTTCGGATAGGGACCTGAGGTTTACATCGCGGTTTGGAAGAAACTGCAGGATGCTTTAGGTACTAAGTTGCACTTCAGTACTGCTTTTCACCCTCAGTCGGATGGTCAATCCAAGCGTGTTATTCAAATACTCGAGGATATGTTGAGATGTTGCGTCCTTGAGTTTGAGGGTACACAGGAACGATACTTACCTTTGATTGAATTCGCGTATAATAACAGTTTTCAATCAAGTATCAAAATGGAACCCTATGAAGCTTTGTACGGTCATAAATATCGTACACCTCTATATTGGACCGAACTAAGTGAAGATAAGATACTCGGGGTTTATTTAATCAGGGAGACAGGGCAGAAAGTTAAAATAATTTGAGAAAGTTTAAAAGCCGCATCAGATCGTCAAAAGTCGTATGTGGACCTGAAATGAAAAGATATAGAATTTCAAGTGGGTGATCGAGTATTCTTGAAGGTATCAGTGGAAAAAGATACTCAGATTTGGTCGTAAGGGGAAACTGAGTCCGAGGTTTATTGGGCCATACGAAGTTATTGAGCGTATCGGGCTGGTTGCATACAGATTAAAGATGCCGAATGAGTTAAACAAGATTCATGATGTTTTTCATGTGTCAATGCTCCAACGTATAGATCCGACCCTTCTCATGTGAGTAGTCTATCTAAAGTGGAAATTCAGCCCGATATGACTTATGAAGAAGAATTGATTCACATCCTAGCTCGTAAAGAGAAAGAATTGAGAAATAGGAAAATCTCATTAGTTAAAGTTATGTGGCGTAACCACAGTGTTGAGGAAGTAACTCGAAACCGAGGAATCAATGAAGATCGCTACCCGCATTTATTCACGGGTAAGGTTTTTTTCGAGGACAAAAATTTCTTAAGGGGGATTTCGACCAGAATTGGAACGGTGGTTTCGGGACCACGAATCTAAATTTCAGAAATGTTTTATTTATTATTTTTGATATCAATGTTGTGTGATTAAGCAAATGTTATAATATCGTAGGTTAATTCGAGTGTTTTAATTAATTTTTTTTAGTGAAGGATTAAAATGGAATAAACATGAAAGATAACTATTGTGAGATTGGGAGGGCTTAATTAAATTGTTCTCTTGCATGGTAAATTGTCCTAAAATGAAGTGTGTGGACGACATAATGATAGCTTTATAATTTTTTATTATTTGATGTAGTAAGTGGGGTGATGTTAATATATTTTATATGATTAAAATAAGTAAAACACAAAAAGATGATAGAAAAATTCATCTTTCTTCTTTTGTTCTTTATTTTGCCGAATTTTAACAAGGGAAAAAGGGGGAAAATTTGGCTCTTCATTTTCGGTCATTGCATGCTTCTTTGAGGTTAGTAATTGAGTTTTATTTCTTGTAATCTACACATCTTTGAGTTAGTCATCTTACATACTATCAAGCCCATGTAAAAATTTTAGTGTATAAAGCATGATAAAGAATCGGCCATGGATGGATAATCTTGCCTTGTTGAGTTTGATGGTGAAATGGCATGCATGTGTATGAGGTTATTATGTATTGGATAGAAATTTTAAATGAATAGAGTAAGAGGACTTAGATCGTGAAAACTCAAAAGGGAGGGTGTAAAATGCTAAATAAGAGAATAGTATAGACTTGTAGGAAGCCAAGGAAAATTCGGTCCTTAAGGGATTAACTCAAATTTTATATGTTTTGTATTTTAAACAATTGGGTTGATTGAATTTTATACTATATTATATGCCTATGGAAAATGGTGGTAAGAGTATTAATATTCCCATTGCCGAATGTAATAATGGAATTTGTATAGGTTGACCGATTATAGGTGGTTTCTTAAAGGTTTAAAATCAATCGTATGAAATGTGTATTTTTAAGATAGTGATACTTTTAGATATAAGATATACTAGATTGACATATGATATATTCAAAGGAAATTGTTGGTTGCTTGATAATGTTTAAGCTGAGTATAATATATATAGACATGGGTGTTAAATCATAAAGTATATATGTATGTATGAGCTTATATGTGAAGTCATGGACATGTTTCGAATGAGTAACAATTTTTGTATTAATTGCTTAAGGTGTTAAATATCAAGGACGAATGGATAATTTGTCTTTTATTTGTTTATGGCTAAATCGAATAGAATTGTATTGAATGAGTTCAAATTTATACTTGGTTAGATCAAGTTTCTAAGGAAAAAGGGGTGGATAAAGGAAAAGCTAGGTTGAACGACTGATCAAGAAGTTATATCTAATCTATCCGAGGTAAGATTTTAGAAACCAAGTTGAGTTGAATCTTACAATACAATGCAACTTCTTCTATTAGAAGATAAATATGTTATATATATATGTAATGTTTGAGTGAGTTTTGAAGATGGATTAATTGATGGCCAAATGAAATGTTATTATTATTAGCTTAAACTGAATTGCTAGAAAAAAAAATCATGAAATTGTTAATTATGAAATCGAGTGTGGGAATATTAAATTTGAATTTGATTTATCTCAATTGGATGGTTTGGATGCTTGATAAATATGATGGCCGAATGTGATATAGCATGGGATAGAGAACATTTAAATTATATTCTACTGTAAGTAACTACATGTGACACAGTGAAGTGATATTTAAATTACTTGTGAATGGTATGTTACGAGGAATGTTAGTAACGGCTCTTAGTGAGGGATACGTTACGAGGAATGTTAGTAATGGTTCTTAGTGAGCGATAAGTTACGAGGGATGTAAGTGACGGCTATTAGTGAGCGATACGTTACGAAAAATGTTAGTAACAGCTCTTAATGAGCGATACATTATGAGAAAAGCAAAGTAATGGTTCTATGTGAGCGGTACGTTACAAAAAGGTACGGGTGTAACATCAGTGGTTATGCGTTAATGGTTAAACAAAAAGGGTTAAGCAAACTTGAGGTATGTACTATGCTTACCACCTTGAAAATTTGATAACTTGGAGTGTGATTATAAGCTTCAATGAGTAGAAGAATTATATTTTCACTATACTAGATAAAATAGTGGTATATAGAGATGAGTATAAGTATGTATATGTATATATATATTGCCTTGAAAATTAGTGTGGAAATTGGGAAATTCGGTGAAGTCATGATGAATGCGAATAGTTAATTAACTTAAATGTATGAATGAGTCGCTTAAATCTTACTAAGCTGTAAAAGCTTACTTGTGTCTCGGTTGTTTTGCATTGTAGATCTCATTTTGGATACTTGGCTCTTACTTGGGATCATTTCGGAAGCTCATCACACAAATCATCGACCTTGGTATCTCTTTAAATACGAGACTTTTGAGAATTATGGCATGTATAGGCTGTATCACTTTTGAATTGTTTTCCTGATGTGCCAAGAGAAAATGGCCAAATTATAATACCATGGTTTCATTTATATTCGGCCATGGTCTTTCTTAATGAAGGTGTATATATATATTTTTTCAAGGTATTATGCTTAGTATTTGAATATGTGGTTATAATGGATTGAGTAATTATATTTTTGATTGTTGGGTCATGATATGTCTATGAGATATAAGTGTATTTGCAGGATTAGTATAAATTGTATTTGGGTTATAATTTGGAGGATGTGTAAATTAGAATGTTATAGATGGATGTATGGGAATGTAGTTTGAGTCACGAGTTGTAATTTTTTTAAAGAACTTTTAAAACTTTGCATGGTTAAATAGGTGGGTAGACATTTGCTTGAAACTTGATGTATCCTAGATATGGATAAGTGTATATATATATATATATATTTATTTATTAGCTCGGCATTTGATAAATTGTTTTGGGAATTGTTGAGAAGCATGTGTATAATGAATCGTCATTTTGGATGTCGAAGTGAATTTAGTCATTATGTATGTTAGTTCATTTTAACTTAAACCATGATACATGATTGATGTATGTTTCAAAAAAAAAAATGCTTGTTGTGAATTAAAAATTTAATTGGTAATGCTCCACAACCCAAATCCAGCGACGGACACGGGTTAGGTGTGTTACACCAATTCTGGTGAATTATAAGTTGTGTTGTATAGTCTTAATATGGTCATTTGGTGAGGTGGTATCCGTAAAAATATTTTTTTGGATGAATAGGGTATTTATGCAAACTGTTTGGGCATTGTGATAGTAATCCATCACCAGGCTGACTTGCTGGCAAGTTAGAGTATTAACACTAAAGTATATGTTTGTTGGCAGTATCTAAGAAATTATTTAACAGTATATTTTCTAGTGCAAAAGGAATACGCACAATAAAAGTACGTCTCAAAGTTTTGGATTAGGCATAAAGGAGCACACCAGGTGCATGAGAATGTTGTGGAAGGCTTAACTACCTTTAAGACCACACTATAAGCGAGTCACCACCAAGGTATAACACATTTGGTTATACGAGCACCGTTTTAGTTGGTTCTCTTAACGAGATTGATTGGAAGTCAATAGGCTTAATTAGACCCTCTCCATGTCTAGTTAAATAGTAACAAAGATCTTCATTGGATTCTCTTCACATGTGCTGAATTTTTGGGAAAATTGAGAGATTTAGGTTAGGTAAGTATCGCCACTTGTTAAAGTCTACAATAAGGGGGATAAGGAGTTTATTTCTAATGAGGGAGAAGACTCTCAATATGACTTTTACTTTACTTTTACTTTATTTTCTGGTTCTTCCTTCTTTTAAAAGTGTTGCTATTTGGATCTTAAGGAACAAAAAAAAAAACTTCTTTGTCCTTCAAGATGAAGATGAAAGTTTGGATATATATCAATGATCGCTCCATGTCAAGTAGTGCTGGATTTCCTTGTTGGATGTTGGATTGGGAGTTAAAGCTGCTACCTGTTGTTGGCAAGTGAATCTTTAAACTGGCTATTGCGTGAAACTGTTCACACCTTGTTGTTTGTGGAACAAATCGAAAGGTGATGCTAAAATCATGAAATTTATAGTAGGTAAGGAAAGTAATTCCTAAAGGATATCTATGATTGAGTGAATATTTTTGAGAATAAAGTGTAAATTTGGTATAGAATCCAATGAGCTCAAGCATGTGTTGAATGATGCATGAGTAATGCAAGGTGTAGCATGGTTGTACCTTAATGTTTGAAATGTATGTTATGAGATGTGTGTTATATTGGTTGCTTATTTTGGATTAAGAAGATTGAGCTTAGTTTGTTTCGATGTATGAAGTGTCTGCAAGTAAATATGTTTTGATATCGAGCTCCAGCATTTGTTGCAGACTCGAAAATATATGTGACACAAATTTAGTTTGGACTGGTAATCTGTTGTTGCTTTAAAGGTTTAGCCTAAACTAGTAACCCTACATTATATTAAACCATGAAAATGACACTTTCTAAAAAGGAACTAAAGAGAAATTCTTACCCAATGGGGTTTTCTATGTGTCCTAGGAAAATGATGGGAAAACCTCACAAAACACGAGTTTAGGCAAATCCATATCATAAACAAGTCAGGAAAGAATAGCCTCATGACAAACTTTGAAAAAATAACCTTTGTGGTAAATTCTGAGAAAATATCTTTAGTGGCGAATTATGAAGGGATAACCTTTGTGGCATACTCCGAATGCAATGCCCTTATGGTGTGTCTTAATAGGACTCTTAATGAAGAACTTCGAATGATGTTCTTTGTTGCGTATCACAGTATGACCTTCGTGGTGTATCCTAATGAACTTCCCTAATGGCAAATTCTGTATAGCTTTTAAAAGAAATCAGAGGAACTAGTAAGGACAAAATTTATATGGTAAAGTACTATACAAGACTAAGACTCGGTCGCCAATAATGGATTGACGAGATATAGATAAGTAATGAGTTAATATTGAAAATGTATTCTGATTAAGGACATGAATCTATATGTTCAAAGGCAACATCTGTGATTTGCGTACGTGTTTCTTCTTGAATTGAGATAAGGTGATGACAATGATTGAAGGATGTAAGCGATGTAACGAAGCCATTTTGTTGAGAAAAGGAAATAGTCTCAGGGTAAGTTATAGTAACGGACAAGTGTAAAAGAATAGAACTTGAGGAAGCATTCGCCAGTGACAAGGTTGAAGGTTAAAGACGATGAAACCGTTTATATAAATTATCAATTGAAATGTGCAAATGTGACTCAGGTAAATGATGTTTTCCTCACAAGTTCTTATAAACTTATTTGTTCTTGTTATGCTACAGTGGGTTGATGTGAGTCTACAGTTAGAGGGACGATGCCAGAACTACGCCAAGAAGTGGCGTATTGGACTATTATGCATACAGAGTGAGTTTGGTAGCGTGTCCAAATACTGAAATGTTACTTAGATATCCATACTTTGGGGTATCTATAACTGATTAGGATTTTGATTTAAACGTTATTGTAAATTAATTACCACATGTTGTAATTGTATATAATTATGTAATTTAGTTTGAAATTTTGTAATTAAGTAAGTTGTAATTATCTATAAAATTGTATAAGTAGATTAAACTTGTGTCTGTATTTGTGTGGTAATACGCAAGGTTCGAATCCGATTAATCGGATCAGGTTGAAGGCGTTACAAATCTAGGTAAATGAGGTCAAGAGAATAGTTTACCAAGTGCCTCATAATTTATCCTAGTTTAAATGACAAGGTTGAGAGATAAGTGGTTTTTTTTTATTAATTAATTAGTTTGAGGTCGAGAGGTAATAACTGGTTAGTTATTAGCTAATTCAATAAAACCTAAGTTCTGAAGTTAATTATGAACATTGAAGTGAGTTAATCTTCTGCTTGTTTATTTGAATTAATTTTGATTGTTAATTTGTCTTCTTTAATTTTATTTATTTTAGGCTATTTTTTATTTAATTTTAATTTTTTTGTACTATAATTTTAAATTATTATTGCTTAACCTTTTAGTGGGAAAAAGTAAATTTTAGTTTATTTCAACCTCCTTTGGGTAATGTCCTCGAAATACTTCTTGGAGTGTTTCATTGTAACACTTTACTATATTACAATTTGACCTATATACTTGCGGACATTGTTGCTTTATTTGATATCTTTTTTGGAATATTTTCAGTCTAGATGTTCACACGCCTGGCGACGTCAAGTTGGTGCCCTTTCCGGGGAGGTTTCACCATTAAATTGAATTTTTATTTTCTACAATTAATATGATAAATAACAATGTTTTGAATTATAGATATGATTTTTTATTTCGTGTTATTTTACTTTGATTCAAGTTATTAATTTTAGTTTTATTTCCTCTTATTTCAGTGTATGACTCAAAGTGGAACCATCCTAATCGAGCCAAATCTTGAACCAGAATGATTTCTAATACGAACCCGTCAACAAATACAAAGGAACCCACCTGTGGACCCACTTGTGGTAGCTAATTTACCTTAGGAAAATCCATTTTTTGACAACCCACTTGAACCACCAGCACAAATATGAGAAGAACCACTAATGGCTCAACCAGAAATAACATTGCGTGAATATGCGCTACCCATTTTAGATGTGGTCTGAGGCAGTACTAAGAGGCCAACAAATAACACCAATAAATTTGAAATCAAGATGACTACCATACAAATGATTCATAACACTTTGTAGTTTTGGGGAAATATTATGGAGGATCCTAATCAGCACTTAACATGATTCCTTCAATTCTGTGACATGTTTAAGTATAATAGGGTCACCAATGACGCAATTCGTATTTGGTTGTTCCCTTTTTCATTGTGTGATAACGCATATGATTGGCTTAATTCGTAGGACCTAGGTTCCTTTACTACATAGGACAACTAGCAAGAAAGTTTTTATAGAAATTCCTTCCCATTAGTAAAACTATCTAGCTAAGGAATGACATCACCAATTTCAAGCAAATCAAGGGTGAGGACCTATATGAGGCATGGGAATGTTTTAAACTATCGCTAAGGAAATGCCCCCATCATGGAATGTAAGAGTGGCTACAATTACAAATATTTTACAATGGTTTAGATGGCAATTTGAGATTCGATTAGATGGTGCATCTGAAGTGGTCTTCATAAACAACACTTACAAGTGAGCCTATCAATTAATCAACAACAATACTATGGAATTGTACATGTGGCCCAATAAATGAATCTCGTATAACATGAAGCCATCGATGGTTAAAGATGTCAAAGGAAAACAAATTAGTTTGATTAGTTTGAAATGTCTGAGTGGAGAATTTATTTTTGTTAAAGTAGATTGAACTGAATGTCCTACAAATATGATTTCGACATTGTCAGCTCATAAGTTGATGAGGAAAGGGTGCGGAGCTTATTTAGCTTATGTTCTCCATTCGAAAGTGGTAGAATAAAAAATCAATCAAGTATCGATAGTTAATGTAACACCCCAAACCCGGTCAACACACCACGACCGAATCTGGTATGTCACAGGGAAAAAGGATTTTGAGAGGTTTAGGTTTAAGGTTAAAAGTTCGAGGAAAACACTTCGCCAAATTGTGTATTTGAAAAAAAACTTGAGTAGGTTAGATTGAAATCTGATGATGTATTTGAAAACCCGGGAAATTTTAAAAACTTACTCCGATGGGTAGACAAAACAGGTTTATCTCGTTAAGAAGTTTGAGCTGTTTATCATTGTTACAAAAACATTTTGTCTTAGTAGAAAATCGTGTTTAAGTTAGAAAACATTTGAGTTCTTCTTTATTCCAAATCTTAGTGTGATACCCGATGGTATAGTTTAAAATATCGCTTTTGTACTTTGAAATCGTTGTCTTTCCAAGTTTTAGCACAATTTAACCCAATTAATTTGTTACGGCATATTATAAATCCACTTTAATCATAAACCAAACATAATTTAAAAGGCCATTTACAAACCCAAATAAAACCAAATAGTAATAAAACTTAAGTACCAAATTTCATAAAAATCCGAGCAAATCTTTATTTGAGCATGGCATGAGCACCTCGAGTCCATCCCCGCCCATGTCCGCCTAAGAGTCACCTAAAAAAAAACAAAGGAGAGAGTGAGTCGCAAGACTCATGTATAAATCCTCTCCCAGATAACATGCCAACACACATATCATAACCAAAATAATGCAAGTAATGCACCCGATCCTAGCCAACCATATCACCTTTTCTACCCGTGTGGTACCAAACCACCGGTGGTGCTAAACCACCGTGACCCAAAGTCACGATATCCATACTTGTGGTACCAAACCACCGTGACCAAGTCACAAATAATCCAATGATGGGGCCAACCCATCGTGTGATACCAAATCACTAGCGACAATCCCAGAACTCATAAGTGGGGCCAACCCACAATGGTGTCAAACCACGTGGACGAGTCGCAATGAGGTGCCAAACCTCCGTGTCCCAAAGACACAATGTGATACCAAATCACCGTGACCATAGTCACAAACCGATGATGGGGCCAACCCATCGTGTGATACCAAATCACTAGCGCCAATCCCAGATAATCAATCGTGGGGCCAACCCATCGTGGTACTAAGCCACCGGGACGAGACGCCGAGGTGCCAAACCTCCGTGACCCAAAGTCACAAAATACGTGGTACCAAACCACCGGAGGTGCCAAACCTCCGTGTCCCAAAGACACAAGGTCCCAAAGACACGGATATCATACTCCCCTCCTCTCATATCACCCAATAGCATATCATACTAAATGCAAAATCGTGCAATCATGCTATCATGCTCACATGCTTAATATGGCATCTCAATGAATATACACCCATAATCATGATATCGTATATCATCACATATTTCATAATGAAACGGACTTACCCGAATCCGTATCCATACCTCAATGGGTATCAAAATAGTCAACCACACTGTTTCATTTACACAAACAGGTTATCACATTACTTAGTTAAGATAGTGTGTTGGTTTACACACCTGAAATAGCGAAGATGTTAATCTTAAGAATCAGTCTACGTCCCTTGATCACCTCAACAACCCTGATCCTACATTCGGCCAACAAAGGGTTAACACTAACTCATTATACCATTTGGTCAAAAGTAGATAACCCAAGGGGTTGCGCCAGGCCTTATCCTTGCAAATGGTTCGGTTTCCAACCAACCCGAATTAACACTGGTTCCTTCTGATAATCAGCCTCCCCTCTAAAACACAAACCATTAGTCTTATCAAACTTGGCTTAACAACTCTAAAGAAACCATTAAAGCAACCTCTTACCACCACTTACCGATTGCTTAACATAGTAAGAAGCCTCTCCTTGCTTGATTTCGAACCCAAGGACCCTATACGAAAAACGATTACCATAACAAGAAGTTAACACCTTTTTTTAATAGATACCGAAATCGGCCCTTAAACATACTAAAAAATTGGCAAGGTGCAAGAAAGAAGAGAAATGGCCATACGGCCAAGAACTTACCCCAACACCAACCACTAATCGACCAACCAACCACCACTAGGAGAGAAGAAAGATTCGGCCAAACAAACACAATTGAAGGAAGGGAAATTCGGTCAATGAAGAACTATAGGAAGAAGAAAAAGATTCGGCCAGCACCCTTTAATCAAGATGGAAAGGAGGTTCGGCCTTGGAGAACTGGGAAGAACGATTGGGAACAAAAGCTAAGGGGTTTGGAGAAGAGAGAAAAAAATAAGAAATTAGAATGGTGAATGGGGTGCTTTGGTTTGTGTGAAAAGAAAAGAGAGAAAGTGTTTGGAGAGTGAAGTTTCACTACACAAAATAAACAAAAGAAAGGGAAGTGGAGAGAAAAGAACTTTCGCTACCAATGACCAAAATCGGCAAGGGTATGATTGTGGTAGCTTTCGGTTTGGATGAAGAAGAAATGGAGCAAGCAATTGGGGCGCTTGTTTGGTAACACAAAATGTAGAAAATGAAAGTGCAAGATTTTGCAAGTGGAGTTGCTTGGGGTTTCGTGTTCACAAGATGCAAAAGAGGGAAATGGGAACAATATTCGCCACACCAAGTTTAGAGATGCAAAGCAATTTTGTCGCAAAGCTACTTGAGCATTCGGTTTTAGTAAAAAAGAAGAAGTAACTTGAAATTTTGGCTCGTTTGACTAGGAGAAAACTTGCTTACCAAAAGAGTTTTGACCGAAAGGAAGAAAGAAGAAAAAATGCACCCATGCCAAAAGCAAATTGGCTCACCCCTACTACCCAAACCGGCCACTCAAACCACCCCCCAAAATCTCTCCAAATCCGGCCACAACTTCCCCTCATTTACTCTCAAACCACCAATTCAAACTAGTTGAACTAGTCCACCTCCACAATTTGCTCTCCACCCACCATTTGAATGTGTTGACTTAGTCCATGGTAGAGTTTGAACTACCAACAACTCCACCTCCCCATGCCGTCAAAATGAAGCAAAAAGGTGGGATTTTCACAGCTTGAACACAAGACCTCCTCCCTTGCACTTGACGCCAACCACAAGCTCTAAGTGGCACATGCTTGCCACTCCACCAACTCCTTTGTTATGCCACAATTCAACAAACAATATATATAATCCCCAACTCTTTTAGCTCCTATCACCTAAAGCCCAAAAACTAAAATTTTACCACCTACTCAGGCTCACTCCTAGCCTACAACTAAGCCCCGAAACCACACAAACAACAACATAGCAAACCATTAACATGCAACAATGCCAAAAATAAAATAGCCCTTAACCCGGATATTACAATTCTACCCCCTTAAAATAATTTTGACCTCGAAATTACCCAGTCAAGAGTTATGTATTGCTCTCTCATCACATCCTCGGGTTCCCACGTAGCTTCTTCCACGCCATGATTTCGCCAAAGAACCTTAACCAAAGGCATGCACTTCTTACGCAGTAACCTTCACATCCCGATCTAAAATCTATATGTGCTCTTCCTCCATGGTCATATCCGGTTTACCTCGATTTCTTCCATCGTCACCACGTGCGATGGATCTCGAGCGATAACGCCAAGCATCAAAACGTGGAACACGTCGTGAATCTAACTTAGCTCGCGGCAACTCGAAATGATATGCAATGGTCCCACTCGCCTCAAGACCTTTATATGGCCCAATAAACCTCGGACTTAGCTTGCCTTTCCTCCCGAACCTTAATACCTTCTTCCACGGTGAGACTTCAGAAAACCCGATCTCCCACAAGAAATTCAATATCTCTCCGCTTAAGATCGCTATAGGACTTCGTCGGTCCAAGCTTCTTTCAACCGAGCTCAATCAACTTAACCTTGTCTTCGGTCTCAAAGAACCAACTCGTCCCAACAATCGACGCTCACTTAACTCGTCCAACAAGTAGGTGAGCGACACTTCCTACCTGCATAACGCTTCAGATGGTGCCATCTTGATGCTCGCTTGGTAATCGTTGTTATAGGCGAACTCACTAACGGTAGATACTCCTCCCAACTACCCTCAAGTCCAATACACAACCTCGTAATATGTCCTCCAAGATCAGATAACCTTTTCGATCGCCTGTCATCATGGATAAAATGCCGTCTTTGAAATCCACCCTGCACCCAGAGCCCGATGCAACGCTTCCAAAACCTTGACGTGAATCGGGATCCCTATCTCGAGATGATCGACATCGCACCCGTGCGCCTCACAATCTCGACACATACAGACTTTGCCAACCTCTGCAAGTGAGTAATCCACCTCACCCGAATAAAGTGAGTTGATTTAGTCGATCGATCTACAATTACCCAAATCAATCCTTCTTGCTCGGTGTAAGCAAAGAATCCACCGACGAAATCCATAGTTATCCTTTCCCACTTCCATCGAGGAATCTTCACCGGTCAAGCAACCCGGACGAATCGATGCTCACTTAACTCACCGACATGTCGACACTTCCCTACAAACTCGTCACCTCCTTTTTCGCATCTTACCACCGTAATCGTTCTCCGAGGTCCCTATACATTTTGCTACCTCCGTGATGCATAGCGTAGGGCTGCTATGTGCATCCTCAAGAATCTTTTGCCTTAACTCAGTGTCTCTCGACATACAAGCCTTCCCCTGAAAACACAACACCCCATCACTAGACAAACTATAACCCTTCAACCCATCATTCTGCACTTGTGTCCTCTGCGCACTCAAAACTTCATCCATCAACTATTTTTCTCTGATCTGCTCAACCCACGTAGGCTTAATCTGCAGCTCTGCCAGAATACTCCCGTCGTCATACAAACTCAAGTGGGCAAACAGCACTCTTAAATTCGAAACAACCTTACGGCTTAACGCGTCTGCCACAACGTTAGCCTTGCCCGGATGATACTCAATTGAGCAATCATAGTCTTTTAGCAGCTCAATCCATCGGCTACTGCCTCGATTCAAGTCTTTCGAGTCAAGGTACTTCAGACTCTTATGGTCCGTAGACTATCGATCTTTCTCCGCATAAGTAATGCCTCCATATCTTTAAGGCAAATACTACACCGCTAACTCCAGATCATGCGTTGGATAATTTACCTCATGTGGCCTCAACTGCCGAGATGCGTAAGCCACAACCTTCCCTTCTTGCATCAGCACACAACCCAATCCCGTATGTGATGCATCGCAATACACTGTGAATTCCTTACCAGCCTCAGGTTGAATCAGAACCGGAGCTTCAGTCAAAATCTTCTTCAACTTATCGAAGCTCTCCTGCTGCTTCTCAGCCCAAATAAACGGAACCCTTTTCTCAATAATTTAGTCATCGGTGCGCGATCAATGAGAAACCTCTACAAATCTGGTAGTATCCTCGCCAAGCCCGTAAAACTCGAATCTCCGCCATCGACTTAGGCGGCTTCCAATCCAAAACGGCCTCTATCTTACGGGGTCCACTCTAATCCCTCACCGACACTACATGACCCAAGAACGCCACCTCCTAAGCCGTAACTCGATTTATCGAACTTCAGATAGATTTGTTTCTCCCTTAGAATCGCAATACCACCCGCAAATGGGCATCATGTTCCTCCTCGTCCTTGAATACACCAAGATGTCGTCGATAAAAACCACTACGAACTGATCTAGATACTGTTGGAACACCCTATTCATCAGATCCATGAAAGCTGCCGGCGCGTTAGTCAATCCAAACGGCATAACTAAGAACTCAAAGTGCCCATACCGAGTACGAAATGCCGTCTTACAGATATCCGCCTCCTTTACCCTTAACTGGTGATACCCAGACCTTAAGTCAATCTTCGAGAAAATCGACGCCCCCTTCAGCTGATCAAACAAGTCATCTATCCGAGGT
Organism: Gossypium rotundifolium; assembly: GCA_025506655.1. NCBI lineage: Eukaryota > Viridiplantae > Streptophyta > Magnoliopsida > Malvales > Malvaceae > Gossypium > Gossypium rotundifolium. Next base: position 108,095,126 of record CP106727.1, on the reverse strand, counting down.
AGTGGATACTTGTTTTTGATCGTCAGCTTATTCAGTTGGCGGTAGTCTATACACATCCGCATGGTACCGTCTTTCTTCTTTACAAAGAGTACCGGCGCTCCCCATGGTGAAATACTTGGCCTGATAAAGCCTCGGTCCAATAACTCCTGGATCTGAGCCTTAAGCTCCACTAGCTCTTTAGGTGCCATCCTGTACGGAGCAATAGATACGGGCGCAGTTCCGGGTAACAGATCTATCCCGAACTCTACCTCCCGATCTGGTGGCAAACCCGGAAGCTCCTCAGGAAACACATCCACAAATTCCTAATCGTCCAACTGTCTCCACAAGCAGACTCCTTAGCCTCCAAGGCATACACATGAACCACATATGCTTCACGACCTCTTTCGACCATCTTCGGCTTTCAGAGCAGATACCACATTGGATGATAATTCCTCCTATTACCGATCGTAACTACCTCATCACCCTTAGTACCGTTGAAACATGCGCTTAGCGCAGAATCCAACTTCGCTCGGTACTTAACCACCATCCATCCCGAATCGATCGAACTCCCCAAACGGCAGCTCCATCGATCACCTCAAATACCACCCCTTGAGTTCTAGAGGTACGCCTCTATACAAACTTATCTACAACTACAGAGTGACCTAGAGGGCTTATTACTGGTCATCCGCCTAGAAGATATTTCGTAGTCTAGATCCATGGTCTTCACTATGCTACTTGCAACATATGAATGTGTTGAACCCACATCAATCAAAGCGATAAATGGAGAACCAAAGATTAAAAACGCATCAGAATGACGCCCGGTGCAAGGCCGCCTCCTCTCGGCGCCCGCAAAGATACACCAACCCCTATGTCGGCCTCGAACCACTGCACCTCTCGCCGGTGCTCCACGGCCCGACCGTAACCATTACCTCCTCTCGCCATTACCTCGGCCCCTCTGCGGTGGTGGTCCGTTATTTCATACAAAGTAACGGCCCCGATTCTCTGATCAATCCTAGCTAACTTGCGGACGGTCCCTCACACGGTGGTCCAAATGAGCCACACTCAAAATAGCCTCTACCATCACCCAACATCCTCCCCAATGAGCCTTCCCACAACGGTTACACTGTGGCGATCCTCGCCTAGCAAACAATAAACCTACCCGATCGATTCGCCCACTCGGTCTAGCCCTTTTCTGCGATTTCGATGACCCGTAAGATCTAAAACTCCTCTTGTGTCGGTTCCTATCCATACCCCGCCTCACAGATTCCTTAATGCCCTGGCTACCTTCGCTTTTCAACTAGGATAAAGAATTCACGCTCTCGCTAGGGCGCAATTATCAACCTTAATTCGTCCGCAGCCATCCTCAAACGAACACACCTCTCATGTTCAAGAGCCACCATGCCCCGCATACCGACTCGACCTCAAAACTCGCCAGATTCGACACGATTTGCTCTCGAACTAACCTCGTAAATGCTTTCCACGCTCATTAATGTAATTAGCCCCACGCATTTTTTTTCCGATAAGTAGCCCGTAAATAGTCCCAAGTCGATCTTGGCAGAAGATCGTTGTCAACAAGTGAGCCACCACCGGTATGACTCATCTCGAGAAGTGATACGATCCCTTTAATTTCTCTTCAGCAGCTAGGTCCAGATCGTCCATGATCCGCTCTGTCACTTCCACCAATACTCAAGAAGGTTGGGAGCAACACCGAGACACCCCGAAAGAATTCACCCGCTTGTTCAAGTCGGTCAGCACATATTTCCTAGCTCCTACACCTCCACCTACTCCAACTACCCTTTCTAACACTCGCAAGATCGCTCGTGACACTGCGTCATCCCCCCCGCTCTTGAACTCACCACCTCCGGTGGTGGCGAAACCAGATCTCATTCTCGACTTTGACCGTAACCTACGGGTTCAAACATCATCCCATCGCGACCACGTCCACGACCACGTCCACCTCGGTACTCATGACTAAATCTAAATCGATTTAAAGAATTTTATGTATCAGTCATTATTCCACTGTTTAAAAGCAAAGTCTTATGAATATTGCTTATTAAAGAAGTTTCGTTTTCACGAGTCCACAGAGTCCTATCAGTTTCAGTCTCTACGGTAGTCTTACTATCACTAGCCATTCCATCACATCAACATCATTATCACAAACAATAGTACGGGGTACTTACCTGGGTGGATTGGTGCCGGTGACTCGGTGCCATGCCTTTCAAACCATACTTTTAAAACAAAATACTCAAAAACTATAGTTTTAAAACATTTTGGGCCTCGGGCCCACAGCCGAGCCTTTGAACTTAGCTCTGATACCACAAATGTAACACCCCAAACCCGGTCAACACACCACGACCGAATCTGGTATGTCACAGGGAAAAAGGATTTTGAGAGGTTTAGGTTTAAGGTTAAAAGTTCGAGGAAAACACTTTGCCAAATTGTGTATTTGAAAAAAACTTGAGTAGGTTAGATTGAAATCTAATGATGTATTTGAAAACCCGGGAAATTTTAAAAACTTACTCCGATGGGTAGACAAAACAGGTTTATCTCGTTAAGAAGTTTGAGTTGTTTATCATTGTTATAAAAACATTTTATCTTAGTAGAAAATCGTGTTTAAGTTAGAAAACATTTGAGTTCTTCTTTATTCCAAATCTTAGTGTGATACCCGATGGTATAGTTTAAAATATCGCTTTTGTACTTTGAAATCGTTGTCTTTCCAAGTTTTAGCACAATTTAACCCAATTAATTTGTTAAGGCATATTATAAATCCACTTTAATCATAAACCAAACATAATTTAAAAAGGCCATTTACAAACCCAAATAAAACCAAATAGTAATAAAAACTTAAGTACCAAATTTCATAAAAATCCGAGCAAATCTTTATTTGAGCATGGCATGAGCACCTCGAGTCCATCCCGGCTCCATGTCCGCATCTAAGTGTCACCTAAAAAAAAAAACAAAGGAGAGAGTGAGTCGCAAGACTCAGTGTATAAATCCCTCTCCCGGTATAACATGCCAACACACATATCATAACCAAAATAATGCAAGTAATGCACCCGATCCTAGCCAACCATATCACCTTTTCTACCCCGTGTGGTACCAAACCACTAGTGGTGCCAAACCACCGTGACCCAAAGTCACGATATCCATCTTGTGGTACCAAACCTTTGGTGACCAAGTCACAAATAATCCAATGATGGGGCCAACCCATCGTGTGATACCAAATCACTAGCGACAATCCCAGTAACTCATAAGTGGGGCCAACCCACGGTGGTGTCAAACCACGAGGACGAGTCGCAATGAGGTGCCAAACCTCCGTGTCCCAAAGACACAATGTGATACCAAATCACCGTGACCATAGTCACAAAACCGATGATGGGGCCAACCCATCGTGTGATACCAAATCACCGCGTCAATCCCAGATAATCAATCGTGGGGCCAACCCATTGTGGTACTAAGCCACTGGGACGAGACGCCGAGGTGCTAAACCTCCGTGACCCAAAGTCACAAAAAATGTGGTACCAAACCACCGGAGGTGCCAAACCTCCGTGTCCCAAAGACACGTGTCCCAAAGACACGGATATCATACTCCCCTCCTCTCATATCACCCAATAGCATATCATACTAAATGCAAAATCGTGCAATCATGCTATCATGCTCACATGCTTAATATGGCATCTCAATGAATATACACCCATAATCATGATATCATATATCATCACATATTTCATAATGAAATGGACTTACCCTAATCCGTATCCATACCTCAATGGGTATCAAAATAGTCAACCACACTGTTTTATTTACACAAACAGGTTATCACATTACTTAGTTAAGATAGTGTGTTGGTTTACACACCTGAAATAGCGAAGATGTTAATCTTAAGAATCAGTCTACGTCCCTTGATCACCTCAACAACCCTGATCCTACATTCGGCCAACAAAGGGTTAACACTAACTCATTATACCATTTGGTCAAAAGTAGATAACCCAAGGGTTGTGCTTAGGCCTTACCCTTGCAAATGGATCGGTTTCAACCAACCCGAATTAACACCGGTTCCTTCCGATAATCACCTCCCTCTAAAACACAAACCATTAGTCTTATCAAACTTGGCTTAACAACTCTAAAGAAACCATTAAAGCAACCTCTTACCACCACTTACCGATTGCTTAACATAGTAAGAAGCCTCTCCTTGCTTGATTTGAACCCAAGGACCCTATACTAAAAACGATTACCATAACAAGAAGTTAACACCTTTTTTAATAGACACCAAATCGCCCTTAAACATACTAAAAAATCGGTAAGGTGCAAGAAAGAAGAGAAATGGCCATACGGCCAAGAACTTACCCCAACACCAACCACTAATCGACCAACCAACCACCACTAGGAGAGAAGAAAGATTCGGCCAAACAAACACAATTGAAGGAAGGGAAATTCGGTCAATGAAGAACTATAGGAAGAAGAAAAAGATTCGGCCAGCACCCTTTAATCAAGATGGAAAGGAGGTTCGGCCTTGAAGAACTGGGAAGAACGATTGGGAACAAAAGCTAAGGGGTTTGGAGAAGAGAGAAAAAAATAAGAAATTAGAATGGTGAATGGGGTGCTTTCGGTTTGTGTGAAAAGAAAAGAGAGAAAGTGTTTGGAGAGTGAAGTTTCAGCTTACACAAAATAAACAAAAGAAAGGGAAGTGGGAGAGAAAAGAACTTTCGGCTACCAATGACCAAAATCGGCAAGGGTATGATTGTGGTAGCTTTCGGTTTGGATGAAGAAGAAATGGAGCAAGCAATTGGGGCAGTTGTTTGGTAACACAAAATGTAGAAAAATGAAAGTGCAAGATTTTGCAAGTGGAGTTGCTTGGGGTTTCGGTGTTCACAAGATGCAAAAGAGGGGAAATGGGAACAATATTCGCCACACCAAGTTTAGAGATGCAAAGCAATTTTGTAAAGCTACTTGAGCATTCGATTTTAATGAAAAAAAGAAGAAGTAACTTGAAATTTTGGCTCATTTTGACTAGGAGAAAACTTGCTTACCAAAAGAATTTTGACCGAAAGGAAGAAAGAAGAAAAAAATGCACCCATGCCAAAAGCAAATTCGCTCACCCCTACTACCCAAACCGCCACTCAAACCACCCCCAAAATCTCTCCAAATCCGCCACAACTTCCCCATTTACTCTCAAACCACCAATTCAAACTAGTTGAACTAGTCCACCTCCACAATTTGCTCTCCACCCACCATTTGAATGTGTTGACTTAGTCCATGGTAGAGTTTGAACTACCAACAACTCCACCTCCCCATGCCGTCAAAATGAAGCAAAAAGGTGGGATTTTCGCAGCTTGAACACAAGACCTCCTCCCTTGCACTTGACGCCAACAACAAGCTCTAAGTGGCGCATGCTTGCCACTCCACCAACTCCTTTGTTATGCCACAATTCAACAAACAATATATATAATCCCTAACTCCTTCAGCTCCTATCACCTAAAGCCCAAAAACTAAAATTTTACCACCTACTCAGGCTCACTCCTAGCCTACAACTAAGCCCCGAAACCACACAAACAACAACATAGCAAGCCATTAACATGCAACAATGCCAAAAATAAAATAGCCCTTAACCCGGGATATTACAGTTAAAAAATATGCTGATGTTTTTTTAAGGAATTACCTAGGTTACCACCTAATAGAGAAATTGAATTTGTAATTTAACTTGTACAGGGAATAGCTCCAATTTCAATAGCTCCATACAAAATGGCTCCTACTAAGTTGAAAGAGTTGAAAGTATAGTTGCAAGAATTGTTAGATCATGGATTTATTCGACTGAGTGTGTCACATTGGGGTGCTCCGATTCTATTTGTGAAAAGGAAAAATGGGTCAATGATATTATATATAGATTATTAGCAGCTGAATCGGGTTACCATCAAGAAAAAATCTGTTACCTCGCATTGATGATTTATTCGACCAATTAAAGGAAGCAATAGTGTTTTCAAATATTGATCTACGATCTGGATATTACCAGTTGCAAGTTAAAGAGCCTGATGTACCAAAGATTGCATTCAGAACTCGATATGGTCATTATGAATTTTTGGTAATACTGTTTGGTTTAACTAATGCTCCTATTGCATTTATGGACTTGATGAATTGGGTATTTCAACTGTATTTAGATTAGTTTTTTGTGTTCATTGATTATATCCTAATTTTTTTGATGAATGAGTCGGATCATACTGAGCGTTTAAGAATTGTGTTGCAAACTTTTCGTGAAAAAACAACTTTATGAAAAAATCAGTAAATGTGAATTTTGGTTATGGGATGTTGGATTTCTAGGCCATGTTATTTCTGCTGATGGAATCCGTGTTGATTCAAATAAAATATCGGTGATTGTTGATTGAAAATACCATGAATGTTTCTAAAGTTTGCAGTTTTTTGGGTTTGGCAGGATATTACCAATGTTTTGTTAAAAAAATTCTCCATTATAGCATCTCTGATGACTAAATTGTTGCAAAAAGATGTTAATTTTGTTTGGACTAAGAAATGCTAGAAAAGTTTCAAGTAATTGAAGAATATGTTAATCGAAGCTCCAGTTTTAACTCAATGTGAAGCTGGGAAAGAATTTATCGTGTATAGTGATACGTCTCTTTTTGGTTTAGGTTGTGTTCTGATGCAGAATGGAAAAGTAGTCGCTTACGCCACGAGGCAGCTGAAGCCTCATGAGCGGAACTATCTAACACACGACTTAGAGTTGGCCGTAGTGGTTTTTACTTTGAATATCTAGCAACATTATTTATATGGTGAAAGATGCCAAATTTTTACCGATCATAAAAGCTTGAAATATGTAACACCCCAAACCCGGCCCATGAGTCCTGACCGGATCCGGTATGTCACGGGGTAAAATAATTTGAATCATTTTGAAGGTTTGGTGAAAACCTGATAAAATTTAGCTAAGGTGTGAAAACGGGGTTTGAAAACTTAGTTTGGGTTTTTTTCAGGTATAGTTGGGTTGATAAACCCTTTTTGAAAACGGTTGATCATGTAGGATTTTAAAATCCGTCAAAGTTATAGTTGACTTAGTTTAATTTTTGTTACCCGATGGTAACATCTTTGAAAACCCGTAAAAGTTTATTAAGTTTGAAAAGTTACTTTTAACCGGTTTACATATCTTTTGTAAATTCGTTTGTAGCATAACATAAGTAAAATAAAATAACATCCAAATAATAAATAATAGCGGCCTTATTACAATTCCGAAATAAAAGACTTAGAAAAATAATAAGTTTAACTAAAACAAAGTAATTTCAAATCCACTGATAAGCATGGCCGCCTCGAGTCCTCTCTGGCTCCATCTCCGCGATCTACTCATCTGTAAAATGGTAATGGAAGAGGGTGAGTCGCCAAGACTTAGTATGTAAATCCCCCACCCGGAAAATACATCTCATACACAATTTATTAATAAACATGCACATGCAACCCAACCTAACCATCCATACTCCTTAACTACCCCGTGTGGTCAAAAAAACTGGTGACTAGTGTCACAAATTAAATGATGGGGCCAACCCATCGTGTGGTCAAAACCACTGATGACCATAGGTCACAAATAATCAAGTGTGGTCAAAACCACTGGTGGTACCAAACCACTGGGACTTAGTCACGATTTATCAATCGGTGTGGTCAAAACCACTGATGACCATAGGTCACAAATAATCTGATGGGGCCAACCCATCTTGTGGTCAAAACCACTGATGACCATAGGTCACAAATAATCTGATGGGGCCAACCCATCTTGTGGTCAAAACCACTGGCGACAGTCCATAAAATCATTCCCCCTCCTCTCATCAATCCCACCATCACATGCTTATATATCAATTTTCATATATCATGTATTTAGGCCTAGCATTTAACATCATGTGATGGCATGCAAAATCATATATCAAAGATCACGTAATAGGGGACTTACCTAGAATCCATGCCTAGCCATAAGCAAATCACTACCAAAAAGGTAAATAGGCAACAACATAATCATGTAAACTAATAAAGTGTGTAGTGAGTTCTTACACACCTGTTTCTACCGAAATTCCTAGATCCCAAAGTTTTTCAATCTTTAGTGCTTTATTCCTTGACCTATATTCGACCAATCACCAAAATTAGTACCATAGACCTATTCGACCAAATAGTAATCCCGAAGGACTAATCACACCTTTAATCCAAATATGGCCCTTGGTCGAATGGAACTACTCACTTACCCCACTTTTGAAATAATTCAAAATCCCGAAATTATCACTTGGCTTTGAAAAATCAACACCCGATAGTCTCCAACAACGCACCTTGCTGTTAACTACAATAAAGAAATACCATCTTTGTGATTTTTATGATTCATTCGGCCATCCCAAAAGAGAAGAAACAACCCGATTTCTTTAAGGAAGAAATTACTTACCCCAACGCCACTTGGAGAACTACAAAAGAGAGGTTTGACAGCCCCTAAGAGATTTGGCCAGCACAAGATGGAAGGGCTGGAATCTTGAGAAGAAGAAAGGGGTAGGTTCGGCTAAGAAGAAGCAAAAGAGAAGCTGGAAATTTTTGAACAATTTTGGGCAATTGTCTAGGGGGAATTTCGGCCAGCAACAAGAGAGAAGAAACAAAAGAATTATTGAAAAATTTTGGCACTTCCTTTAGGTGATAAAACCGAAAGTGGACAGCCCTCAAGGAGTCCTATAATCGGCCAATACCTCCCCCTCTTTGTGATAATTTAGCTTTTAATTATCATTCAAGAAAATAACACTTATCTTCCACTTATCTCCTATCCTTTTCTTAAACAAATTAAATGAAAATAAGCTACTAACACCTATTACAACTCTAGTCGAATTTAGAGAAAAAATTTAGCTCAACCTTATCACTTTTAAGAGTCCAACATGCAGCCAATACTCTCCCATACACGCCAGCAGCAAAAGTAAAAAAAAAAAATAAAAACCATATGCTGTTTCTATGGTTCAAACCTGAAACCTCATGCCCCAGCCCTCTCTTCAAATGCCCCTTGCCATCTTTCCCATTAGACTTTCATGTCATAAAACCCCCTCATTAAGCTTTAAAGCCTTACTACTTAAGCCCATCACCTCATATACAAAAAAAAAAAGCAAAACGCCCCTCCTGCCACTCGAACCTGTGACCTGTACCCCTCTTCACCCCCAACACTTAAGTGGCGCATCGAACCACTTAGCCAATTAGTTCTTTGTGTCAAGTTCCTTTCACAAATTTTCTTAACCCCTATCTCACCTAGCTTCCCTCCTTTAAGCACTTAAAAAGAAATTTTTAACCCTATGTCAGGCCTAGCTCGGGTTTATTTCTAGACCTTAGAACATGCCAAATAAATCATAGTATTTATTTCTTCAAGCACACACATACATGGGAAACAAATAATTAAATTTTCAAACAACCCCTAATTCAGGATGTTATAGTTCTACCCCCCTTAAAAGAATTTCGGCCTTGAAATTACCTGGATTAGAAGAGTTGGGGGTATTGCTGCCGCATCACATCCTCAGGTTCCCATTTGGCCTCCTCCGTACCATGATTTCATAACACCTTCACCAAAGGAACAGACTTCCTTCGAAGAATTTTGACATCTCGATCCAAGATTTTTACTGGCTCCTCCTCGAAAGACAAGTCCAAATTCACTTCAATTTCCTCAACCGGCACTACGCGTGAGGGATCTGATCGATAATGCCTCAGCATTGAAACATGGAAAACGTCATGTATCTGGCTCAATTCTACCGGCAACTCAAGCTAGTAAGCTACCGGTCCCACGCGTTTCAACACTGTGTACGGTCCGATGAATCTAAGGCTTAACTTGCCCTTCCGGCCAAACCTCAGCACCTTCTTCCAAGGTGATACCTTCAAGAAGACCTTATCACCCATTGCATACTCAACCTCTCTTCGCTTAAGATCAGCGTAAGATTTCTGGCTGTCCGACGCCTCCTTAAGACGAGCCTGAATTATTTTAACCTTATCCTCTGTCTCTGCAACTAACTCTGGACCCAACATCTGACGTTCTCCTAGTTCCGTCCAACATGTAGGAGTACGGCATTTTCGACCATACAGCGCCTCATACGGTGCCATCTGAATGCTCGCTTGATAACTATTGTTATAAGTGAACTCTGCCAAAGGTAGATACTCCTCCCAACTACCACGGAAATCCAAAACACAGCCCCTCAACATGTCTTCCAATACTTGAATAACCCTCTCAGATTGTCCATCAGACTACAGATGAAACGCCGTGCTGAAATTCAACTTAGTGCCTAACTCCTGATGTAAGGCCTTCCAAAATCTCGACGTGAACCGAGGATCCCGATCCAAGATAATGGACACAGGTACCCCATGTAACCGTACTATCTCTGCGATGTACAACTTAGCTAGCCTTTGGAGTGAATAGTCAACCCTTACCGGTATGAAATGAGCCGACTTAGTCAATCGGTCTACTACCACCCAAACTGCATCTTTCTTGCTGGGCATAAGGGGAAGCCCACTTACGAAATCCATAGTAATCTCCTCCCACTTCCACTGTGGGATCTTTACCGACTGTAACAGCCCCGATGGCAGTTGATGCTCAGCCTTAACTTGCTGGCATGTCAGACACTTGCCCACTAGCTCGGTTACTTCTTGCTTCAGACTCGGCCACCAGAACTGCTCCATTAAATCCCGATACATCTTACTGCTTCCCGGGTGCATAGCGTACGCACTGCTATGAGCTTCTTTTAGGATTCACTGCCTCAAATCATCATCCTTAGGCATGCATACTCTCCCCTGAAAGTACAACACTCCATCACTGCTCAAGCTGAAACCTTCGGCCTCACCATTCTATACTTGCAACCTTCTAGTAATCAAAGCTTCATCAGTCATCAGCCTTTCTTTGACCTCATTTATCCAAGACGGCTTCACTTGCAATTTCGCCAAAAGGCTCCCATCCTCATAAAGACTTAGATGAGCGAACATAGCTCGCAAGTCCGCTACCACCTTTCGGCTCAATGCGTCAGCTACTACATTAGCCATCCGGATGGTATTTGATTGAGCAATCGTAGTCTTTCAATAACTCAATCCACCTCTGCTGCCTCAGATTTAAATCTTTCTTAGTTAGGAGGTACTTCAGACTCTTATAATCTGTGTACACCACTGACTTCTCCCCGTACAGGTAGTGCCTCCAAATCTTCAAGGCAAACACCACAGCAGCCAACTCCAAGTCATGTGTTGGGTAGTTAACCCGTGAGGCCTCAAGCGCCGTGGCGCATAAGCGACCACCTTCCTTCTTGCATCAAGCACACACCCTAATCGGTATCGATGCATCACGAGACACCGTGAACTCCTTTTCGGCCTCAGGCTGAATTAAAACTGGTGCTTCTATCAGAATCTTCTTCAGCTTATCAAAACTCTCTTGCTGCTTCTCAGCCCACACAAACGGAACCCCTTTTCTTAACAGCTTAGTCAATGGCGCTGCGATTAAGGAGAAATTTTCCACGAATCTCCTATAATATCCTGCCAACCCAAGAAAACTCTCAATTTCCATAACTGACTTTGGTGGCTTCCACTCCAACACCGCCTCAATCTTACGGGGATCCACCCTGATGCCCTCAGCTGAAACTACATGCCCTAAGAAAGTTACCTCCTTGAGTCAGAACTCACACTTGCTGAATTTGGCGTACAACTGCTTCTCCCTCAGAACTTGCAGAACCACACGAGGATGTGCGTCATGCTCCTCTTCCGTCTTCGAGTACACCAAGATGTCATCTATGAAGACCACGACGAATCGATCCAGATAGGGTTGGAAAACCCGATTCATCATGTCCATAAACGCTGCCGGTGCATTCGTCAGACCAAAAGGTATTACCAGAAACTCGTAGTGGCCATACCGAGTACGAAATGCCGTCTTGTGGACATCAACCTCCTTCACCTTAAGCTGATGGTACCCTGACCTAAGGTCAATCTTAGAGAACACCGATGCCCCTTTGAGTTGATCGAACAGATCGTCAATCCTGGGCAAAGATACCGGTTCTTTATCGTCAACTTGTTCAGCTATCGATAGTCTACACACATTCTCATTGTCCCATCCTTCTTCTTGACAAACAGCACTGGAGCTCCCAAGGCGATACACTTGGTCGGATGAACCCTCTATCCAATAGTTCCTGAATCTGCGCCTTCAACTCCACCAATTCTTTCGGTGCCATCCGATACGGAGCTATAGATACTGGCGCGGTTCCGGGTAATAGATCTATCCCAAATTCAACCTCACGGTCCGGAGGTAGACCCGAAAGTTCCTCTGGAAACACATCCACATAGTCCCTTACCGTCCGAACATCTCCCACAGCAACATCCTTAGCTTCCAAGGCACAGACATGAACCACATATGCTTCACAACCCTTCTTCACCATTCTTTTCGCCTTCAACACAGAAACCACATTAAACAGGTAATCCCTCCTTTTATCTATCATCACCACCTCTTCTCCTTCCATGGTCTTTAACACCATGCGCTTCACCGCGTAATCCAGACTAGCTTGATACTTTACTAGCCAATCCATCCTGAGAATTAGGTCGAACTCCCGGAATGGTAGTTCCATCAAATCAGCCAAGAATACGACCTCTTGGAGTTCTAGGGGTACGTCCCTATAGAGTTTACTTACTTCTACAGAGTGACCTAGGGGGCTTAATACAGTCATCTTCCTAGAAGCAAGCTCAGAGTCTAGATGCAAAGTTTCCACTACACTACTAGCAATGTACGAGTGGGTTGAGCCAATGTCTATCAAGGTATTATAAGGCACACCAAAGATCAAGAACATACGGTTATGACGTCCGCAAGGTCGCCTCCTCTTGACGCCTCGCGGCATAGACCAAACTAGGTTGTCTAGCCTCGGTACCCCAGATTTCCCTTGGTGCCCCACGACCTCTGCCAGCACCATTACCTCCTCTTCCTACACCACGACCCCTCTGAGGCTGTTGGTTATCCCTTCTGTTCGGTGCCCGATCCTGACCTTCAGATCTTAGTCTAGCTACTTTCTTCGAACAGTCGCTAACTCGATGCTCCATAGACCCACATTCGAAACATCCCCGATTACCATTCCAACACTCCCCCTTGTGAGACTTCCCACACCTATCACACCGTGGCGGCCATTGAGGATTAGCAGTAGCAGCGGGCCTAGCAGCTTGCTCAGACCCTCCAAACCTCATCCTCTTCTACTGATTACCAGAAAACTTTGAAGGTCCGGAGCTCCTCTTATTCTAATTCCGATCTTGGTTCCGTCTGGCCGACTGTCTTACCCCTTCAGCAACCTTTGATTTCTCCACTAAGACCGTGAACTCCCATTCCTGTTGTGGAGCTATCATTATCCTCAGCTCATCTCTCAGCCCATCTTCAAATCTGACACAGCGCTCATGCTTGGTACCCACAATACCACGGGCATACCTACTCAACCGGAGGAACTCGGCCTCATATTTTGCCACTGTCTTATTGCCTTGAACCAGATTCAAGAAGGCCTTTTGCTGTGCGTCCACGTAACTGGTTCCGATATACTTCTTCTGGTAGGCATCCCTGAAGAATTCCCAAGTAAGATTTTCTGCCACCGTTCCATCCCTTACAGTGAGCCACCACTGATATGCTCATCCCGAAGCAGAGAAATTATACCCTTCAACTTCTCCTCAGCTGTGAAATCCAAGTCACCCATAATCCTTTCGGTGGATTCCAACCAATATTCCGCCAAGACTTTGGCGCCACTCTAGAAACTCCTTTGAATACTTCGCTCGTTAGCCCAGTCGTTCACCCACAGATTCTTTGCTCCTACACCGCTGCCGCTTTAGCAACTCGTTCTAATACCGTGTCTGACTTGAGATCGACATCATTACCACCGTCGATCTTGAAATTCGGTTTTACGCCTCTGGATCGGCATCTCATTTCCGGACCGTGACTGGACCTTGCTGGCTCCGACAAGGTCATCCTACCCCTACCACAGCCACGCAGCGGACGTCCACGACCTCTTGAACTCATTCTAATGACTACGTTTATCTGTTTAAGAATTTTATGCATTAGTATTTCACTTGATTATCCGCGAAGGAATTTTATGGCAAGAGTTTAGGAGTGGTTCTTTCTTAATCATACATGCACACAGTTTTCCATTCATTCATTCAAAGAGACATTGTAGTTTTCTTTGTGATTGTTTTTCCACTACCCATGGGTATTTTCGTACTTTGTCCTATAGGGGTATTTTTGTAATTTTTTTCAAAAATAAAAATTTTTGGATGATTTTGTCAAAAAGTATTTCGAAACTCTTAAATTCCTGGGGCATTTTGAAAAATTTTGAAATTCGAGGGTATTTCGGTAATTTTGGACCTCAGGGGTATTTCGGTAATTTTCACAGATCGGGGTGAATTTGTAAAATTTGATGAATCAGGGATATTTCAAAAGTTGTAAAACTTTGAGGGCTCTTTTTGATAATTGTATTTTCCAGAACAGTGATGTTACAAAATTTTTGAAGATCAGGGTCATTCTGGTCATTTTGTTGATCAGGGGCAATTTTGTAATTTCACCACTAGGGGTATTCTAGTAATTTTTCATAAAAAGATTTCCAAAATTTGGTTCTAGTTGATTTCACAAAAGAAGGATATTTTGAAAAAAAAATTTCATTCGGAGGGTATTTTGGTAATAATAAATTTTTTTTTTTAAACTCAAGTTTTAATTGCCTCAAAAACAAAACGGCTAGTCCCTTTCGGGTTTTAGTTGTCAAGTTTAGCCTGTGAGTACGTCATCTCAGCTAGGATGAACCGTTACTACGCACCAGGTAGGATTCAAGTGAGTAGGAGGTGAGTCACGAGGACTACTTAAATACCAGGCCCCCACCGAATCCAATCCTGACATGCGATAACGATTGCCACATCCTTTGCTTAGTGACAACTCACGTGGTTGTTTAGGTAATTATTAAATCTTATGCATAGTTGAGGTATGCTAGCCCTAGGGTTCAACAGTTTCTACTCTAGTAGTCTACGTTCCCAATTTACCCTTACGCCTCATTAAATATTCACAAAATGGATAGAAGTACTTACAGGCGGATTGGTGCAGGAGACTCGATGCCATGTCGTTCAAGCCAAAACAGTTTCTCAAAACATCATAATAAGGCCTACTAACAAAACAAAACATTTTGGGCCTTGGGCCCCCCACAACCGAAGTTTTAAAGCGGGCTCGATACCAAAATATAACACCCCAAACCCGGCCCATGAGTCCCGATCGGATTCGGTATGTCACGGATAAAATAATTTGAATCATTTTGAAGGTTTGGTGAAAACTCGATAAAATTTAGCTAAGGTGTGAAAACGGGTTTGAAAACTTAGTTGGGCTTTTTCGGTATAGTTGGGTTGATAAACCCTTTTGAAAACAGTTGATCATGTAGCATTTTAAAATCATCAAAGTTATAGTTGACTTAGTTTAATTTTTGTTACCCGATGGTAACATCTTTGAAAACCCGTAAAAGTTTATTAAGTTTGAAAAGTTACTTTTAACCGATTTACATATCTTTTGTAAATTCGTTTGTAGCATAACATAAGTAAAATAAAATAACATCCAAATAATAAATAATAGCGACCTTATTACAATTCAAATAAAAGACTTAGAAAATAATAAGTTTAACTAAAACAAAGTAATTTCAAATCCATCGATAAGCATGGCCGCCTCGAGTCCTCTCCGGCTCCATCTTCGCGATCTACTCATCTGCAAAATGGTAATGGAAGGGGGTGAGTCGCCAAGACTCAGTGTGTAAATCCCCCACCCGGAAAATACATCTCATGCACAATTTATTAATAAACATGCACATGCAACCCAACCTAACCATCCATACTCCTTAACTACCCCGTGTGGTCAAAACCACTGGTGACTAGTGTCACAAATTAAATGATGGGGCCAACCCATTGTGTGGTCAAAACCACTGATGACCATAGGTCACAAATAATCAAGTGTGGTCAAAACCACTGGTGGTACCAAACCACTAGGACTTAGTCGCGATTTATCAATCGGTGTGGTCAAAACCACCGATGACCATAGGTCACAAATAATCTGATGGGCCAACCCATCTTGTAGGTCGAAAACCCATCTTGTGGTCAAAACCATGGCGACGATCCATAAAATCATTCCCCTCCTCTCATCAATCCCACCATCACATGCTTATATATCAATTTTCATATATCATGTATTTAGGCCTAGCATTTAACATCATGTGATGGCATGCAAAATCATATATCAAAGATCACGTAATAGGGGACTTACCCGGAATCCATGCCTAGCCATAAGCAAATCACTACCAAAAAGGTAAATACACAACAACATAATCATGTAAACTAATAAAGTGTGTAGTGAGTTCTTACACACCTGTTTCTACCAAAATTCCTAGATCCCGAAGTTTTTCAATCTTTAGTGCTTTATTCCTTGACCTATATTCGACCAATCACTAAAATTAGTACCATAGACCTATTCGGCCAAATAGTAATCCCGAAGGACTAATCGCACCTTTAATCCAAATATGGCCCGTGGCCGAATGGAACTACTCACTTACCCCACTTGCCGAAATAATTTGAAATCCCAGAATTATCACTTGGCTTTGAAAAATCAACACCCGATACTCTCCAACAATGCACCTTGCTGTTAACTACAATAAAGAAATACCATCTTTGTGATTTTCATGATTTATTCGGCCATCCCAAAAGAGAAGAAACAACCTGATTTCTTTAAGGAAGAAATTACTTACCCCAATGCCACTTGGAGAACTACAAAAGAGAGGTTTGACAGCCCCTAAGAGATTTGGCCAGCACAAGATGGAAGGACTGGAATTTTGAGAAGAAGAAAGGGGTAGGTTCGGCTAAGAAGAAGCAAAAGAGAAGCTGGAAATTTTTGAACAATTTTGGGCAATTGTCTAGGGGGAATTTAGGCCAGCAAAAAGAGAGAAGAAAGAAAAGAATTATTGAAGAATTTTGGCACTTCCTTTAGGTGATAAAACCGAAAGTGGACAGCCCTCAAGGAGTCCTATAATCGGCCAATACCTCCCCCTCTTTGTGATAATTTAGCTTTTAATTACCACTCAAGAAAATACACTTATCTTCCACTTATCTCCTATCCTTTTCTTAAACAAATTAAATGAAAATAAGCTACTAACACCTATTACTACTCCATCCAAATTTAGAGCAAAAATTTAGCTCAACCTTATCACTTTTAAGAGTCCAACATGCAGCCAATACTCTCCCATACACGCTTGTTGACAAAAGTAAAAAAAATAAAACCATATCTTTGTTTCTATGGTTCGAACCTGGACCTCATGCCCTAGCCCTCTCTTCAAACGCCCCTTGTCATCTTTCCCATTAGACTTTCATGTCATAAAACCCCCTCATTAAGCTTTAAAGCCTTACTACTTAAGCCCATCACCTCATATACAAAAAAAAAAAAACAAAATGCAAAACGCCCCTCCTGCCACTCGAACTTGTGACCTGCGCCCCTCTTCACCCCCAACACTTAAGTGGCGCATAGAACCACTTAGCCAATTAGTTCTTTGTGTCAAGTTCCTTTCGCAAATTTTCTTAACCCCTATCTCACCTGGCTTCCCTCCTTTAGGCACTTAAAAGGAAATTTTTAACCCTAAGTCAGGCCTAGCTCGGGTTTATTTCTAGACCTTAGAACATGCCAAATAAATCATAGTATTTATTTCTTCAAGCACACACACATGGGAAACAAATAATTAAATTTTCAAACAACCCCTAATTCAGGATGTTACAAAATACTTGATGAATCAGAAAGAATTGAATTTGCGTCAACGTAGGTGGCTTGAATTACTAAAAGATTATGATTTAGTAATTGATTATCACCTCGGGAAAGCTAATGTTGTTGCAGGCGCTTTGGGCTAGAAGTCTTTATTTGATCTGAGAGTTATGAACGCAAATTTGACGTTGGAACGTGATGGTTCTATTTTAGCTGAGTTGATAGTAAAGTCGATATTTTTATCAAAGATTCAAAAACTTCAGAAAGATGATTTAGAATTGTTGTCGAGGCTTAGTCTAGTAAAAAGTGGCCAGAAATTTGATTTTCATATTAAGAATGATGATTGTTTATAATTTCGGGATCAAATTTGTATACCAAAAAATTATGAGTTAAAAAGAGAATTGTTGAATGAAGCTCACAGTAGTGTTTACTCAATTCATCCTGGGGGTATGAATATGTATAATTACTTGAAACAACATTATTGGTGGTCTGGTATGAAATGTGAAATAATAGAGTTTGTGTTCAAATGCCTAGTTTGCCAGCAGGTTAAAGCCGAACATCAGATTCTGTCAGATTTGTTACAAACAGTGATGATTCCTAAATGGAAGTGGGAACAAATCATATGGATTTTGTTTAATGTTACATATGACTCTGAAAAGAAAAGACTTGATATGGGTTATTGTGGATAGATTAACGAAAACAACTCATCTTATACATGTTCGAATCGATTATTCACT
Organism: Gossypium rotundifolium; assembly: GCA_025506655.1. Lineage (NCBI taxonomy): Eukaryota > Viridiplantae > Streptophyta > Magnoliopsida > Malvales > Malvaceae > Gossypium > Gossypium rotundifolium. Next base: position 108,076,664 of record CP106727.1, on the reverse strand, counting down.
TGAGAAATTGGTAGAATTGTATGCTTTGGAAATTGGCAGATTATATGGTGTACCACTATCGATTATATCTTATTGTGATCCACGATTTACATCTAGATTTTGGAGTAAATTACATGATGCTCTAGGCTTTAGATTGAATTTCGACACTGTTATTCATCGACAAACAGATTGACATTCGAAGCGAATAATTAAAGTTTTGGAGGATATGTTACGGTGTTGTATTATTGAGTTCGAAGGTTGTAACACCCCATACGTCATTACCGGATTTGGTATGCTACAGGTTAAATCTTAAAAACTTTGCTTCGATGGGTTTTGAAAAGTCTTAGTTTTTTTTCATTAATCGTGATATTTGTGAAAAAGTTTGAAGAACTTATCCTTTGCGTCGGTTGAGTTTGAAAAGCCCATTTATCATTTTGTTTTATTAATAAGACTTTGGGAAAACATAGGCTTATAAGCATGTGACTTATTAAGGGTGAAAATAAAATGAAGCGAGTAACACATAAATTGGAAACCTAAGTTATGGGGCCTTATTACAAAAATATTCCCAAAAATTTATATTTTAAATGAAAAGTCAAAGACAGTCTATGAAAATAATAATAGTCTTGATGGTCCCTCGAGTCCGCCTCGGCTCCCATGTCCACGGTCTACTGCTCATCTATAGAGTGGGAAAAACATAAATGGGTGAGCCACAAAGACAGTGTGTAAAACTTGAAAACACATAAAAGCCTAGGGCCCACAAACACATTATGGGCCTTGGCCCATATACAATGGTAACAAAATATGTCATGCAACATGGCCCATCGTAAAACCTAAGAGTCTATCCTCTACACACCCCCGTACCAACCATCACACCGTGGGGATTTCTACAATCAACCCTCTATCCGCTACACACCACGTCGACAGCTATGCTGCCTGTCATAAAGACCGATCGCTAATGCAAACCTCAGAAAATACATTTAGTATTTCGACAGCTATGCTGCCTGTCATAAAGACCGATCGCTAATGCGAACCCTTGTGGCAAAGCCACCGATCGCCCTGCAACCTGCTCCCCTTCCATAAATCGATCAATCAATCCAATCCCATGCATACACACATACAAGAATCAAAACATCAAGCTATCTAACAGATCTCATACTTTCACATGCTTCGATACACATAGAAAAGTTTCTATGACTACGTACCTGGCATCCGTTGCCTACCCTTTCTGGGTAACACGACTATTCATACAACCTCTCTTTCCAATTTTTAGCCCATAGCATACATATAAGATAACAAAGCTTATGTGTCAAGAATCTACACACCATATTATGATTAAAACGACACCCTCTATGTCAACACTGTCAGAAGCAGATACGACTGTTATCTGCCTAAGATGCTATTCAGAAGTCGGTCCACAACTCGACGGCCAATCTCAAACAATGGACACTACTCGTTTTTTAAACTTAGGGATTGGGTTTACGGACCTAATCCTCTCTTTTGCCTGATCCATGTTTGATTCCATCCAAAAAGTCCTTGTTAGAATTACTATAGCGAAATAGGGTTGTTATACCATATATTAGTTAATATCTCAAATATGATATCGAATCAAATAGGAATCTAAAGGAAACCCCTTACCTTGAAATCCCAAAATCGATAGGATACTTAGAGATTAATGGCTTCGGCTTTTTGAGATCTGGATGATTCGATCTACTATGATTTCCCGAAGTGCCGCCCAAAAGAACATGTGATTAGAGAAAAAGTTAAACTACAGATGACCTATCAATCAACTAGCCATTCGGCTATAGTCTCAAAACCGAAAGAGAAGGGAAAAAGAACAGAAGAAAATTGGCACCTACCTTGATAGGGAATTTAGCAACTTCCAGGAGATTTCGGCTTTATGGAGAAATCGGCACAAGAGAAAAGAATGGAAAAAGAAAGTGAAGTGAGAGGTTTCATCTTTTGAAGAAAGTGAAGATGAGAGAAAGAATTGAGAGGTTTCGGCTTTTGGAAAAGAAGAGAGAACAGAAATTACAGAGAAAGACTGATAATTTTGGCACAGAGAATGAGGAAAAGAATAGGGTTCAAATGCCGGAATTGAAGAGATACCACCCCTATTTATAGAGAATTTAGGCCATTGCTTATCAAAACCCAAAAGTTCCCTTCCTGATAACTAATAATTAATCAAATAATTGGGGAAATTTCGGCACCCCTTTAACATGAAGAAACCGATTCCTTCCCCCTTCTAGGAGATGGAATTTCGGCCAACTCTGCTCTCAGCAGATAGCTCCTATCTTTTCTCTTTTATCTTGATCTATGCACCTTTAGGAGAGGCCTAAATAACACCACCTCTCCCTACTATTATCAGCACAATATCCACATTATCCAACAGATAAATATTCCTATTCTAAAGCATCCTAGTCGCCTCCACTCTCCTCTCCTTTTAACGCTAAAAATAATTAAAATAAATAAATGGGTAATGCGACTCAAACCTTGGATCCCCTTACTGCTTTTCACGCCACTATCCACTAGGCCACTAGCCCATTTTTGTGTTCTAATTTTCGAACAATATCTTTTAAGCCCAGACCTATCTAGCGTTCCACTAAAGTGCCCAAATAGAAAATTTGATTAAGGCCTCAGCCCAAACCTGAGCCCAATCTGAACCCCTTAAACACTCTAATTATCATATTGAGCATAACACACATCAAATGCAAAGGCCCATTAATTCAGGATGTTACAGTTCTACCCCCTTAAAGGAATTTCATCCTCGAAATTACCTGATCCGAATAGATGCGGGTATTGCTATCGCATTGCATCCTCCGGTTCCCACGTAGCCTCCTCAGAGCCGTGATTCTGACATAGAACCTTAACCAATGGAACTTTCTTCCCTCGTAATACTTTGACATCACGATCCAAGATTTCCACTGGTTTCTCTTCAAAGGATAGGTCAGGCCTTACCTCGATTTCCTCCACAGGTACCACATGAGACGGATCCGAATGATAACGTCTTAACATAGAGACGTGAAATACATCGTGGATCTGATTCAATTCAGCAAGTAGCTCAAGTTGATAGGCTACTGGTCCAACTCGTTTCAGCACCTGATAAGGTCCAATGAATCAGGGACTTAACTTACCCTTCCGTCCAAACCTTAATACTTTCTTCCATGGTGACACTTTCAAGAACACCTTGTCACCCATTGCAAACTCTATGTCCTTGCACTTCAAACCAGAATAGGACTTCTGTCTGTCTGACGCTTCCTTTAGTCGAGCCCGAATTAACTCAACCTTCTCCTCCGTCTAGGTAACCAACTCCGGACCCAAAATCTACCGTTCCCCTAATTCTGTCCAACAGGCAGGAGTACAACACTTCCGCCCGTACAATGCTTCATAGGGCGCCATCTGAATACTAGACTGGTAGCTGTTATTGTACGCAAACTCCGCCGATGGTAAAAACTCCTCCCAACTACCTCTGAAATCAATGGCACAACCCTTTAACATGTCCTCCAAGATCTAAATCACCTGCTCAAACTGTCCATCGGTCTGAGGATGAAACGCTGTACTGAAATCCAACTTCGTACCCAACACTTGATGCAACGCCTTCCAAAACCTTGACGTAAACCTAAGATCTCGGTCTGAGATAATCGACATAGGTACTCCATGCAACCTTACAATCTCCGCTATATACAGCTTAGCCAACTTTTGTAAGGAATAATCGACCCGAATTGGTACAAAATGAGCGGACTTTTCAACCGATCAACGATCACCCAAACTAAACCTTTGCCACTTCCACTAAGGAATCTTCACCGGTTGCAACAACCCTGATGGTAACTGATGCTCCGCCTTTACCTGCTGACAGGTTAAACACTTCCCCACTAATTCGGTCACCTCTCATTTTAAGCCTGGTCACCAAAACTGCTCCCGTAAATCTCGATAGATCTTACTCCCTCCAGGATGCATAGTGTATGGACTACCATGCGCTTCTTGCAGGATCCTATGCCTCAATTTAGGATCTTTCGGCATGCACACTCTCCCCTAAAAACATAACAGCCCTTCCTCATTAACACTAAATTCCGTTGATTCATCACTTGCTCCAACCGAAAACTTCTCCTTCAGCAACTCATCAGTCTACTGCTTTTCCTTAACCTGACTGACCCATGAGGGTTTTACTTGAAGTTTCGCCAATAAACTCCCATCGTCGTACAGAATAAGGTGAGAAAACATTGCTCTCAAGTTAGAGATAACCTTACGGCTTAGAGCATCTGCCACCACATTGGCCTTACCCGGATGATACTCGATCGAGCAATCATAATCCTTTAACAAATCGATCCACCTCCTTTGCCTTAGATTCAACTCCTTCTATGTCAAAAGGTACTTCAAACTCTTATGATCCGTGTAAATGACAGATTTCTCCCCGTACAAATAATACCTCCAAATCTTCAAGGCAAACACCACCGCCGCCAACTCCAAATCGTGGGTGGGATAGTTTGCTTTGTGCGGTCTTAACTGCCGTGATGCATACGCAACCATCTTTCCATCTTGCATTAACACGTATCCTAGTCCCGTGTGTGACGCATCACAGTAAATCACGAATTCCTTCCTAGCCTCGATTGAATCAACACCGGAGCCTCTGTCAATATCCTTTTCAACTTTCCAAAACTCTCCCGCTACTTATCAGACCAAATGAACGGAGCTCTTTTCCGTAGCAACTTAGTCAATGGTATCGCAATCAGAGAAAATCCTTTAACAAACCTTTGGTAATACCCGGCTAAACCAAGGAAACTCGAATCTCTGCCATCAACTTAGGCGGCTTCCAATGCAACACCGCTTCAATTTTTTGAGGGTTAACCCTAATCCCCTCTGCTGGCACCACGTGACCTAGAAAAGTAACTTCTTTTAGCCAAAATTCGCACTTGCTGAATTTGGCATAAAACTGCTTCTCCCTCAAAATCTGAGAACCACTTGCAGATGTGAATCATGCTCCTCCTCCAATCTTGAATAAACCAAGATGTCATCAATAAAAACCATGAAAAATTGATCCAAGTAGGGTTGGAACACTCGATTCATCATATCCATAAACACTGCTAGTGTGTTAGTCAACCCAAATGACATCACCATGAACTCGTAGTGACCGTAGCGAGTCCTAAAGGCCGTCTTATGAATATCCGCCTCTTTGATCTTAAGCTGATGGTACCCTGACCTCAGATCTATCTTCGAAAAGACTAAGGCCCCCTTCAACTGATCGAACAAGTCATCGATCCTTGGCAACGGGTACTTGTTCTTGATGGTTAACTTATTCAATTGACGATAGTCAATGCACATATGCATTGAACCATCCTTGTTCTTAACAAATGACACCGGCGCTCCCCAAGGAAACACACTTGGTCGAATAAACCCTCTATCCAACAACTCCTGGATTTGCGCTTTCAATTCCACCAACTCTTTCGGCACCATTCTATATGGAGCAATAGATACCGGTGCTGTTCTTGGAAAAAAATCAATTCCAAACTCCACTTCTCGATCCAGGGGTAATCCCGGAAGCTCTTCTGAAAAAACATTAGAAAATTCTTTCACTGTCCTAACGTCCTCATCAGTTAGGTCCTTGGCTTCCAAAGCCCGTGCAAATATTAGAACTGCCTCGCACCCTTTTCTCACCATTCTTTTCGCTCTTAGGGTAGTTACCATGTTTAATAGACAATTCCCCCTTTCTCCTATCACCAATACTTCACCTCCCTCGAGGGTTCTTAACACCATACGCTTGGTTGCACAATGTACATTGACCTGATACTTCACTAGCCAATCCATGCCTAAAATTAAGTCAAATTCCCCAAACGATAATTCCATCAGATCTATCAGGAAAACTACTCCCTGAACTTCTAAGGGTACCTCCCGATAAAGTTTATCTACCACCAGGGATTGTCCTAATGGGCTAATTACCGTCATCGCCCGAGGGGTAACTTCAGAATCTAAACTTAAAGTTTCAGACACACTACTAGCAATATATGAATGTGTCGACCCAATGTCAATCAATGCAGTATAAGGCAATCCAAAAATTAAAAACGTACTGGTTATAACATCTGGTGCGTCGGCCTCCTCTCGACATCTGACAGTGTAGACCAACCCCGACTGCCTCGCCTTAATGTTTCCTGCCCCTCAGCCTGGTGCTCCATGACCCCGACCGAAACCATTACCACCTCTGGCCGGACCATGACCTCTCTGTGGCTGCTGACCTCCTCTACCCGACTGAGCATTTCCCTACCCTGCGGGTCCTACCTTATCCCGTGGCTGAGGACAATCTCTTATCTGATGGTCCAAAGAACCACACCTAAAGCACTTCCCACTGCCTGCCCAACACTCACCTACATGAAATTTGTCACATCGGCCACACCTTCGTGTTCGGTTAGCACCAGGTCTTTTAGCCCATCTCGGTCCATCTGACCTAGGTCTTTTCTGAGTACACACGGCTGTCCCTGCCGATCTAAAATTTCTCTTACCTCTGCCCCTATCTCTATCCCGATTCAGCTTTTTCATCTATTTCACCTCCTCAACTATTTTAGCCTTCTCCACAAGCATAGCAAATTCCTGCTCTCTTTGTGGAGCTATCAACAAATGTAGATTGTCCTTCAGGCCATCATCAAAACGAATACATCTCTCATGCTTTGTGGCCACTATCCCTCGAGCATAACGGCTAAGGCATAGGAATTCTACTTTATACGCTGCTACCGACCTACTTCCTTGAACCAAGTTCAGGAATACTCTATGCTGCACATCCACATAGCTCGTCCCAATATACTTACTTTGGAACGCCGTTCTGAAGTGATCCCAGGTGATATGGTCAGCTACAGTACCCTTCTTAACTGTAAGCCACCATTGATATGCTTCGTCCCGGAGAAGAGACACCACTCTCTTCAGCTTCTCTTCATCCGTAAAGTCGAGATCATCCATTATCCGCTCCATTGCTTCCAACCAGTAATCCGCTATACTAGGAGCTAAACCAGAAATTCCCTTAAACACTTTCGCCCCGTTGGCTCTCAGTCGCTCTGGCATAAACTTTCGGGCTCCTATGCCCATGCCTGCCCCAGCAACCCTCTCTAAGACTCGTAACATTTCCTGAGATACATCATCATCTCTGGCCGTCTGATCTTGAAATTTCACCTCCACAGCTAGTGGCACTGGTACCTCATTCCTTGACTCGTGACCAGACCCTACGGGTTCTGACACAGTAATCCTACCTCTACCTTGGCCACGCACACCATGTCCTCTAGTGCTCATTCTACCATTTACAATTTATCTGATTAAAAATTTTATAAATTAATTCTTTCTTCCACTGATCAATAACGGACAGTCTTATGGAAAATAGTTTTAACAGTAGTTCTTTCGAATTCAGATTCTATCTACAAGTTCAGTTCTCAAATCAGTATTTCCTAGTTCTAGAATACACATTCAATCAACATCCATTACACATCAACACACAAGCAGCATCATGAACTTACATTCATCACCTAGGGGTATTTTCGCCAATTCACTACCTAGGGGTATTTTCGTAATTTTAACCTACAGGGGTATTTTTGTAATTTTCCAAAATAAGGTATCTTGGTGATTTTATAAAATAAGTGTATTTTGGTAATTTTACAAATTTTGGTAACTTCCGTAAATTAGGGGTAATTTAGTAATTTCTCAAACAAGGGTACTTTGGTAATTTTCAAGCAAGGGTATTTCGGTAAATTTCCTCAACCTAGGTTGTTTTGGATAATTTACAAAATCAGGGACATACAAGTAATTTTATAAAAATAGGGTATTGGTCCCTTTCGGGTTTTAGTTATGAATTTTGGCCTGTCAACAAGTCCTCGTGGCTAAGGCGAACAGTCACTACGCACCAGGTAGGATTCCAGAAAAGAGAAGGTGAGTCATTAGAACCGCTTAAATACCAAGCTCTTCCTGAATCCAATCCTAGACATGCGTAAGCTTGTTTCCACACCCTAACCCCGTGACTTGTTCACAGACATGTTTAATTAAGAAAAAATAAGTCTTATGAGATTTGAAGAAGTGTTTATACTAAACCTAAAGTCCATCAACACTATCCTACTAGTCTACGTCCATAAAGACCATCAAGCCCATCATATATATCACATCAAAGGTTAGAGTACTTACCTGGGTGGATTGGGTGCCGGTAGACTCGAAGGCCATATCTTCCAAAACTGTTCTCAACTTACATTACTTTCATAAATTCCTACTAGACCCATTTCACAGCTCGAGTTTTGAACTGGGCTCTGATACCAAAAATGTAACACCCTAAACTCGACCCATACGTCATTACCAGATCTGGTATGCAACAGGTTAAATCTTAAAAACTTTGCTTCGATGGGTTTTGAAAAGCCTCAGTTTTTTTTCATTAATCGTGATATTTGTGAAAAAGTTTGAAGAACTTATCCTTTGCGTCAGTTGAGTTTGAAAAGCCCATTTATCATTTCATTTTATTATTAAGACTTTGGAAAAACATAGGCTTATAAGCATGTGACTTATTAAGGGTGAAAATAAAATAAAACGAGTAACACATAAATTGGAAACCTAAGTTATGGGGCCTTATTACAAAAATATTCCCAAAAATTTATATTTTAAACGAAAAGTCAAAGACAGTCTATGAAAATAATAATAGTTGTAACATCCCCAAACCCGGCCCACGAGCCTCGACCGGATCTGGTATGTCACTGCGGAAAACATTTGCGAAGAATTTGTCTTAAAGGTGAAAACGTGAAAATTTGTGAACTTTAATAAAACATTGTGTATTTAAAAGCCCATTAAAATTTAGTTGTTATAAATTCCCAGATTAAAACTTTTACATAAGTTATTATAATATAAATCGATTCAAAAAGTATTTTTCCATTATTAGTTCAATTAATAAAATAAACTTCAAACCATAAATAAAGTTTCCCAAATACCATAAGTGGCCCTTATTACATCAAATAAATTCCCAAAAGACTGATAATATAAAATGTATAAAAATAAGAAAATCAACTTTTGCATGGGCCACCTTGTATCCACTCCAACCCGATCCAAACTTTATGCATCACCTGCGATGTTAATAAAATTTGGGTGAGTCAAACGGACTCAGTGCATAGTTATTTCACATATTTCCCCATATGGGCTTGGCCCATATCCACACAGTCCATATACATAAATTATGCAATTATGAAGCCCAACCCAACCTAATATCCATCCGTCACACCTACCTCGGCAGACCTGCTGCTCAAGGCCGTGGCTAACCCACCGATCAACTAAGTGATCCCACATATCAATCGGTCTACGGTGATGCACACAGCTATCATCCGCCGAGATGGGCACCTAGCCAACACCTCCCTTGATGAAGCACATAGCTAACATCAAGCGCTAATGTAGCACAAGGCTAACTTTAGACCACGTACATAAATATGTACACCCTTTCCTTCGATTTTCACATCCCAAGCCCCATGCATATATGTGTATCATGTCAGATTAACATTTAGAGTAAGTATTCATCACATGCTCACCACAAATATCACACATATATCATAGGCAAAATAGAGCATCGACACGATTAATTGATTACCCACTACGGTATCGAGTCTTAGCCATTATTTCCGGCTAACATACACATCATAAACATACATACATAACAACAAACAAATAACAGGAGAATAGTGCGATAACTACGCACCGACTATTTAGCTAAATCCGAACTATTTAAATCTAACGGATCTTGGAGCGTGGTTTTCCTCCTCCTTAATGCCGATTTGGTCTTCTACCAAATCCCGAATCCACACTTAATATTCTTACGAAAACGAATCAAAATCCTGAAAGCTCCTCTTAATCATTGTCAAATTGCCTAAACATCCATAACCCAAAATCGGTCAACACTAATAAACATAATGGCCTATGGTAGAATATTAACAACCTCTTTCCTATTTCTTACGAATCCCAAATCACACATTTGTACCCAAAAGCACTGTCGAAATCCCTATAGTCACGCAGTCGAGAATAGGCCATAAATAAACATCTAAACAAATGGCCCTTGGTAGAATACCTTATAAATGACCTTGTTAAATTGAATCCAGAAAGAATCCTAGTGCTTCCTCCTTGCTACACATAAAAGAGCATATATTACTATGGCCTCTAAACATATTGACCACCCATATAACCAAGGCCTAACCATATGGTTTGGCACACTCATGAGGAAAATCCAAAATCGATTACTAGAGAAGGATCTACTTACCAACTCGTTGCTTGAAGAGACTTAAAGAAGAAAGGTTCCACAACAAGATTGGCTAGCCTTTCAAATGGTAGCGCACACCTGGCTATGGCTCAAAATAATGATGAAGAAGAAAAGGAAATAAGGCTTATAAGGTTCTGGCTATGGCCTCCAAAGAAGAAATTTAAAGCTTTCATGAGGATTGTTTTGACTTTGAGAATCACAAGCAAAGAAAGAAGAAAATAATGCTACCTATTATGGCAAGAACTTAGTAGAATTGGGGTTGAAGAAAAGAAAAAGAATGAGAAGGAGGATTGAGAAGAAATTCGCGAAGACTAAAAGAACCATAAATAATTTCGGCACTCACTTCTTATCTAGCTTCAAACCGACTAGGCACCCACCAAGAATCCCACATTCGCCACCAACCTTTCTCCTATCATATCCCACTTTCTTCTCCTCCTTTATCTCTTATCCTATTATTTAAAATAAATCAAACACAATCCCAATTATCTGCCTATTTAACTGAATAAAAAATAAATCCACACTTGTTCAAAATAAATTAAATAACCCACATCCATCCACTATCTTAATATTTAAAACAAATAAAACAAAATCCTCAATTATCTCCCCACTTAAAATAAATAAATCCCACTCTTTAGCCAAATTTTAAAAAAAAAGAAACAAGCCTTATCCCATCTTTTAAAGTCCCATTGCCGTCCCACTTCTCTCCACTCTTGACGTTAAAGGCCCAAAAATAAAACACACTCCTTGTAGCCAACAAGATTCGAACCTCTTCCCTCCTGAAGCCCCTTTGACGCAAACGCCCCAAGCTACCTTACTGCTAGTTCTTTTGTGTCATCTACTCCCCATAATTTCTTTTAAAGCCTCCTTAGCCCAGCTTCCCTTCTTGACACAAAGAGCAAAATAAAAACACACCTATGCTGCCATCAAGACTCGAACTCCAGGCCTGCACCAGGCTTATGGCGTCATTTCCAGGCCCTTAAGTGGCGCCTTGCAGCCACTTTGCCAAGCCTTCTTTCATGTCCAAAAGCGCTTATAACTTCCCTTAAGCCCTCTTTAGCCCAATTCCCTTTTTAATGCCAGAAATAAAAGTCTCCAATGCTTTCCATGTTGCTCGAACCTCCTCTCCCTTGGTACTCCCTTTAACGCAACCTTCTCCCTTGCACCCTTAGCCTTCATGCCACTTTACCACATGGTTCCTTGTGTCATGCTTCACACGAAAATATCCTTAAGGCCTCTTTGCCTAGTATCCTTTTTTCACTTAAAATTCCAATATTTTTCAAGCATTTCCCCTTCACCTAAAGTTCTCAAAAACTCCTAAAACACATCCAAACATACACTAAGCTCACCAACACTTGAATTATGCCACAAATGCATAACCCTTAATCTGGGATATTACAGTTCTACCCTCCTTAAAAATAATTTCATCCTCAAAATTACTTAGCTAATTGCACTCCTACTCACCACACTATGCTTACACTGCACACTCTAATCTTATAAAAATATCATACTTCCTATGCACAATCTCTAAGTTCACATGCAAGGCTTTAAACACTTTCACTAGCGATACAAAAAAACTCTACAACAATCAAAGGAATTAAGGGTATTTCGGAAATAAGGAACGTAGCCGTTGTCACATCCGCACAACTTCCTCCTCGCGATGGCGTATTTGCGCATAAACCAACCTTGGCTGCCTCGTATACGCACCTTGACATCTCGCTTGGCGCCCACGACCTCGGCACGAACCATTTCCTCCATGGTTGAACCACGACCCTTGTCACTTGTTGACCACCTACCTTTGTTGCTCATAATCTTGGCACGCTTGTCCAAGAGCCCCATTCGGATTCTGAGGACAATCTTTAATCAAATGAGTCTTAGACTTACATCCGATTCTAGCACTAGCCAACATGATACCTCCCACATTGAGCACATGGACGGTCTGAATTTCCAGTAGCTAGCTTCGTGCCACGAACAAAATTCTCGACCCTCAGTCTTTTCTGAAAGTTCTCAGACGGTTCTGACGATCCAAAACTTCTCTTATCCCGATTCCTCTCCTTATCTCTGTTCTGCCTCATAGAGTCCTTAATCCCTTCAGCTACCTTAGCCTTCTCTACTAGCACAGCGAACTCCCACTCCTGATGTGGAGCTATCAATAATTTCAGGTCGTCCCTTAATCCATCCTCGAACTGGACACACCGCTCATGCTCCGTAGCCACTACTCCTCGAGCATATCGGCTTAACCTCAGGAATTTAGCTTCGTACTCTACTAAAGACTTATTTCCTTGAACCAGCCCCAAAAAGGCCTTCCTCTGCTCATCAACATATCTGGTTCCCACATATTTCTTCTGATACGCCGCCTTCACATACTCCCAGGTTAGATCCTCAGCTGTGGCACCATCCCAAATTGTGAGCCACCACTGATACGCTTCATCTCGTAGTAGCGCCACCATTCCTTTCACTTTCTCCTCAGGGGCCAGATCCAACTCATCCATAATTCGTTCCGTTGCCTCCAACCAATACTCAGCAGTACTGGGTGCCACACCAGATACTCCACGAAACACTTCAGCTCAATTGGCTCGGAGTCGCTCAGGTATAGACTTCCTAGCTCTCATATTTCCACCTACTCTAGCCACCATCTCAAGAACTCGCAGCACCGCCTGTGATACAGCATCATCCCCCGTCTGATCTTGCTGCTCAACACCAAAAGCTGGTGGTAGTGGCGGTGGTACCCCATTCTCAGATCCTTGACCCGACTTAACGGGTTTCGACACGGCCATTCTACCTCTACCGCGTCCACAATGACCTCGTCCTCTAGAAATCATGTCTAACGTCACAATTTAATCTGATTAAAAAGTTTTATGCATTAGAAATTTTGTTTCACTGTTTATCCACGAACAAATTTTATGATAAGAAGTTTCCAAAAGTAGTTCTTTCGATCAATCAAAGTTTTAGTTTAAGTTCACTATTCTAATTCAGAGAATCACATTCTCATTCACATTCATCCAGAACATTCACTTCACTACTTTGGGCATTTCGATCATTCCCTACCCTGGGGTAATTTAGTCATTTTTCCTATAGGGTATTTGGTAATAAATCGGGGTCAATTTGAAAATCACAAAAGTCATTTCAAAATTTTCCAAACTCATGGGTATTTTTAAAAGAAAGATTTTCCAAACACGGGTATTGCAGAAATTTACAAAAATCGGGGTTATTTTCGTAATTTAAGTAAACTAGGGGTAATTTGGTAAATTTCCAAATTAAGGTATTTTGAATTTTCACAAAATAGGGTTTTCGGATACTTTTGCAAAGTAAGAAAATTTTATTAAAATCGAGGTAGTATGGTAATAAAATTTTTTCCAAGCCGTGGGCATTTTAGTAATTTTACAACCAAGGGCATTTTGTAATTTTGTAAATCGAGAGATATTTTGGAAAAATTTTCTAGATCTTTTGCTATAATTAAAAGGGTAATTTAGGGATTTTAAAACTAGAGTTTCCATAAAAGTACGGCTAGTCCCTTTCGGGTTTTAATTATTGGGTTTAACCCGTGAATAAGTCCTCTTGGTTAGGGTGAATCGTTACTGCGCACCAAGTAGGAATCGAGTAAAGAGGAGGTGAGTCACTCGGACTGCTTAAATACCAAGCTCTTACCGAATCCACTCCTAGACATGCGTACAATGGTTGCCACACCTTAACTCGGTGACTTACTTCACAGGTTTGTTCGGTCGTTTTTAAGTCTTATGCATGTGTTTGAGTAGACTAGTCATAGGGTTCAATAGCCCTAATATTCTAATCTATGAGCCCAAATAAGCCCATAACATTTCACATATAAATCACTTCAATAGTTAGAGATACTTACCTGGCGGACTTCGGGCCAGAGGTACAGGTGCCATGCCAGAATAAGCCTGAAAAAAAAGTCCATATTTTGAAAAGCCCATTTTTAAAAACTATTTTCGGGCCCAAAACCTCAAAGTTGAGTTTTGAACCGAGCTCTGATACCAAACTGTAACACTCCCAAACCCGGCCCACGAGCCTTGACTGGATCTAGTATGTCACTGCGAAAAACATTTGCAAAGAATTTGTCTTAAAGGTGAAAACGTGAAAATTTGTGAACTTTAATAAAACATTGTGTATTTAAAAGCCCATTAAAATTTAGTTGTTATAAATTTCCAGATTAAAACTTTTACATAAGTTATTATAATATAAATCGATTCAAAAATATTTTTCCATTATTAGTTCAATTAATAAAATAAACTTCAAACCATAAATAAAGTTTCCCAAATACCATAAGTGGCCCTTATTACATCAAATAAATTCCCAAAAGACTGATAATATAAAATGTATAAAAATAAGAAAATCAACTTCTGCATGGGCCCCCTTGTATCCACTCCAACCCGGTCCAAGCTTTATGCATCACCTGCGATGTTAATAAAATTTGGGTGAGTCAAACAGACTCAGTGCATAGTTATTTCACATATTTCCCCATATGGGCTTGGCCCATATCCAAACAGTCCATATACATAAATTATGCAATTATGAAGCCCAACCCAACCTAATATCCATCCGTCACACCTACCTCGGTAGACCTGCTGCTCAAGGCCGTGGCTAATCCACCGATCAACTAAGTGATCCCACATATCAATCGGTCTACGGTGATGCACACAGCTATCATCCGCCGAGATGGGCACCTAGCTAACACCTCCCTTGATGAAGCACATAGCTAACATCAAGTGCTAATGTAGCACAAGGCTAACATTAGACCACGTACATAAATATGTACACGCTTTCCTTCGATTTTCACATCCCAAGCCCCATGCATATATGTGTATCATGTCAGATTAACATTTAGAGTAAGTATTCATCACATGCTCACCACAAATATCACACATATATCATAGGCAAAATAGAAACCTCGACACGATTAATTGATTACCCACTACGGGTATCCACCATCTTAGCCATTATTTTCGGCTAACATACACATCATAAACATACATACATAACAACAAACAAATAACAGGAGAATAGTGCGATAACCACGCTTTGCTCATTTAGCTAAATCTGAACTATTTGAATCTAACTAGATCTTGGGCGTGGTTTTCCTCCTCCCTTAATGCCGATTTGGTCTTCTACCAAATCCGAATCCACACTTAATATTCTTACAAAACGAATCAAAATCCAAAGCTCCTCTTAATCAACATCAAATTGCCTAAACATCCATAACCCAAAATCGGTCAACACTAATAAACATAATGGCCTATGGTAGAATATTAGCAACCTCTTATCTATTTCTTACGAATCCTAAAATCACACACTTGTACCCAAAAGCCTGTCGAAATCCCTATAGTCACGGTTAGAATCGGCCATAAATAAACATCTAAACAAATGGCCCTTGGTCGAATACCTTATAGACTCACCTTGATAAATCGAATCCCGAAAGAATCCCTAGTGCTTCCTCCCTTCGGCTACACATAAAAGAGCATATATTACTATGGCTTCTAAACATATTCGGCCACCCATATAACCAAGGCCTAACCATATGGTTCCGGCACACTCATGAGGAGAATCCAAAATCGATTACTAGAGAAGGATCTACTTACCACCTCGTTGCTTGAAGAGATTTAAAGAGGAAAGGTTCCACAACAAGATTTGGCTAGCCTTTCAAATGGTAACTGCACACTCGGCTATGGCTCAAAATAATGATGAAGAAGAAAAGGAAATAAGGCTTATAAGGTTCGGCTATGGCCCTCCAAAGAAGAAATTTCTGGCTTTCATGCGGAGTGTTTCGGCTTTGAGAATCAAAAGCAAAGAAAGAAGAAAACAATGCTACCTATTACGGCAAGAACTTAGTAGAATTGGGGTTGAAGAAAAGAAAAAGAATGAGAAGGAGGATTGAGAAGAAATTCGGCAGAAGACTAAAAGAACCATAAATAATTTTGGCACTCCCTTCTTATCTAGCTTCAAAACCGACTAGGCACCCACCAAGAATCCCACATTCGGCCACCAACCTTTCTCCTATCATATCCCACTTTCTTCTCCTCCTTTATCTCTTATCCTATTATTTAAAATAAATCAAACACAATCCCAATTATCTACCTATTTAACTAAATAAAAAATAAATCCACACTTATTTAGAATAAATTAAATAACCCACATCCATCTACTATCTTAATATTTAAAACAAATAAAACAAAATCCTCAATTATTTCCCCACTTAAAATAAATAAAAATAATCCACACTTATCCTACTCTTTAGCCAAATTTTAAAATAAAAGAAACAAGCCTTATCCCATCTTTTAAAGTCCCATTGCCGTCCCACTTCTCTCCACTCTTGACGTCAAAGGCCCAAAATAAAACACACTCCTTGCGACCAACAAGATTCGAACCTCTTCCTCTCTGAAGCCCTTTGACTTAAGCGCCCCAAGCCACCTTCTTCTTGGTTCTTTTGTGTCATCTACTCCCATAATTTCTTTTAAAGCCTCCTTAGTGACTTCCTTCTTGACACAAAGAGCAAAATAAAAACACACCTATCCTGCCATCAAGACTCGAACTTCAGACCTGCACTAGGCTTATGGTGTCATTTCCAGGCCCTTAAGTGGCGCCTTGCAGCCACTTTGCCAAGCCTTCTTTCATGTCCAAAAGCGATTATAACTTCCCTTAAGCCCTCTTTAGCCCAATTCCCTTTTTAACGCCAAAAATAAAAGTCTCCAATGCTTCCCACGTTGCTCGAACCTCCTCTCCCTTGGTACTCCCTTTAACGCAACCTTCTCCCCTTGCACCCTTGCGCCTTCATGCCACTTTACCACATGGTTCCTTGTGTCATGCTTCACACGAAAATATCCTTAAGGCCTCTTTGCCTAGTTTCCTCTTTTCACTTAAAATTCCAATATTTTCCAAGCATTTCCCCTTCACCTAAAGTTCTGAAAAACTCCTAAAACACATCCAAACATACACTAAGCTCACCAACACTTGAATTATGCCACAAATGCATAACCCCTAATCTGGGATATTACAATAGTCTTCTTGATGGCCCCTCGAGTCTGCCTCGGCTCCCATGTCCACGGTCTACTGCTCATCTGTAGAGTGGGAAAAAGCATAAATGGGTGAGTCATAAAGACTCAGTGTGCAAAACTTGAAAACACATAAAAGCCTAGGGCCCACAAACACATTATGGGCCTTGGCTCATATACAATGGTAAAAAAATATGTCATGAAACATGGCCCATCCCAAAACCTAAGAGTCCATCCTCTACACATCTCCGTACCAACCATCACACCGTGGGGATTTCTACAATCAACCCTCCACACACCACGTCGACAGCTGTGCTGCCTATCATAAAGACCGATCCCTGATACGAACCTCAGAAAATACATTTAGTATTTTGACAACTATGCTACCTGTTATAAAGACTGATTGTTAATGTGAACCCTTGTGGCAAAGCCACCGATCGCCCCGCGACCTACTCCCCTTCTTTAAATCAATCAATTAATCCCATCCCATGCATACACACATACAAGAATCAAAACATCAAGCCATCTAACAGATCTCATACTTTCACATGCTTTGATACACATAGAAAAGTTTCTATGATTACGTACCTTGCATCCCTTGCCTACCCTTTTTGGGTAACACATTTGTTCATCTGACCTCTCTTTAGCTTTTAGCCTATAGCATACATATAAGATAACAAAGCTTATGTGTCAAGAATCTACACACCTTATTACGGTTAAGATGACACCCTCTATGTCGACACTGTCAAAAGTCGATACGACTACTATCTGCCTAAAATGCTATTCAAAAGCCGGTCCACAACCTGGCGACCAATCTCGAACAACGGAAACTACTCATTTCTTAAACTTAGGGATTGGGTTTACGGACCTAATCCTCTCCTTTTCCTGATCCATATTTGATTCCATCCAAAAAGTCCTTGTCAGAATTACTATAGCGAAATAGGGTTGTTAAACCATATATGAGTTAAGATCTCAAATATGATAGCGAATCTAATAGGAATCTAAAGGAAACCCATTACCTTGAAATCCCAAAATTGATAGGATACTTAGAGATTAATGGCTTCCAACTTTTTGAGATCTAGATGATTCGATCTACTATGATTTCCCGAAGTGCCACCCAAAAGAACATGTGATTAGAGAAAAATTTAAACTAAAGATGACCTATCAATCAACTAGCCATTCGACTATAGCCTCAAAACTAAAAGAGAAGGGAAAAAGAATAGAAGAAAATCGACACCTACCTTTACAGGGAATTCGACAACTTCCAGGAGATTTCGGCTTTATGGAGAAATCGTCACAAGAGAAAAGAATGGAAAAAGAAAGTGAAGTGAGAGGTTTCGACTTTTAGAAAAGAAGAGAGAACATAAATTACAGAGAAAGACTGATAATTTCGGCACAGAGAATGAGGAAAAGAATAGGGTTTAAATGTCAGAATTACAGAGATACCACCCCTATTTATAAAGAATTTCGGTAGTTGCTTATCAAAACCCAAAAGTGCCCTTTTTGATAACTAATAATTAATCAAATAATGGGGGAAAATTTGGCACCCCTTTAACATGAAGAAACCGATTCCTTCCCCCTCTAGGAGATGGAATTTTGGCCAACTCTACTCTCAGCAGATAGCTCCTATCTTTTCTCCTTTATCTTGATCTATTCACCTTTAGGAGAGGCCTAAATAACACCACCTCTCCCTATTATTATCAGCACAATATCCACATTATCCAACAGATAAATCTTCCTATTCTAAAGCATCCTAGCTGCCCCCACTCTCCTCACCTTTTAACACCAAAAATAATTAAAATAAATAAGTGGGTAATGCGACTCGAACTTTGGATTCCCTTACTGCTTTTCACGCCACTGTCCACTGGGCCACTAGCCCATTTTTGAGTTTTAATTCGCGAACAATATCTTTTAAGCCCGGACCTATCTAGCTTTCCACTAAAGTGCCCAAACAGAAAATTTTATTAAGGCTTCAGCCCAAACCTGAGCCCAATCTGAACCCCTTAAGCACTCTAATTATCATATTGAACATAACACACATCAAATGCAAAGGCCCATTATGTCAGGATGTTACAAAGGTAGCTGGGAGAAATATTTGCCGTTGGCTGAATTTACGTATAATTAACAGTTATCAGTCAAGCATAAAAATGGCTCCGTTCGAGGCTTTATATGAGCATAAGTGTAGAAGCCCGTTGTATAGGTCTAAATTGAATAAAAGAAAGATAGTTTGTATTGATCTATTTCGTGAAATAGAAGACAAAGTTTGAGTTATCTGAGATAATTTGAAAGCTACATTTGATCATCAAAAATCGTATGCTGACCTTAAACGTAAAGATATCGAGTTTTCTGTAGGTGAAAAAGTATTCCTAAAATATTATTTATAGAAGAAAAGATAATTTAAAAGGTTTTCACTTGCGAATTCAAGAGAATGTTAGAAAACTAAGAAAACTATCTAAAATTCCTAAATATTGCATATTTATAACAAAAGAAAATAAATGAATCTAATTACTTAGTCCCGGATAAGAATAAAAATTAAATTCTAATTCAAGAATAGTATCGTAATAATGATACTTTGACTCTTTTGTCGAGTTGCTATCATGGTGTCTTCCACGTATGAAGTTCTAGAAAGAATCTGTCGTCATGGAATACGTCATGGTTGTTTCCACGCGTCTTCCTCTGGCGTCATGGATGACTTCATGGTTGTTTCCACGCCTTCCTTGCGACTTCCTTTGTTTGTCTTCATGTTCTCGGGTTCATTTCTTATCTCGCCCCGGTGAAGTGAACTTAACCAAATTCATAACATTTTTCACATTTTGATGGTTTGACTTTATCATTCGTCCAAAATAAATAAGTATCTTGGTGTGCATGTTTTATCTGGACTTGATGAAATTGGCAAGAGATGGTTGTTGACAAATGCTCGGATCTTCTTGGGCGCTAAGAGGTTTTCCTCCAAGCCAAGTAGAAATTTTCAGTTTGATTTGACTTATGATTTGATGTGAAAATAATAGACAAAATCATCGTGAAAATCTTAGCTTGAGAAATAAAAGAGTTGAGAAATAAATCTATATCATTAGTTAAAGTCCTATGGCATTGACATGAAATATAAGTTTCCAAAAATAGAGTTTCTTTGTTTACAAATCTCTTGTTTTAGAAAATATTTCCATGGGTAGAACTTGTCTACATTTGGGAAACATTTTATTAAAATAGGAGTAGTTCTCCTTTGTTAAGAAAACATGAAATATCAAGAAGATTGTTTATCTCTAAACCTTTTCTCTAGTAAGATTTTGAGGACATAAATTTCTTTCAAATGGTTGGTTTACCACTTGGGAGAGTTGTCATATCCCATTTTCAAGTGTTTAGGATTTAAAACAATGATTTTGGGACCACAATGGTGTTTTTGGGCTTTGTTTTGCATCCACGAATCCTTGTTTGGAGTTCATTGGTGCTTTTCCTTTGTTGGGCTTTTTATTTTCTCCCATTTTTATATGCTTTTTCCTCTATCCATGAGGTCGAAAAACATTAGGTCGCTAATAGCGTTTCTACACGGATAATATTCTTTTATGGGTTAATTAATATTTATGGAGTTACATTAGAGTCATATTAAGTTTTGATGAAGAAATTTCAATGTTTAGTTAGTTAATTTAATAAAAGGACTAAATTGTCGTATTCCTCGGTTTGAGAACTAGAAGACACAAAACTTAGTAATTATTGAATTGTATTGACTTGATAGCTTGGTTTGGAATTACTAAATAGAGGAGGACTTATGAAACAAAAAGTCTATAAGGTTTAAAGATGGGTTTTACCTTAAATCCAATTATAGGCCTTTAAATTATTAAAATTGTAAGATTAGAACTAAGGGTAAAATGGTAATTATAAAATTTAACTAAAGTAAAATAAAATACATTTGCTATATAATAGTATATTATATGAGAGTAGGAAAATTAGTTAAGGAGATAATCAACTTCACAAAGTGTTCCACTAGAAATTGAAGAAGGAACTACTCCTATTTTTAATAAAAAACTCCAGTTCTACCCATGGAAATATTTTGGAACTTTAAGTTTGATTAGCTCAAGTCTTTGCATGTAAGCTCATTTTAACTTGTTTCAAAATCTCTTTTGATTTATAATTTTTTATGTCTCGATTATCTCATTTTGATATCATTGTCTATTATTTTCACATTGAAATAACTAGGTCCAAGAAGATCCGGAGCATTTGTAACCCATAGCTTTATAGCTTTTTGAAAGCTGTTAAGAATTTTGAAATGTATCATTGATGAATTCTTGATATTATGATGTTAAAGGATGAATTAGAGTTATTAGTTATTGGTTATGAGTAAATTATAAAGTAGTTTTGTTCATTTTTTAGTAAAGGATTAAGTTGATTAAATGTTATAGTTGATAGGAATTTTTGTGAAATTAGTATAATGAGGGTTGAATATAGTAGCGTAAAAATTTATAAGCATGATTTGTTACAAAATTTTGTTAATTGTGGAATTTTGAAGGTAAGGACTAAATTATAAAGAATGTGAAAGTTTAGGGAAAATGTGTAATTAATGAAAAGTTAAGGGTCATATGCATTGAATTGATGTGAAATGTTTTTATAATTAATAGATTGTATTTAATTATTATATAGATCAAGAACCGAATCAAAAAGATAATAATCGAGGAAAAAGGAAAATCGTAGAGTAGTCCCTTCTTTTAATCGAAAATAATCGGAGGTAAGTTCATAGTACTTTAAATTGTACATGTGAACTTATAGATATTATGTTATTAGTTCTAGTTATTAGTATTCATAAGTGAGTAATTTATTAGGTATATGTTACATCCATTATTGCAAATGAGTACGAATGAAAGCGAATATTTGATGGTTACAATGCTTGAAATTGTATTTATTTGAAGATGCTATATTGAGTATATTGTTTTTATGGAATTAATGAAGTGCCTCTAAACAATGAATATGTTTAAATGGAAATGAAATTACATGTAATGTCCGGTTGAACATAGTAATCGCTAGGATATGGTTGGCATGCCAATAGGTTTAGAATGCGCACTTGTATAGGATTTGCACTTCGGTTGCTCTGTTACACTTCGGTGTCTTTGATTCGCACTACGGTGCCTATACTTGCACATTTGTGCCTCTTTTTGCACTTCGGTGCCTTTGTATTGCAACAATGATGCCTCTGGTGTGGTGTAGTTACCCAAGTATCCGAGTCGAGTTACTTAGTTCATCAGGATTAATGTTTATGGAAGGTACAATTGAGCTATGGATGTAAATGTAACAGCCCGATTTAGGGCCTAGTCAGAATGATGGTTGTGAGACCACAAATCCAAAGTAGAAATATATGTTTTATGGTTTTTATGAGGTCTATGACATGGTTGCATGGTTGTGTGAAAATTTCATGAAGAAATTTTATGATTTAGTGATCATTTTATCTTTTAGGACTAAATTGCAAAAATTCAAAAATATGAGATTCTAGATGTTTTAAGTATGAGATAGCATTATAAAATTTATTAGAGGTCCTTATTTAGTAATTAGACCATTATATCTCATGATGGACAAAAATGGGCATGGAAGAAAAATCTCAAGGAAGGGCCTTAAGGGCATTTTGGTCATTTGGATAATAAATTAATAAAAAGGGAAAAAGAAGTCAAAATTGGTGTCCATCTTCATCCTCCATAGCCGAAAACTTGAAGGAGCCGTATTTAGTGTTTTGTTTCACTTTCAAACTTGATTGTAAGTACCTCCTAGCCCCGTTTTTATGTTCTTCGTATTTTTGAAATCCTTGTAGCTTGATCTAGCTATTTCTACCACTATTTTGAGCTAGAGTTTGTGTTTAAAATGTTACCCATGGATGACATGCATGTATTTTGATGTCTAGTAGTAGACTATGAAATTTTGAAGTGTGATAAATAACTTTTGCTAGATGATTTTTGGTGAAATCGATAAAAAGGACTTATTTGCAAAAAAAGAAATAATGAGTATAAAATGTAAGATAGTTAAAATTTTGGGCTGCTATAAGAGAGATTATGAATAGGCTAGGCTTGGGTGTGAGAAAATGAACACATTTTATCACACGAGCCTAGGGACCATTTTGCAAATATGTGAAAGTTTAGGGACTAAATTATAATTTTTACCAAAGTCTGATTCATGGGCTGTTTTAGTCAATGTGATAATTAAATAAGTGAAATTTTTCATTATAGATCAAGAAACATGAAGTCCAGACCTAAACTGAGGAAAGAATAAGGTGGTGGACTAAATTAAACAACCATCTATATTTTGGTACCAATGTAAGTTGGTGTGTAATAAATCAACATTATGTTATTATGTATTTAAATGCTTGATATTAGATGAAATGTATATTCTTTTTATGAAATTGGTTAAAGAGGTCTCGATGAAAAATATGATGAAGTTTTACTATATCGAAGTCCTAGTTGAGCCTTAGGAATAGAAAGGATACCCTTGCCACGACATTAGATCAATAAGATCCCAAATAAGACCATATCTGGTATATGGCATCGGCATCAACATGTGATCCCATGTAAGACCATTTCTGGGATATGGCATCAGTATTGAATAGTGATTCTGTGTAAGACCATGTCTGGGACATGGCATCAATATACGATCTCGTGTAAGAACATATCTGGGATATGGCGTCGGCATCGATATGAGATCCCGTATAAGACCATATCTAGGATATGGCATCGACACCGACATGTGATCCCTTGTAAGACCATATCTGGGATATGCCTTTGGCATCTTACTACGTGTATGACAATTCCCGAGTATCCTTCGATTTCCAAGTGGTTCAACGGGGTAAATAATTAAAGTTTATGATAAGGATGGAAAAAAAGAGAGGCTGGAGTTATGTGATGAGTGATATAGGTACATATCCGAAACTCACGAGAAAAGAGTCCGGTATGTGATATGTGGTTGGTAAGAGTGAGCATGAGTAAGCCATGTCAATGTTGCTTGAGAATCTTGTGTTAATTCGTAATGTAATGTGTGGATGTTTTCACAAGATTTTATGTTGTTATTTATTACATGCAAACCTACTAAGTTTTATGCTTACTCCCTCTCTTTTCCCTTTTCTTATAGTATCGCCAAGCTAGCTCGGGGATCGTAGGACGTCGGAGCTCGATTCACACTATCAAGCTATTCTTTTGGATATAGTAAAGTTTGATTATTTTGGGTATGGCATGAATAGGAACTTGGTCATTTTGTTATATGTCATATTGGTTAGCCAAGGTGTTGGCTATTAATGTTACTTATTTCATTTTGTAAATGGCCATTGGAATTGGCCAAAACTAGTTAAGTTATATCTATTTAATAACGATGAAATTCATGGAGTGCAAGCTTGTGCAATTGAATGAGTAATGTGTGAAGTATATGCATGATGAACGTAGTATGAAATTAAGGTGTGGATGTCTTGATCGTGGATATTAGAGGTGCATTATTGTTATGCTATGTGTTGCTGGAAATGGTATAAGTGTGGTTGCTTTTTAGGGTGGCAAATGGTTTGGTAAATAACCTTATAATTGTCCATATGGGTAGGCACACAAGCTTGTGTCTAGACCGTGTGTGACACACGGTCTGCCTTATGGGCGTGTAGCCTGGCCGTGTGTCCCCTGCATCTAATTTGCGAAAAATCAAGTTTGTCACACGAGCGTGTGACCCTAAATGTCTGTTGACGTTATAAATAGAATGTCAAGGTTTTCACACACGGGCTAAGACACGGGCATGTCATGGTCGTGTTAGGGACACGGGCGTGTGCCAAGCCATGTGAAAACCCTTGTAGGTTCAAAATTAAAAATAAAATCCACACAGACTAGGGACATGTGAGTGTGTGACACACGACCTACCCATACAGGAGTGTTTCTTTCAACACGAGCATGTGGCCCTATTTTGAGAAAAAAATTATAAGTATTTGTAAGCTTCTAGTTCAGTCTCAGACCACTCTATATGTATGTTACGGGTCTCGTAGGCCCATAATAGGGACAAAATGATTATGAATGAAACGTTTTAAGTTGGAATGAAAATTTATAGCACGATTTTGTGTGATTAAGTATGTTAAGTTTGGTAATGCCTCATACCCCGTTCCGGCATCGAATACGGGTAAGGGGTGTTACAGTAAATGTTGATACTTATTCAAGATGTTAGATGTTATTTGTTCATATGGGAGAACATTTATATTGATAAAATGTTGGTTGTGAATGTGATAAGTTTTTGAGATGAAGATTATGATTATATGTTTTGATATGAGAACATGAACTAATGTAATTTGTGAATTTTGTACTTGAATATCAGGATTTGTATATTATCTCTTTGTATATATTTATCAATCAAGGTAAGTTAGTTTGATGTTTATACTTTAGGCTAACTAAGCTTCTAAAGCTTATTTGTTTCCTTCATGCTCTTTTGTAGTTGTCAAGTTGCGGACTGACCGGACGCATCGATAGGAAGCTCACACTATTCAACATTTTGGTATATTTCGTTCCAAGATGTGGCATGTATATAGGCTTCAGGTTGTTAATATGTTAAATGTTATGTTATAATGTTATATCTAGTTGAATGTTTAGCTTTGAATGTAAACTTAAGTTGGTTTTTTTGTAGGTGAATCTTTAAGGTTAATGATAACTCTTGAAATGAGTTATATTTTATTCCTTTAGACTTGGTTAATTGCCTATACTTAGGTAAGTTTAGTTGCATTTTAGGATTTTCCATTAGTGTTTTTAAGAAATTGCATTAAAAGGTTTGGACTGTGCTTAAATGTTATTACATGTTACTTCTAATTGTTTGCAGGAAGGATTTTAAGTGGCAGGTGTAGAATGAGTAAAAGAAGTAAAAAAGTGAAGGTTTGTCGTGGTGAAAGGATTTTTTTGCCATCGGGGACAGTGGCATCATGGAATGATCTTTGCCAGAGGTTTTTCGCTACGATATAATCCGCCAAACATGAATGCAAAGCATAGAAACAACATCACGTCTTTTTGGTAATAGAAGATGAAATGTTGTAAGAAGCTTGGGAAAGATTTAAAGAACTACTTCAAATATGTCCGATGAATGGGTTTCAGGAATGGACACAGATAGAGATGTTTTATAATGGGTTGAATACACATACGAGAATGGTAGTTGATGCTTCTGCCATTGGTAACTTGTTGGATAAATATTGCACTGAAGCCTATGAAATTTTAGAACGGATTGACAACAATGATTATCAATATCCTACCACGCGAGTTGGGATTGATAAGAGAGCTGCTGGCTCCATGGAACTTGATGAAATCACTTCATTGATTGCCCAAGTATCATCTTTAACTAATATGATCAAAAAAATGAAGAGACCAACTGTAGTTCAAGAGATGAAAGCAGTCGAGCCAGCGTGTGTTTATTGTGGTGAAGACCATGAGTTTGACGAATACCCATCAAATCCATCATCTGTGTGCTACTTGTGTAATTTCAATCAGAACAATAACCCCTATTCCAACATGTATAATCCAGGGTGGAAGCAACATCCAAACTTTAGTTGGAATAATCAAAGTGTGGGGAATTTTAACAATACGGCAAAACAGAATGCCATCAGTATACTACCTAGTAATACTCAACCTATGTCGAGGCAAAATATCCAGCAAGGCCAGTCATCACCTCTATCATCATCATCATCATCTATTGAAGCCTTGTTGAAAAGAATGATGTCATAATTCAAAGTCAAGTTGCATCCCTTCGAGCTCTTGAGAATCGAGTAAGGTAGATAGAAAATAATTTGAGTTCAAGATCACAAAAAGCTCTACCAAATGATACTAAGAATTCGAGATCACAAGAGAAGGAGTCTTGTAAGGAAATTACGCTAAGAAGTGGGACTCGGCTAAATGAAATTGTTACAAATGCCATGGCAGAAGAGGACAAATCAGATTACAATAATGGAAAGATTTTAAAAACATCTGAAAATCACACTACGTTTGGAAAGGCTAAATAAAAGAATGTTTCAGAAGAATCAGATCATCTTTTTGATGGAAATGCTACGGTAAAATAGTTTTAGCAACCTGAAGGACGGTCACCTCCACATTTTCCTCAGGATTTCACAATTGAAAGGCTAAATGAAATCGTTACAAATGCCATGGCAGAAGAGGAAAAATCAGATTGCAACAATGGAAAGATTTTAGAAACGTCTGAAAATCACACTGCGTCAGGAAAGGCTAAACAAAAGAATGTTTCAGAAGAATCAGATCATCTTGCTGATGGAAATGCTACGGTAAAATAGTTTCAGTGACCTGAAGGACGATCACCTCCATATTTTGCTCAGCAATTTCATAATTGTAAACAAGTTGCCCAGTTCAAAAAATTTCTAGATATCTTGAAATAACTTCGTATGTACAAACCGCTAGTAGAAGCTTTGGAGCAGATGCCCAATTATGTGATGTTTATGAAAGACAGACAGTTAAAGAAGTGCAGATTGGGAGAATTTGAGACTGTAGTTCTCACTGAAGGGTGCACAGCAATGTTGATGAATAAGTTACCTCCAAAGTTGAAGGACCCAGGTAGTTTCACTATCCCATGTTCAATATGAAATCAATATGTTGGTAAGGCATTATGTAATTTAGGAGCAAGTATAAATCTAATGCCTATGTCTATTTTCAGGAAGCTGGGAATTGGGAAAGCAAGACCTACTACGGTTACGTTGCAATTTGCTAATCAATCCTACGTATATTCGAAAGGTAAAATTGAGGACGTACTGGTAAGAGTAGATAAGCTTATTTTTCTAGAAGATCTTCTTTTTTTAGAAAGTGAAACAGACAAAGATGTGCTAATTATTCTTGGAAAACATTTTCTTGATATAGGCAGGACTTTAATTGATGTGCAGAAAAGTGAACTGACCATGAGGGTAAATGAATAGCAGATTACATTCAATGTATTCGATGCCTTGAAATGCGCTAATGAGAATGAAGAATGCCATGCCATTAACCTGACAAGGGAAACAGCAGAGGAAGAGTTCACAAGATTTTTCCATAGCAATTTTGATAGTGTTGAAGACTCACTTGAGCGGAGTGACGCAATAATTTTTGAGGACCTTGGTGAACTTGCGGAAGCTAAGTAGCTTGTGGATAGACCAGGGAAGAATTTTGAATCCTTGGATTTATCATATCGCTCTTTCAAGTCTCCTAAACCTTCTATAGAGGAACCTCCCACACTAGAGTTGAAGCCTCTGTCGTAGCATTTAAAATATGTTTATTTGGGAGAAAACAACATTTTTTCAGTAGTTATTTCTGCCGAGTTGACACCCGATCAAGAAGTGAGGTTGTTGGAGGTACTTCGATGATCTAAGAAGGCATTGGGATAGATAATTACCGATATCAAGGGAATCAATCCTGCTATCTGTAAGCATAAAATTTTACTGAAGGATTGCCATAGTAATTCTATTGAACAGCAACTGAGGTTGAATCCAATCATGAAGTTGTTAGAAAAGATATTATCAAGTTGTTAGATGCTAGTATTATTTACCTGATCTCTAACAGCTCGTGGGTGAGCCCTATATAATGTGTACCTAAGAAATGAGGTGACATAGTGATCAACAATGATAACAACGAGCTTATTCCAACTTGCAATGTCACGGGATGGAGAGTATGCATGGATTACCGCAAGCTCAATAAGGAAACTCAGAAGGACCATTTTCCCTTACCATTTATTGACCAAATGTTGGATAGATTAGCTAGGAAAGTTTTCTACTATTTTTTGGATGGTTATTCAGGATATAATCAAATTGCCATAGCTCCAAAGGACAAAGAGAAGAAAACTTTCACGTGTCCATATAGTACTTTTGCATTTAGACGAATGCCATTCTGATGCGATCCCGGCGGCATCATGTCATGCTACAATTCGACGACATCAGAATTGGCCCAAGCACGAGGGGCCCAAGTGCAAAATGAAGCTTTTAATTTCAGTTTGTTAATTTGGCTGCTGGAAAATAATGATTTTTATCCATTTTAGTTGTTTAGTTAAAATTAGTTTAAGACTTTAATTATGTCATAATCTGAACATCTTTAATAAGGGTTTTTAATTATGTCATAGTTTAGGACATCTATAATATATGTTTTAAATCTGTCTTAGTTTAGACGTCTTTAATACTTGTCTTTAGTTCAGACAAATTAAATTGTGTTTAAGCTGAGTTTAAATGTGTTTTTACAAGTTGTTCGCATTGGCTGCTGATCATTCAAATACAAAAGGGCAAATTCAATGGTGCATGTGTTTGTTATTGACCAAATTCAATGCAACATTCATATTCATGGACGTTTGGCAAGATGGGAGCTTAATGTGACCACTTGGTTCATGTTCATGTATGAGCTATATGCATGAACGTCCAAGGGGAAAGAATTTAGTAATTAATGCGACACAATGAATGGTAACATGCATGCACATCATGGAGGATGAAGCTGGAAGATGCATGTAACTAGTTCATGAACCTAAATGCCATTAAGGTGCCTATTTATGAGAATGCATGTTCCATGCAAGTGCATGAATGAACCAAAGAGATGAATGAGAATTTTGGAGATCATATAAGGCACTTGATGTAACATCCTGAATTAGGGGGTTGTTTGCAATTTAATTATTTCTATGTGCATGCTTGAAGAAATAGGTATGCTATGATTGCTTGACATGTTCTAGTGTCTAGTCATAACCCCGGGCTAGGTCTGACTTAGGGCTGAAAATTTCTTTTCAGTGCTTAAGAGGAGGGAGCTAGGTGAGATAGGGGTTAAGAGAAATTATGGGAGAAGCATGGCACAAGGAAACAGGTGATAGAGTGGCTTGGGATGCTACCTAAGGAGCTAGGAAGGGTGCGGCAAAGGAGGGTTCAAGCTGCCGAATTAGCACCTAGGAGTTCTTATTTTTACGTTATATGGAGGAAGTTGGGCTAGGAAGGCCCTAAAAATAAAATGGTAAGGTTTTCGGACATGAAAGTCGGATTGGTAAAAGTGGCGTTGGGCACCACTTAAGGGCCTTGGTGAATGCCGCCCCAAGTAGGAAGGAGGGACTCAAGTTCGAGTCACGTTGGAAGCACAAGGTATGATTTATTTTTTTTTCTGGCGTGAAGGGAGACAGCTAGTGGACTGTTCATGGACTCTCAAATAGATGAAGATAATCTTGATATTACTTTTAAAATTCGGCTGGAAGTATGGGATAAACATTATTCTATTATTTTTATTTTATTTGAAGAAGTGATTAGATAAAAATTATCACAAAAGGGTGAGTGATGGCCGAATGTAGGATTCCTTAGGGACTTTCATAATCGGTTGAGTATAGCAAAGGGGGGGATGCCGAAATTCATTTAACTTGTTTTCTTCTCAATTTGTTTCTTGGCTAATTTCTCCCTAGTCCTCATTGCCTAAAATTCTTCAAACCCCTCTCTTCTTTTG
This sequence comes from Gossypium rotundifolium, assembly GCA_025506655.1. NCBI lineage: Eukaryota > Viridiplantae > Streptophyta > Magnoliopsida > Malvales > Malvaceae > Gossypium > Gossypium rotundifolium. The sequence continues at coordinate 108,046,038 of CP106727.1, read as the reverse complement.
GTTCAACTTGGCCGAACCTATCACCCCCTTTCTACTCAAACTCTATTTTCCATCTTGTGTAAGCCGAATGCCATAATCTTTCTTTTTCTCTCCTTTTTGTTTTAGTCGAATCTCTATTGCTTCTCTTCTCCATGCCGAAATCTTCCTCTTTCTTCTAGCCGAATATCAATCAAGAGTGGATCACTTTTTGGTTCTTCTCCAAATCAGTTTTTGAAAAGGAGGCCCTCGGGACTTTGGAAGCAGTCGTTCTAAGCATCTTCTCTCTGTTGATCAAATACGGTAAGTGGTGGTAAGGACTCTTTTTAGTAGGGAATTCTTTTTATTATTCGAAAAGCTGAAGGCTAACTATTATGTGATCTCAAGGTGTAGCCGATTACAAGTGGTATGTGTGGCTTCGGAATTTGGTTGGAAACCAAATCGGTTTAGGGTAAGTGCCACAAATGAGCCTTCGGGATTTAGTTACTATGGCCAAATAGGCATTGGTAAGGTTGGCCGAATATGTATATGGTCCTAATATTATACCTTTTGTGTGTAGCCGACGCTAGAGTGCTTTGAAGGAGTCTTTCAGGTTTCGATTCTTCAAGGTAAGTGGGTATTTATATTCGGCTATGGGCCATGTATGGTGTTTAAATAGTAACCGATTGTGTGCTATGATTTTAGGGGTTAATCGACAAAGGTTTTCGGGATTTCAAATTGCTTTGGTAAGTGATAACAAAGATTCGGCCTAGGGCCATATTATGGTTATGGGTGCAATTAGTTCTTCGGGATTATTAGTTTAGCCGAATATGGCTTTTTGATACTAACCTATAGTGGAGGAATGTAGGAGCAATACAAGAATACATTTCGGGATTTTGTGATATCGCATAGATTCAGGATTTCTCCTTAGATCTTCGGTTAAACAGGTGTGTAAAACTCTTACATACTTTATTAGTTGGCTTTGCTTAATATGTTACGATTAACTATTTTGATAGTGATTTGCCTTGTGGGCATGTGCATGGATTAGGGTAAGTCGCATGACTTTAAATATATTATATGAATGATATGATGGGTAAGATGCTATGCCATGACTTGTATGCATGATTTATGATAATATGTTAAGCATGTTATGAGCATGTTAGTAGCAGGATTTAAGAGAGGAGGGAATATGCTCATGGATCTGTCACGATGGTTTTGACCACAAGATGGGTTGGCCCCATCGGTTTAATTGTGACTTGGTCACGGTGGTTTTGACCACACCAATGATATAAATTGTGACTAAGTCCTAGTGGTTTGGTACCACCAGTGTTTTTGACCACATATTGATAATTGTGACCTATGGTCATCAGTGGTTTTGACCACACGATGGGTTGGCCCCATCATTGATTTGTGACTCCGATCACCAGTGGTTTTGACCACCAGTGGTTTTGACCACACGGGGTTGTTAAAGGAGTATGGATGGCTAGTTTTGGGTTGCATGTTTGCATGTTTTACTAATATTTTGTTTATGAGTTTGTACTTCCGGGTTGGGGATCTATATCTGAGTCTTGGTGACTCACCCCTTCCCATATCATTTTGCAAATGGGTAGATCGCGGAGATGGAGCCGGAGAGGACTCGAGGCGGCCATGCTTGTTCCTTGGATTTGAAAATTTTACTTAGCGCAGTTTAAGTTTATTAATTACTAAATTTTGGTTTGGGTTGTAATAAGGCCGCTAATTATTATTTTGGATGTTTAAGTAGTTGTTTTACTTCATTTCTACTATATTGCTAATGAACTTATAAATTGTTTAAATGAATCGGTTAAAAGTATTGTTTTCAAAATGGGAAACTTTTACGAGTTTTCAAGGATGCTACTATCGGGTAGCAAAAATTCACCAAGTTAACAGTAACTCTGATAGCTCTAATAAATTAAATGGTCAAATGTTTTCAAGGGTTTCATTTCAACCATGTCTATAAAAACAATTCCACCTGAGTTTTTAATAGACACCGTTTTATAATCTTAGCAAAATTTCAGATTTCTACCAGATAACCAAAATCTTTCAAAACGTTTTCACTCTGTGACATACAGATCCAGTCAATGCTCATGGGTCGAGTTTGGGGTGTTACATTTTTGTATCAGAGCCCGGTTCAAAACTCGACTGTGGGGGCCCAGGGCCCAAAATGTTTTTTGTAGGCCTCTGTGGAATATTATGAAAATGGTTTTTAGTTTGAACAGCATGGCATCGAGTCTCTGGCACCAATCCGCCCAGGTAAGTACTTCTAGCTACTGTGTGAATTATTATCTGTAGAGGGGTAGAAATGGAACGTAGATAGTATGATAAGTATTTGAACCCTAGGACTAGTTTACCCCAACAAACACTTAAGACTTTAAATGCCTAATTAAATAAACCTATGATTAAGTCGCCGGGTTAAGGTGTGGTAACCCTTGTGCACATGTCTACGATTGGATCCGGAAGAGCCTGGTACTTAAGCAGTCCTAGTGACTCACCTCCTCTTCGCAGGAATCCTACCTGGTGCGTAGCTTCGGTTCACCCTAACCATGAGGACTTACTCATAGGCTAAACCCCATAACTAAAACCCGAAAGGGAACTAATCGTATTGTTGTAAAAACCTTAGTTTTAAAACTCATAAAATTACCCTTTTAACTTGTGAGAACTATTTTACAAAATTTTCCGAAAAATGTTCGATTTATGAAAATTACAAAAATACCCCTAGTGGTAAAATTATAAAAATGCCCTTGGGTTATGAAATTCCCAAAATACCCACAGTTCTAATCAAAATTTTCATTATTTATAAAGTGTCCAAAAACCTTAATTTTGAAATATAAAAAATGTCATGATTTTGGAAAATTACGAAATTGCCCCTAACTTACAAAATTACCAAAATGACCCTGATTTTCAAAATTTTTGCAACACTATCAATTTGGAAAACAAATTCTCAAAAAGAACCCTCAAGTTTTACAAATCTTAAAATACCTGGATTTATTAAGATTTATAAATTTACCCGAGTAAATTACCGGAATGCCCCAAAATTTCAAAATCCCCGAAATATCCCTAAAATTTCAAAATTTCCAAAATACCCTTATTGACAAAAATCACCCAGGAACTTTATTTTGACAAATTACGAAAATACCCTTGTAGGACAAATGATGAAAATACCCCTGGGATAGGAACGGACAGAAATGTCCAAAAAGTGAATGTGTATGGGAGATACTAAGGTATGGATGTGTTTTTCTGTGAATTAGGATAGAAAACTTGAAACTTTGAATGATCGAAAGAATCCCTATTAAGCTCTCTTCATAAAATTTCTTCGCGGATAACCAGTGAAACAAGTACTAATCCATAAAAGTTCTTAATCAGATTAAAGCGCAATCGTTGGAAATGAGTTCTAGAGGATGTGGCCATCATGGACGCGGTAGAGGAAGAATAACCGTGTCAGAACCCATTAGGTCAGGTCAAGGGTCTGATAATGAGATACCACCGCCACCACCACCCTTAACTTTTGGTGTTGAGTACTTGAGGATCGAGGACGGGGGTGAGGCGCATGTCAGTTGTCTTTGCGAGTTCTTGAGATGGTGGCTAGAGCAGGTGGGGGTTTGAGAGCTCAAAATCTGTACCCGAGCGACTCTGAGCCCATGAAGCTAAAATGTTCGGGGGTGTATCAGGTGTGGCACCCAGCACGGCGGAGTATTGGTTGGAATCAACTGAGAGGATCATGGATGACCTGGATTTTTTAGCTGAGGAAAAGCTGAAGGGTATAATCTCTCTACTTCGGGATGAGTCATACCAGTGGTGGCTCACCGTAAGGGATGGAGCGATGGCGGTGGATCTCACATGGAAATGCTTTAAGGCAGCCTACCAGAGGAAATACATAGGAACCAGCTACGTGGATGTGCAGCGGAAGGCTTTCTTGAACCTGGTTCAGGGTAATAGGATGGTGGCAGAGTATGAGGCCAAATTTCTCTGGTTGAGTAGGTATGCTCGTGGTATTGTGGGTACTGAGCATGAACGCTGTGTCAGATTCGAGGATGGGCTGAGAGATGAACTGAGGATGATGATAGCTCCACAACAGGAGCGGGAGTTCACTATCCTAGTGGAGAAGGCGAAGGTTGCTGAAGGGGTAAGACAGTCTGTTAGGCGAAATCAGGGTAGGGGTTGGAATAAGAGGAGCTCTGAATCTTTGAGGTTTTCTAGTAATCAGCAGAATAGGATGAGGCATGGTGGGTCAGATCAAGCTGCTAGGCCTACTGCTGCTACTAATTCTCAATGGCCGCCACGGTGTGCTCGGTGTGGGAAGTCTCACACGGGGGAGTATTGGAATGGTAATCGGGGATGCTTCGAATGTGGATCCATGGAACATCGAGTTAGGGATTGTTTGAAAAAGGTAGCTAGGCTAAGGTCCGAGGGTCAGGAACGTGCACTGAATAGAAGGGATAACCAACAACCACTGAGAGGTCGTGGTGCAGGAAGAGAAGGTAATGGTGCTGGCAGAGGTCGTGGGGTACCGAGGGGAGGTACCGGTGGTACTGAGGATAGGCAACCTGGTTTGGTCTATGTTGCGAGGTGTCAAGAGGAGGGCGACGCACCGGACGTCATAACCGGTATGTTTTTGATCTTTGGAGTACCCTACAGCACCTTAATTGATATTGGCTCAACTCACTCATATGTTGTTAGTAGCGTAGTGAAAACTCTAAACTTAGACTTTGAGCTTACTTCTAGGAAGATGACTGTGTTAAGCCCTCTAGGTCACTCTGTAGAAGTAAGTAAACTCTATAAAGATGTACCCCTAGAACTCCAAGGGGTCGTGTTCTTGGCTGACTTGATGGAACTACCATTTGGGGAGTTCGATCTGATCCTCAGGATGGATTGGCTAGTAAAGTATCAGGCCAGCTTGGATTGCGCAGCTAAGCGCATGGTATTAAAGACCATGGAAGGAGATGAGGTGGTGATGATAGGTAGAAGGAGAGATTACCTATCAAATCTGGTTTCTGCATTGAAGGTGGAAAAGATGGTTAGGAAAGGTTGTGAAGCATATGTGGTGCATGTTTGTGCTTTGGAAGCTAAGGATGCAGCTGTGAGGGATGTCCGGACCGTAAGGGATTATGTTGATGTGTTTCCAGAGGAACTCTCGGGTCTACCTCCAGATCGTGAGGTTGAGTTTGGTATAGATTTGTTACCCGAAACCGCGTCAGTATCTATAGCTTCGTATCGGATGGCGCCGGAAGAATTAGTAGAGTTGAAGGCTCAGATCCAGTAATTGTTGGATAGAGGGTTCATTCGACCAAGTATATCGCCTTGGGGAGCTCCAGTGCTTTTTGTCAAGAAGAAGGATGGAACAATGAGGATGTGCATAGACTATCGACAGCTGAACAAGTTGACAATAAAGAAAAGGTATCCTTTGCCCAGGATTGATGATTTGTTCGATCAACTCAATGGACCATCAGTTTTCTCTAAGATCGACCTTTGGTCAGGGTACCATCAGCTTAAAGTGAAGGAGGCTGATATCCATAAGACGGCATTCCATACTCGGTATGGGCATTACGAGTTTCTGGTAATGCCTTTTGGTTTGATGAATGCACCAGCCGCGTTTATGGACATGATGAACCGGGTTTTCCAACCCTACCTGGATCGGTTCGTCGTAGTGTTTATAGACGACATTTTGGTGTACTCAAAGTCAGAAGAGGAGCATGACGCACATCTTTATGTGGTTTTGCAAGTTCTAAGGGAGAAACGGTTGTACGCCAAATTCAGTAAGTGTGAGTTTTGGCTTAAGGAGGTAACTTTCCTTGGGCATGTTGTTTTAGCTGAGGGAATCAGGGTGGATCCCCGCAAGATTGAGGCAGTATTAGAGTGGAAACCACCAAAGTCAGTTACGGAAATTCGGAGTTCTCTGGGGTTGGCAGGATATTACATGAGATTTATGGAAAATTTCTCCTTAATCGCAACACCGTTGACTGAGTTGCTGGGAAAAGGAGTTCCGTTTGTGTGGTCTGAGAAGCAGCAAGAAAGTTTTGACAAGTTGAAGAAGGTTTTGAAAGAAGCACTAGTCTTGATTCAACCTGAGGTAGGAAAGGAATTCACTGTGTATTTTGATGCATCGCATACTGGTTTAGGGTGTGTGTTGATGCAAGAAGGGAAGGTGGTCGCTTATGCATCACGATAGTTGAGGCCTCACGAAGGTAACTATCCGACACATGATTTAGAATTGGCTGCTGTGGTTTTCGCCTTGAAGATTTGGAGGCACTATCGTATGGGGAGAAGTCGGTAGTGTACATGAGATCACAAGAGCACAAGTACCTCTTGACCCAAAAGATTTAAATCTAAGGCAGCGGAGGTGGATTGAGTTGCTGAAGGACTACGACTGCTCAATCGAATACCATCTGGGTAAGGCTAACGTGGTAGTTGATGCATTGAGCCCTAAGGTGGTAGCGGATTTGCGAGCAATGTTTGCTCACCTAAGTCTCTATGAGGATGGGAGCCTTCTGGCAGAATTGCAGGTAAAGCCGTCTTGGATTGATGAGGTCAAAGAAAGGCGGATGATGAAAACGAAGTTCGAGTACATGGAGATTTCAAGTACAAAATGGTGAGGCCGAAGGGTTCAGTGTGGGTAGCGATAGAGTATTGTATTTTCATGGGAGAGTATGCATGCCTAAGGATGATGATTTGAGGCCGTGGATCCTTCAAGAAGCTCATAACAGCCCGTACGCTATGCATCCAGGAGGCAGCAAGATGTATCAGGATTTAAGAGAGTAATTTTGGTGGCCGGGTCTCAAGCGGAAATGGCGAGTTAGTGGGCAAGTGTCGACATGCCGACAAGTTAAGGTGAGCATCAATTGCCATCGAGGTTATTCTGATAGATAAAGATCCCACGATGGAAGTGGGAGGGATTACGATGGACTTCGTAAGTGGGCTTCCCCTTACGCCCAGTAAGAAAGATTCAGTATGGGTGATAGTAGACCGGATAACTAAGTTGGCCCATTTCATATCGGTAAGGGTTGACTACTCGCTTCAAAGGTTAGCCAAGCTGTATATAGTAGAGATAGTGCGGTTGCATGGAGTACCTGTGTCCATTATCTCAGATAGAGATCCCCGGTTCACGTCAAGATATTGGAAGGCTTTACATCAGGCGTTGGGTACGAAGTTGAATTTCAACACGGCCTTTCATCCACAGTCTGATGGACAATCTGAGAGGGTAATCCAAGCGTTGGAGGATATGTTGAGGGGCTATGTTTTGGACTTCCATGGTAGTTGGGAGGAGTACCTACCTTTGGCAGAATTCGCTTATAACAATAGTTATCAAGCGAGTATTCAGATGGCACCGTATGAGGCGCTGTATAGTCAGAAGTGCCGTACTCCTACGTGTTGGACAGAGTTGGGTGAACGTCAAATGTTGGGTCCGGAGTTAGTGACAGAGACAGAGGATAAGGTTAGAGTAATTCGGACTCGTCTTAAGAAGGCGTCGGACAGGCAGAAATCCTACGCCGATCTTAAGCGCAGGGATGTGGAGTATGCAGTGGATGATAAGGTCTTCTTGAAGGTATCACCTTGGAAGAAGGTGCTGAGGTTTGGCCGAAAGGGCAAGCTAAGCCCTAGGTTTATCGGGCCATACACAGTGTTGAAACGTGTGGGACCGGTAGCTTACCATCTTGAGTTGCCAGCACAATTGAGCCAGATCAATGATGTCTTCCATGTTTCGATGCTGAGGCACTATCGATTAGATCCATCACACGTAGTGCCGGTTGCAAAATTGAAGTGAACTCGGACTTGTCTTTCGAGGAGGAGCCAATACAGATTTTGGATCGGGATGTCAAGGTTTTGAGGAGGAAGTCAGTACCTTTGGTAAAAGTGCTATGGCAAATCCATGGTACGGAGGAGGCCACGTGGGAACTCGAAGATGTGATACGGCAGTAATACCCCCAACTCTTTTGATCCAGGTAATTTCGAGGCCAAAATTTTTTTTATGGGGGTAGAACTGTAACATCCTGAATTAGGGGGTTGTTTGCAATTTAATTATTTCCATGTGCGTGCTTGAAGAAATAGGTATGCTATGATTGCTTGACTTGTTCTAGGGTCTAGTCATAACCCCGGGCTAGGTCTGGCTTAGGGCTGGAAATTTCTTTTTAGTGCTTAAGAGGAGGGAGCTAGGTGAGATAGGGGTTAAGAGAAATTGTGGGAGAAGCATGGCACAAGGAAACATGGGATAGGGTAGCTTGGGACACTACCTAAGGAGCTAGGAAGGGTGCGGCAAAGGAGGGTTTGAGCTGCCGAATTAGCACCTAGGAGTTTTTATTTTTGCGTTACATGGAGGAAGTTGGGCTAGGAAGGCCCTAAAAATAAAATGGTAAGGTTTTCGGACATGAAAGTCGGATTGGTAAAAGTGGCGTTGGGCACCACTTAAGGGCCTTGGTGAATGCTGCCTCAAGCAGGAAGGAGGGACTCAAGTTCGAGTCACGTTGGAAGCACAAGGTATGATTTATTTTTCTTTTTGCTGGCGTGAAGGGAGAGAGCTAGTGGACTGCTCATGGACTCTCAAATAGATAAAGATAATCTTGATGTTGCTTTTAAAATTCGGCTGGAAGTATGGGATAAACATTATTCTATTATTTTTATTTTATTTGAAGAAGTGATTAGATAAAAATTATCACAAAAGGGTGAGTGATGGCCGAATGTAGGATTCCTTAGGGACTTTCATAATCGGTTGAGTATAGCAAAGGGGGATGCCAAAATTCATCTAACTTGTTTTCTTCTCTATTTGTTTCTTGGCCGATTTCTCCCTAGTCCTCATTGCCTAAAATTCTTCAAACCCCTCTCTTCTTTTGGTTCAACTTGGCCGAACCTATCACCCCCTTTATACTCAAACTCTATTTTCCATCTTGTGTAAGCCGAATGCCATAATCTTTCTTTTTCTTTCCTTTTTGTTTTAGCCGAATCTCTATTGCTTCTCTCTTCTCCATGCTGAAATCTTCCTCTTTCTTCTAGCTGAATATCAATCAAGAGTGGATCACTTTTTGGTTCTTCTCCAAATCGGTTTTTGAAAAGGAGGCCCTCGGGACTTTGGAAGCAGTCATTCTAAGCATCTTTTCTCTGTTGATCAAATACGGTAAGTGGTGGTAAGGACTCTTTTTAGTAGGGAATTCTTTTTATTATTCGAAAAGCCGAAGGCTAACTATTATGTGATCTCAAGGTGTAGCCAATTACAAATGGTGTGTGTGGCTTCGGGATTTGGTTGGAAACCAAATCGGTTTAGGGTAAGTGCCACAAATGAGCCTTCGAAATTTAGTTACTATGGCCAAATAGGCCTTGGTAAGGTTGGCCGAATATGTATATGGTCCTAATATTAATCCTTTTGTGTGTAGCCGACGCTAGAGTGCTTTGAAGGAGTCTTTCAGGTTTCGATTCTTTAAGGTAAGTGGGTATTTATGTTCGACTATGGGCCATGTATGGTGTTTAAATAGTAACCGATTGTGTGTTATGATTTTAGGGGTTAATCGACAAAGGTTTCCAGGATTTCAATGTGCTTTGGTAAGTGATAACAAAGATTCAGCCTAGGGCCATATTATGGTTATGGGTGCGATTAGTTCTTCGGGATTATTAGTTTAGCCAAATAAGGCTTTTTGATACTAACCTATAGTGGAGGAATGTAGGAGCAATACGAGAATACGTTTCGGGATTTTGTGATATCGTATAGATTCAGGATTTCTCCTTAGATCTTCGGTTAAACAACTGTGTAAAACTCTTACACACTTTATTAGTTGGCATTGCTTAATATGTTCTGATTAACTATTTTGATAGTGATTTGCCTTGTGGGCATGTGCATGGATTAGGGTAAGTAAACTTGTGACTTTAAATATATTATATGAATGATATGATGGGTAAGATGCTATGCCATGACTTGCATGCATGATTTATGATAATATGTTAAGCATGTTATGAGAATGTTGGTAGCAGGATTTAAGAGAGGAGGGAATATTCTCATGGATTTGTCACGATGGTTTTGACCACAAGATGGGTTAGCCCCATCGGTTTAATTGTGACTTGGTCACGATGGTTTTAACCACACCAATGATATAAATTGTGACTAAGTCCCAGTGGTTTGGTACCACTAGTGGTTTTGACCACATATTGATAATTGTGACCTATGGTCATTAGTGATTTTGACCACACGATGGGTTGGCCCCATCATTGATTTGTGACTACGGTCACGATGGTTTTGACCACCGTGGTTTTGACCACGGGGTAGTTAAAGGAGTATGGATGGCTAGTTTTGGGTTGCATGTTTGCATGTTTTACTAATATTTTGTGTATGAGTTTGCACTTAGGGTTGGGGATCTATACTGAGTCTTGGTGACTCACCTTCCCATATCATTTTGCGAGATGAGTAGATCGCGAAGATGGAGCGGAGAGGACTCGGCTGACCATGCTTGTTCCTTGGATTTGAAAATTTTACTTAGCAGTTTAAGTTTATTAATTACTAAATTTTGGTTTGGGTTGTAATAAGGCTGCTAATTATTATTTTGGATGTTTAAGTAGTTGTTTTACTTCATTTCTACTATATTACTAATGAACTTATAAATTGTTTAAATGAATCGGTTAAAAGTGTTGTTTTCAAAATGGGAAACTTTTACGAGTTTTTAAGGATGCTGCCATCGGGTAGTAAAAATTCACCAAATTAATAGTAACTTTGATGGTTCTAATAAATTAAATGGTCAAATGTTTTCAAGGGTTTCATTTCAACCATGTTTATAAAAACAATTCCACCTGAGTTTTTAATAGACACCGTTTTATAATCTCAGCAAAATTTTAGATTTCTACCAGATAACCAAAATCTTTCAAAACGTTTTCACTCTGTGACATACCAGATTCGGTCAAGGCTCATGGGCTAGGTTTGGGGTGTTACATTTTTGGTATCAGAGCCTGGTCCAAAACTCAGCTGTGGGGGCCCAGGGCCTAAAATATTTTTGGTAGGCCTCTGTCGAATATTATGAAAATGGTTTTTAGTTTGAACAACATGGCATCGAGTCTCTGGCACCAATCTGGCCAGGTAAGTACTTCTAACTACTGTGTGAATTATTATCTGTAGAGGGATAGAAATGGAACGTAGATAGTATGATAAGTATTTGAACCCTTGGACTAGTTTACCCTAACAAACACATAAGACTTTAAATGCCTAATTAAATAAACCTATGATTAAGTCGCCGGGTTAATGTGTGGAAACCCTTGTGCGCATGTCTAGGATTGGATCCGGAAGAGCCTGGTACTTAAGCAATCCTAGTGACTCACCTCCTCTTCGCAGGAATCCTACCTGGTGCGTAGCTTCGGTTCACCCTAGCCATGAGGACTTACTCATAGGCTAAACCCCATAACTAAAACCCGAAAGGGAACTAGCTGTATTGTTGTAAAGACCTTAGTTTTAAAACTCATAAAATTACCCTTTTAACTTGTGAGAACTATTTTACAAAATTTTTCGAAAAATGTTCGATTTATGAAAATTAGAAAAATACCCTAGTGGTAAAATTACAAAAATGCCCTTGGGTTATGAAATTCCCAAAATACCCACAGTTCTAATCAAAATTTTCATTATTTATAAACTGTCCAAAAACTTTAATTTGCGAAATATAAAAAATGTCATGATTTTGGAAAATTATGAAATTGCCCCTAACTTACAAAATTACCAAAATGACCCTGATTTTCAAAATTTTTGCAACACTATCAATTTGGAAAACAAATTCTCAAAAAGAACCCTCAAGTTTTACAAATCTTGAAATATCCTTGATTTATTAAGATTTATAAATTTACCCGGGTAAATTACCGGAATGCCCCGAAATTTCAAAATCCCCGAAATACCCCTAAAATTTTAGAATTTCCAAAATACCCTTATTGACAAAATCACCCAGGAACTTTATTTTGACAAATTACAAAAATACCCTTATAGGACAAATGACGAAAATACCCCTGGGATAGGAACGGACAGAAATGTCCAAAGAGTGAATGTGTATGGGAGATACTAAGGTATGGATGTGTTTTTCTGTGAATTAGGATAGAAAACTTGAAACTTTGAACGATCGAAAGAATCTCTATTAAGCTCTCTTCATAAAATTTCTTCGCGGATAACCAGTGAAACAAGTACTAATCCATAAAAGTTCTTAATCAGATTAAAGCGTAATCATTGGAAATGAGTTCTAGAGGACGTGGATGTCGTGGGCCTTGAGAGGAAGAATAACAGTGTCGAACCCGTTAGGTTGGGTCAAAGGTGCGATAATGAGATACCACCACCACCACCACCCCAACTTTTGGTGTTGGCGGCGAGGATCGACGGAGGGTGAGGCGATGTCGCATGTTTGTCTTTGCGAGTTTTGAGAAGGTGGTGGGAGCGGTGGGGTTTGAGAGCTCAAAATCTGTACTCGGCGACTCGAGCCAATGGGTGAGGTGTTACAGGGTGTGTCGGTGTGGCACCCAACACGTGAGTATTGGTTGGAATCAAGCGAGAGGATCATGGATGACCTAGATTTTTCGGTGACGAAAAGTGAAGGTATAATCTCTACTTGGGATGAGTCATACCGGTGGTGGGTCCTTGTAAGGGATGAAGCGATGGCGAGAGGATCTCACATGGGAATGCTTTAAGGCGACCTACGGAGGAAATACATAGGAACCCGGCTACGTGGATGCGTGTGAAGGCTTTCTTGAACCTAGTTCGGGGTAATAGGGCGGTGGCGGAGTATGAGGCGAATTTCTCTGTTGAGTAGGTATGCTTGTGGTATTGTGGGTCCGAGCATGAACAACATGTCAAATTCGAGGATGGGGTGAGAGATGGGCGAGGATGATGATAGCTCCACAACAGGAGCGGGAGTTCGCTGTCCTAGTGGAGAAGGCTAAGGTTGCTAAAGGGGTAAGACAGTCTATTAGGCGGAATCAGGATAGGGGTTGGAATAAGAGGAGCTCCAGATCTTTGAGGTTTTCTGGTAATCAGTAGAAGAGGACGATGTATGGTGGGTCAGATCAAGCTGCTAGGCTTGCCGCTGCTAATTCTCAATGGCCGCCACGGTATGCTCGGTGTGGGAAGTCTCACACGGGAGAGTGTTGGAATGGTAACCGGGGATGCTTCGAATGTGGATCCATGGAACTTCGAGTTAGGGATTGTCCAAAAAAGGCAGCTAGGCTAAGGTCTGAGGGTCAGGAACGTGCACTAAATAGGAGGGATAACCAATAGCTACCGGGGGTCGTAGTGCAGGAAGAGGAGGTAATGGTCTTTGGCGGAGGTCGTGGGGCACCGAGGGGGAATGTACGGTGGTCTTGAGGCTGACAACTGGTTTGGTCTATGCTTGAGGCGTCGAGAGGAGGCGGCCTTGCCGGACGTCATAATCGGTATGTTTTTGATCTTTGGAGTACCTATAGCACCTTAATTGATATTGGCTTGACTCACTCATATGTTGCTAGTAGCGTAGTGAAAACTACGAACTTAGGCGTTGAGCTTACTTCAGGAAGATGGTGTGTTAAGCCCTCAGGTCACTCTGTAGAAGTAAGTAAACTTTATAGGATGTACCCTAGAACTCCAAGGGTCGTGTTCTTGGCTGACTTGATGGAACTACCATTTGGGGAGTTCGATCTGATCCTCGGGATGGATTGGCTAGTAAAGTATCAGGCCAGCCTGGATTACGCAGCTAAGCGCATGGTATTAAAGACCATGGAAGGAGATGAGGTGGTGATGATAGGTAGAAGGAGAGATTACCTATCAAATCTGGTTTCTGCATTGAAGGCAGAAAAGATGGTTAGGAAAGGTTGTGAAGCATATGTGGTGCATGTTTGTGCTTTGGAAGCTAAGGATGCAGCTGTGAGGGATGTCTGGATCGTAAGGGATTCTATTGATGTGTTTCCAGAGGAACTCTGAGTCTACCTCCGGATCGTGAGGTTGAGTTTGGTATAGATTTGTTACCCGGGACCGCGCCAGTATCTATAGCTCCGTATCGGATCGCGCCGAAAGAATTAGTAGAGTTGAAGGCTCAGATCTAGGAATTGTTGGATAGAGGGTTCATTCGACCAAGTGTATCGCCTTGGGGAGCTTTAGTGCTTTTTGTCAAGAAGAAGGATGGAACAATGAGGATGTGCATATACTATCGACAGCTGAACAAGTTGACAATAAAGAACAGGTATCCTTTGCCCAGGATTGATGATTTGTTCGATCAACTCAAGGGACCATCGGATTTCTCTAAGATCGACCTTAGGTCAGGGTACCATCAGCTTAAAGTGAAGGAGGCTGATATCCATAAGACGGCATTTCGTACTCGGTATGGGCACTACGAGTTTCTGGTAATGCCTTTTGGTTTGACGAATGCACCGGCAGCGTTTATGGACATGATGAACTGGGTTTTCCAACCCTACCTGGATCGGTTCATCATATTGTTTATAGACGACATTTTGGTGTACTCAAAGTCAGAAGAGGAGCATGACACATATCTTCATGTGGTTTTGCAAGTTCTAAGGGAGAAACGGTTGTACGCCAAATTCAGTAAGTGTGAGTTTTGGCTTAAGGAGGTAACTTTCCTTGGGCATGTTGTTTCAATTTGAGGAATCGGGGTGGATCCCATAAGATTGAGGCAGTATTGGAGTGGAAACCACCAAAGTCGGTTACGAAAATTAGGAGTTTTCTGGGGTTGGTCGGATATTACAGGAGATTCGTGGAAAATTTCTCCTTAATCGCATCACCGTTGACTAAGTTCCTGAGAAAAGGAGTTCTGTTTGTGTGGTCTGAGAAGTAGCAAGAAAGTTTCGACAAGTTGAAGAAGATTTTGACAGAAGCACCAGTCTTGATTCAGCCTGGGCCAGGAAAGGAATTCACTGTGTATTGTGATGCATCGCATACTGGTTTGGGTGTGTGTTGATGCAAGAAGGGAAGGTGGTCGCTTATGCATCATGGCAGTTGAGGCCTCACGAAGGTAACTATCCGACACATGATTTAGAATTGGCTGCTATGGTTTTTGCCTTGAAGATTTGGAGGCACTATCTGTATGGGGAGAAGTCGGTAGTGTACACAGATCACAAGAGCCTGAAGTACCTCTTGACTCAAAAAGATTTAAATCTGAGGCAGCGGAGGTGGATTGAGTTGCTGAAGGACTACGACTGCTCAATCGAATACCATCTGGGTAAGGCTAACGTGGTAGCTGATGCATTGAGCCATAAGGTGGTAGTGAATTTGCGAGCAATGTTTGCTCACCTAAGTCTCTATGAGGATGGGAGCCTTCTGGCAGAATTACGGGTAAAGCCGTCTTGGATTGATGAGGTCAAAGAAAGGTAGATGACCGACGAAGTTCTGAGTACACAGAGATTTTAAGTACAAAATGGTGAGGTCGAAGGGTTCAGTGTGGGTAGCGATGGAGTATTGTATTTTCAGGGGAGAGTATGCATGCCTAAGGATGATGATTTGAGGCAGCGGATCCTTCAAGAAGCTCATAGCAGCCCGTACGCTATGCATCCGGGAGGCAACAAGATGTATCGGGATTTAAGAGAGCAGTTTTGGTGGCCGGGTCTCAAGCGAGAAGTAACCGAGTTAGTGGGCAAGTGTCTGACATGCTAGCAAGTTAAGGCTGAGCATCAATTACCATCAGGGCTATTACAATCGGTAAAGATCCCACAGTGGAAGTGGGAGGGGATTACGATGGACTTCGTAAGTGGTCTTCCCCTTACGCCCAGTAAGAAAGATTCAGTATGGGTGATAGTGGACCGGATAACTAAGTCGGCCCATTTCATACCGGTAAGGGTTGACTACTCGCTTCAAAGGTTAGCCAAGCTGTATATAGCAGAGATAGTGTAGTTGCATGGAGTACCTGTGTCCATTATCTCAGATAGAGATCCCCGGTTCACGTCAAGATTTTGGAAGGCTTTACATCAGGCATTGGGTACGAAGTTGAATTTTAGCACGGCCTTTCATCCATAGTCTGATGGACAATCTGAGAGGGTAATCCAAGCATTGGAGGATATGTTGAGGGGTTGTGTTTTGGACTTCGTGGTAGTTGGGAGGAGTACCTACCTTTAGCAGAATTCGCTTATAACAATAGTTATCAAGCGAGTATTCAGATGGCACCGTATGAGGCACTGTATGGTCGAAAGTGCCGTACTCCTATGTGTTGGACAGAGTTGGGTAAACATCAGATGTTGGGTTCGGAGTTAGTGGCGGAGACGGAGGATAAGGTTAGAGTAATTCGGACTCGTCTTAAGAAGGCGTCGGACAGGCAGAAATCCTACGCCGATCTTAAGCGCAGGGATGTGGAGTATGCAGTGGGTGATAAGGTCTTCTTGAAGGTATCACCTTGGAAGAAGGTGCTGAGGTTTGGCCGGAAGGGCAAGTTAAGCCCTAGGTTTATCGGGCCATACACAGTGTTGAAATGTGTGGGACCGGTAGCTTACCAGCTTGAGTTACCGGCAAAATTGAGCCAGATCCATGACGTCTTCCATGTTTGATCTTTGAGGCACTATCGATCGATCCATCACACGTAGTCTTGGTTTCAAAATTGAAGTGAACTCGGACTTGTCTTTCGAGGAGGGCCGTCTGATTTTGGATCGGGATGTCAAGGTTTTGAGGAGGAAGTCAATACCTTTGGTAAAAGTGCTATGGCGAAACCATGGTATGAAGGAGGCCACATGGGTGCAGAGGATGTGATCGGACAATACCCCAACTCTTTTGATCCGGTAATTTCGAGCAGAAATTTTTTTAAGGGGTAGGCGTAACATCTGAATTAGGGGTTGCTTGCAATTTAATTATTTCCATGTGCGTGCTTGAAGAAATAGGTATGCTATGATTGCATGACATGTTCTAGGGTCTAGTCATAACCGGGCTAAGTCGACTTAGGGTGAAAATTTCTTTTAGTGCTTAAGAGGAGGAGCTAGGTGAGATAGGGTTAAGAGAAATTGTGGGAGAAGCATGGCACAAGGAAGCAGTGATAGGGTCGCTTGGGACGCTACCTAAGGAGCTAGGAAGGTGCGACAAAGGAGGGTTCGAGTGTAGAATTAGCACCTAGGAGTTTTTATTTTTGCATTATGTGGAGGAAGTTGGGCTAGGAAGGCCCTAAAAATAAAATGGTAAGGTTTTTGGACATGAAAGTCGGATTGGTAAAAGTGGCATTGGGCACCACTTAAGGGCCTTGGTGAATGCTGCCCCAAGCAGGAAGGAGGGACTCAAGTTCAAGTCACGTTGGAAGCACAAGGTATGATTTATATTTTTTTTGCTGGCGTGAAGGGAGAGAGCTAGTGGACTGCTCATGGACTCTCAAATAGATGAAGATAATCTTGATGTTGCTTTTAAAATTTGGCTGGAAGTATGGGATAAACATTATTCTATTATTTTTATTTTATTTGAAGAAGTGATTAGATAAAAATTATCACAAAAGGGTGAGTGATGGCCGAATGTAGGATTCCTTAGGGACTTTCATAATCGGTTGAGTATAGCAAATGGGGGGGGATGCCAAAATTCATCTAACTTGGTTTATTCTCAATTTGTTTCTTGGCCGATTTCTCCCTAGTCCTCATTGCCTAAAATTCTTCAAACCCCTCTCTTTTTTTGGTTCAACTTGGCCGAACCTATCACCCCATTTCTACTCAAACTCTATTTTCTATCTTGTGTAAGCCAAATGCCATAATCTTTCTTTTTCTCTCCTTTTTGTTTTAGCTGAATCTCTATTGCTTCTCTCTTCTCCATGCCAAAATCTTCTTCTTTCTTCTAGCCGAATATCAATCAAGAGTGGATCACTTTTTGGTTCTTCTCCAAATCAGTTTTTGAAAAGGAGGCCCTCAGAACTTTGGAAGCAGTCGTTCTAAGCATCTTCTCTCTGTTGATCAAATACGGTAAGTGGTGGTAAGGACTCTTTATAGTAGGACATTCTTTTTATTATTCGAAAAGCCGAAGGCTAACTATTATGTGATCTCAAGGTGTAGCCGATTACAAGTGGTGTTGTGGCTTCAGGATTTGGCTGGAAACCAAATTGGTTTAGGGTAAGTGTCACAAATGAGCCTTCAGGATTTAGTTACTATGGCCAAATAGGCCTTGGTAAGGTTGGCCGAATATGTATATGGTCCTAATATTATACCTTTTGTGTGTAGCCGACGCTAGAGTGCTTTGAAGGAGTCTTTCGTGTTTCGATTCTTCAAGGTAAGTGGGTATTTATATTCGCCATGGGCCATGTATGGTGTTTAAATAATGTAGATTGTGTGCTATGATTTTAGGGTTAATCGACAAAGGTTTAGAGATTTCAATTTGCTTTGGTAAATGATAACAAAGATTCAGCCTAGGGCCATATTATGGTTATGGGTGCGATTAGTTCTTCGGGATTATTAGTTTAGCCGAATAAGGCTTTTTGATACTAACCTATAGTGGAGGAATGTAGGAGCAATACGGGAATACGTTTGGGATTTTGTGATATCGCATAGATTGAGTTTCTCCTTAGATCTTGATTAAGCAGTGTGTAAAACTCTTACACACTTTATTAGTTGGCATTCTTAATATGTTACGGTTAACTATTTTGATAGTGATTTGCCTTGTGGGCATGTGCATGGATTCAGGGTAAGTCGCTTGTGACTTTAAATATGTTATATGAATGATATGATGGGTAAGATGCTATGCCATGACGTGTATGCATGATTTATGATAATATGTTAAGCATGTTATGAGCATGTTGGTAGCAGGATTTAAGGGAGGAGGGGGAATATTCTCTATGGATGGTGTCACGGTGGTTTTGACCACAAGATGGGTTGGCCCCATCGGTTTAATTGTGACTTTGGTCACAGTGGTTTTGACCATACCAATGATATAAATTGTGACTAAGTCCCGGTGGTTTGGTACCACTAGACCATATATTGATTTTGACCATCGATGGTTTGACCGATGGGTTGGCCCCATCATTGATTTGTGACTCGGTCACGGTGGTTTTGACCACGGTGTTTTGACCACGAGGTAGTTAAAAGAGTTTGGATGGCTAGTTTTGGGTTGCATGTTTGCATGTTTTACTAATATTTTGTGTATGAGTTTGCACTTAGGGTTGGGGATCTATACTTTGAGTCTTGGTGACTCACCCTTCCCATATCATTTTGCGGATGAGTAGATCGCGAAGATAGATAGGAGAGGACGAGGCTGCCATGCTTGTTCCTTGGATTTGAAAATTTTACTTAGTACAGTTTAAGTTTATTAATTACTAAATTTTGGTTTGGGTTGTAATAAGGCCGCTAATTATTATTTTGGATGTTTAAGTAGTTGTTTTACATCATTTCTACTATATTACTAATGAACTTATAAATTGTTTAAATGAATCGGTTAAAAGTGTTGTTTTCAAAATGGGAAACTTTTACGAGTTTTCAAGGATGCTGCCATCGGGTAGCAAAAATTTACCAAGTTAACAGTAACTCTGATGGTTCTAATAAATTAAATGGTCAAATGTTTTCAAGGGTTTCATTTCAACCATGTTTATAAAAACAATTCCACCTGAGTTTTTAATAGACATCATTTTATAATCCCAGCAAAATTTCAGATTTCTACCAGATAACCAAAATCTTTCAAAACGTTTTCACTCTATGACATACCAGATCCGGTCAAGGCTAATGGGCGGGTTTGGGGTGTTACACTTGAAGCTTTCTTCTATGCTAAGAATTCATGCACAACAAATAGAGGAAGAATGTGACTCTTCAAGATAAACTTCATGCATGAATATCATTCAATGAGGCGCATGAACATCCAAATACATGCCAATGCAAGGAATGAACATCCATGAACCATCAAAAGGGAGGAACAACCATTTATATGTATTTAAGGGAGTTCATGAATGTAATTAATCCTCATGTGTGAACATGTTAATGTCAAGTGTGAACCTAATTATGGTGTGTGTGTGAACACCATTAGATGCCAAATTTCAATAGACATTTTAGAGCCTATAAATAGTTGTTTTTTTAAACATTTGAATGTTACAATTTTTGACTCTTTTCATGAACATTATACCAATTGTGAGTTATTCAACTCCCTTTATTCTTTTGTGACTCAATTGACTTATCAAGTTCTTCTTGTGGCGTCAATCTGATTCATTTGAACTTATCACTCTAACAAGTGTGGTGTTCACCCTTATACCGATTGGTTCCTATCTCCATATAGATAGTGGGTCATAGTTTGCCTATCTTTCTATCCACCGTAAGTGTTGTTATAAGTTTCTGGTCAATACTGTCCTATAGTATTGGTTCATTCTTCAACCTTAAGCCTAAACTATTCCATCTGAATTACTAGCTTCAAAATATCCCTATCTTTGGTATTAGCCAAACCTTAGCCTTTATTATATTTAAAATAATAGAAATCCTTTGTTTTAAAACTTATTTTCCCCAGCTTATCTAGCTCGCTCCTAGCTCATTGAGCTCAATTCTATCTCATTTTAATTTGTGCATTTTAGTTGTTGGAATAAAACATTAATTATGATTTAGTTATTTTTAGTTAATTATAGTTGAGTCTTAAATATGTCTTAAGCCTATTAATGCATGTTAATTAGTACAACATTTTAATATGTCTTAAGTTTAATTAATATGTTATAATAAGTATAGCCTTTTAATATGTCTTAGATTAAGATATCTTAATTGTGTCTAAAGTTTAGACAAATTAAATGGTGACTAAATTGTGTCTTAGTGTTGCATTTAATTGAGTATTAATTTGTCTTGTAAGCTATTCACTTGGAGGCTGAATATGCATGTAAATTGAAGATACAATGGACCGAATTTAAGGAGGTACATGCACATACGAATTTAAAAGAAGTCTCCATTCATGTTTACATGTGTGACCGATTGGTATCCCAAGAGTGACCTTTCAATTAACCGAATGCATAAGCACAAAAGATACTAGAACCCTTCAAGAATCAGCTTCAATGAAGGTGCATTGTGACCGATCATATGGATGCTCAAATTCATGTCATGTGCATTTCTTAAAGATGAAGAATGTGGCTGTTCATTCTATTCATGCATGAAATTAACCAAGAGGGGCGAATCTGTCCATCCATGCACTCTAAACAGGCTTGTACGGTTTTAATGGCATACATTGAATTCACAAGGCACAAGCCTCAAGTTCATGAACAAGTAGCTCAATTGATTCAGCCAATGTACCAGCATATACATGCAACAAAATTAAGGAATGAATCAGCTCAATGCAAACTGCCCATTTATGTGTTTAAGATGCAATTAAAGATTCAATTAGAGGTAATTCATGTCCCAAGCATCTAAAAATTTTACTGAATCATTTGGGAGGCTATTAGAGTGCCCAAGCTGCCATTTAAAGTCCAAAACTATTCAACTATTCAAGGCAGCTCCTTAAAGGCTGTTCACATCTCTTGGCTGATCATATTCAGCTCCATTCAGCTCATCTTTCATTTCAATTAATCAAGCTGGCCTGCGAAGCATCAAGGGAAGTTTTGGAAGGTTCAAGGAAGTTTCCAGCTTAATTCAGCTGAAAACAAAGCTGCCCATTCAGTTACCTTAGCGACCATTCTGCTAGCTTATGTATTGAGATATAAATATAAAGCTCATTAGTTGTAATTGCAACTTTTGATACTTTTATAAATGTTTATAACATTTTTGAGTTATTCAACTCTCTTATTTCGTTTAAGACACAAGTAGACTTATCTAGCTTGCTAGTGGCATCTTTCTTATTTCTTTGAACTTATCACTCAACCCTGAGTGTGGCGTTCACCCCATTGATACCTTTGGTTCCTATCTCTTCATAGATTGTGGGTCAAGGTCCTTTCTATCAACTTTCCATCACCTTAAGTGTTTTATAAGTCTCGGGTCAATACTCACTAATAGTATTGGTTCATTCTTGACCTTAAGCTTACCTATCCATTCCAGTTATCATCTTACCTTACTTTGTTTCCATACCTAGCCGAACCATAACCTATCATATCTTTAAAACACTTTGCAAACCTTCTTTAAGCCTACAATAACATATTCAAACTGCAAGTAAGAATGATACTTGTCAGATTTAACGATCGGGCACAACTATGACCCGAAATACTTTCGCAACTCGGGATCGTATCACATTCAGGTTGTGTAATGCCCCGACAAAATTTTAGTGTTGCATGATGGTGATATTTTTGGACATAGTGGAAAATTTTATTGAAGTCTTCATAGAAGATTTCTCTATGTTTGGCAATGATTTTGAGAATTTCTTGAAAAATCTGGAATTGGCTCTGTGCCATTGTGAAGAAACGAATCTTGTTTTAAATTTGGAGAAATGTCACTTCATGGTTCGTGAAGGTATTGTGGTCATAAGATATTGTAGCAATGTATTGAAGTTGGCAAAGCAAAAATTGAGGTGATAGAAAAATTGTCACCTTTGACCAGTGTCAAGGGTATTAAGAGTTTTCTAAGTCATGCGGGATTTTATAGAAGATTCATTAAGGATTTTTTGAAGATATCTAAACCTTTGTACACCTTGCTGGAACAAAATAAACCTGTCAATTTTGATGAACCTTGTTTGATTGCTTTCAATGAGTTGAAGAGGTGATTCGTAACAACACCAATTATAATCATCCCGGAATGGAACTACCTTTTGAACTATTGTATGACGCCAGCGATTATGCCATGGGACCAGTGTTGGGACAAAGGAAAAACAATGTATTTCATGAAATTTATTATACGAGCAAGACCCTGACGGACATGCAGCTTAACTACACCAGTACTGAAAAGAGCTATTAGCTATGGTTTTCGCATTAGATAAATTTTTATCTTATTTAATTAGTACCAAAATCACGGTCTACACAAATCACTCTTCTATTAAATATTTGGTGACCAAGAAAGATGCCAAGCCAAGACTAATTTAGTGGATACTTTTGTTGCATAAGTTTGATTTAAAAAATTGAGATAGAAAGAGGACTGAAAATCAAGTGACTGATCACCTATCGAGGTTAAAAGCTGGGGATGAAAATGGCAATGTTCGACTTATTAAGGAAGATTTCCTAGACGAGCAACTATTGGTTTCCACAGCATTACCTTGGTACGCTAATATAGTGAAATTTTTAGTAAGTGCGCTGCTGCCACCTGATCTCAACAACCAAAGAAAATAGGTGTTCCTTCATGATGCCAAGCATTATTGTATCGCCCCAAAATTTTAAAATTTAATTGTGAAAATCTACAGTAATTAAGTCTCTGTATCTGTTGTTGTGTGCTCTGTTCATGTGATTGAGGTCAGGAGTTTGAGTCACGTCGTTAAGAGTTTTATAATTTTAGAATAACCCATATCCATGCATTACATAGTTAAGTGTAATTCTGTGTGAATCTACGTCAAGAATAAGCCTGCTAGTTCACTGGTTAAGCATCTGTCTGTATCTTGTTTGGTCCTGAGTTTGAATCCCAGCGTATGCGTTAAGACAATTTTGCTAATTGTTAGATTATTTGCTGAAAGTTGAACCACTCAAAACTAATGTTCTTTCTTTTCTCCATTTTTTTCTTTTTACTTTCTGTCTATTTTCTTTTTCTTTTTCTTCCTTCTACTTCTTTTCGCTCGTAGTATTATTGATTCTATTTCTTTATTTTTGCTCGTAGTATTATCGATTCTATTTCTTTTCCTTCGTAGCGCCTACTTAGACTCGTGTTTTGTCTGTTACTGTCGTCGGTAAGGTGTTTTTGAAAACTTTATGAATTTGGTTGTGTACTCGCTAAAATTTTTGGTTTTGTCAAGAAAGTAAGTTTTGTGATTAATGACGGAATCGTGTTTGCGTGTTTACGCGTTTGATTATTGATTTAGGAGATAATATTGAGGACAACAGTCCTTCTAACGCTTGTAATTCGTGAATATTATTGGAGTGTAGAGGTAATGGTTATGTCAAATTGGGGTTCTATGTTGAATTGTGTCAATGAATCATTAACCTTGGTAGTTGTGACGATTTTGTGTTAACTGGTTATTGATCGTATATTTTAGGCCTCAAAAGTTTGTTATGCAGTTCGTGCTCAAAAAACTGCTTCAGGTGCGTTGCAAAAACTGTAGTCTTTGTGAGTTTCATTTGCAGAAGATAGTGGATGTCAATGCCACATAGGTAGACGAAACAGGCGTGTGTCCAAGTCATGTGAGTCACACGACCGTGTGCCAGGCATTGTAACTCACTGTTCGTCGATTTGGGGCCATCTAGGCAAGGAACACGAGTGTGTGTCGAGGCCGTGTGTGGCCATATTAGTGTAGTGTTCACACGAAAAAAGGGCACAGGCGCTTGTCTAGGCCATGTAACTCAGTGTTTTTGACTTAGGATCACACGGTCAAGGACAAGGGCATGTGCCGAGGCTGTGTGAGTCACACGGGTAGGGACACTGGCGTGTGTCCCAGGAGTGTAACTCACTGTTTTTGTTTTGGAGCCACATGGGCAGAGGACATAGGTGTGTGTCTAGGCCATGTGAGCCATATGGGCAAGGACACAGGCGTGTGTCCATGCCGTGTGAACCACATAGGCAAGGACACGGGCGTGTTTCTAGGCTATGTGGCATATAAATTGGGTTCAAATTTTATGTTTTTAAGTCGTGTGTGTGGCCAACACTGATCTTGACCTCTTTAATGTATAAATGATCTACGTTCGACTGTATAAAGGTTCTCTGATGCTTTATGACTGGCATATGTATAACACAATTGTGTGTGTACTGTGATAACTAATTCTGATATCAAATTATGCTCTACAAATGTGGATATTTGTACATTGCAAATGCATGGATTGGGATACTGTGAAGAAGGAAGTACTCTGGTCCAAACTACTGGCTAAGCCACAATGTGGATAACTCTAAATATAACGCTTTGATGCATTTTAATTTAGCAGCTAAGCTACGACTTTGTAAACGTGTCAGACAAACACTCTAAAGTGTGTAAGGTTAGATGGGTATTGAACGCCCTTAGTGATGAGTTAGGATCATTGAAGATGGTGCGTAGAGGGTGGGGATAGGAAATCTTGCATATGAAATTGATTTGTTCTGTAAATGACACCGAAACTACATCTACTTCTGTAACTGAACTTTCTGTGTCTAAACAGGAATGACTTTTGTTGCTTAATCAAATATTGGGATTTGAGAATGATATTTCAATTGTCTTATACCTATATGAACCCTCATTTATACATTGAGTTCACAACTCATCTATTTTCTAATTGAATTGCGCGTGGTTCACAAACTTGAATGGGTTGGCGCTCCGGAAGCTCGGTCAAGCTTTAGCCTTTCATTTAATAATTACTACTAGGGTTTTTAATATTTTATGGTAATATGATGCTTTGGGAAATTGCATACTTAATTAACCGTGTGCTGGATACTATGTGATAAATGGTTTAGTGTTATTGCATTATAATTGTGAGATTTTAAGATCGATGGTGTAATTCTTTAGACTTGGTCTGGACGTCTAGGTAGGGCTTTGGTTGTTACATTTAGTGGTATCAAAGCCAAGTTTTACAACACTCGGACTGTGTTTGGGCTCATAATGTGTGATAACAAGTAATTAGGTGATAATCGATCTGAATTAATTTGGAAACTGAAATATTAGTGAGTGACCGAGCCTTCGACGCAAACCCTGTAAGTATTTCTATTCTAAAATAAAAACGGGTTGAACGTTTTAATGTGGATAGGTGAGATTATCAAGTTGAATGTCTGAATTGATCTGTACAATCTGACATTGTAGCTAGATTGCCAAAATGAGTTCACGCAGTAGTCGTGGACAGGGAACTCGTGGGCATCGAGGACGCCGAGGAGGAGTTCGAGTAGAGTCATCATCTATGGGTAGTATGCCCAACTTGGAGACCAGCGAGACAATTGGTACTCTCGCTATTGAGATGGAGTCCCAGACTCCGACGATTGGGGATGACGTACTGTGCGAGGCTATAAGTCGAGCACTGGTGAGGGTCGCAAGGACCCATTCTGGATCAGGAGGCCGAGGGTCAGTTACTGAACGAATCTGGTCGAATGACGTTAAATTGTTCAGGGGTATCATAAGAGTCACTCCTACTATTGCTGAATATTGGCTCGAGGCTACCGAGTGTATTATGACTAATCTAGATTGTACCCCCACTCAAAAATTGAGGGGTATAGAGTCTTTACGTTGAGACGAGGCCTATCAGTAGTGGTTGACAGTTGAGCAAGGTGCTTAGCCTGAGTAGGTTAACTGGGACTATTTCAAGAACACCTTTCAAGGTAAGTACGTGGGGGCTAGTTATGTTAAGGCTCACTAACGTGAGTTTATGAGCCTAGTTTAGAGTGATTGATCTGTTGCTGAATATGAAGTTGAGTTTCTACGATTGAACAGGTATGAACGGGCATTGGTATCGTCTAACTACGAAAAGTGCGTGAGGTTTGAGCAAGGATTGAGATATGATCTGCAACTCCTAAGAGGGAGCTAGTTTTTGCTGTTTTGGTTGACAAAGCAAAGATAGTGGAGGAAGTGAAGCGCACTGAGTGCAAGTGGCGTGGCCGCGAGAGGGATCAGAGTAAGAGCAAGAGGGATTTGGGTCCCTATGGTTCTAGATAGCGCCTTAAGAAATCGACGAGATTTGATAGGCCCCCGAGGCCCGAGGCGCCACCTGTGGCGACTGAGATTCAACTGTGCAATGATTGTGGGAAACACTATTCCAGCGACTGCTGAAGGAAGTTAGGAGCGTGCCTCCATTGCATGTCGATGGAGCATCGAGTTAAAGATTGCCCTCGTCGACCAGATCAGGTGCCAGATGCAATATAAACTTTGGTTTCGAGTTCTGTTCAACCTCTGAGAGTGGCTTAGCAACCGCTTAAAGGCTGTGGTACTAGTAGAGGTAGTAATGGATCTGGGAGAAGACAGAGAGAACTAGGTAGAGGTAGAAGTCAGACTAAGGCTCGACAGTCAGCTCTGGTTTATCGCTACAAGGTTAGCGATGATGCTGATGTCATTGCAGGTACCTTCTTTATTCATTCTGTACTGTACTATGCTCTCATTGATATTGGATCTATTCACTCGTATATCGCTAGTGTTGTTTCTGTAAATCTGGGTTTAACTGTTGAAAATATTGTTAGAGATTTTTCTATGATTAGTCCTTTGGGTCAATTAGTTTGGGTTGATAGAGTATACAGGCGGGTACCTCTAGAACTCCAGGGTATGGTATTTCCAGCTGATCTGATGGAGTTACCCTTCAATGAGTTTGATTTGACTCTGGGAATGGATTGGCTCATGGAATATCGGTTCAGTCTAGATTGTACACCTAAGAGAGTTACTTTAAGAATAGATGCGAACGACGAAGTGGTCATGATTGGTGAGCGTTGAGACTACTTCTCTAATGTAATCTCCGCTCTTATAGCAAATAAGTTAGTCCGAAAAGGGCACGAGGCATACCTTGCCTACGTATCTGATTCTGTACCCGCAAAGCTTCTAAAAAGCTTTAACTGAACTAAGAGGAGGTAATTTTTCAATGGTTTCAACCTTTGCTTTATCTACCTCAATCCTTTTACTAGAAATTTTATGTCCTAACACAATCCCCTCTCGAACCATAAAGTGACACTTTTCCCAATTTAAAACAAGGTTCATTTCCTCACATCTTATTAGTACTCATTTTAAATTTTTAAGGCAAAGATGGAAAGAATTACCAAATACTGAAAAGTCGTCCATAAAGATCTCCATAATGTCTTTCACAAGTTCATCAAATATGGCTAGCATGTAGCGCTGAAAAGTAGCAGGAGCATTACATAATCCAAAAAGCTTTCTACGATAACAAACGTACTGTATGGACATGTAAATGTAGTTTTCTCTTGATCCTCAAGGGCTATTGGGATTTAGAAATAGCCGGAAAGCTTGTCTAGGAAACAGTAGTACATGTGCCCGGATAATCTTTCTAACATCAGATCAATAAAGGGCAAAAGAAAGTGATCTTTTCTTGTTGTGTCGTTCAACTTCCGATAGTCAATTCAAACTCTCCATCCCATGACTGTTCTTGTAAGAATCAATTCATTCTTTTCGTTTGCTACAACAGTCATGCCTCCATTCTTCAGAATGACCTGGAGAGGACTTACCCAAGTGCTATCAAAAATAGGATAAATTGTTCCATCATCTAGAAGTTTAATTACCTCAGCTTTAACAACTTCTTTCATGTTGGGATTCAATCGTCTCTGAGGTTGCATGCATGGTTTATACTCCTCTACTATTAGAATTTTGTGGGTACAAAATGATGGGCTTATACCCTTAATGTAAGAAAATTTCCAAGCTATGGCCCTTTTATGTTCCCTTAGTACCTGTAGCAACTCATCTTTCTCTTTGGGTTTTAGTTCCAAAGAGATGATAACTGGTAGTGTAGAATTATCCCTAAGGAATGCATATTCTAAGTGTTTTGGTAACTGTTTTAATTCTAATTTGGGTGGCTCATCAATAGAGGGTTTTTGTTTTAGTTCGTTATTAATTTTCATGCCCTCTTCTTTCGTTTGTCTAGAGGGAAATGTGTCAGGATCTGATTCATCGGTATCATCATCTACCCCCTCACCTTGAGTAAGAGACAGTTCCACCGTGTCGTTATGTATGATTTCCTGTAAAGAATCTTGAATAGAATGATCAATGGCACCAATAAAATAACATGAATCATCTTGTTCTCTAGAATATCGAATAACATTGTAAATTTGAAAAATAATTTCTTTGTTGCCTACCCTTAGTGCAAGTTTACCATCACCTACATCAATAATAGCCCTGGCAGTGGCTAAAAAGGGGCGTCCCAAAATTAAAGGTACCACAACATTTTCATCCATGTCAAGCACAGCAAAATCAACAGGGAATATAAATTTATCAATTTTTACCAAAATATCTTCGATAATCCCCTTAGGATATTTAATAGACCTGTCAGCTAACTGAATACTCATCCTAGTGGGTCTAGGTTCCTCAAGACCAAGTTGCTTAAACATTTTATAAGGCATTAAATTAATACTGGCACCTAGATTAGCTAGTGCTTTCTCTATGGTTAAACTATCGATTAAACAGGAATTGTTAAACATCTAGGATCTTTCAATTTGGTTGGTAGCTTGTTTTGGATGATGGCTGAACATTCTTCATTAAGTTCCACTATCGATATCTCTTCAAACTTCCTTTTTTTTAGAAGTTCTTTTAGACATTTCGCGTATGTCGGCATCTACGAAATAGCTTCAACAAAAGGTAATTTGATATGTAACTGTTTAAAAAGTTCAAGAAATTTACCATATTGTGCATCTAAGTGGCCTTTCTTCAACTTTGTCAGATATGGGATTGATGGTTTACATTCTTCGTGTATTAGTGTTACATTCTCAACTTCCTCATCCTTTGCCTTATCAGTTTCACGTGGTACCTTCTTCTTTGTTTCAACGAACTCTTTTCCACTCCTTAGTGTAACTGCCCTAACATGCTCTTTTTGATTAGTTAAACTTTTTGGTCACCTATCAGAAACTAACTTAGTTAGTTGTTCAATTTGATCCTTCAGCCCTTAGATTAATGCTTGCTAATTAGTCAATATCATTTTAGATTTTTTGAAATAGGTTTCTGACAGTTTTATAAATTTTGCTAGTGTCTCTTTAAGGTTTGGCTTTTTTTCCTGTGGGTAGGGTTGTTGTCCTTGATTGTGGTGGTATCTCCAATCTGAATTATAAGTACTACTATAAGGGTTATTTTGAGGTCTGAAATTGTCACCCATACAGTGAACTTGCTCGTTTTCAGTACTCGGGTTATAAGGTGGATATTCTGTATTGTTCATCCATCCTCCATTCGTATTGTACTGCATAACTAAATGTACCTGCAAAGAATCACATAAACCATCAATCTTTTTATTAATCATCTCTACCTGATTTGATAGCATGGTGACTGTGTCGAGATTGAAAACTCCAGCTGCTTTAGTTGGCTTTGTCGTTGTAACTTGCCACTGATAGTTATTCAGTGACATCTCCTCTATGAATTCATAAGCCGCTTCAGGAGTTTTGTTATTTAGGGTTTCGTCGGCTGCTGAGTCAATTATCTGCCGGGTTGAGGGGTTCACACCGTTGTAAAAAGTTTGGACCTACAACCACAAGGGTAAACCATGGTGTGGGCACTTTCTCAACAGATCTTTGTATCTCTCCTATGCGTCGTATAATGATTTTAAATCCATCTGCACAAAAGAAGATATATCATTCCTTAATTTGGCCATTTTGGCCGGTGGAAAATATTTCAGTAAAAATTTTCGATCATTTGGTCCCATGTAGTGATTGATCCTCATAGAAGAGAATGTAACCACTATTTGGCTTTATTTCACAAAGAAAAGGAAATAACCGAAGATGAATGGCATCATCAGAAATGCAATTTATTTTGAAGGTATCACAGAATTCTAGAAAATTAGCTAAATGAGTATTTGGGTCTTCGTCTTGCAAACCATCAAATTGAACAAGCTGTTGAATCATTTGTATAGTGTTAGGTTTTAAATCAAAGTTATTAGCGGCTATAACAGGCCTAGCAGTACTCGATTCAGCTCCTGTTAAATTAGGTTTAGCATAATCATACATAGTTCGAGGAGCATGATGATCGGCCACCTCCTGAGGTATTGGATTATTCTCAGCCATCCTTTCGGTAGTATTAGTTTCGTCCTCTTGCTCTTCTTGTATGTAATCTAAGCGTCACCTTACTTCTCTATGATTTCTGCGTACAGTTCCTTCAATATCACTGTCGTAAAGTAGTGGTCCTGCCGGGTTCTTTCTTGTCATAAACTAGAGGTACCTGCTAGGAAAAGATAAAAAGAAAGAGAAAATTAGAAAAGTAAAAAATAAAATTTAATTGAAGTAAAATAAAATATAATATGGTTAAAGTAATAAAAATTGAGTGTTCTTAATATTTCAATTCCCCGGCAACAGCGCCAAAAACTTGATCGTGTTTGTCGAGTCTTAAAAATTTATAAAAAGAATGATCGAACCTAGAAACTAACTAAGACGACGATAAAGGCAAGCGCACCTATCGAACAGTAGTGTAGCTAGCGGTAAGACTAGATTGTCAAACCCAAAGGAACCAAAAGTACTAATATTAACTCTCTTTCTATTATTTAGCCTATGAATTAAGGGAATTTTTATCTAATCTAAAATTAACTAATCAACTAAACTAAAGATGCGAAGATAAAGAAAAGAAATTAAGGAAAGACTTGAGAGGAAAACCGATTGATTTAGACAATACCCGAGGAAGAATCCACCTAGACTTCACTTGTTATCTAACTCTGAACCAGATGATTTATTCACTTGACTTGATCCGTAGGATTCCCTAAGTTATATTAATACACTCTCAAGGCTACTAACGTCTAACCCTAGGTTTATTAATTGAAATCTCTTTCTAATTAAAACCCCTAGAATTGCATTAACTCGATCTATGGACTCCCATATTAGGTTTGACCCTAATCCGGTAGATTTTCGTCACCTTATCTCTAGGTGCGCTAGCAACTCCGCTTAACTATGCTAGATCTACTCTTAGACAGAGTCTCTTCCTCCTCTGCCTAAGCATATCACACTTGAATTAATATCCCAGAAATACCAAAACAAGAATTAAGAACACATAGTTAAGAACAAATCAAGTATTTATCATATAGCTCAGGTAACAATAACAAGATCTGTCTTAGGTTTCATCCCCCTCAAGTATCTGAGGGTTTAGTTCATAATTGTAAAAGAATACATCTCAGAAGAAAATATAAAATAAAACATAAGAAAACCCTAAAACCCCCAACAAGAATTGAAGGAAAGTTCATCCGTCTTGAGTATGATTCTGACTTCTTGAGATGAATCAACTGGCTTTCTTCAAGTAAATCCCTAAATTTAACTACTCTGGCTCGGCCCTTTGGCCTAGCTGAAACGCCTCCTTAAAGGTTGGCCTCTAGGGTCTTTATATAGGCTTTTAGATTATGTTTCTTTGCCTCTAAGTACCCTAATTCGAATAGAATTCTTCTTATCTGCGGCAGAGACACGCCCATGGCACACAACCGTGTTAATCGTGGCCAGGCCAAGGTCGAACCTGTTGATGAGACACGACCGTGTATTTCGGGGTCTAGGCTGTGGTCGACTCTTCTTATGGGGCACTACCGTGTGGTCTTGGTCCAAGGCCATGTGGATTTCGTACTTTGGCCCATTTCTCGTTCTTTTTATCCTCCGATACTCTATTGAGTATAAAACATGAAAATAAAGGATTAGGAACACCTATTTCCATAATTAAAGGGATAAATCATCCAAAAACATACTAAATGTGGGATTAAAATATGTTCATATTATGGTTTATCAAATACCCCTACACTTAAGCTTTTGCTTGTCCTCAAGCAAAATTCTCAACTCACTACTAAAACGAACTTCTCTACTTATAATATTCATTAATAATGTTTCATCATAATTCATAGATAATTTATACATGGATAATTCAACTCAAAGAGTCCTAAAGATTCAAACAATCAAAGTCATGAGTTTTTATCATGAAAACATAGGTGTTTTCCCCTTATCCGAATAATTACCTTTAATTCAAAATCGACAAAAGTTGACATCCTCACTAAAGATTCACTCAAATCACTCAAGGTATTTAAGGTTCGAAAATAAAGCACTCATAAGTCAAACATGAAAAGTTAATCCCATAGGTTTGCATGAAAATCAAATCTCCACCACTGTGAAATGAGATGATACACAAATCAAAAGGCCTTTAAAAGGGTTGTAACGAGGATTAGGTTAATGGTGTGGATAAAAGGCTAAATTAAAAGGTTAGAATCGAGATTGAATTGACAAATTACCTACCTAGAAAAATGAACTAATAACATGCATAACTACATTAATTGAAAACTTGTAATACTAATAATACAAGCTTCTTCTTCAAGATGCTGAAATTAAACGTATAGGCTCACTTAATCACATAACTAATAATGAATATACTTTGATAATAATGAGTATACTTTGATTTTTTTAAGAACAAATCAGAACAATGTAATTTAAAACTTTAACACTGAAATAATATAATTAGGCAACTGATCAAAACAAGTCTCAATAGAAGGGTAGAAAAAAGGAATGGTGATAACAAATACAAGATGGGTTTTGGGTTAATATTAGTGGGTTGAGTCAATAAAAAGGGTTGTTAGGATCAAAGGGGTTCACCAGGGGTCAATTATGAGGGTAGGCTTTTAGTGGAGTAAGTGGGTTAAATCCTAAATACCTTAATCATCTCTGTATATCAAATAAATAATGTGGTCTCGACATGTATAATCGAAGCAAGTTCTAGAATAACAAAACAATGTTGACACACTCAATAAAGTGAGCACAAAAAGAATGGATGCTCTAAAAGGCTCAAAATCTCACAAAAATTATGGGTTTTTGATATCAACTTTGTAGATTTCAAACTTCAAGGTAACAATTTAGATTCAAGTATACAACCTAATAGAATATTTTGAAAATAGACTCATCATACTTGATTCTCTAGTATCTTAAAGTTTAAATCATCATTGCACAATTATCAATGACTTAATATAAAACATATTAATAAAAATCATGAATCAACAAGAATTTCATTCTAATTAGTGATATGAGAAAATTACTTTAAGGCGAGAATATTATTTAGGATTTGAGAATAATGCAAAAGTTAGGCACTTTTCTAATAAACTTTCACCCCACACTTAAGATGTACATTGCCCTCAATGTACAAAGATGAATAATAATCATAAAATAAGAAAATCAAAAGAGAGGAGAGAGGTGAAACTTCCTAAATTTTTGGATGAGATCCTTGGAGGATGATTAATTATGATGACTTAAACAAAAGTGAATGTGGTGGTGAAAACTCCTAATGATGTTTTCCATTCTTGGAGTGGCACATTGAACCTTTAAACTGTGAATTCATTAGTTAAATTTTTAGGGGTACTAATTAATTAATGTTGTTAGGGATTTTCGATGGTTAGACAGCCAGTTATAAAAGGAATAAAAATGTAATAATAAGATTTTTAAACAAAAAAAGGCTTAAATAGATAAATAAAATAAAATAAAGTGAAAAATAAAAATAAAAATAAAAATAAGATAATAAGAATGGCCTCAAAAGTCCTCGTCGTCTGCTGGATCGGTAGGTGGAGGAGGCGGTGATATGTGGAGGTGATGACAAATCTGTTGAAGAGTTGCCTCAATGCCATCGAATCGTCAAGCGGTGTCATTTAATTATTGAGTACAACACTGTTCGAACTGAGTGAGCCGTCCAGAAATGTTTGAAAGTGAAGTAGTCGTATGAGATGTGTGATGGCTCGATGGTGGCTCCTCATGTGGGTGTGGGACATCATCAGTAATGTCCTCAGGATCCTCCTCCTCAGTAGTGGGAGCTAAGTTGATATTAGGGAGGATCGGTCCCACGTTGTTGTTGGATCATCCTCATGTGTAGCATTGTCTAGATGCCTTGTAGGGGCATCTGTCCCATCAGTGTGAGTAGGGAGACCTGAGCAGTAGTTTTGAGGAGCTCTAATTTTCGAGCCAATCGTGTGATGTAAGAACCCATAGATATAACCTCGCTCTTGTGTTTCTCTGTTTGGTGTTGGATGGCACGGGCTATGAAATATGCTAGGTCGAAAACTTGTCTGTTTGCCATGTACCATAGGAAATAAGTGTCATGAGTGTTGATGACGCTGGTGCTCTCTCGCCTTCCTGTCAATGTGTGGGCTAGTATGGCGTGTAAGTATCGTAGATATAGGGCGAGAGCTGTTGCTTTCGAGCGACTAGGGTCGTATGAGTTTGAGCTGAGGGCTATATTATACCAACATCTCATCGAAGTATTGTGAAGGTGGCGATGGAGATCTGAGAGATCATGTTCCTCCATAAATTCCTCGTTGTAGAGTCCTAATGCGGCTCCGAATTATGCTACATTCAGTTCTCTCACGATGCCTCCGAGATGAAACTGGATTGTGCTGGGGTCATCAGAGTTTGTCATTACCGTCTGGAGGTGGAACGTGGAGTAGAATTCTAGAGTGAACTCTAGATATGTGGGCTCGATGATTATGAAGAATTGGTCCCATAGATTCGTGGTTAAGAGAGCTCGTACATCATCAGCTAATCAAACCTGCTCTAAAGTGGGCCAATCAATGCACCTCCCTGGGCCGAGTGGTCGTGCGTGGAGTATCCTGTAGATGTCTTCCTGGGGTCATTGCAGGAATTGCAAGAACGGATGTTGTAGTTCAGTGGATGCACTGACCGATGACAAGCCGGGTCCCTTTTGTTTTTTAGAACTAGGGACCGCAGTTTTCTTTCCTCGGGATGACGACATTGTGTTCCTGAAAATAACATATATTTATCGATTCAAGTATCATTTTCAGCCATATTGCACAATCTTTAAGAACTCAGTAATATCATGTATAAAACAAATATCATAATAATGATAAACTCATATTTTGTATAGACACTAATTGCTATTAGTAAACAATGAACAAAATAAATAAAACTAATATTAAGAAATAAGTATGAACTAATTATGAAATAAAATTAAGTGATAAATAGTTTAAAAGTAGTAAATGTAAAGAGGAGAGGTGACCGGTGGACTGCTTAGAGAGGAGTGGCACGGTTGGTCAGCGCACGAGCGTTGAAGGGTGCTACACGGGCATTGCTGGCGCGTTGGCATGGGTGTGGGCTCGATTCTATGTGTATTATGAAGGGGAAAGGAGGTAAGGAACGGAGGAAGTCAAGCGGGGGGTGAAAGTTGCTGGTGGCCGAACTTGATTTGAGATTTTAGGGGGGCGAGTGGCTAGGGTTTGGAAAAATTTGGGGGAATGTGTGGTTGTTTGCTACTTTAAATAGGGGTAGGGGCACGGTTAGGGACGACGCCCGTGTTCCCATATATTTAGCCCATGTTTTTCACGAATTCAAATTTAAGCGTGTTTGTGATGTCTTCTATGCCCATGTTACCTGGGAGTGCCTGGCCTTGTTCGCTTCTCCCATGCTCGTGTTCATGGTCCTACACTTGTGCCCATAAGTCAGTGTTGTCCACAGTCTTGAGGCACGGGCGTTTCAAATTCCCATGTCGTTTACTCAGGGTCGACCAAGGGTTGGAGGAACGGGCGTGTCTCAAGCCCGTATCCTTTAATCAGTTTCATCTACGGTCACGTTGCACGGTCATGCTATTTAGTCGAAGCCTGTGGCTTGGAAAAATTATTGTCCTATTTCTAAACCATCTTTGCCACGCCCATGTACCTGTTCGTGGTTTCCACACGGCCACGGTCACGCCCGTGTTCAAGGTCGTGTGGTAGGGAAACCTGCGCTTTACTGGATGGGTTAATTTGTAGTTAGGTGTTAGAAATTGAAAATATAATGTTAGTGCTTGGGTTGGATCTCGTGAAGCGCTCGTTTAGAGTCTTAAGCTACACTTACCCTATTTTCATTTCTAAATAAGGGTTCACGGAGCTGAAGCTTCTCTCTTATATCACTAAAATTGTGTCCAGTATAAATTTTTAGTCGTTGACCATTTACCTTGAATGTGCCACGAGTTGGATGGGTTACCTCGATTGTGCCGTAAGGGAAAATAGTTTTTATTACGAATGGACCTGACCATCTTGATTTCAGCTTTCCAGGGAGCAATTTTAATCTTGAATTGTGTAGCAGAACTAAATCTCCTACTTCAAATTGCTTTGGTTGTTTTAAACGAGCATCATAGCGGTGCTTTGTTGCCTCCTTATATACTCGTGAGTTCTCATAGGCATTAGCTCGCCATTCATCAAGCTCGTTCAACTGCATCATCTTTTTTTCACCTGTAGTTTTAAGATCGTAACATATTTTAATCTCACATTTAGCATGTTCCCGGATGATTTAATGCTTTATTTATGTAAAAAGGTGCTCTTAATCCTTTCTTTTCATGTTTTATACTCAGGAAAGCACCCGAGGACGAAAAGAACAAGAAACGGGCTTAAAATGGGCACATTTAGGCCAAAGTGGAAATCGACACGGCATGGACTTCAAGCCACACAGTCGTGCATTGTCAATCAACTAGAACATGACCTAACCACGATTTACATGGCTGTGCCTCATTAGCAGACTCGACCACGGCCTGAAATCAATTTACACGGGCGTGTGCCATGGCCGTTCCCCTGTCGCAGAAAAGAGGAATTTCACTCAGAAAATAGTACTTAGGGAGGAAGAAACACATTCCAAGAGGCTATATAAAGACCCTAAG
Source organism: Gossypium rotundifolium (assembly GCA_025506655.1). Taxonomy (NCBI): domain Eukaryota; kingdom Viridiplantae; phylum Streptophyta; class Magnoliopsida; order Malvales; family Malvaceae; genus Gossypium; species Gossypium rotundifolium. Next base: position 108,008,960 of record CP106727.1, on the reverse strand, counting down.
TGTAACATAAAAGAGGGCGGTCAGTTAGGCAGTTAGCTAGGCCAAGGAGCCGAGCTAGAAGGCCAGATTCGTGGGAATCTCTTGAAGATAGCCAATTGATCCATATCAAAAAACCAAAATTCTACTCAAGACGGTGGATCTCTCCTTCAATTCCTTCAGGGGGTTTTAGGGATTTCTTATGTTTTGTTTTATCTTTTCTCTTGAGATGTTTTCTTTTATTATTATGAACTAAACCCTTCAGATACATGAAGAGGATGAAACCTAGATGAATCTTGTTATTGTTTTCTGAACTATATGATAAATACTTAGTTTACTCTTAATTATGTTTGCTTAATTCTTATATTAATATTTCTGGGATATTAATTCAAGTTGAATGTGCTTAGGTGGTGGAGCAAAAGTCCCTGCTTAAGAGTAGATCTAGCATAATTAAGCGGAGTTGATCGCGCGCCTAGAGATAGGGTGATGAGATTTTACTGAATTAGGGTGAAACCTAATATGCGAGTCCATAGATCGAGTTAATGCGATTCTAGGGTTTTTAATTAGAAAGAGTTTTCAATTAATCAACCTAGGGTTAGACGTCATTTGTCTCGAGAGAGGGTTTAATATAAATTAGGGAGTCTTACGGATCAGGCTAAGTGAATAAATTGTCTGGTTCAGTGTTAGATAACAAGTGAAGTCTAGGTGGATTCCTTCTAGGGTATCGTCGTAATCAACTGAGTTTTTCTACAAGATATTTCTTCAATTTGTTCTTTTTTCTTTGCATCTTAGTCTAGTAATTAGTTAGTTTTTAGTTTAATCAATCAATCACTTCATATTTAGGTAAAATAGTAGAAAGAAAGTGAGTATTAGTACTTTTAATTCCCTTGGGTTCGACAATCCGGTCTTGCCTAAGCTATACTACTGTTTGATAGGTGCACTTGCCTTAAGTCGTTGTCAGAGTTAGTTTCCAGGTTCGATCATTCTCTTTATAAATTTTAAAACTCGACAATTCAGACGATCATTGGCCAATAAAAACCTGATTCGAGTGTTTTGTGTGTTGTCTTAATCCCGCTTAATGTCCTCCTGAAAGTCTTGAATGGCAATTCTCTAGGATTTTCCTCGCTTATTCTTTTGTAACACACCTTCGAATCACTTGATCTGCACATATGCGGAAAAGAAAAGGATCTTCCCAAAAATAGTTTTTCACATCAGCAAAGAATCGCTTCTTTTGATGATGTGTTAACTTTTTTGGTAAGACGTTAGCAGAAAAGTAATTTGCAATATCTGCAAACCAAGGTACCTCAGAGTTGGTTATTGAAAAGAGTTATTCTTCAGGAAACGAGTCGTTTATCTCACTTTCATCAACTTCTTTGATATGCAAGTTTTCAAGTCTAGAAAGATGGTCTGCTGCAAGATTTTCGGCTCCTTTCTTATCTTGAATTTCCAAGTCAAATTCCTGTAAGAGTAGAATCCATCTTATAAGTCAAGGTTTTGCATCAGGTTAGTTAAAAGATAGCGAAGAGCTGAATGGTCAGTGTAGATGACAACTTTAGATAGGATCAAATATTGTCTAAATTTATCAAATGCAAAGACTGCAGCTAGCAATTCTTTTTCTGCGGTTGTGTAATTTTCTTGTGTGGCCATTAATGTCTTGCCAGCATAGTAAATTGGCTGGAAGTGCTTGTTTTTTCGCTGTCCCAAAACTGCACCTACTGTAAAATCACTCGCATCACACAATAGTTCGAAGGGTATGTTCCAATAAAGAGTAATTATAATTGGGGTATTTATTAATTTATATTTGAGGATACTAAATGCGTCTAACCATTCCTGATCAAAATTGAAAGGTACATCTTTTTCTATTAGTTTCATTAAAGGTTTTGCTATTTTAGAGAAATCTTTAATGAATCTTCTATAAAATCTAGCATGTCCTAAAAAACTTCTAATAGCTTTAACTGAACTAGGAGGAGTTAATTTTTCAATGGTTTCAACCTTTTCTTTATTTACCTCAATCCCTTTACTAGAAATTTTATGTCCTAACACAATCCCCTCTCGAACCATAAAGTGACATTTTTCTCAATTTAAAACAAGGTTCGTTTCCTCACATCTTATTAGTACTCATTTTAAATTTTTTAAGGAAAAGATTGAAAGAATTACCAAATACCGAAAAGTCATCCATAAAGACCTCCACAATGTCTTCCACAAGTTCATCAAATATGGCTAGCATGCAGCGCTGAAAAGTAGCAGGAGCATTACATAATCCAAAAGGTATTCTACGATAAGCAAACGTACCATATAGACATGAAAGTGTAGTTTTCTCTTGATCCTCAGGGTCTATTGGGATTTGGAAATAGCAGGAAAGCCCATTCCGGAAATAGTAGTACATGTGCCTGGATAATCTTTCTAACATCTGACCAATGAAGGGCAAAGGAAAGTGATCTTTTTTGGTTGCGTCGTTCAACTTCCTATAGTCGATACAGACTCTCCATCCTGTGACTGTTCTTGTTGGAATCAATTCATTCTTTTCGTTTGCTACAACAATCATGCCTCCTTTCTTCAGAATGACCTGCACAAGACTTACCCAAGTGCTATCAGAAATAGGATAAATTATTTTAGCATATAGAAGTTTAATTACCTCAGCTTTAACAACTTCTTTCACGTTGGGATTCAATCATCTCTGAGGTTGCACGCATGGTTTATACTCCTCTTCCATTAGAATTTTGTGGGTACAAAATGATAGGCTTATACCCTTAATGCCAGAAATTTTCCAAGCTATAGCCCTTTTATGTTCCCTTAGTATCTGTAGCAACTCATCTTTATCTTTGGGTTTCAGTTCCTAAGAGATGATCACTGGTAGTGTAGAATTATCCCTGAGGAATACATATTCTAAGTGCTTTGGTAACTGTTTTAATTCTAATTTGGGTGGCTCACCAATAAAGGGTTTTTATTTTAGTTCGTCATTAATTTCAATGCCCTCTTCTTTCGTTTGTCTAAGGGGAAATGTGTCAGAATCTGATTCATCGGTATCATCATCTACCCCCTCACCTTGAGTAAGACATAGTTCCACCATGTCGTTAAGTATGATTTCCTGTAAAGAATCCTCAATAGAATGATCATTGGCATCAATAAAATAACATGAATCATCTTGTTCTCTAGAATATCGCATAGCATTGTAAATTTGAAAAATAATTTCTTCATCCCCTACCCTTAGTGCAAGTTTACCATCACCTACATCAATAACAGCCCTAGCAGTGGCTAAAAAGGGGTGTCCCAAAATTAAAGGTACCGCAGAGTTTTCATCCATGTCAAGCACAACAAAATCAACAGGGAATATAAATTGGGTTCAAATTCTTTATTTTTTAAGTCGTGTGTGTGGCCAACACTGATCTTGACCTCCTCAATGTATGAATAATCTAAGTTCGACTGTATAAAGGTTCTCTGATGCTTTATGACTGACATACGTATAGCACAATTGTGTGTGTACTGTGATAACTAATTCTGATATTGAACTGTGCTCTACAAATGTGGATATTTGTACACTGCAAATGCATAGATTGGGATAATGTGAAGAAGGAAGTACTCTTGTCCAAACTACTGGCTAAGCCACAATGTGGATAACTCTAAATCTAGCGCATTGATGCATTTTGATTTAGGAGCTAAGCTGTGACTTTGTAAACGTGTCAGACAAACACTCTATGGTGTGTAGGGTTAGATGGGTATTGAACACACTTAATGATGTGTTAGGATGGTTGAAGATGGTGTGTAGAGGTTGGGGACAGGAAAACTTGCATATGAAATTGATTTGTTCTATAAATGAGACCGAAACTACTTCTGCTTTTGTAACTAAACTATTCTGTGTCTGAATAGGAATGACTTTTGTTGCTTAATCGAATCTTGGGATTTGAGAATGATATTTCAATTGTATTATACCTATATGAACCCTCATTTATGCATTGAGTTCACAACTCATCTTTTTTCAGATTGAATTGCGGGTGGTTCACAAACTTGAATGGGTTGGCGCTCTGAAAGCTCGGTCAAGCTTTAGCCTTTTGTTTAATAATTACTACTAGGGTTTTCAATATTTTATGCTAATATGATGTTTTGGGAAATTGCATACTTAATTAACCGTGTGATGGATACTATGTGATAAATGGTTTAGTGTTATTGCGTTATAATTGTGAGATTTTAAGATCGATGGTGTAATTCTCTAGACTTGGTCTGGACGTCTAGCCAGGGTTTTAGTTGTTACATTTAGTGGTATCAAAGCCAGGTTTTACAACACTCAGACTATTTTGGGCTCATAATGTGTGATAAAAAGTAATTAGGTGATAATCCATCTGAGTTAATTTGAAAACTAAAATATTAGTGAGTGACCGAGCCTCCGACGCAAACCCTGTAAGTATTTCTGTTCTAAAATAAAAATTGGTTGAACGTTTTAATGTGGATTGGTGAAATTATCATGTTGAATGTTTGAATTGATCTGTACACTCTAACATTGTAGCTAGATTTCTGAAATGAGGTCACACGGTAGTCGTGGATAGGGAACTCGTGGGCGTCGAGGACGCCGAGGAGGAGTTCGAGTAGAGTCATCCTCTATGGGTAGTATGCCCAACTTGGAGACCAGCGAGACAGTTGGTACTCTCTTCTTGAGAGGAGTTCCATACTCAGGGGATCGGGGATGAGGCCTTGTCTTGGCTATAATTCGAAAGAATGGAGAGGTCACAAGGACCCATTCTGGATCAGAAGGCCGAGGGTCGGTTACTGAACGACTCTGGTCGAATGATGCTAAATTGTTCAGGGGTGTCATAAGAGTCGCTCCTACTATTGTTGAATATTGGCTCAAGGCTACCGAGTGTATTATGACTAATCTAGGTTGTACCCCCACTCAAAAATTGAGGGGTACAGAGTCTTTACTTCGAGACAAGGTCTGTCAATGGTGGATGACAGTTGAGCAAGGTGCTTAGCCTGAGTAGGTTAACTAGGATTATTTCAAGAATGCCTTTCAAGGTATGTACGTGAGGGGCGAGTTATGTTAAGGCTCACTAACATGAGTTTATGAGCCTAGTTTAGAGTGACCGATCTGTTGCTGAATGTGAAATTGAGTTTCTGCGATTGAGCAGGTATGAACGAGCATTGGTATCGTCTAACTACGACAAGTGTGTGAGGTTTGAGCAATGATTGAGATATGATCTACGGGTTATGATAACTTCTAAGGGGGAGCGGGTTTTTACTATTTTAGTTGACAAAGCAAAGATAGTGGAGGAAGTGAAGTGTACTAAGTGCAAGTGGCGTGGCCGCGAGAGGGATCAGAGTAAGAGTAAGAGGGATTTGGGTCCCTATGGTTCTAGATGGATCGGCGAGATTTGATAGGCCACCGGGGCCCGAGGCACCAACTATGGCGACTGAGATTCAGTTGTACAATGATTGTGGGAAACATTATCCCGGTGACTGCTGGAGGAAGTTAAGAGCGTGCCACCATTGCATGTCGATGGAGCATCGAGTTAAAGATTGCCCTCATCGACCAGATCAGGTGCCAGATGCAGCATAGACTTCAGTTTCGAGTTCTATTCAGCCTCCGAGAGTGGTTCAGCAACCGCTTAAAGGTTGTGGTACTAGTAGAGGTAGTAATGGATATGGGAGAAGACAGAGAGCATCGGGTAGAGGTAGAAGTCAGACTAAGGCTCGGCAGCAAGCTCTTGTTTATCACCGCAAGGATAGCGATGATGCTGATGTCATTGCAGGTACCTTCTTTATTCATTCTGTAATGTACTATGCTCTCATTGCTATTGGATCTGCTCACTCGTATATCGCTAGTGTTGTTTCTGAAATCTGGGTTTAACTGTTGAAAATACAGTTAGAAATTTTACTATGATTAGTCCTTTGGGTCAATCAGTTTGAGTTGATAGAGTATACAAGCGGGTACCCTAGAACTCTAGGGTATGGTATTTCCAGCTGATCTGATGGAGTTACCTTTTAATGAGTTTGATTTGACTCTGGGAATGGATTGGCTCGTGGAATATCGGGTCAGTCTAGATTGTACAACTAAGAGGGTTACTTTAAGAATAGATGCGAACGATGAATTGGTCATGATTGGTGAGCGTTGAGACTACCTCTCTAATGTAATCTCTGCTCTTATAACAAATAAGTTAGTCCGAAAAGGGTGCGAGGCATACCTTGCCTACGTATCTGATTCTATACTCGCAAAGCTTCTAAAAAGCTTTAACTGAACTAGGAGGAAGTAATTTTTCAATGGTTTCAACCTTTGCTTTATCTACCTCAATCCCTTTACTAGAAATTTTATGTCCTAACACAATCCCTCTCGAACCATAAAGTGACACTTTTCCCAATTTAAAACAAGGTTCATTTCCTCACATCTTATTAGTACGCGTTTTAAATTTTTAAGGCAAAGATGGAAAGATTTACCAGATACCGAAAAGTCGTCCATAAAGACCTTCATAATGTCTTCCACAAGTTCATCAAATATGGCTAGCATGTAGCGCTGAAAAGTAGCAGGAGCATTACATAATCCAAAAGGCATTCTACATAAGCAAACATACCGTATGGACATGTAAATGTAGTTTTCTCTTGATCCTCAGGGGCTATTGGGATTTGGAAATAGCCGGAAAGCCCGTCCAGGAAACAATAGTACATGTACCTGGATAATCTTTCTAACATATAATCAATAAAGGGCAATGGAAAGTGATCTTTTCTGGTTGCATCATTCAACTTCCTATAGTCAAAACAGACTCTCCATCCTGTGTCTGTTCTTGTAGGAATCAATTCATTCTTTTCATTTGCTACAACAGTCATGCCTCTTTTCTTCGGAATGACCTGCACAGGACTTACCCAAGTGCTGTCAGAAGTAGGAGAAATTGTTCCAGCATCTAGAAGTTTAATTACCTCATCTTTAACAACTTCTTTCATGTTGGGATTCAATCATCTCTAAGGTTGCATGCATGGTTTATACTCCTCTTCCATTAGAATTTTGTGGGTACAAAATGATGGGCTTATACCCTTAATGTCAGAAATTTTCCAAGCTATGGCCCTTTTATGTTCCCTTAGTACCTGTAGCAACTCATCTTTCTCTTTGGGTTTTAGTTCTAGAGAGATGATCACTGGTAGTATAGAATTATCCCCGAGGAATGCATATTCTAAGTGTTTTGGTAACTGTTTTAATTCTAATTTGGGTGGCTCATCAATAAAGGGTTTTTGTTTTAGTTCGTTATTAATTTCAATGCCCTCTTCTTTCATTTGTCTAGGGGGAAATGTGTCAGGATCTGATTTGTTAGTATCATCATCTACCCCCTCACCTTGAGTAAGGCACAGTTCCACCGTGTCGTTATGTATGATTTCCTGTAAAGAATCTTGAATAGAATGATATATGGCATCAATAAAATAACATGAATCATCTTGTTCTCTAGAATATCGCGTAGCATCATAAATTTGAAAAATAATTTCTTCGTCCTCTACCCTTAGTGCAAGTTTACCATCACCTACATCAATAATAACCCCAGCAGTGGCTAAAAAGGGTTGTCCCAAAATTAAAGGTACCGCAGCGTTTTCATCCATGTCAAGCACAACAAAATCAACAGGGAATATAAATTTATCAACTTTTACCAGAATATCTTCGATAATTCCCCTAAGATATTTAATAGATTTGTCAGCTAACTGAATACTCATCCTAGTGGGTCTAGGTTCCCCAAGACCAAGTTGCTTAAACATTTTATAAGGCATTAAATTAATACAGGCACCTAGATTAGCTAGTGCTTTCTTTATGGTTAAACTATCGATTAAACAGGGAATAGTGAAACTTCCTAAATCTTTCAATTTGGTTAGTAGCTTGTTTTGGAGGATGACTGAACATTCTTTATTAAGTTCCACTATCGATATCTCTTCAAACTTCCTTTTATTTGTTAGAAGTTCTTTTAGACATTTCGCGTATGTCGACATATGCAAAATAGCTTAAACAAAAGGTAAGTTGATATGTAACTATTTAAAAAATTGAAGAAATTTACCGTATTGTGCGTCTAAGCGGTCTTTCTTCAACTTTTCCGGATATGTGATCGATGGTTTACATTCTTCATGTATTGGTGTTACATTCTCAACTTTCTCGTCCTTTGCCTTATCAGTTTCATGTGGTACCTTCTTCTTTGTTTCAACCAACTCTTTTCCACTCCTTAGTGTAACTACCCTCACATACTCTTTTTGATTAGTTAAACTTTCTGGTCGCCTATCAAAAACTAACTTAGTTAGTTGTCCAATTTGATCCTTCAGCCCTTAGATTGATGCTTGCTGGTTAGTCAATATCGTTTTAGTATTTTTGAAACGGGTTTCTGACAATTCTATAAATTTTGCTAGTGTCTCTTCAAGGTTTGGCTTCCTTTCCTGTGGGTAGGGTTGTTGTCCTTGATTGTGGTGGTATCTCCAAACTGAATTATAAGCACTACTATAAGGGTTATTTTGAGGTCTGAAATTGTCACCCATATATTGAACTTGCTCGTTTTCAGTACTTGGGTTGTAAGGTGGATATTCTATATTGTTCTTCCATCCTCCATTCATATTGTACTGCATAACTAAATGTACCTGCAAAGAATCACATAAACCATCAATCTTTTTATTAATCATCTCTACTTGATTTGATAGCATGGTGACTGTGTCGAGATTGAAAACTCCGGCTGCTTTGGTTGGATTTGTCCTTGTAACTTGCCACTAATAGTTTTTCAATGACATCTCCTTTATGAATTCATAAGTCACTTCAGGAGTTTTGTTATTTAGGGTTTCTGCCACTGCTGAGTCAAATAACTACCGGGTTGAGGGGTTCACACCATTGTAAAAAGTTTAGGCTTGCAACCACAAGGGTAAACCATGGTGTGGGCACTTTCTCAACAGATCTTTGTATCTCTCCCATGCGTTGTATAATGTTTCTAAATCCATCTACACAAAATAAGAGATATCATTCCTTAATTTGGCCGTTTTGGCCGGTGGAAAATATTTCAATAAAATTTTTTCGGTCATTTGGTCCCATATAGTGATTGATCCTCGTGGAAGAGAATGTAACCACTGTTTGACTTTATTTCTCAAGGAAAAGGGAAATAACCAAAGATGAATGGCATAATCAGAAGCACCATTTATTTTGAATGTATCACAAAATTCTAGAAAATTAGCTAAATGAGTATTTGGGTCTTCGTCATGCAAACCATCAAATTGAACAAACCGTTGAATCATTTGTATAGTTTTAGTTTTAATTCAAAGTTATTAACGACTATAGCTGGCCTAACAATACTCAATTCAACTCCTCTTAAATTAGGTTTAGCATAATCATACATAGTTTGAGGAGCTGGATGATCGGCCATCTCCTGAGGTATTGGACTATTCTCAGCCATCCTTTCAGTGTTATTAGTTTCGTTCTCTTGGTCTTCTTGTATGTAATCTAAGCCTCGCCTTGCTTCTCTACGATTTTTGTGTACGGTTCCTTCAATATCACTGTCATAAAGTAGTGGTCCTGTCGGTTCTTTCTAGTCATAAACTAGAGGTACCTGCTAGGAAAAGATAAAAAGAAAGAGAAAATTAGAAAAGTAAAAAATTTAATTTAATTGAAGTAAAATAAAATATAATATGGCTAAAGTAATAAAATTAGCGTTCTTAATATTTGGTTCGATATTACCAAAAAACTTGATCGTATCTCGAGTCTTAAAATTTATAAAAGAATGATCGAACCTAGAAACTAACTAAGGCGATGGAGGCAAGCACCTATTGAGCAGTAGTGTAGCTAGTGGTAAGATCGGATTGTCGAACCTAAAGAACCAATACTAATATTAACTCTCTTTCTATTATTTAGCCTACAATTAAAGAATTTTATCTAATCTAAAATTAACTAATCAACTAAACTAAAGATCGAAGATAAAGAAAGAAATTAAGGAAAGACTTGAGAGGAAAACCGATTGATTTAGACAATGCAGGAAGAATCCACCTAGACTTCACTTGTTATCTAACTCTGAACCAGATGATTTATTTACTTGACTTGATCCGTAGGATTCCCAAAGTTATATTAATACCTCTCTCAAGGCTACTAACGTCTAACCCTAGGTTGATTAATTGAAATTTCTTTCTAATTAAAACCCCTAGAATTGCATTAACTCGATCTATGGACTCCCATATTTGGTTTGACCCTAATCCGGTAGATTTTTGTCACCCTATCTCTAGGCGCGCGAGCAACTCCGCTTAACTATGCTAGATCTACTCTTAGACAGGGTCTCTTCCTCCTCTGCCTAAGCACATCACACTTGAATCAATATCCTAGAAATACCAAAATAAGAATTAAGAACACATAGTTAAGAACAAATCAAGTATTTATCATACAGCTCAGGTGACAAAAATAAGATCCGTCTTAGGTTTCATCCCCCTCAAGTATCTGAGGGTTTAGTTCATAATTGTAAAAGAATACATCTCAGAAGAAAATATAAAATAAAAAATAAGAAAACCCTAAAACCCCCTAAAGGAATTGAAGGAGAGTTCCTCCGTCTTGAGTATGATTCCGGCTTCTTGAGATGAATCAACTGGCTTTCTTCGAGTAAATCCCTAAATTTAACTGCTTTGGCTCGGCTCTTTGGCCTAGCTAAAATGCCTCCTTAAAGGTTGGCCTCTAGGGTCTTTATAGAGGCTTTTGGAATATGTTTCTTTACCTCTAAGTACCCTAATCCGAATAGAATTCTTCTTATTTGTGGCAGAGACACGCCCATGGCGCACACCCGTGTTAATCGTGGCCAAGCCATGGTCGAACCTATTGTTGAGGCACGACCGTGTATTTCGGGGTCTAGGCCGTGGTCGACTTTTCTTACGGGGCACTACCGTGTGGTCTTGGTCCCAGGCCGTGTGGATTTTGTACTTTGGCCCATTTTCTCTATTTTTGGCCTCTTTCGCATTCTTTTCATCCTTTGGTACTCTACTAAGTATAAAACATGAAAACAAAGGATTAGGAGCACCTATTTCCATAATTAAAGGTATAAATCATCCAAAAACATGCTAAATATGGGATTAAAATTTGTTCATATTATGGTTTTTCAGGAAAAAAATGTGTCAGGACCTCTGAGAACTCTATTGTTGGCCTGGACTAAAGTGGAAGTAGTCACATTTGTGTCCCATTGTCTAAGGTGCCAAAATGTTAAGGTCAAACAACAGTTGCCTTCCGGTTTGCTTCAGCCAGTTAAGATTCCCCTGTGAATGTGAGAACGAGTAACGACGGATTTTGTTAGTGGGTTGCCTTTAATCCCCCACTAAGAAAGATTCAGTGTGGGTCATTATTGATCGATTGACCAAATCTACCCACTTCATTCCTATCAGAATAGATTACTCCCTACTGAAGTTAGCCAAGATGTATATTGCTGAGATTGTGAGGTTGCACAGAATTTCAATCTTAATGATCTCTGATAGAGATCCGCAATTCATGTCTCGGTTCTGGAAGAAACTTCATGAGCTTTAGGCATCCAACTAAATTTTAGTATCACGTATCATCCTCAAATCGATAGACAGTCTGAGTAGGTCATTTAGATTCTTAAGGATATGTTTCAGGGTTGTGTGATAGACTTCTGGGGCAGTTAGGAGGAAAATTTACCGTTGGCCGAGTTTGCATATAACAATAGCTTCCAGTCTAGTATTCAGATGGCACCATACGAGGCCTTGTATGGTTGTAAGGTGTTGTACTCTGTTATGTTAGACAGAATTAAGTGAACGTCAGGTTCTTGGTCTCGAGTTAGTTTTAAAAACTAAAAACACTGTGAAATTGATTTGATATATCTAAAAGCTACCTCAAATCGGCAGAAGTCGTATACTGATTTAAAAAGAAATGATATCGAGTTTTCTATAGGTGAGCAGGTATTTCTGAAAGTATCACCATGGAGAAAGGTTTTCTGATTTGGACACAAGGGCAAACTGAGCCCGAAGCTCATTGGGCCTTATCGTATCTTGAAACGAGTTGGACGTGCTGCATATCAGTTAGAGTTACCACTAGAGCTAAGCGAATTCATGATGTGTTTCATGTCTCAATGTTACGGTGGTATCGATCTGATCCATCACACATTATTCCAGTCAACGAGATCGAGTTGCGATCAGATTTAACATTTGAGGAGGAACTTGTTCAGATCTTAGAACGTAATGTTTAGGTACTAAGAAAGAAAACTGTTGCTCTAGTAAAAGTTCTGCTTGAGTCAGGTAAATTTCACACGGCTTGGACATATGCCTATGTGCCTAGCCGTTGTGGCATCGACAGCCACCATTTTCGGTAAGAAAAACTTAAAAAAATAAGGTTTTTGGCACGCACCTGAAGTACTTTTGATGCAGAAATGACGTATGAGGATTACAGGACCTAACACAGCCATGCGATAATCAATTACCCCATCATTCTCAATAAATCACTAAGATCAGCCTAACGTCAAAACTATGTCAAGAGCTTCGACACAATCCCAATTCAATTTTGAACACTTACCTTGTACATAATGAAGGAGACTAGACTTGTAACACCCCTTACCCGTATCCAACGTCGGGACAGGGTATGAGGCATTACCTAACTTAATCTCATGCGTACGTACAATTCCAAAACATAAAAGTCCATTCAAATTTAAAACTTTTCAAACTTCCTCTTAGTAACCTTATTATAGGCTTACGAGGCCCAAAACACCTCTTAGAAACAATCTAATATCATTTCGAGTTCCTTAAAAAACCATAGAAAATGTTATTAAAAATAAGACCACACTCCCGTGTGAAGAGGGACATGCCCGTGTGGGTAGGCTGTGTGGTCAAACACGCCCATGTCCCTAGTCGTGTGGATTTTGTTTTTCATTTTAAACCTACAGGGGTTTTCACATGGCCGGACACACGCCCGTGTCCAAGGCCCTTGTCCCTCATGCGGCCTAGACACGTCCGTGTCTTAGCCTGTGTGTAAAAACTTGACATTCTGTTTCTGACGTCATCATTTCCATAGGGTCACACGGCCAAGGCACACGCCCGTGTCCTTAGACCCTGTGTCGGATTAAATTCCTAATTTCAGGTGTAGACTTCACACGACCTGGGCACATACCCTTTGTAATAGTCCAGTTTATACCCTAGTAGAATCAGTGGTTTCGAGACCATAAATCTGAGTCTGTATAATGTTTTAATACTATTTCTGTGACTATGATATGTGATTAAGCATGTGGTAAAGTTTCGTATGCTAATTTGTCCATTTATGTGTTTAATTTGACAAAAAGGTTTGAATTGCATCAAGTGAAAAACTAGCATGCTAATTGTTAAAGTACCAATGTGTTGTGGCTTTGTAAAGTTGGAGGCCTTATATGGCAACTAAGCCATTCATAAGGTTAGTGGATGGCATATGATCTAAAATGACTTTAATTTATATGTCAATCATGTTTTATTATAAGGACAATTTTGTAATTAGGTTAATAATATGATAGTTAATAAAAATAAAGCATGAAAATGGCCATTCATTCATGCATTTTTCCACCAAAAACACAAAGGAAAGAAAATTTTTGAAGCTTGGTATATTCGGCTACTTACAATCCAAATTCAAGGCATGTTTTTAGTCGATTTTTGATAATTTCTACGTTTTTGTAATCGTTGCTTCGAGTGCTATCAAACCCATGTCTCAATTTTCTGTATTGATAGCATTTATGAGATATGCCATTGATGATATGTCAAGCTTTGTGATGAGCTTAGTTGTTAAATGAAAGATTTGAACTAGATGAACATACTTTGTTCTTGAATTTTTGATGAATTTAGCTAATTAGGGATAAATTGAGAAAATAGTAACTTGAGGGACTAAATTGTAAATTTGATAGAAAATATGGGCTTGTATGTGATGCATGAACATTCGGCTAAACATGAGTATGAGATGATTTTGTGAATTTGATGTTTTGAGAAAGATGGACTAAATTGATAAATTATGCAAATGTGAGGGTTAAATTAAAAATAGCCCTAAATGTGTGTCCTTGGATTGAATTGAATGAGTTAGTGAATAAAAGAGTTAATTCTGAATAAGTATAGATCAAGAACCGAGGAAAATAGAGTTAGATCGCGGGAAAGTGAAAGTAACCGAGTATCCGTTTCCATTTCTGAAAAATCGAATCCGAGGTAAGTCATTATGCAAATAAACGTATTTTTTTTAAACTCTGTATGTTCATATGATTATTGTTAACTATGAATGTTCATGAGTTGATCCATACATGAATTCTGAGATAAGGCTGACTTAGTGTCGATATCCAATAAGTCTCGTATGAACCTAGGAATAGATAGGATTAGCTATGTCATGAGATAAGTATCTGTTCTGTATTATCATGTAAGACCACATCTGTGACATTGGCGTTGATTTGAGATTTCGTGTAAGACTACGTCTGGGACGTTGGCATCTATATGAGTTTTACGAGTAAGACCATGTCTGGGACATCAGCATCGTATTAGTTCATGTAAGACCCTGTCTGGGACAGTGGCATCGATATCTAAGTACACGTAAGACCTCGTCTGGGATGTTGGCATTGTACGACTATTCTGAGATTTCTAAGTATCTTATTATATTCCTTCCGGTTCAATGGGAAAATCTGAGCTATGATCAATTACGTGAACATATATTCATTTCAAGTACGTTTGATATATATACTAAGTGTGTATAAAAGGTAAGTACCTATGTGACTTTGATTTGAAGAAATGTATGATTGAATATGAGATTGTGAACAAGATTCAAGAATGGTTATGAAAGAACTATGTGTATATAAGACTTATGGATTGATGAATGTGGCAAATATGGCCAAGAAAATTGATCTAAGCATACATGTGATGAACTTGCTATGAATATGAATTTTGCCAATGTTTCCATATGCTTATATGCTTTACATGATAGGTTTATTTGTAAATGACTTACTAAGATTTTTGGAAATCTTACTCTCTGTGTGTGTTTCTCTATTTTTTTTAGATCGTCAAAGCTATTGAAGGCTCGGGACCGTCGAGGATCGTCATCACACTACTCAACTTATTTTGGTACATTTTGGAAATATATATAGCTAGATATGGCATGTATAGGCTAGTTATTTGGATAATTATGAGATGTGAATTTAGCCATGTGATTTGGCTAGAGATGAGTTGAAAATGTGTTAAAATGAATGTGTTTTACGATGCATATTTTGGTATGCTTTGAAGCACATGAAATGGTTAAGATTGTGGTAAGTTTGGATAAATTATTACTTGTATATTCATAATTTTTGTCTTGTGAAGTTGGCGTGATTGAAATTGGGATTGAATGGTTATTTTGGTATATTCTTGGTTATCAAATGTGCATGAGATGTATTGATGATTGGCTTGTAGGTTTGAACCTAAGTGGGTGGCATTTTGGCCTTGCAAATGGCTTATAATGTCACAAGGTTGAGGCACACGGGCGTGCTTAGTGACCATGGGGCTAAGTCAGTAGCTAGCTTAGAAGCACACGGCCAAGATGCATGGGCGTGTCAAATAGTGTATATGGCCTAGGAGTACACGGCCTTAGCACACGGGGGTGTTTGGTAACCGTAGTGCCAAGTCAGAATCGACCATGGCGAGGTTACACGGGCGTGCTTGGTGGCCGTGGTGTTAAAATAGGTTCAACCACGGGAAGACACACGGGTGCGTCTAGCAGCCGTGGGAGGCACACGGCCTGCCCACATAGGCATGTATCCCCTGAAATTTTAAAAAGTTTTAAATTTTTGCGAATTTCTATATGAGTTCCGATTTTATCTCGACCCATTTTATAAGCATGTTTAAGGTCTCATAAACCAATATAAGGGACACTTTGTTTGTGTTTAGTGTATGATTGTATGAAATGTTATGAAAGTTTCTGATCTGTTTGGTAATGCCTTTAACCCTAATCTAGCGATGGATACGGGATAGGGTTGTTACATTTGGTTGGTGTCAAAGCTACGATTTAGTCGATTCTCGGACTAACGTAGTGTGTTAGAGTCTAGCTATACCTACCATATATCTGAATTGTGATAGTGTGATGAATCCTGACGTATAAAATGTGATTTTTGTATAGCAATGGACCCCGAAAGAGCCATAGCTGATGACATAGAAAGTAATGCGCCTGCTCTCGTGCAAGGGACAGTGCCCACTGATTTGAGACCGGCTACGACTGGTCAAGAGGGAGAAGCTAAACAAGCTTTCTTCCAGATGATGAGTGAGTGGTTAACTTAATTTGTAAAGAATAACCCGACTGTTTTGCAACCCCCGCCCTCGGTTAATCCCCCTAAGACATCTGATATACCTTCGACAGTAAATTTGAATTTGTCGAATAAGCCTCTGATTAACAATATCTGTAAGTATGGGGCTAAAGAGTTCCGGGCTACTAATGATGATGATGGTGAAAAGGTCGAGTTCTTGTTAGAAAATACTATTAGAGTATTCGATGAAATGTCTCTAACTCCGGAACAATGCATAAAATGTGTTGTATCTTTACTCCGAGATGCAACATATCAATGGTGGAAAACTTTGATTTCTATTGTTCTGAAAGAGCGTGTTACGTGGGACTTCTTTCAAATCGAGTTTCGGAAGAAATACATCAGTGAAAGATTCATCGATAAAAAGGAAAGGAATTTCTAGAATTAAAATAGGGCAAAATGACTGTTACTGAGTATGAATGAGAGTTCGTGAGACTAAGTCAGTATGCCCGAGTATGTATATCATATGATGTAATAATGTACAAAAGATTCGAAGATGGTCTTAATGAAGATATTCGCTTGTTAGTCGAGATCTTAGAAAGAAAAGAGTTTGTTGTACTCGCTGATCGAGCATGCAAAGTTAAGGCACTCGGGAAAGATAAAAGAAAAGCTGAGTCTGAAGCCTGAGATATGAGAAAGAGATTTTGAGCAAATCATTTCAGTCAGCTTCGAAAATATTTAGAGATTATCAAAGTTGTTCAATAGATAATGTGGGACATTCGAATAGAAATCAAGCTAGATCGCAAATGAGTTCCAAAACCCCAGCAACTTCAATGGCTAGTGTTGGAAATGCCTGGACTGAGAGACCTGAATGTAAACATTGTGGAAAAAGGCATTCGGGAAGTTTTAGACTAAATGACAGAGCTTGTTTCAGATATGGATCACTTGATCATTTTATCCGTGATTGCCCTGAGTCTGTTAAGCTAGAGATTGTTCAGAATCCGAAACTTGATAATCCACCTGTGAGGGGTAGACCTTCAAAGAATGTAAGAAATGTTAGTGGTAGTCAGAGAACTACGAGAGACACTGTTGCAAGATCTGAAGCTAGAGCGCCTGCCAGAACGTATGCTATCTGAACTCGTGAAGAAGCTTCATCTCCAGATGTTATAACGGGTACTTTTACACTTTATGAAACTTCTGTGATTGCATTGATAGACCCTGGTTCTACGCATTCGTATATATATATATATATATGAATTTAGTATTCAGTAAGACTTTGCCTGTAGAGTCTACTGAATTTGTTATAAAAGTATCGAACCCATTAGGTAAAAGTGTCCTTGTCGATAAAGTATGCAAGAATTGTTCGTTAATGTTTCGAGATATTTGTTCCTTACTGATTTGACGCTTTTTCCATTTGATGAGTTTGATATCATTCTAGGTATGGACTGGTTGACATTGCATGATGCTGTTATGAACTGTAAAAGAAAGACTATAGATTTGAGATGTCTGAATAATGAAATTATACAAGTTGATTCTAATGATTTAAATGGATTGCTTGCTATGATATCGGTATTGAAAGCTCAAAGATATGTGAAAAAGGGACATGAGGCGTATTTTGCTTATGTGATTGATTCGAAAATGTCTAAAAAGAAAGTTGAATTAGTGCCTATTGTCTGTGAGTTTTCTGATGTATTCCCTGAAGAATTGTCGGGTTTGCCTCTGATAATTGAAGTTGAGTTTGGTATTGGTTATTGCCTTGTACGACACCTATTTCGATAGCTCCATATAGAATGGCACCAACAGAGTTGAAAGAGTTAAAGTCACAGTTGCAAGAGTTGACTGATAGAGGATTTGCTGGACCTAGTTTTTCGCCTTCGGGTGCTCTGTTTTGTTTCTGAAAAAGAAAGATGGCACGATGAGAATGTGTATCGATTATCGTCAGTTGAATAAGGTGATAATAAAGAATAAATATCTGTTGCCCAGAATCGATGACGTATTTGATCAGCTAAAAGGAGCTACTGTATTTTCCAAGATTGATTTGAGATCGGGATACTACCAGTTTAGAGTGAAAGATTCAGATAAACCGAAAACTACTTTCAGAATGAGGTACGGGCATTATGAGTTTTTAGTTATGCCATTGGGACTAATCAATGCTCTTGCTCTTTTTATGTATCTGATGAATAGAATTTTCAGACCGTACCTAGATCGATTTGTGGCGGTGTTCATAGATGACATATTGATTTATTCGCGTAATGAAGATGAGCATACTAAACATTTGAGAATTATATTGAAAACTTTAAGTGAAAAGCAATTGTATACGAAATTCAGCAAATGTGAATTCTGGTTACACGAGGTTAGTTTTCTGGGACATATTGTGTCAGCTTCTAGGATTTGTGTTGATCTGAGCAAGATTTCTGCTATTCTGGATTGGAAACCTCCGAGGAATGTGTCTGAAGTCCGTAGCTTTCTGGGACTAGCTGTTTGTTATCATCGATTTGTGAAAGGATTTTCAGCGATAGCTACTCCATTGACTAAACTACTTCAGAAAGATGTTAGGTTTGAATGGTCTGATAAATGACAGAAAAGTTTTGATCAGTTGAAAACTCAGTTAACAGAAGCTTCAGTGTTAGTACAACCAGAATCGGGTAAAGAATTTATCATTTACAGTGATGCTTCATTAAACGGTCTGGGATGTGTTTTGATGCAGGAAGGCAAGGTTGTAGCTTATGCCTCGAGATAATTGAAGCCGCATGAAAAGAACTATCCGACGCTCAACCTTGAGCTAGCTACGATTATGTTTGCACTTAAGATCTGGCGCCATTATCTATATGGTGAGAAATGTCATGTGTTTTCGGATCATAAAAGTTTGAAATACTTGACGACCCAGAAAGATTTGAACCTGCGTCAAAGGAAATGGTTAGAGATGTTAAAAGATTATGAGCTTGTGATAGATTATCATTCGAGTAAAGCAAACGTTATTGCTGATGCATTGAGTAGAAAATCATTATTTGCATTGCGTGCTCTGAATGTTCAGTTTGATTTGTCTGATAATAGTTAGCTGAATTAAAAGCGAAACCGTTGTTTGTACAGCAAATACATGATTTTCAGAAGGTTGATAATGAATTGTTATTGAAATGAGCTCAGTGTGATTCAAATTCTAAATCTGAATTTCAAATTATTGATGATTGCTTGAGATTTCGGGATCGTATCTGTGTTTTGAGAAATCCAGAGTTGATTCAGCTGATTTTGAATGAAGCTCATAATAGTCGTCTATCTATTCATCCGAGAAGTACTAAAATGTACCATGATTTGAAGCGACACTATTGGTGGTCTGGTATGAAACGAGACATTTCTGACTTTGTTTTGAAATGTATGATTTGTCAACAAGTGAAAGCTGAACATCAAGTTCCGTTTGGGTTGCTTCAACCAATTCTAATTCCTGAATGGAAATGGGATAAAGTAACAATGGATTTTGTTTCTGGTTTGCCTCAGACTTAGAAAAAGAAAGATGCGATTTGGGTCGTAGTTGATCGATTGACGAAATCTACCCATTTTATTCTGGTAAGATCTGACTACTCAGTTGATAGATTTGCTGAGCTATATATTTCTGAGATTGTGAGATTGCACGGGGTGCCAATATCTATTGTATCAGATAGAGATCTGAGATTTACATCGAGGTTCTGGAAGAAATTGCAAGAAGCTTTAGGCGCTAAAGCGCATTTGATCTGACTTTTCATCCTCAAATAGATAGTCAGTCTGAACGGACCATTCAGATTCTTGAAGACATATTAAGATGCTGTATACTTGAGTTTAATGATTCGTGGGAACAGTACCTGCCATTGATTGAATTTGTGTTCAATAAGAGTTTTCAGTTAAGCATTAAAATGGCACCTTATGAAGCTTTGTACGGACGTAAATGTCGTACACCTCTGTATTGTACCTAGTTCAGTGAGAATAAGCTACACGGAGTCAATTTGATAAAAGATTCACAGCAGAAAGTGAAACTAATCCGAGATTGTTTGAAAGTAGCATCTAATCGTTAGAAGTCTTATGCGGATTTGAAACGAAAAGATATAGAATTTGAGATCGGCGATAGAGTATTTCTAAAAGTTTCACCATGGAAGAAAGTGATTCGATTCGGACATAAAGGAAAGTTATGTTCGAGGTTCATCGGGCCGTATGAGATCATTGAACGTGTTGGGCCTATTGCATATAGACTGCTTTTTCCACCTAAACTAGAAAAGATACATAATGTATTTCATGTTTAGATGCTCCATAGATATCGTTCTGATCCGTCGCATGTGATTACTCTGTCTGAAATTGAAATCTGATCTAATATGACGTATGAGGAGGAACTGATCTGTATCTTAGCACATGAAGTGAAAAGAGTTGAGAAATAAGAAAATTTCATTAGTGAAAATATTGTGGAATCATCATGGAATTGAAGAGGCAATGTGGGAGCCGAAAGATTCAATGAGACAGCAATATCCGACTCTATTTAACGGTAAGATTTTTGGAGACAAAAATCCCTAAGGGGGAGAATTGTAACAGTCCGGTTTATACCCTAGTCAGAACAGTGATTTCGGGACCACAAATTTGAGTTAGTATAATGTTTTAATACTATTTTCTGTGACTTTGATATGTGATTTAGCATGTGGTAAAGTTTCATATGCTAATTTGTCTGTTTATGTGTTTAATTTGATAAAAGGGTTGAATTGCATCAAGTGCAAAACTAGCATGCTAATTGTTAAAGTACCAATGTGTAGTGGCTTTGTAAAGTTGGATGCCTTATATGGCAACTAAGCCATTCATAAGGTTAGTGGATGGCATATGGTCTAAAATGACCTAAATTTATATGTTATATATGTTTTATTATAAGGAAAATTTTGTAATTAGTTTAATAATATGATAGTTAATAAAAATAAAGTATGAAAATGGACATTCATTCATGTATTTTTCCACCAAAAACACAACGAAAAGAAAATTTTTGAAGCTTGGTATATTCGGCTACTTACAATCCAACTTCAAGGTATGTTTTTAGTCAGTTTTTGATAATTTCTACGTTTTCGTAATCGATGACGTTTATGAGATATGCCATTGATGATATGTTGAGCTTTGTGATTAGCTTAGCTGTTAAATGAAAGATTTGAGCTAGATGAACATACTTTGTTCTTGAATTTTTGATGAATTTAGCTAATTAGGGCTAAATTGAGAAAATAGTAACTTGAGGGACTAAATTGTAAATTTGATGGAAAATATGCGCTTGTATGTGGTGTATGAACATTCGGCTAAGCATGAGTATGAGATGATTTTGTGAATTTGATATTTTGAGAAAAATGGACTAAATTGATAAATTATGCAAATGTGAGGGTTAAATTGCAAATAGCCCTAAATGTGTGTCCTTGGATTGAATTTAATGAGTTAGTGAATAAAAGATTTAATTCTGAATATGTATAGATCAATAACTGAGGAAAACGGAGTTAGATCGTGGGAAAGCGAAAGTAATCGAGTAGCCGTTTCCATTTCTGAAAAATCGAATCCGAGGTAAGTCATTATGCAAATAAACGTATTTGTTTTAAACTCTATATGTTTATATGATCATTGTTAACTATGAATGTTTATGAGATGATCCATACATGAGTTCCGAGATAAGGTTGACTTAGTGTCGATATCCGATAAGTCTCGTATGAACCTAGGAATAGATAGGATTAGCTATGTCATGAGATAGGTATCTGTTATGTTTTATCATGTAAGACCATGTCTGGGACGTTGACATTGGTTTGAGATTTTGTGTAAGACCACATCTGGGACGTTGGCGTTGATATGAGTTTTACGAGTAAGACCATGTCTGGGACAACGACATCATGTTAATTTGTGTAAGACCTTGTCTGGGATAGTGGCATCGATATCTAAGTACACGTAAGACCTCGTCTGGGATGTTTGCATTGTACGACTATTCTGAGCTTTCTAAGTATCCTATTAGATTCCTATCAGTTCAATGGGAAAATCCGAGCTATGATCAATTATGTGAATGTATATTCGTTTCAGGGACGTTTGATATGTACACTAAGTGTGTATAAAAGGTAAGTACCTATGTGACTTTGATTTGAAGAAATTTATGATTGAATATGAGATTGTGAATGAGATACAAGAATGGTTATGAAAGAGCTATCTGTATATAAGATTTATGAATTGATGAATGTGGCGAATATGGCCAAGAAAATTGGATCTAAGCATACATGTGATGAACTTGTTATGAATATGAATTTTGTCAATGTTTCCATATGCTGATGTGCTTTACATGATAGGTTTATTTGTATATGACTTACTAAGCTTTTTGGAAAGCTTACTCTCTGTGTGTGTTTCTCTGTTTTTTTTTTGGATCGTCAAAGCTACTGAAGGCTCGGGACCGTTGAGGATCGTCATCACACTACTCAACTTATTTTGGTACATTTTGGAAATTTATATAGCTAGATATGGCATGTATAAGCTAGTTATTTGGATAATTATAAGACGTGAATTTAGCCATGTGATTTGGCTAGAGATGAGTTGAAAATATTTTAAAATGAATGTGTTTTATGATGCATATTTTGGTATGGTTTGAAGCACATGAAATGGTTAAGATTGTGGTAAGTTTGGATAAATTATTACTTGTATATTCATAAGTTTATGTCTTGTGAAGTTGGCATGATTGAAATTGGTATTGAATGTATAGATTGAATGGTTATTTTGGTATATTCTTGGTTGTCAAATGTGCATGAGATGTATTGATGATTGGCTTGTAGGTTTGACCCTAAGTGGGTGGCATTTTGGCTTTGCAAATGGCTATAATGTCACACGGTTGAGGCACACGGGCGTGCCTAGTGACCGTGGGGCTAAGTCAGTAGCTAGCTTAGAAGCACACGGCCAAGATACACGGGCGTGTCTAATAACCATGTGAGGAAGTTAGTATATGGCCTAAGAGTACACGGCCTTAGCACACAGGTGTGTTTGGTAATCGTGGTGCCAAGTCAGAATTGACCATGGCTAGGTTACACGGGCGTGCTTGGTGGCCGTGGTGTTAAAACAGGTCGACCACGGGGAAGACACACGGGTGTGTCTAGCAGGTATGGGAGGACACGGCCTTCCCACACGGGCGTGTATCCCCTGAAACTTTGAAAAGTTTTAAATTTTCGAGAATTTTTGTATGAGTTCTGGTTTTTTCCCAACCCGGTTTATAAGCATGTTTAAGGTCTCATAGACCAATATAAGGGACACTTTGTTTGTGTTTAGTGTATGATTGTATGAAATGTTATGAAAGTTTTCGATCTGTCTGGTAATGCCCTTAACCCTAATCCGGCGACAGATACGGGATAGGGGTGTTACACCCTTTCTCTATGGCCGTGTTTTCCACACGATTGAGACACACGGTCGTGTTTCAGCCTGTGTGTTTACTACTGCATATTCTAACTTGCCAACCTAGCATACAGGGGACACACGACCTATCAACATGCCCATGGGGCTGACTGTGTGTCACACACGGCCTAGACACATGCCCGTGTGTCTACCCATGTGGACAATTATAAGACTATCTACCAAGCCAATTGCCACCCAAAAGAAACAACCACACTTGTACCATTTCAATGCAACATACATCATGACCATAAGGCACTTCTAATACCCAAAATCAAGACATTCACACATAGGTTTACACTATATTCCTCATGTGTATACTTTACTCATTACTCATTCCATCACACAAGCATGCACTTCATGAACTTCATCATCATTGAATATATAAAACTTATCATGTATTGGCCAATTTCCAATGGCCATTTACAAATTGAATTGAATGACATTAATAGCCACACATTGGCTAACCAATATGACATATCACAAAAATAACCAAGTTCCTATACATGTCATACTCAAAATTATTCAAACTTTTCTATACCAAAGAGAAGTTGATAGTGTGATTCTGAACTCTGACGTCCTACGATCCTTGAGTTAGCTTGGCGATACTACAAGGAAAAGGGAAATGAGAGGGGTAAGCATAAAGCTTAGTAAGTTTGAATGAAATAGATAGCAAAATAAAGGCTCATGATAACATTCATTCATCACACTAATTAATACTCAAGTCTCAAGCACATCGACTTAACTTACTCACGCTTACTCTTACAAAATCACATATCACATTTTGCATTCATTTCTTGTAAGTTACTCATGGGTACCTGTATCACTTCATCACATAACTTTAGCACTTTTATTCTCTTGAACATAGACTTAGCTCTTGTCATCTTTAACATAAACTTAGTTCTTTGCCCATTGAACTACTTGGAATATCGAAAGTTACTCAATCTCATCATATACGTAACATGATGCCAATGCCATATCCCAGATATGGTCTTACATGGGATCACATCTAAATGCCAATGCCATATCCCAGATATGGTCTTACACAGGATCTCATAGCGATGTCGATGCCATATCCTAGATATGTTCTTATACGAGATTGTATATCATTGTCGATGCCATGTCCAAGACATGGTCTTACACGAGATCTCCTTTCAGTGCCGAGGCCATGTCCCAGACATGGTCTTATACGGGACCTACATTCTCTCATGTCGTGATAATAGTATCCCTGCTATTCCGAATGTTCAACTAGGACTTCAACTTAACACAATAGCATTATTCTTTCATTGAGGCATCATAAATCAATTTCATATAAATATTAAACATTTCTCATGATATCAAGCAATTAAGAATATAATAGCATTATGTAGCTTTAATTTCACACAAACTTACTTCGTTACCAAAATATGCCAATTTGCAAATCTAGTCTGAAACCTTTCTTTTCCTCGGTCAAGGTTAATTCCATGTTCTTCTTGATCTATAATAATAAATTCACTCATTTTAATTACCACATTAATCAAGACATTTCAAAAATCATACATTGGTAAAATTACCATTTTGCCCCTAATCTTTTACAAAATTATAATTTTACCCTTAGGCTCGTAAATCAATTCTAATCAAATTTCTTCCTTTAACAAGCCTAGTTGAACATTTATTACTCTTATAGCAACTCCCAATACTCATTATTTCACACATTTACCACCTATTTTACAACCTTTACAAAAAGGTCATTTTAGGTGTTTTCATGGAGACCCCTTTCACAAAAGTTGTTTATTTAACTACGATTCATTTTCTTCAACAAAAATTCTAAAATAAACATGAATACTCACATGTAAAAACCTTAAACTCGTAAATATTTTGCAAAATAGTCCCATCATTAGCTAGATCATGCTACAAGGGTCCCAAAAATACAAAAATTATCAAGAAAGACCACCAAAATCACTTACTTTCAAGGGTGAGGAGTTGCTGAAAATTTTAGGCTCCCAAAACCCCTCCTTGGTTGATATTTTCGGTGGAATAAAATGAATGGTTAGGGTGATATCATCTTTTTCTTTATTTTATTTTATTTCATCAAGTTAATCCACCTAATCCAACAACTTTGACCAATTTTGACATTGTTTGTCCCCTATGACCGGTCACTCTGTAACACCCGGGTTTTAGGGGTTATGCATTTAGGGCATAACTTTAGTGATAGTAGGCTTATGGTGAAGTTGGGTGAGTTTTAGGGGGTTTGGAGAACCCTAGAAGGTAGTGGAATGCCTTAGAAAATTTTTAGTTTTTAGTGCTAAATAGGGGGAGCTTGGCAATGGGGGTTTTAAAAGAAATATTTGGGGAGGTTTAGACACAAGAATTCCTTTGGAAGAGTGGCAAGGAGGCACCACATAAGGCATGGAGAAGTGACGCCTCAAGGGAGCTTTGGGGTCTTAGGTTCGAGCTGCAAGGGTAGCATTTTGGTTTGTTTTTGCGTCATGAGCAAGGGGGAAGAGTTGGTTTCGATTTTGGCTCCTTAAAAGGGGGATTTTGACTTGTTCAAATCATTTTAAATGAGTGGCTAAGAGAAGGCTTGGGTTGGCTTTATTTTGAATTGTTTGAAGGGTTGGTGTAGAGTGAAACTAGGAGGTAATCAAGGGATTTGGGTGAGGAGTGAAGTGTTGGACGGCTAAAGGGGTTGGCATGTTGACTTTTTCAACCATGATGGTTAGGGGGGAGTGGCTGAATTCTATAAAAGGGGGGTGTACTCTTCCTTTGCCGAATTTTAGCTTTCATTCTAAGCCTTCACCCTTTTTCTTCTCATACTCTAGAAACACCTTTCTCTTTCACTGGTGCACCTTAGTCAAAACTTCAAGTCACCTTTCCTTCCATTTTCCTTCTTCATCTACTTTCGATTCAACAACCTTCAAAGTCAGAGAGCTTTTCTCCTTTTAGGAAGTGTTAGCCAAATTTGGAATAGTAAGGTGGTAAGGTTTCCTTTCTTGTTATCGATTTTTCTCTTCTTTTCTTGTTAGCCAAATTTGCTTGCTAATGTTTATACATATGTATGATGTGTGGTAGCCGATCATAATGGCTTAAGTGGTGAATACCATGTTTGGGTAATCGGATATTAGGTAAGTGGTTTGTGATATTAAGTTATTTATGATATATATATATATGATGTGGTGATGATATGAGATGTATACTTATTTGATGATTTGACATGAGGCATATACATACATGCATGGGAGTTGGACTAATCGAAGAAGGAAGGGTGTACACATTGGTGTACGTGGTCTAATGTTAGCCCCGTGCTACATTAGCGCTTGATGATGAGCTGTGTGCCACATCAAGGGAGGTGTTGGCTTGGTGCCCATCTCGGTGGTTGTTCGCTATGTGCATCACCGCAGACAGATTACTGTCGGGATCACTTATGTGATCGGTGGCTCTGCCACGGCCTTGTGCAGTAGGTCTGCCGAGGTAAGAATTGTGGGATCACTCGGTTGTGATCGGTGGATTAGCCACGGCCTTGAGCAGGGAGTCTGCTAAGGTTGGTGTATTGGATGGACCTAGGTTGGGCTGTGGTGCATGTTTGCATGAATGGTTCGTGGATTGTATGGTTGTGGATTGTATGGTTGTGTGGACTCACCCAATTAGCCCATGGATGGTTGGAGAGGACATGGCATGGAAGTTGTTTTGATCTTTTTTAAGTTTTTTTTTAACATTAAGTACTTTGTTTAAGTATTGGTTGTAATAAGGGCCTCTTTATTATTTTTGGTAATATTTTAATTATGGTTTGATTAAATGGAATTGCTATGTGGAGATGATTTCATTTTAGCAAACTTATTGATTCAAATTATATATAGGTTTAATAAAGTTTTAATTCAGACATTTTATAAGATTAAGGTTTTCATATTATTCTAAATGGACATGGTCCAGAAGTTAACACTAGTTTTAAGGTTTTATTCTAAAGTCACAAAGATTTTCAACCGTCTCTCCGTAGTGACATAACCAGATCCGGTCAAGGCTCGTGGGCCAGGTTTGGGGATGTTACAGATTGGTATCAGAGCCCGGTTCAAAACTCGGCTTTGAGGTTTTGGGCCCAAAAATGCTTTCAAAAATGGGCTTTTCAAAGATGCGGGCTTTCATAAAATCTTTTCAGGTTATTCTGGCATGGCACCTGTACCTCCGGCCCGAAGTCCACCAGGTAAGTACTTCTAGCTTTTGAAGTAATTTGTTTGTGTGATTTATTATGGGCTTGATTGGGCTCGTAGATTAGAATATTAAGGCTTTTGGACCCTAGGATTAGTCTAATCAAACATATGCATAAGACTTAAAGATTACTAAACAAACTGTGAAGTTAGTCACCGAGAGTTAAGGTGTGGTAACCATTTATCGCATGTCTAGGATTGGTATTGATGAAGAGCTTGGTATTTAAGCGTCCTAGCGACTCACCTCCTCTTTACTCGAATCCTGCAGTGCGTAGCTACGGTTCACCTTAACCAAGAGGACTTATTCATAGGTGGACCGATTACTAAAACCGAAAGGATTAGCCTTCTTGTTTTAAAACCCTTAGTTTTAAAATCTTCAAATTTACTCTTTGGATTGTAAACCCTAAATTTGATTTTGAAAGATGTTTTCTCAATTTACAAAATTTCAAAATGCCCTAGTGGCAAAATTACAAAAATGCCCTCAGATTATAAAATTACCATACCACCCCCAACTTTTGATAAAATGATTTTTACTTTGTGCAATACCAAAATCTCGAGTTTTTAAAATATTAAGATACCCTAATTTTGGAAAATTACGAAAATACCCCCGGTTTCTAAAATTTCTGTATTACCCCAATTTCGGTTAAACTTTTAGTTTGCAAAAGTACTTGAAAATCTTGTATTTCAAAATAGTACCTCGACTTTGAAATTTACATAATTACTCGATTGACAAAATTACGAATACCCTCAGTAGGAAAATGACGAATTTACCCACAGGTTGGAAATGCTCTAGAAGGTGGCGAGGATGAATGAATGTGTCTTTAGTGATGAATGTGAATGTTTGAATTAGAATAGAGAACTTTAGATGAAACTTTGATTGATCGAAGAACCACTCTCGAAACTTCTTTTCATAAAATTTTGCTCATGATTAATCGATGGAACAAAATGTCTAATGCATAAAATTTCCTAAATCGACTAAAGAAGGCGCTAGATATGAGTTCTAGGGGCGTGGTCGCAATACTGTGGGCATGGTAGTGGCAGGATGGCAGTATCGAAACCGGTAGGGTCTGGCCATGGGTCAGAGAGCGATGTGCCGCCACCAGTTGTTGAGGTTGAATATCAGGATCAGACAGGAGGAGACGACGTAGTATCGCAGGCTATGCTCCGGGTGCATGAGCGAGTGGCAGGAGCTAATGTGGGCAATGGAACTCAGAAGTCAGTGGCTGAAAGGCTTAGGTCGAATGGAGTCGAGGTTTTCAGAGAAGTGTCTGGGGTAGCTCCGAATGTGGCAGAGTACTGGCTGGAGGCGACGGAGCGGATTATGGATGACTTAGATTTAACTGCTGAGGAGAAGCTTAAAGGTGCTATTTCGTTGCTACGGGATGAGGCCTACCAGTGGTGGCTCACTGTTAAGGAAAGTACCCCTGCCGATCGAGTGGACTGGGGTTACTTTAAGATCAAGTTCGAGGGGAAGTATGTCGGAGCGAGCTATATGGACGCGCAGAGGAAGGCGTTCCTCAATTTGGTGCAAGGTGGCAAGTCAATAGCGGAGTACGAGGTTGAGTTTCTGCGTTTGAGCCGGTATGCTCGAGGCATCGTGGCTACCGATTATGAGAGATGCGTCAGATTTAAAGATGGGCTACGGGATGAGCTGCGAGTTTTGATTGCTCCGCAACGAGAAAGAGACTTCACTGTGTTAGTGGAGAAAGCTCGGATACCTGAGGAGGTCAAGAGGACTGAGAGGAAGAATAGAGATAGAGAGAGAAATCGGGATAAGAAGAGTTGTGGATCGCCAGAATCGTTGGAGATATTTCAGAAGAGACCGAGGGTCGAGACTTCTGCTCGTATTTCTAAGCCAGTTGCTGGGAATCCAGATCATCCGTGTGCTCAGTGTGGAAGGTATCATGTTGGCGAGTGCTGGAATCGAGTTCGAGAATGCTTCGGATGCAAGTCCAAGTCTCATCTGATTAAGGATTGTCCCCAAGATCCGAATAGGACTCAGACAGTAGGCCAAGGTTATGTGCAGCCGGGTAGAGGTGGTTAGCAGGCGACAAGGGGTCGTGGTCTGAACCATGGAAGTAATGGTTTCGGTCGAGGCCGTGGAGCTTTAGGCCGCGGTAATGGTGGCTCTGAGGCAAGACAGCCAGGTCTGGTCTATGCAGTCTGTCGGAGAGAGGATAGTAATGTGCCGGAAGTGTCAGCTGGTAAGTTTCTTATGTCTGGAATATTCTTAGTGGCTTGTTGCTATAGTGGCAGATTGTTTTATTGATAGTAAGTATGTGGAATCTTGTGTATGGACTTAGAAACTATGCTTAGAAAGCATGTTGGCTCTTTAAGATCAGAGTGCGCAACTATAGCGTAATGTGTCGTTAGTCTAGCTAAGTAATTTCGAGGATGAAATTATTTTAAGGAGGGTAGAATTGTAACACCCGGGTTTTAGGGGTTATGCATTTAGGGCATAACTTTAGTGATAGTAGGCTTATGGTGAAGTTGGGTGAGTTTTAGGGGGTTTGGAGAACCTTAGAAGGTAGTGGAATGCCTTAGAAAATTTTTAGTTTTTAGTGCTAAATAGGGGGAGCTTGGCTATGGGGGTTTTAAAAGAAATATTTGGGGAGGTTTAGACACAAGAATTCCTTTGGAAGAGTGGCAAGGAGGCTCCACATAAGGCATGGAGAAGTGACGCCTCAAGGGAGCTTTGGGGTCTTAGGTTCGATTGCAAAGGCGACATTTTGGTTTGTTTTTGCGTCATGAGCAAGGGGGAAGAGTTGGTTTCGGTTTTGGCTCCTTAAAAGGGGGATTTTGACTTGTTCAAATCATTTTAAATGAGTGGCTAAGAGAAGGCTTGGGTTGGCTTTATTTTGAATTGTTTGAAGGGTTGGTGTAGAGTGAAACTAGGAGGTAATCAAGGGATTTGGGTGAGGAGTGAAGTGTTGGACGGCTAAAGGGGTTGGCATGTTGACTTTTTCAACCATGATGGTTAGGAGGGAGTGGCCGAATTCTACAAAAGGGGGGTGTACTCTTCCTTTGCCGAATTTTAGCTTTCATTCTAAGCCTTCATCCTTTTTCTTCTCATACTCTAGAAACACCTTTCTCTTTCACTGGTGCACCTTAGCCGAAACTTCAAGTCACCTTTCCTTCCATTTTCCTTCTTCATCTACTTTCGATTCAACCACCTTCAAAGTCAGAGATCTTTTCTCCTTTTAGGAAGTGTTAGCCGAATTTGGAATAGTAAGGTGGTAAGGTTTCCTTTCTTGTTATCGATTTTCTCTTCTTTTCTTGGTCGACCGAAATCATGTAGCTAACCGGGTGTTCTTGTGATTGGCCGAATTAATGTGGTGTTGTTTTTAGGATTTCGACAGTGTTGTAGGAGCAATCGGGATTCAAGTTGGATTGGTAAGCAATATTGGTAAGATTCAGTAATATTAAATACTTGGATTTATGGCTTGAAAGATTAACCTTTCGATCTGATTAAGCATTTTGATGGAGGTGAACACCAGTCAGGGAGGGCAAGGGAAAGCCCCTATCCAGAAGTTCAAGAAAAGGGCTGTCTCGATGGTTCGGGATTGGCCACCGGGGTATGGGCCAGCGTCGGAGCAGCAGATTAGGCAGATAGCCGTAGTCTCGTTGAGCGATAGCGTTGGGATCGAGAGTTTAGAACTCCAAGTGATTAGGTGCGTAACCATCATACAGTTCCTCCGGTTATTTGCTTGCTAACGTTTATACATATGTATGATGTGTGGTAGCCGATCATAATGGCTTAAGCGGTGAATACCATGTTTGGGTAATCGGATATTAGGTAAGTGGTTTGTGATATTAAGTTATTTATGATATATATATATATATATATATGATGTGGTGATGATATGAGATGTATACTTATTTGATGATTTGACATGAGGCATATACATACATGCATGGGAGTTGGATTGATCGAAGAAGGAAGGGTGTACACATTGGTGTACGTGGTCTAATGTTAGCCCCGTGCTACATTAGCGCTTGATGATGAGCTGTATGCCACATCAAGAGAGGTGTTGGCTTGGTGCCCATCTCGGCGGTTGTTCGCTATGTGCATCACCATAGCATGATTCTTGTCGGGATCACTTATGTGATCGGTGGCTCTTACTGACCTTGTGTGATAGGTCTGCCGAGGTAAGAATTGTGGGATCACTCGGTTGTGATCGGTGGATTAGCCACGGCCTTGAGCAGGGAGTCTGCTAAGGTTGGTGTATTGGATGGACCTAGGTTGGGCTGTGGTGCATGTTTGCATGAATGGTTCATGGATTGTATGGTTGTGGGCCAAGCCCATACGCGTGGAAGTATGTGTTATGATTATGCACTGAGTCAGTGGACTCACCCAATTATTTTCTTAACATTTCAGGTGAAGCGTAAAGTTGGACCGGGTTCGGAGAGGACACAGGGTGGCCCATGCAGAAGAAGATGTTTTGATCTTTTTTTTAAGTTTTTTTTAACATTAAGTACTTTGTTTAAGTATTGGTTGTAATAAGGGCCTCTTTATTATTTTTGGTAATATTTTAATTATGGTTTGATTAAATGGAATTGCTATGTAGAGATGATTTTATTTTAGCAAACTTATTGATTCAAATTATATATAGGTTTAATAAAGTTTTAATTTAGACATTTTATAAGATTAAGGTTTTCATATTATTCTAAATGGACATGGTCCAGAAGTTAACACTAGTTTTAAGGTTTTATTCTAAAGTCACAAAGATTTTCAACTGTCTTTCCGCAGTGACATAACCAGATCTGGTCAAGGCTCGTGGGCCGGGTTTGGGGATGTTACACACTCTATTTAAAAGGGTCTAATTGCACATTAAGGGCCTCCAATTAATATTTTATAACTTTTAGACACCTTTAACTTGTAAAATAAAACTTTTTCACTTTATGCGATTTAGTCTTTTTTCACAATTGAGCATAAAATCACTAAAATTAATGCAACAAAATTTTCATGTACTCCTATAATTATGCTATAACTCATAAAATAATATAAAAATAATTTACCCTGACCTCGAATTAGTGGTTTCGAAACCACTTGTAATATCTCGGATTAGGGCTTATGCACTATTGCTAAATTATATGAAATAGCATGTCTTATGTGTTATGAATGTGTTATGTGAATTTTAGAATCCTAAAACATAAGGAAAAATGCCTTAGAAAAATATCGAGTTTTAAGTCTAAAAGAGGGAACTGAAGCAAAGTGGCCTTAAGAAAATAAATAAGGGAAATATGACATATAATTGGGCTCAGGTTTGGACTTTAAAACTTGGGTTAAGTAGTTGATAAATAAGTGTTAGTAGTAATTGATGTTGGATTTTTAAATTAGTAGCAAGTTGGGCTTGCGACCCAAAAATTTAGTAATTCTAAATTGGGCATGAGGGTGGCGTTACTTAGGGGGATGACTTGGGCCTAGTATGGCCACATGAAGCCCAAAATAATGGGTTAAAATTTCGGCACTCCTAAGGTAAGGAGTTGGACGGCACCAAGGCTAGATTTTAGGAGTTTAAGTTGAGGTCAAATTCTTTTGGAATTTCGGCTAAGGTAGGAAAATAAGGATATGAGAGAGATGGCCAAGAAGGGGACTCTAGGCTTAGTAATTTCGGCAAAAGGAGGAAAACTAAGGCCATTCAACATTCTTTCTTCTCCTTTTCTCTCTGCCGAATTCTCTCTGCCATTATTCTTCTTTTCTTTTCAATTCTCCACAAAGCCGAAAAACAA
The DNA here is from genome assembly GCA_025506655.1 of Gossypium rotundifolium. Classification (NCBI taxonomy): domain Eukaryota; kingdom Viridiplantae; phylum Streptophyta; class Magnoliopsida; order Malvales; family Malvaceae; genus Gossypium; species Gossypium rotundifolium. The sequence continues at coordinate 107,975,509 of CP106727.1, read as the reverse complement.
GTAGTCATAGCCGAATTTCCCCTCTACCTCTCTCAAAGACTTCTTTTTCTTTTATCTGTTCTAGTCGAATACCCTTCTTTCAAAAACCCCATAGCCGAATCTCTCTAAGCCTCAAAGCCGGATCTACAAGGGTGGTTTAGTTTCCCGAAGGTGCACTATAGGCCGCATGTTCCTTAGAGATTCGGTAAGTTTCGGGATTTCTTTCCTTTGTGATTTCTTCTTTTCTTTTCATCAAGATCTAACCCGAATCAATTGTCTATGCCTATCAATTCCTTCTCTTTATCTCTAGAAGCCGAATCTTGTTTTACAATAGCCAGAAGTGCCGATTTTGGAAAAGCCGAAGGTGAGTGGTTGATGGTAGGTGGTCGAATGGCCCTTTTCTGTTCTTTTCTTTTTGACCGAATTTAACTATGGACTTTTAGGGGCAGTCGACAGGGGTATACAAGGATTTTGGGATTTCAAATCACAAGGTAGGTCCTAATGTACAATCGGCCAAGGCCTATTTAGGAACTTAAATTTATTTCTTACTTCGGTTAAAAGCCAAAAACTAACATGTGAAGTGATCTAGTGCTTGGCCGATTACAAGAAGGAACATAGCATAGTTTCGGGATTTGATCATTAATCCAATCGGCCACAAGGTAAGTTTTGGTTTCGATAGTCCTTCGGGATTTAATTAATTAGCCGAATAGGCTTTGCTAATATAATGGCCAAATATAGGAAATAAATATCTAAGCAGTAGATTGGAATTTTCGAGATTTGGAGTGAATTTGCTAAGTAAATTAGGTGTGTACCCCACACTAAATCTTGATAGATTTATGGCTTTAATTTATTATATGTGCTAATATAAAAGTGTAAGATTACGGCTAAGTTACCATGTAATGGTACAAAGTACTTAGGTACGTTTTCCTACTCTACTATGAGTATGATAAGTTTTGCTATGGCATATACATGAAATTATAAGAATGTGAATAAGGAATATGATATGGTTAATGCATAATTGTATGACATGGGCATATGGGTGATATGTAAAGGGGAAGTGAATTGGTGGTTTTATACCCCAATATAAGTATGTGGTGACTTTTGTCACAATATAAGTATGTGGTGACTTATGTCACGAATTTATATATGGTGGCTATGCCACGAAATCATAAGGCGATGAACACGTTGACTGCTATGACGCCTTCGATGGTGTGTAGCGGATGGAGGGTTGACTTAGTAGTCCCCACGGTGTGATGGTTGGTACGGGAGACGTGTAGCGGATGGCATTTAGGTTTGGGTTCAGGTTTGCATCATTATTTATACTTTCATATTTGTATGTATGATTTTGTATGCCATAATCTGTTGGGCCTTAGTGTTGTGGTTACACATTGAGTCTGTTTGACTCACCCCTTGTGGGACTATTTTTCAGGTGATGATCAGTAATGGACCGGGTCGGGAGAAGCTCAATGGCGGCCATGCTCAATTCGACGATTGTTATATTTTGTTTTAATAGTTTAAAAATTTCCAAGTTTTGAATTATTTCGGGTTTATTTGATGTAATAAGGCCATCAGTACTAAACTGTCTATGCATGCTATTAAAGTACTTAGTGCGATATAATTATTGCCATATTAAAGATTAAAAGTAGATTTTCTTAAGTATAAATATCAAATGTTTTAACACCTAAGCGACATGGGTTTAAAAATTCGAGCCCAACCCAAATCAACTACTGATTTCAAAAACACACAAGTTTTTAACAAATTTTCAAACAAGATTTGAATGGATTTTCTTTAGAAGCATGCCAGATCCGATCAGGGCTTGTGCGCCGGGTTTGGGGTGTTTCACCACTGTTCCGACTAGCCCCTAAATTGGGCTGTTATAAGATTAAAGTGGCAGAGGAGCGTCTCTCGTAAGATCATTTGTAACAGCCTGATTTAGGGGCTAGACGGAACAGTGATCTCAAGATCACTAATATGAGATTATAGAAATTTATTTTCATGATATTTTTTGAATTAGATTATGATTGTGTATGTACATGAGAATTTTGGTACTTTAATTTTAGTAATTTCATGTTTAATCGCGAAAAAGGACTAAATCGCATAAAGTGTGAAAGTTCCATTCTATAGGTAAAGGTACCAAATAGCCATAGATTGTTAATTTGAGGTATTTAAAAGGAAATTTAGCCCTTTGAGAAGGCGTGGCCGGCCATAGACTACATAGGAGACAAAGATGGACAATGTTGGTCAAAGTTGGTGATAGTTGGTGACTTATTTGACTAGTATTAATAAAATAAGGAGAGAAAAGATATCATCTTTTCTCCTTCACTCTTCCACCAAAAATTAGCAATAAATAGGGGGTAGAATGCTTTAAAAATTTCAGCACACTTATCTCTTCACAAGTAAGTGTTCTAGTGATCTTTTCTTGAAAATAGTTGTACTTTTGAGACCGCAAAGCTTAAGCTTTCAAACGAGGGGACTATTGTGCAATATGGTGAAAAGTTTTGAGTTTTGCCATTAGAGCTATCATTGTTAACTGATGCATTTTTTATGGAAGAAAATGAATCTTAGTTGTTAGATGAACAACTCTTGTGAAAGGTGCTGTCTTGAAAACACCTAATTGGACCTTGTTGTAAAGGTTATAAAATTTATAGTAAGAATGTGAATTGTCGAGTTTTGAAGATAGCTATATGAGTATTAAATGTTCACCTAGGCTTGTTGAAGGTAGAAATATGGTTAGAATTCATTTCTGAGCCTAGGGGCAAAATGAGTCTAGGGGCAAAATATTAATGTTGCCAAAGCGTGACTATTAAAATGCTTTATTAATGTGAGTATTAAAATGAGAAAATTTTCTATTATAGAGAAATAAGAACTGATAATCCACCTTGATCGGGGAAAGAACAAAGTCACGGACTAGACCATCGAGCTAGCTCATTTTGAAATCGAGGTAAGGTTGTATGTTATAGATTCAACCTTCATGTTAGCATAATTGGGAATGCTTGGCATCACATTGATGCATGATACTCTACTAAATTGAGTAATTTATGTTGAATGAAAGGTTGAAGTCCAAGTGGACTATAGTACATGTAGAAATGTTATCATTAAAACATGATATATGAATAAGGTCCCGTATAAGACCATGTCTTGGACATGGCATCGACACCGAATTGAGATTTCTGTATAAGACCATATTTGGAATATGGCTTCGCTATTGAAAATGAAAATCGTATAAGACCATATTCGAGATATGGCATCAACACTTGATATGAGGTTCGGTATAAGAACATATCCGGGATATGGCATCGGTATCCAAAGGTGACTCCATATAAGACCACCTCTGGGATGTGGCATTGGCCTCATATTTATATTAATGACAATATTATGCGTCTTTGAGTATCCCTAGTGATTAATGGGATAAGTAACTTAGTTAGAGGTAGAAATGAGATTTAGTACTAAAGTCTTATGAATGAGTGAATATAGGTAATTGTGAATAATTCACGAAGAAACAATTATGATGTGTGGTACGGTATGTGCTAAATAAGGGAAATTGTAAGTAAGTATGGCAAGAAGCCTATGACTTGTATATGGTTATTTAATGCCATGGATGGATTATATTATGAGCTTATTGTTGCTATTTATTTCCATGCAAACTTACTAAGCTTTATGTTTACCCCTTTCATTGAACTTTCTCCTTGTAGTTCTGCCAAGAATAACTCGAGGAAAGCGGACGTAGGAGTTCAGAAATCACACTATTGACATCACTTTGGTATAACAATTTAGACTTTTTTGAATATGGCATGTATAGGACATGGGTATTTTGTTAAGTTGTAATTGTTAGCCAAATTTTTGGCTGTTAATGCTACTAAAGTCATTTTGTAAATGGTCTTAAGTTAGGCCAATTCTTGGCATATTCTTATGCTTAAATGAAGATGATATTCTTCAAGTGTATACCCTTGTGAATGGACGTTTTAATGAGTTCTTAGTTGTGCCTTTGGGATATAAGTTGTGTTGTTTTGAATTGGAGTATGTATGTGTGCAATGTAGGGTGGCAAATGGCTTGGTAGATAGCCATCTAATTGTCCACACGGGTAGTCACACGGGCATGTGTCTAGGTCGTGTGTGACACACGGTAGGGCCTATGGGCGTGTGGATCGACCATGTGTCCCATTACATGCTAGGTTTACAAGTCAGTATCCTCCACGGGAAGAGACACGGCCGTATGTCTTAGTCGTGTGAGAGACACGGCCTAGGACATGGGCGTGTGCCCAGGTCGTGTGAAGTTTGCACGTTAATTGTAGAATGTAATTTGACACACGGGCTAAGGACACGGGTGTGTAACTTGGCCGTGTGACCATAGTGAGTTGATGACGTCATAGTCAGATTGCCAAGGTTTTGGTACACAGGCTAAGACACGGGCATGTCAAGGCCGTGTGAGGGACACGGGCCAGGGACATGGGCATGTGTCCCGCCGTGTGAAATTGGTTAAGATCGACCATGGGTGGAAGACACGGGCATGTCTTAAGGGCACACGGGCGTGTCCCTAGACCAATATGGGCGTGTGGCCCCTGTTTTGAAGAAAATTTTTCCAAGCTTGTAAAAGTTCCCGGATAGATTTCGAAACCTCTCGGAGGTAGGATTAGGGCCTCATGGACCGAGAATGAGCAAGTGATGGTTTTAAATGAAATTTTATAGCCCTATTTGAGATGTTTAAGTGAGATAAGTTAGGTAATGCCTTAAACCCGATTTCGGCTTTGGACACGGGTAATGGGTGTTACATCCTTGCCTAAAAAGTAACCAATCAATCGCTTCAAAAAAACGTTTAAGTAAAACAAGTAAAACCCCGTTTCAACAGAATAAACATTAACAAGATGAAACTTGCAAAATGAATAGAGGTAACGACGAAACTTACTCAACTATCGCACAATTGGTGGAACAAGCAATGAAGAATTCCCAATTAACGTAGAATCAACTAGCAACAAGTAAGAATAAAAGAAAGGAAGAAAAGGAAGAACTAAGAACTTAGAAAAAAAATAAAAAGAAAAAAACGATAGAATTTATTTCAAAATGTTTTAAGTTAACACCATTCCGCCTTCCAACATTTAGCAAAAATATTTCCTGATGCATACGATGGGATTTGAACTCGGGACCAGACAGAATATGAATGCTTAACTAGTGAACCAATTGATACAAATTCGCACAGAATTCCACTTAACTATGTACTACATGAGAAGGGATTATTCTAAAAGAATAAAACTTTTAACGATACAACTCGAACTCCAGACCTTAAACACAATAGCAAAACATAGAACCACAGATGCAAAGATTAATTTCTACAATTCTCATAATTAAATTCTGAAAATTTTGGGGAGTTACAACTCTGTCACCCTAAATGAAATTTTGTCCACAAAATTTACTTGATCCAAACAAATACGGGTATTGTTGTTAGATCACTTCTTTGGGTTCCCACGTCGCTTCCTTAATGCCATGATTCCACCACATAACCTTCATTAGAGGAACATTTTTCTTCCTCAGTACATTGACATCACGTTATACGATCTAAATCGATTCTTCCTCGAATGTTAAATATGGTCGTAACTCAATCTCATCGACAGGAATAATATGCAAAGGATCAGACCGATATCGTCTTAACATCGAGACATGAAAGACATCATGAATTTGCTCTAGCTTAGGCGGTAATTCTAACTGATATGCAACAAGTCTGACACGTTTCAGAATGTGGTACAGTCCAATAAACCTCTGGCTCAACTTACCTTTGCGTCCAAACCGGAGAGCCTTCTTCCATGGTGATACCTTCAGAAATACCTTATCACCTATAGAAAACTCAATATCTTTTCTTTTCAAATCAGCATAAGACTTCTGCCGATCGGAGGCAGCTCTCAAATGATCTCGAATCAATCTCACAGTGTTCTCAGTTTTAGACACTAGCTTGGGACCTAGAATCTGATGTTCACTTAATTCTATCCAACACAACGAAGTGCGGCACCTACGACTATAAAAGGCCTCATAGGGTATCATCTAAATACTAGACTGGAAGCTATTATTGTATGCAAACTCAGCCAATGATGGAAACTCCTCCGAACTACCCCAAAAGTCTATCACACAACTTTGAAGCATATCCTCCAGAATTTGAATGACTCGCCCAGACTGTCCGTCAGTTTGACGGTGATACGCAGCACTGAAATTAAGTCAAGTGCCTAAGGCCTCGTAAATTTTCTTCCAGAGCTGCAATGTGAATCATGTATCTCTATCAAAGATAATCGAGACTTGGATCTCGTGTAATCTCACAATTTCAACAATATACAATTTAGCTAACTTATGTAAGGAGTAACCTATTCGGATATGAATGAAGTGAGCTAATTTGGTCAACCGATCAACAATGACCCAAACTGAATCTTTCTTAATGTGGGTTAAAGGCAACCCACTAACAAAATCCATCATTACCGCTTCCACTTCCATAGGGGAATCTTAATTGGTTAAAGCAAACCGGAGGGCAACTGATGTTCGGCCTTAACCTTTTGGCATGTCAAACAACAGACACAAAAGTGACTCCTTCCCATTTTAGTCCACGCCACTAATAGAGTTCTCGGAGGTCCTGATACATTTTCTGCCCACCAGGATGCATAGCATAGGGACTACTATGAACCTCCTGAAGGATCGACTGTCTCAACTCTTTATCATTAGGTATGCAAATCTGACCTTTGAAACATAACACATTATCACTATTCAAGTTGAAATCGAAAGTCTCGTTCGAACCAACATGTTGCAATCACTGAACTAAAGACTCATCGCTCAACTATTTAGCTCGAATCTTCTCAACCCAAGTTAGTTTAACCTACAACTCCACTAAAAGCCCACCATCCTCAACCAAACTCAGACGGGTGAACATAGCTCTCAAATCAATCATCGCTCTATAGCTAAGGGCATCAGCTACCACATTAGCCTTACCCAGATGGTACTCTATCATCCAGTCATAATCCTTAAGTAATTCAACCCACCTTCCTTATCGAAAATTTAACTCTTTTTGATCTAACAAATATTTGAGATTCTTGTGATCGGTGTAAATGATACTCCTTTCACCATACAAATAGTGTCTCCAAATCTTCAGAGCAAACATGACCACAGCCAGCTTAAGATCATGCGTAGGGTAGTTACCCTCGTATGTCTTAAGCTGTCACGATACGTAAGCAACTACCTTACCGTCTTGCATAAGCACACATCCTGACCCAACATGCGACGCATCGCTGTATACAACAAATTCTCGACCCCATTATGGTTTAACTAAAATAAGAGCATGTGTCAAAATGGACTTGAGCTTATCAAAACTGGACTTTTGTGCTTCAGACCACACAAATGGAGTATTCTTACGCAGTAGCTTTGTCAGAGTTGACACAATCAGAGAAAATTCCTCAACGAATCTTCAGTAATAACCGGCTAAACCTAGGAAACTATGAAGCTCAGCTACATCTTTTGGTTGCTTCCACTCAACTATAGCTTCTATTTTCTTGAGATCGACTCAAATCCCTTCCACAGTTATGACATGACCTAGAAAAGCGACTTCATATAACCAAAACTTGCATTTACTAAACTTGGCATACAACTATTTTTCTCGGAGTATCTGAAGTACAATGCAAAGGTGTGTATCATGCTCAGACTCAGTTTTAGAATAAATCAGGATGTCATCGATAAAAACCACTACAAATTGGTCTAAATACGATTAGAATACTCGATTCATTAGATCCATAAATGTCACTGGGGCATTCGTCAAACCGAAAAGCATCACCAGGAACTCGTAATGTCCACAACGAGTCCAGAGGGTGGTTTTGTATGCATTAGTCTCCTTGACTTAGAGCTGATGGTAACCAAAGCGTAGATCAATTTTGCAGAAAATAGACACTCCTTGAAACTGGTCAAACAAGTCGTCAATCCTCGGTAATAAGTACTTATTCTTGATTATGAAGTTGTTCAACTGTCTATAATCTATGTACATCCTTAACGATCTATCTTTCTTCTTAACAAACAACACTGGTGAGCCTATGGAGACACGCTCGATCAAATGAACCCCTATCGAGAAGTTCCTGAAGTTGAACTTTTAACTCGATCAACTTCTTCGATTCCATGCGATAGTGTGCAATGGACACCGGAGTCGTACCTGGTAACAGATCAATACCAAATTCCACCTCCCAATCTGGAGGTACTAGGGGAAATTATTCAAGAAAAACATTTGAGAATTCCTTTATAGTGCGAATATCCCCCACGGAAAGATTTACGGGAACAGACTCTGATACGTAGGCAAGGTATGCCTTGCACCCCTTTCAGACCAACTTGTCTACTATAAGAGCAGATATTACATTAGAGAGGTAATCTTGACACTCACCAAGCATGAACACCTCGTTATTCTTCGTTCTCAGAGCAACTCTCTTAGTTGCACAAACTTGACTGACCCAATATTCTACGAGCCAATCCATTCCCAGAATCAAATCAAACTCATTAAAGGGTAATTTCATCAGATCAATTGGATATACCATACCCTGGATCTATGGAGGTACCCGTCTATATACTCTATCAACTTGAACTGACTGACCCAAAGGACTAATCATATAGAACTCTTTAACAGTAATTTTAGCAGTTAAACCCTGATTTGTAGAAATAACACTAGCTATATACGAGTGAGTAGATCCAATATCAATGAGAGCATAGTACAGAATGAATAAAGAAGGTACCTGGAATGACATCAACATCATTACTATCCCCGCAGCGTCTTGTTGCATAAACCAGAGTTGGCTGACGAGCCTCAATCTGACATGTACCTCTACCTGGTGCTCTTTGTCTTTTCTTAGACCCATTACCACCTCTGCCAGTACTATGACCTCTAGATGGTTGTGGAACCAGTCTCAGAGGCTGGACAGAACCCAGAGCCAGAGTCTGTATCTTAGCTGGAACCTGATCTGGTCGATGGGGGTACTCCCTAACCAGATGCTCCATCGACCCGCAACAGAGGCACGCTCCTAACTTTCTCCAGTACTCGCCTGGATAGCATTTCCCACAATCATTGCACAGTTGAATCTCAGTCATTATAGATAGTGCCTCAACCCTAAGGGGCCTGTTAAACCTCGCCCGTTTCTTAGGGTGCTGCCCAAAACCAGAGGGACCTGAATCCCTCTTAATTTTACTCTAATCTCTCTCACGATCACGCCGCTCACACTCATTGTGCTTCACCTTTTCCACTAGTTTTACTTTATCAACGAAAACTTCAAAAACTCGCTCTCTCTGAGGAGCCATTAGAACCCGCAGATCGTAACTCAAACCTTCCTCAAACCTCACACACATATCGTATTCAAACACTACTAGTGCTCGTGCATACCTATTCAATCGTAGAAACTAAGCTTCATATTCGGCCATAGATCGGTCGTCTTGAACTAAGCTCATAAACTCGCGTCGACGAGCCTCAACATAACTCGCCCCCACATACTTACCCTAGAAGGCGTTCTTTAAATAATTCCAGTTATCTTGCTCGGACTGAGCACCTTGCTCAACTGTCAGCCACCACTAATAGGCTTCGTCCCGGAGTAGAGACACCGTACCCCTTAATTTTTGAGTGGGGATACAATCCAGATCAGTCATAATACGCTCGATAGCTTTAAGCTAATACTCAGCAATAGTAGGAGCGACTCCTATGACGCCCGTAAATAGTTTAGCTCTATTTGATCAGAGTCATTCAGTAACTGACCCTCGGCCTTCGATCCAGAATGGGTCTCTACGACCCTCTCTAATGCTCAAATCATGGCATGGGATAATGCATCATCCCCAACCGTTAGAATCTTAGACTTCGTCTTAGTAGTGGGAGTACTAACTATCTCGTTGGTCTCCAAGTTGAGCATACTACCCATAGAGGATGACTCTACTCGAGCTCCTCTTGGCGTCCTTGATGCTTACGAGTTCTTCGTTCACGACTACCTCGCGAACTAATTTTAGCAATTTAGCTACAATGTCAGAGTGTAAATATTAGTTCAAACATTCAATTGGATAATTTCACCAGTTCACATTAAAACGTTCAACCAGATAATGGTTCAGGTAATGCAATCATTATAACAGAACAGAAATACTTACAGGGTTGGCATTAGAGGCTTAGTCACTTACTAATGTTTTAGTTTCTAGATTAACTCAGATACTCAATTATCACCTAATTGCTTTATACCATATACTATGAGCCAAAACACAGTCTGAGTATTGTCAAACCTGGCTCTGATACCACTAAATGTAACATCCAAAACTCGGCCTAGATGTCCAAGCCAAGGCTAGAGAATCACATCCTCAATCACAAAATCACACCGTTATAAGGAAATAACATTAAACCATTCATCACATAATATCTAGCACACGGTTAATTAAGTATGCAATTTCCCATTATCATAAAAATTATTATACCAAAGGCTAAAGCTTGACAGATCTCCAGTAGCACCGACCCATTCAAGTTTGTGAACCACCTACAATTCAATCAGAAAATAAATCAGTTGTAAACTCGGTGTATAAAAGAGGTTCATTCAAGTGTAATGCAATTGAAAGATCCTTCTCGAATCCCGAGATTTGATTAAGCATCAGAAGTCATCTCAGTTCAGATATAGTACAGTTAAGTTACAAAATCATAAATAGTTTAGGTTTCATTATAGAATAGATTAGTTTCATATGCAATTATTTCCTACCCTCAACCTCTAAACACCATATTCTGTCATCCCATCACACCATTAAGGGTGTTCAATACCCCATCAAACCCTACACACCATAGAGTGTTGGTTTGACACGCTTACAGAGTCGTGCTGAGCTATTAAACCAGAATACGTCAAAGCACTAGATTTAGAGTTATTCGTATGGTGGTTTAGCCACTAGTTCAGATTAGAGTACTTTCTTCTTCACAGTTTCCAAATCCATACATATACAGTGTACAAATATCCACATTTACAGAGTACAGTTCAATACCAGAATTAGTTATCACGGTACACATACAGTTATGCTATACATATGTCAATCAGAAAACATCAGAGAGCCTTCATACAATTGAATTCAGATCGTTAATTCATTGAGGAGGTAAAAATCAATGTCAACCACACACGGCCTTAGAAAATCGAGATTCAGACCTAATTTATATGCCATACAACCTAGACACACACCCATGTCCTTGCCCGTATGGTTCAGACAGCCTAGACATGTGCCTGTGTCCTCTGCCCGTGAGGTTCCAAAACATAAATAGTAAACTATACGGCCTGGACACACGCCCGTGTCCTTTCCCGTGTGCTTCACACAGCTTAGGCACATGCTCATGTCCTTGGCCGTGTGGTGCTAAGTCATAAACAGAGAGTTACATGACCTAGACAAGCGTCTGTGTCCTTACTTGTGTGGTACCAAGACAATAAACAATAAGTTACATGGCCGAGACACACGCCCTTGTCCCGTGCCCGTGTGAACTCTACACTAATATGACCACACATGGCCTGGACACACGCCCGTGTCCTTTCCCGTAGGGCACCAAACCGATGAACTGTGAGTTACATGGCCAACCACATGGCTGTGTGGAGTTGATAGCCACCATTTTTAGCAACTGAAACTCAAAAAATTAAGGTTTTTGGCACGCACCTTAAGTACTTTTGATGCAAAAATGATGTATGAGGATTCCAGGACCTAACATGACCATCCAATAATCAATTACGCTATCATTCTCAATAAATCACTAAGATTAGCCTAACATCAAAACTATGTCAAATGTTTCGACACATTCCAAATTCAGTTTCGCACACTTACCTTGCATGTAATGGAGGAGACCAGACTAACATGGTGGAGGAGCGTCTATCGTAAGATCCTCACCTAAAAAGTAACTAATCAATCATTTCAACAAAGTGTTCAAGTAAAATGAGTAAAACTTCATTTCAACAGAATAAACGTTAACAAAATAAAACTCGCAGAATGAAAAGTAACGACGAAACTTACTCAACTATCGCACAATCGGTGTAACAAGCAACAAAGAATTCCCAATTAACGCAAAATCAAGTTGCAACAACAAAAATAAAAGAAAGAAAGAAAAGGAAGAACTAAGAACTTAGAAAAAATTAAAAGTAAAGAACGATATAATTTCTTTCAGAATGTTTTAAGTTAAACACAATCCCGCCTTCCGACGTTTAGCAAAAATATTTCCTAACACATACGATGGGATTTAAACTCGGGACTAGACAGAATACAGATGCTTAACCAATGAACCAACATGCTCATTCTTGATATAGATTCGCACAGAATTCCACTTAACTATGTACTACATAAGTGGGGGTTATTCTAAAAGAATAAAACTTTTAATTATATAGCTCGAACTCCAGACCTTAAACACAATAGCAGAACATAGAACCACAGATGCAGAGATTAACTACTACAGTTTCTCATAATTAAATTCTCAAAATTTTAGGGTGTTACAAACTGGCTCTTTACTAAGCCTATGTGGAGATGAGGGACACTGCTCTGGAAAGGTCTTGTCAAAAGAATTTCACGAAGCCAATACCTGCATTTTTGGACTTTTTTAAGGAATTGAAGGTAGTTGAGACAGACCCTGCCACTATCGAGAAAGGAACCAAAGAATCGGAGGAAGAAATAGAGAAAAAAGAATCAGTCAATATTGCAACTGATTGTGGGGAAGGAGAAGAAGCAAATCCCACACCTACACCACCAATGGATAGCACTACAGCTGTTCCACCTCCTTTTATTCAACCATGACTGAACAAGATCGTGAGATCAATCAGATTATCGATGAAATCACAAAATATGATGATGAATAAGAGGACGTGCCACACCAATTATTGAAAAGGAAAATGCACTATAAACACAGTGCACGTAAATCCACTCTCAGGGCCGAATGAAGTGACTACATTTCAGCAAAAGCTAGGTAAGTTTTTTCCTTTCCTCATGCATTTTATTTCTTTTTCCATGACATTTCATGTACATATCTATATTTTTATTTTTCTGTTACATATTTGTACATGTATTGAGGACAATGCATCCCTTAAGTTTGGGGGTGTATTGTGCATTTAGGTTGCATTATATATCTAGTATGAATGCTTATTCTAGTCTCATTAAATTTGTTTTGCCACTGCCACATAACTACTAAGTATTATTTTTCCTATGCAGAGTACAATCTTTACTTATGGTGTTCGATGAGGAGATTAATTCTTCTATAAATCTAGAAAAATGCGACAAAGGATTAGGCGAATTTAGCTTAGGTTAGGTTGCTTGAAAATTACCCCCTAAAAATAAGATGTCCTAGCCTCAATTATTTTTTAACTATAGCAAGTGTCTTTTAATGAAATTGGAGACTTTTAAAGCCAAACTCAGTCACATTGCCACATCATTACTCAAATAAATAAAGGACAGTAAACACTCCAATGCTTAGAATTGCCAAGTAAGTCAACACCACTTTATGTGCTCCATCATGTTGTTGACTAGAAAGGTGAGTCCAAGTAAGAGTGTGTAATAAAGGAAAAAAATAAGGGCACTCCGCTGTAGTAACATGTTGAGTAGCTAAGAAGGTAGTTGTTTGCTTCATCCATCTTCTAAGTTAAAAGCCTTAGCTTTAAGAGTATTTTTATTTAAATTGTGACATGATTGAGTACTCAATTATTTAGTGTTCACTCCATTGTGATTATCAAGTCAAAGAATTTTGTGATATGATAAATCCCTTACATTAATTTAAAAAAACAAAGAAAAAAATATGAATAATATATATACATTTTGAGTAGGCTTAGAGCAACTTGATTTAGGTAAGAAATGAACTAAGTGAATTATGAGATGCTTGCTATGGCTAGAAAGCACACATGAGCACTTAGGAAATTTTGTTTTTAGGATGATATTTTTTGCGCTACCTTTGTTGGGCAAACCTCTGACACTTGAACAAGTTTTTGGAGAAAGAAGATTTCTAAGAACTGATGTATATATTATTCTTTGAGTAGGCTTCCAGTTCAAGGTGGTTATGTGCGATGGCAAATTCTTGCATATATGCATTCATGCATATCTTGCTTGAGGACAAGCAATAACTCAAGTTGGGGGTGTGATAACTCTTGAAAAGAGTTATATTTTATGCCTTTAGACTTGGTTAATTGCCTATACTTAGGTAAGTTTAGTTTCATTTTAGGATTTTCCATTAATGTTTTTAGGAAATTGAATTAAAAGGTTTGGACTGTGCTTAAATGTTATTACATGTTACTTCTAATTGTTTGCTGGAAGGATTTGTTTGTTAAGTGGTAGGTCGAATGCGAAAAAGAAGTGAAGGTTTGTCGTGGCAAAAGGTTGGATAGTTTGCCAACACAAATGCCATGGCAATACCAAGAAGCTACCCAATCAGCACTTAACCGTTATTAGCCCTGTTGTACGTGTACCAGAAAAATCAGCCTAAAAAAGAGAAAAAAGATCATAGGATCATGGGATGATGGGTCTACCTTAAATGAAAAGATATAAAACCCAAAAATAAAAACTGAAAATGGGAGAGACGGTTAGAGAGTCATTTTTTGGAAGGTGAAATCTCTTAGACAAAAATAGAGCGTAACGATTGCAACAAGGACGGAGATGCAAAGGGGAAGACGAAGGCAGTTTCTCTTGGTCATCGAAAGACATTTCTTAGCTAGAGTTGTGGGCTGGACAGGCGAAAGCTATCTTCCTGAGTTTTACCTTTAATTCTTTATTTTCTGTTCTATAACCTGATTTAAGGAAACAATCTTGATTACTATTTTGAATATGGATTCTATTGACCAACCCATGAGCTACATCTCATAGGGTTGGGATTACTTGATGTGTAACACCCCTTACCCATATTCTATGCCAGAACCGGGTACAAGGCATTACCAAACTTAACTTGCTCAACATACAATATCGAGCCATAAAATTTCGTTCCAACTTAAAACTTTTTCATTCATATGCATAACGTCCCTATTATGGATCTACAAGACCCTAAACACACGTACTGAATGATTCGGGACTAAATCGAAAACTTTCACACACTAAATATTTTTTACTTAAAACAGGGCTACACGCCCGTGTGAAATGGAACACGCCTGTATGGGCAGGTTATGTGGTCACACACGCCCATGTTCCTAGCTCGTGTGGATTTTTTTTTCATTTCAAACCTACAGGGGTTTTCACACGGCCTGGCACACGCCCGTGTCTATGGCCAGTGTCCCTTACACCGCCAAGACACACCCGTGTCCTCACCCATGTGTGAAAACCTTAGCATTCTGTTTATGACATCAGCAAACACTTAAGAGCACATAGTCTAGTCACATGCCCGTGTGCTGGCCCGTGTGACGAATTGAATTCTTGCAAATTTGATACATGGGACACACGGCCTATCAACACACCCATGGGGCTGACCGTGTGTCACACACGGCCTAGACACACGCCCATGTGTCTACCTGTGTGGACAAATAATAGGCTTACCAAGCCAAATGCCACCCTAAAAATCGAACACATTTATACTACAACAAACAACACATTACATAGTAATAATACACTATGAAGAGTCACTAATTCATCATACACACACTTCACACTTACTCAACCAATTGCACTAATTTTTGCACTTTATGAATATCATCATCATTGGATATATTAAATTTAATAAGTATTAACCAATTTCAAATGGCCATATACAAAATGAAAGGAAAGACATTAATAGTCCACACTTTGGCTAACAAATATGACATAACAAAATGACCAAGTTCCTATACATGCCATACTCAAAATAAATCAACTTTACTATACCAAAAGAATAGTTGATAGTGTGATCCGTACTCCGACGTCCTGCAGTCCCCGAGCTAGCTTGGCGATACTATAAGGAAAAAGGAAAAGAGAGGGGTAAGCATTAAGCCTAGTAAGTTTGCATGAAATAAATAGCATCATAAAGACTTATAATGGCATCCATTCATCTTATTGAATAATAGCAACACAAGTTCTCAAATACATCAACATAACTTACTCATGCATAATCTTACAAATTCACACATCACATTTTGTATTTATATCTCGTATATTACTCATGGGAACCTATAGCACTTCATCATACAACTTTAGAACTTTTAATCTCCTAAACATAAACTTAGCTCTTTTCCCGCTGAACTACTCAAAATATCAAAGGATACTCAATCTCATCAAACATGTATTACGATGCCAATGCCATATCCCAGATATGGTCTTATAGGGGATCACATCTTGATGCCGAGGCCATATCATAGATATGGTCTTACACGAGATCTCATATCTCGATGTCGATGCCATATCCCAGATATGGTCTTATACGAGATCATATATAGACGTCGATACCATGTCCCAGACATGGTCTTACACGAAATCTTCCTTTGGTGCCGAGGCCATGTCCCAGACATGGTCTTATACGGGACCTCCTTTATTCGGTGTCGATGCCATGTCCCAGACATGGTCTTATATGGAACCTACATTCAGTGTCGATTCCATGTCCCAGACATATCTTATACGAGACCTCTTTATCTCATGTCGTGACATTAGTATCCTTGCTATTCCAAATATTCAACCGGGACTCAAACTTAACAGATTTTCATCATACTCTCATCGAGGCATCGTTAGTCGATTTTCATAGAAATAATATTCATTTTACATAATATCAGGCAATTAAAAATATAAAATTATTATGTAGCTTTAGTTTCACACAAACTTAACTCGGTACTCAAAATGTGTGTAGATATTTGATTTAGTACACAACCTTGTTCTTGCCTCAGTTTCGGTCCGGGCTTTGTGTTTCTTGACCTATAATAACAATTTCACTTATTTAATACTCACATCGACTAAATTGACCCATCAATCATATTTTGGCAAAATTATGATTTTTCCCCTTAACTTTTACATAATTACACTTTTGCCCCTAGGCTCGTAAATGATTTTTATTCAACTTCCTTGTATTTTAAGCCTAGAAAAATCATTTTATTAACTACAGTAGCCCCCAATTTCCATTATTTCACTCATGTATAACCATTTTTTAACTTTTACAATTTAGTCCCTTTTATGAATTTCTCATGAAAATTACTTAGAAAAATATGTTTATCATACATCAAACATTCATATTCTTCCATAAATCATCAAAATACGTGCATGTCATACATGGGTAAATTTTTGAACATAAATCGTAGCTCAAATTATAGTTAGAAATAGCTAAATCGAGCTACGAGGAATTCAAAAATACGAAGAACATTAAAAACGGGGCTAGGAGGTACTTACAGTCAAGCTTGAAAGATGAAAAAACCCTAGATATGGAGTCCGTATGATTTTCGGCTTTGGAGGATGAAGATGGACACAATTTTGACTTCTTTTCCTTTTTTAATTCTTTTATTAACCAAATGAGAAAAATGCCCTTAAGGCCCATTATCGAGATTTTTCCTTCCCATGTCTATTTTTGTCCATCTTGGCATATATTGGTCTAATTGCTAAATAAGGACTTCTAATAATCTTATAATTCTATTTCATACTTAAATCTTCTTGAGTCTCATATTTTCCAATCTTTGCAATTTAGTCCTAATAGACTAATAGTTCATTAACTTATAAAATTTCTTTATGAAATTTTCTCACAATCATGCAACCATGCTATAGGCCTCTTAAAAATCATAAAACACATATTTCTACCTCAAATTTATGGTCTAGCAATCACTATTCTGATGTAACACCCCTAACTCGTAACCATCACCAATTTAGGGTTAAGAGGCATTATTGGATAATCGGTAACTTTTACAAACATTTCTTAACATAATTTGACAATTCACATCAAAGTGTCCCTTAAATAGATCTACGAAACCTTAAACATGTTTTAGAATTGGGCTGGGACTAAACCGAACATATACAGAAATTCTCTAAAATTTAAAAAAAAAATTCTAAGTTATAGAGGTCACACGCTCGTGTGGGCAGGCCGTGTACCTCCCACGGCCTTAGACACGCCCGTGGATCTGAGCCGTGTCAAAATAGGGCATACATACTGACTTGTCCATACGGCTGTGGACACGCCCGTGTGCCTCACCTGTGGTCGCTACTAACTTACACCACACGGCCAGTCACACGTTCGTGTGTCTAGCCAGTGGTCGAGTGTGACTTGTTTTGAAATGCAACCACGACGGACACGGTCGAGCCACACGCCGGGGTGCTCAACCATGTGGGCAATTATAGGCCATTTGCAAGGCCAAAATGCCACCCACACTTTGGGTCATCCCTACAAGCACATACAAGCATCAATCCAAGACTCTTTTGGCAACAAAAAACATACCAAATTGACCATCTATTTTACTCATTCAAGAACATTTCATCACAACATCTTATATACCTATTAGTCCAACTAAATCATAAGTAAATCCAAGCATAATTCATCCACAATTTGCCATTTCATTATAACAATCATACATCAAATATATGTTTACTTTGCTTCAATAAGCTTACCATAATTTTGACCATTTCACTAGCCATCAAACCATATCAAAACTTAGCATCATAAGACATAACTACTCATCTATATAATGTCATTATCTAGCCATATCACATGCCTATCTATACACCTTTTCAAAACATAACCATATCAACTAGACTATACATGCCATACTTTAAATATACATATTCAAAAGGTACCAAAATGTAATTTGAGTAGTGTGATGACGATCCTTGAAAATCCCCGAGACCTCAGTAGCTTTAACGATCTATAACACAAAGCAAACACACACAAAGTAAGCTTTCAAAAGCTTAGTAAGCCATATACAAATAGACTTAACATATAATTCACATATTCATATCAATTAAAGATCATCAATGTTTTTCAATTGCATATTTATACTCTTCCTTGGCTCATTTGTTTAGCCATAACTTATCAACCAAAAAATCTCTGTGCACATCATTAGATCATAGCTTTTTCATTCATATATCACATTTTGTATCCACAAATCTATGCACATATCTTACTTAGGTAAGTTCATGTATATACTTGCATTCCATACACTTACATAGTGTACATTTCAAACGTACCTGATTCGTTTATACAATTCACATAGCCTTTCGTTTACTTGGAATTGCCCGTTGAACCATTCAGAATCAAATAGGATACTCGGAATGCTCGAAATAGTTGTACAATGCCAACGCCCTAGACGTGGTCTTACATGTAACCAAATATCGATGCCACCGTCCCAAGCAGGGTCTTACACGAATCAAATACGATGCCAATGTCCCAGACATGGTCTTACACGTAAATAAAATCGATGCCAATGTCCCAGACGTGGTTTTACACTATATCACATATCGAAAACCTATGTCATGACACCTGTAATCCCATCTATTCCTAGGTTCGTATGGGACTTTTTCGGATGTTGACACCATGTCGATACTATCTTGGATTTCATGCATTTATCATATCGTACACATTCATCACAATTAGATTTCATATATACATACATAAATCAACATGAATACATTTATTTGTATATAGACTTACCTCGAATTCGAGTAAACGAATGAATTCGGTTATTCAATTACTTTCAACTTTCCTCGATCTAAATTTGTTTTCTTCGGTTCTTGATCTATACATATTCAAATTTAACCCATTTATTCACCAATTCATTCAATTCAATCAAAAAACACATATTTAGGGCAATTTACAATTTAGCCCTCACATTTTCACATTTTGACATTTTAGTCCCTATTACTCAAAATCACCAAAAACTCAAAGACAAACTATGTTAATTTAACATATATATTTCATATTTCATCACCAAACATCACAAAGCTTATGAATTCATTAATGGCACTTTTCAATATCTTCATCAATTCACAAGATTAAGACATGGGTTTCAAAGAACACGAAGCAACGATTACAAAAACGTAGAAATTATCGAAAATCGAAACCAATGCATACCTTAATGTTGCTCAACCAAGGCGGAATACTTTAAAGCTTCTAAACCCTATTATTTTTCTTTCTAAATTCAGTGGAACAAAGATGATGATAATGGCCATTTTCATATTTTTGTTATTAATACATTTTAATTCATCAATTTCCATATTTACCCTTAATGATACATTAATTAAAACACTTAAATACATGTCACTACCGTCCATGCCATTGTTCAATGGCCAATTTGCAACATAAGGACTTTATTTTAATAAAGACACAGCAATTAAACACTTAATCAAATGGAAGGCTACTTTTACACTTTCTGCAATTAAGTCTTTTTTTTTTCAAATTAATCACACAAACAACAAAATTAATTCACGAAACTTTCACACATGCTTAATCATATACTGTAGGCACAAAAAATAATATTAAAATATTTTTCTGACTCAGATTTCTGGTCTCAAAATCACTATTCTGACTAGGGTCTAAACCAAACTGTTACATCCGACTAGGCTCTAAATCGGGCTGTTACAATTCTCCCCCCTTAGGGGTTTCGTCCTGAAAATCTTACCGATAAAAAGATTTGGGTACTGGTTTCTCATAGCCTCCTCAGGCTCCTATGTAACCTCTTTACCCCATGTTTTTGCCACAATACCTTCACAAGAGCTATATTTTTATTTCTTAGCTGTTTTACTTCTCGTGCCAAGATCTTAACCGATCCTTCGCCGTAAGTCATATCGGGTTGAATTTCAACTTCTGTCGGTGTAATCACATGCGAAGGATCTGATTGGTAACAACGTAATATAGACATGTGGAACACATCATGAATCTTTCCCAACTCCGATGAAAAAGCCAGTCGATAAGCTACAGGTCCTATCCTTTCGGTAATCTCATATGGTCCGATAAAACACGCACTCAATTTGCCTTTCCAGCCAAATCTGAGAATTTTCTTCCACGGTGACACTTTCAAGAATACCTTATCACCAACTTGAAACTCGATCTCTTTTCGTTTCTAGTTCGAGTAGGACTTTTGTCTATCCAAAGTAGCTTTTAAACAATCACGAATGATTTTTACCTTCTCCTCGATTTCTCTAATCAAATCGACCCCGTGAATCTAATTTTCTTTGAGTTCGATCCAATACAAAGGCGCTCGATGCTTCTGCCTATACAATGCCTTATAAGGCGCCATTCTCAAACTCTACTGAAAACTGTTATTATATGCAAACTCTACCAACGGTAAGTACTTTTCCCAGCTACCCTGAAACTCGAGAACACAACACCGGAGCATATCCTTAAGTATCTGTATTAATCTCTCAGACTGTCCGTCTGTTTGTGGGTGAAAGGCTTTACTAAAACTCAACTTTGTGCCCAAAGCTTCTTGCAACTTTTTCCAAAATCGGTATGTGAATCTCGGATCTCTATCTGATATAATTGACAAAGGCACCCCATGTAGTCTTACAATCTTTGAAACATATAAGTCTGCCAACTTATCAAGTGAATAATCAACGCGTACAGGTATGAAATGGGCCGACTTTGTAAGTTTATCTACCATAACCCATACGGCATCTTTCTTACTCGGTGTCAATGGAAAACCCGTCACAAAGTCGATAATAACACGGTCTCATTTCCACTCGAGAACCATAATAGGTTGAAGTAAACCCGAAGGTACTTGGTTTTTAGCCTTCACTTATTGACAAATCAAGCATTTTGATACAAACTCAAAATATCTTTCTTCATACTTGGCCATCAATACCATTTCTTCAAATCATTATACATTTTTGTGCTGCCTGGATGTACAAATAGACATTTGCTATGTGTCTCATGTAAAACTTTTCGAATGAGCTCATCATCTCTTGGTACACAACTCTGTCTCAGAACGTCAAACATCCATCAAAATTGATTCTAAAATCTGATTCAACACCCGTCTTACATTAAACTCTTTTGGCTTGCAAGTCGCTATCTCCTTTCTGAGCTTCACAAATCTCTTAGAGAAACATCGGTCTAGCTCTCAGTTTAGCTAGGATAGAACCATCATCTGAAAAAGTCATCCGTGTATTCATGGCTCTCAATGCAAATAAGGATTTTCTACTCAAAGCGTTGGCGACTACATTCACCTTTCCCAGGTGGTAGTCGATCACTAGCTCATAATCTTTTATCAGCTCTAACCATTTTCGTTGCGTTAAGTTTAATTCCTTTTTAATCATCAATTACTTTAGGATTTTATGATCAGTGAATATCCGACATTTTTCACCATACAAATGATGCCTCTATATCTTCAATGCAAACACAATGGCAACCAACTCTAAATCATGTGTCGGGTAATTCTTCTCATGCAGCTTTAACTGTCTAGATGTATATGCTATCACCTTGCCCTCTTGCATAAGAACACAGCCTAATCCATTCAAGGATGCATCGCTATAAACCACAAATTCTTTTCCCGGTTTAGGTTGCACTAGAACTGGAGCCTCAGTCAACAATACCTTTAGTTTCTCAAAACTATGTTGGCACTTTTCTTTCTACTCAAACTTTACATTTTTCTGTAACAACCTCATCATTAGTGTATTTATCGTGGAAAATCCCTTGACAAACCATCTGTAATAGCCAGCTACGCCCAGAAAACTTCTAACCTCAGATACATTTTTCGGTGGTTTCCAATCAATAATAGCTGAAATCTTGCTTGGGTCAACTCAGATTCCATCTTTCGAGACAATGTGCCCCAAAAACCCAACTTTCTTAAGCCAAAATTGTTTTTTACTAAACTTGGCATACAACTGATTGTCTCGTAAAATCTATAAAATTGTCCTCAAGTGCTCAGCATGCTCATTCTCATCACGAGAATAAATTAGTATATCATCAATAAAAACCATGACAAATTTATCCAAGTATGGTCGAAAGATGCGGTTCATTAAATCCATAAATACAGCAGGGGCATTTGTTAAATCGAAAGGCATGACTAAAAACTCATAGTGACCATACCTTGTCCGAAACGTAGCGTTCGGCATATTGGAGTCTTTGACTCTTAATTAGTAATATCCCGAGATCAAATCCATTTTGGAAAACATAGTGGCTCCCTTCAATTGATCAAACAAATCATCGATCCCTGGCAACAGGTACTTTTTCTTCACAGTTACCTTATTAAGCTGTCGATAATCTATATATAATCTCATTGAACCATCTTCCTTTTTCACAAATAATACTGAAGCACCCCACGGAGAATAACTCGGTCGTGCAAAGTGTTTGTTCGTCAACTCTTATAACCGTGCCTTTAATTCTTTCAACTCAGTTGGAGCCATTCTATATGGAACAATCGATATAGGTGCAGTACCAGGGGCTAACTCAATGCCAAATTCAATTTCTCTAACCGGAGGTAATCCTGGCAATTCTTCTAGGAATACATATAGATACTCCATACTATCGGCACTAATTCAATTCTTAACTCAGTATATACATAGGCTTCATACCCTTTTCTTACACATTTCTGGGCAAACATATGAGAAATCACTACAGGCAATCTGTCCTGTTCATCTGATTCAACACGAAGAGTGTCCTCATTTTCACATCTCAATTCAATGTATTTCTTTCCACAATTTACTATCACATCATGAGCAGTTAACTAGTCCATACCAAGAATTATATCGAATTCATCAAATGGCAATAACATGAGATTCGCCTTAAAATAATGACCTTTAATCATCAATGGGCAATCTTTGCATACCTTATCAAGTAATACACATTTGCCAAAGGGATTAGACACTTTTATCACGAATTTTGTATACTCTACAGGCATGTTCATACTTGATACTAATTTCATGCAAATATATGAGTGGGTAGATCCCGGATCAATTAAAGCAACAACATTAGTATCACAAAGAGAAAATGTACCCGTAATATATGAGTCGCCACACTATCATTAGGTAAATACTCATACGTATGGCATGTATAGCTAGACTCGTGCATACGCTACGTTAGCCTGAGAACCGACTAAATCGTAGCTCTGATACCACTAAATGTAACACCCCTTACATGTATTCAAATCAAGACCGGGTACGAGGCATTACCAAACTTAACTTGCTCAACATACAATATCGGGCCATAAAATTTCATTCCAACTTAAAACTTTTTCATTCATATACATAACATCCCTATTATGGGTCTACGAGACCCTAAACACAAGTACGAAATGATCGGGACTAAACCAAAAACTTTTACACACTGAATTTTTATTTGCTTAAAATAGGGCTACATACCCGTGTGGGTAGGCCGTATGGTCACACACGCCCATGTTCCTAGCCCATGTGAATTTTATTTTTCATTTCGAACATACAGGGGTTTTCACACGGCCTAGGACACGCCCGTGTCTATGTCCCGTGTCCTTCACAAGGCCAAGACACGCCTGTGTCCTCACTCGTGTGTGAAAACCTTAGCATTTTGTTTATGATGTCAGCAAACACTTAAGGGCACACGGCCTAGTCACAAGCCCTTGTGGTAGCCTGTGTGACAAATTGAATTCTCACAAATTTGATGCAGGGGACACACGGCCGATCAACACACCCATGGGGCTGACCGTGTGTCACACACGGCTTAGACACACACCCATGTGTCTATCCTTGTGGACAATTAACAGGTTTTTTACCAAGCCAAATGCCACCCTAGAAATCAAACACATTTATACTACCACAAGCACCACATTACATAGTAATAATACACTATGAAGAGTCACTAATTCATCATACATACACTTCACACTTATTCAACCAATTGCACTAATTTTTGCACTTCATGAATATCATCATCATTGGATATATTTAATTTAACAAGTATTGACCAATTTCCAATGGCCATATACAAAATGAAAGGAAAGGCATTAATAGCCCACACTTTGGCTAAAAAATATGACATAACAAAATGACCAAGTTCCTATACATGCCATACTCAAAATAAATCAACTTTACTATACCAAAAGAATATTTGATAGTGTGATCCATACTCTGACGTTCTGCGATCCCCAAGCTAGCTTGGCGATGCTACGAGGAAAAGGGAAATGAGAGGGGTAAGTATTAAGCTTAGTAAGTTTGCATGAAATAAATAGCATTATAAAGACTTATAATGACATCCATTCATCTTATTGAATAATAGAACCACAAGTTGTAACACCCCTTACCCGTATTCAACTCCAGAATCGCGCACGAGGCATTACGGGACTTGACTTGCTTAAGCATTCAACTTTGGCCTATAAAATTTATTCCAATTTAAAACTTTTTCATTTTCAATCGTAACGTCCCTATCATGGGTCTACGAGACCCTTTACATATACTCGGGATGCTTCGGGACCAAACCAAAACTTTGAAATACTTAGAAAATTTTTGACATAAAATTGGGCCACATGCCCGTGTGAAGAGTGGGAGTAGCTCGTGTGACATATCACACACCCGTGTTCCAAACTCATATAGAATTATTTTCTTTTCAAACCTACAGGGGTTTTCACACGGCCGGACACACGCCGGTGTTCTTGGCCTGTGTACTCCACACGGCCTAGACACACCCGTGTCCTTACCCATGTGTAAAACCCTGGGTATTGTGTTTGTGACCTCAGCAACCTCATATGGGGCACACGGCCTAAGCACATGCCCGTGTGGCTAGCCCATGGACGACACTGACTTGCAATACTAACATGCAGGGAACATACGGCCAAGTCACACACCCATGGGACTAACCGTGTGTCACACACGGCCTAGACACACGTCCGTGTGTCTACCCATGTGGACCAATTCAAGGCTATTTTCCAAGCCATTTAGCCACCCTCACTTGCACACATTCCCACATTATCACATAACATCCTCAAATCATCAATTATAACTCTTGAATTATGACATTTTAATCATGAAAATCAAACTATCTTTCCATATACGAGGGAGAATTATTATTAGCACCACTATAATCGACATGAGCCATCATCCATGGCTATACACAACCCAACCATAAACTCTTTTAGGCCAACACAATATGGCTACTTTAACTATGACTTAATTCAACAAAAATAAGATCCCTATACATGCTATATCTCAAGAAAACATGAAACCTTATACTCGAGTGACTGCTCGATAGTGTAAAAGCATCTCTGACGATTTCCAATCTGAGCTAGTTAAGTTAACCTATAAGAGATAGGAAAGGAAGAAGAGTAAGCAATAACGCTTAGTAAGTTCATATGCAAATGATAAGCAACTATTGACATTTATTTATTATACTCAACTACAAGGTAATATACTGAGATTTTCACTTAAACTTATGAATACCCATTCGATCATTCATAATGCTTACTCATTCCAAAACTTCACCTGTCACAAACTCATATCATAAAACATTTTCATCTTTACTTGCGTTTATACCCTGCATTTATCACCACAAAGCCACATGCAAATTTCACTTAGTCAAGTTTCTCAATATCACCCCGGAATAATAATTACTCAGTGGTTTCACACACAGCCCACCATTCAATAATTAATAAGGTGGTATCGCACATAGCCCACCATTAATACTAAGCACGATGGTATTGCACACAACCCATCAATAACAAATATTAAGGTGGTAGCGCACATAGCCCACCATTAATACTATTGGCGATGGTATCCCACACAACCCATCGCTAATAAATAATAAGGTGGTATCACACATAGCCCACCATTATTACAAATTCACGGATATTTATTCACATACATTTTCCTATTTCAAATGTTCATCTGGGAATATCCTCACACACTATCATTCTTAAATAAATTTCTACAATAATCATTTGCATTCACGTAATGCATTAATAATATAACATATGCAATCACGGTGCATCGTTTACACATAACTCACCATGGTTTCCTCATATATCGAGTTCACCTCAAATGAGTTCGGGGCGCATACCTCTACCTCTCATGGTATAACCATAAACTTTTTCATTTTCAATATACATATTGAATCATTCAAATGGCTAAAGAATACTCTTAAGTCTCGTACACATAGTATCATATCAACATTACACCCCCGATAGGGTCTTACATGAAATATCATATCGATGCCATGTCCTTGACATGGTCTTATACGAAATCTCACACTGAGGCCATATTCCAAATATGGTCTTATACAGGACCTTAATTATCATAGTATCATGATATTTGCATTCTCTCTATTCTTAGATTCAATTGAAGACTTTTATTTCTTGACATCTCGTCAAAACATATTTAATATATTCACAGAGTCAATATACAATTCATACAACATCGAGATATTAAATACTTCACTTATAGTTGCATTATTAGCACACGAACCTACCTCGATACCGAAAAGGGTAGAAAGGGACTTATTTGTCTATATTTTCTTTTCTCCCGATCTAGGTCCGAATCTCGTTTTCTTTGATCGAGAACAATAAAATTTACTCATTCAATCATTTTATAATCATAATACATCATAGTCTCTACTTAGGCAAAAATGACCATTTTGCCCTTGTACTATGGCAAAATTATGATTTTTCCCTAGGCTTGTAAATCATTTTTCATCACATTTTCTAATTAAACAAGCCTAGTTGAACATTTATTTCTCTTACAACTACTCATAATTCCAACTATTTTATGCATTTATTACAGAATTTCAACTTTTACAACTTAGTCTCATTTAGGTGTTTTCATGGTAACACCTTTCACAAAAGTTGTTCCTTGACTCACTAACATCCATTTTCTTCTATAAAAACTCAACAAACAACATAAAATCTCTCATGGCAAGTCCCTAGACTTTCAACCATATTGCAAATTAGTCCCCTCATTAGCTAGCTTAAGCTTTGGTGGTTCAAAAAGTACAAAAATTATCAACTAAAACCACCAAAATCACTTACTTGTGTGAGTATAAGTTGCTGAAATTTCAAAGCTTTCAAAACCCCTATTTTTCTTGCAATTTTGGTGGAGGAATATGAGTAAAAAAGATGGATATCATTTTTTCTTAATTTTCTTATAAAAATAAAATTTTATCACCAAAATTTCTACTAACAATATGACAAAGTCAATTCTTTATCCCCTATGGTCGGCCACCTCTTAAAATAAGGCTAATTGCACATTAGGGACCTCCCATTAATATTCCTTAGCTATTTGGAACCTCTAGCAATTAAAATAGAACTTTCATACTTTATACGATTTAGTCTTTTTTCGTAATTAAGCATGAAATTGCTAAAACTAAAACACCAAAATTTCTATGCTCCTTTATAATCATGCTATAACCCATAAAATAAAATTAATATAACTTTTCTCTGACCCCAGATTAGTGGTCCCAGACTACTGTTCTGACTAGCCCCTAAATCAAGCTGTTACAATTCTCCCCCTTAGGGATTTTCACCCCCGAAAATCTTACCAAAAGAAATTGCTTTCAACATTTAAGGAACGTTTCCACCAACTTTTCAAAATCACAAATCAATTTACCCTCAAATCTCTCTTGACAGAAACCTTTAAGCTGTAGTACACAAGGTTGAAGCACAACTTTAAAATTTAAATTACTCTTTCTCTGGGACACATATACCCAATAATCTGACAAATGTGAACTCTGCACATGCTAAAATGATCATTCAGATCATTATCGAATAATTCACTACAATCTGGATGACATCCCGCTCTTTGGTAAATCATGTCAATCCAAGTTCAAAACCTATAGTATTTATCACACTTTCTCCCTAGGATCTTCACCGACTGTAATAGTCTTGACTTTGAACACTCTGAAAATTCAGCTTTTACCGGTCTACTACTTTTGAACATAAACTCAATCATATCTAATGTGTACTTAATTGTCAAAACATTAATGCATATAACTGCACCTTTTCTTATTCTTGAATGAGCAGACATGCTACTACTGAGCCTCATACCAAAACTTCTGCATCAGTTCTGGATTCATCAACATGCAAATTCTATCTCAAGGTAACAATAATAACAGAAATCTTATCCGACCTGAATTTTTACATCTAAAACAAACTCATTCGGAGCTTATTTAGAATACCGTTCACTATCTCACTTTTAAACTCCTTGGTTTCGAAAGGAAAACTTACTTTAGCCATTAACATCGCTAAAACTAGGATAATATCAACTAAGGTCAATCAAGTAACTAACTCACATTAATTAAACAGGGATTTCCCATCTAGATACCTGTACTATGTCCACTATCCGAGAAGTATTTCAATAACTATACATACTCTTGTAATAGTTCAAGCCATTTTCACTGTCTCACATTCATATTTTTCTGCAACATTTGATACTTTAACTCATCAGCATTCAGAAAGCACATATCATTTTTCCATGAACCATATTATATCATCGTGTTCACGACACAGACATAAAAGTGATCGTTTCTAAAGTGCCAGTCCAACAATTCTTTTTGATGTAACCCTAACCATCTAACGATGTAAACTATCTCTGTACACTCTGGTATTGAAACATATTCCCATTTATTCATTAGCACATCACTAAATGCCATAAATTCTTTTTTTATATTCAAACTGAACTCAGTACTAGAACTTTCAGTTAATAGTACCTTCAATAGTTTTCGAATTTACCATTCTGCAACAAACCATTTAAAATTTCATAAACGTGACAACTTTTCAATCAGAACAACTTCAACTTGAAATTAACGTTGCCCGGTTAGAATTTTCAATAAGCATATCTCTATATTATGCTTCCTAGAATCTAATTTCCTCATTCGGACTATCCATCTCCTTGCTCATGAACACACATAATTTATTCTCTTTGTTGAAGCATGCGTAAATATACACATAACTCGAATCATATCTCAATACATGAATCTACTCTTTTCTCCATACTGAAAATACATTTCAAGCACACAATCCTTTGAATTTCTCTTGTTATGCGAATCGAAAACCGTTACTATCGCCTTAGTTCAAGGTAATAGGGATTTCTCAATTGAATGCATTAACTTTATTCGGCTTACCTGAAAAATCCATCGCACAATTTGAAACTTGTGATTTCACTTCTTATACTTTTGTTGATATTAACATCTTATACGAAAATTCGAGATATCCATATACTAGAATTATCACCTTTCTATGATCAAATTAACAGCGTAATCATGGTAGATATAACTATCACAACCTAAAGAACATACTTTAACGATAAAGGAATGTCAATCGCAATCAACCAAATCGACAACCGTTTCGTCTAATTTTACAATCAGCTAACGTTCTCACACGATCATAATTTCATAAAAAAATGAACAACCGCTTAATTCCCAAAGGGAAATAGATATCTATACAGAATACTCAAAGAGATCATCATAATCTATTCAACCATGATTGTCATAGTCAAACATTTTTATAACTCGAACATTGTTTCTCTAACAATTTCCATCATCATAAACCCCTTGACTATTCCTTTCCCTAATGAACATCAATTCGGGAAGATCTCTGTAAGTAAACATCTTAGGCTTTCTACTCAATTGAGTCAAATAGCCGAGGCTAATTTTTTCTTTACTTGCAGCATTGCATAATCAGTACGATCCTTAAAACATTCAGATATTCTCCCCAAAACTATTCTCACCTTCTAATTACCTTTATCTCTATATACATTGCGAATTGTGGACTCTTTTATTTCATACTCATGAACTTATTCAACTTGACTCTCGTAAAAATCTCATTATAAATCAACAGTGGTAAGAGGGTCATAAAGCTTTTTAACTTGACTATTATGACTACACATATATGACTTAACATTCATCATTAATGAAATATCATCATAATTGCATAGCTCGCTCCAAGTGAGTTTTCACACTTACTCATGTTACCAATGTTTCTATCATCCATAATTTTGAATAGTGATTTTACTAATGCAGGCTCCACATTAATATCTATTCAAGTACCCAACATTTAAATCTGATTTTTCTTACCATCACTTATCAAATTAGAGAACGTCTTACGGGTTTGAGTATGTCATTTACTTGATTGCCATAGTCCAACTATGGTCTTACGCGTATCACAATATCATAGCCCATTTATAATTTTACACGTCGTCGCGATGCCATAGCCTCGCTATGGTCTTACATGAAATCTCATATAGATACCAATGCCATATCCCAGATACAGTCTTACATGGAAACACATGTCGATGCCAATGCCATATCCTGGATATGGTCTTGTACGGAATCACATATCGTTGCTAATGCCATGTCCCAAACATGGTCTTATATGGGATCACATGTACTGCCATGGTCCAACCATGGTCTTATTCATCAATTTATTATTGAACAACCGTACTCATCTCCTGCATTCTACTTAATTTAACTTCTCAGTTTAACTCCTATACTATCATAACAGTTATGGCTTCATAACAGAGTCATAAAACAAAACATTATACATCCTCTACTTTAACAGTCGCACATGAGATTAAACTATGTGGACATACTGATTATACATCACTCAAACAGTTGTACGCATATATCTCGTTCACTGGGTAAGTTTACTTACTATGTTCACTTAACCAAATAGGTTGAGTATACAACACTGTATGTACATCGAACCAATATGGATAAGCTTATTATGTTATAACTTTCATTTCATTCTTCAACCTAGGATGATCTTATTTCATACTTTATCACACACATGCCATGAATTTCTATTCCTACCTTTTTGAATTTCATTACATCTTAAGCACATTTCAATTATCTCATTACAATTTTCACTATTATCGAAAATATCTCGGTTAGAGATTATCTTTGTCTTAACAAAATAATCCCATTAAAGCCAAGAGATATCACACTATCATGAGGAGTAATATGGCATGTATAGCTAAACTCTCATACGCTAGGTTAGTCCGATAATCAACTAAATTATAACTCTGATACCACTAAATGCAACACCCTTTACTCGTATTCAACTTTGGAACTGGGTACCATGCATTACCAGACTTGACTTGCTTAAGCATTCAACTTTGGGCTATAATTTTTTTTCCAATTTAAAACTTTTTCATTTACAATCGTAATGTCCCTACCATGGGTCTACGAGACCCTTTACATATACTCGGGATGCTTCGGGACCAAACTGAAACTTCTAAACACTTAGAAAATTTTTGACATAAAACTGGGCCACACGCCCGTGTGAAGAGTGGGACACGCCCGTGTGACATATCACACACCCGTGTTCCAAGCCCGCGTAAAATTATTTTCTTTTTGAACCTATAGTTTTTCACATGGCCATACACCCGCCCGTGTTCTTGGTCCGTGTGCTCCGCACGGCCTAGCCACTCCCGTGTCCTAGCCCCTGTGTAAAAACCTGGGAATTCTATTTGTGACGTCAACAACCTCATTTGGGGCACACGGCCTAGGCACACGCCCGTGTGGCTAGCCCGTGGATGACACTGACTTGCAATACTAACATGGAGGGGACACACGGCCAAGTCACACACCCATAGGACTGACAGTGTGTCACACATGGCCTAGACACACGCCTATGTGTCTACCCGTGTGGACCAATTAAAGGTTATTTTCCAATCCATTTAGCCACCCTCACTTGCACACATTCACACATCATCACATAACATTCTCAAATCATCAATTATAACTCTTGAATTATCACATTTGAATCATGAAAATCAAATTATCTTCCCATATACGAGGGAGAACTATTACTAGTACCACTACAATCGACATGAGCCATCATCCATGGCTATACACAACCCAACCAAAGCTCTTTTAGGCCAACACAATTTGGCTACTTTAACTTTGACTTAATTCAACCAAAATAAGATCCCTATACATGACATATCTCAAGAAGACTTGAAACCTTATAGTCGAGTGACTGCTCGATAGTGTGAAAGCATCTCCGGCAATTTCCAACCCGAGCTAGTTAAGTTAACCTATAAGAGATAGGAAAGGAATAGGAGTAAGCAATAACGCTTAGTAAGTTCATATGTAAATTATAAGAAACTACTGAAATTTATTTATTATACTCAACTACAAGGTAATATACTGAGATTTTAACTTAAACTTATGAATACCCATTCGATCATTCATAATGCTTACTCATTCCAAAACTTCACCTATGACAAACTCATATCATAAAACATTTTCATCTTTACTTGCGTTTATACCCTGCATTTATCACCACAAAGCCACATGCAAATTTCACTTAGTCAAGTTTTTCAATATCACCCCGGAATAATAATAACTACTCGGTGGTTTCGCACACAGCCCACCATTCAATAATTAATAAGGTGGTATCGTACATAGTCCACCATTAATACTAAGCATGATGGTATCGCACACAGCCCATCGATAACAAATAATAATGTGGTAACGCACACAGCCCACCATTAATACTATTGGCGATGGTATCGCACACAGCCCATCGCTAACAAATAATAAGGTGGTATCATACATAGCCCACCATTATTACACATTCAGGGATATTTATTCACATACATTTTCCTATTTTGCATGTTCATCCGAAAATATCCTCACACACTACCATTCTTAAATAAATTTCTACAATAATCATTTGCATTCACATAATGCATTAATAATATAACATATGAAATCAGGGTGCATCGTTTACACATAACTCACCATGGTTTCCTCATAGGTCGAGTTCACCTCAAATGAGTTTGGGGCACATACCTGTACCTCTCATGGTATAACCACATACTTTCTCATTTTGAAAATACATATTGAATCATTCAAATGGCTAAAG
The DNA here is from genome assembly GCA_025506655.1 of Gossypium rotundifolium. Taxonomy (NCBI): domain Eukaryota; kingdom Viridiplantae; phylum Streptophyta; class Magnoliopsida; order Malvales; family Malvaceae; genus Gossypium; species Gossypium rotundifolium. Next base: position 107,941,898 of record CP106727.1, on the reverse strand, counting down.
AATACTCTTAATTTTCTTACACATAGTATCATATCAACATTACACCCCCGATATGGTCTTACACGAAATATCATATCGATGCCATGTCCCTGACATGGTCTTATACGAAATCTCACACTGAGGCCATATTCTAATTATGGTCTTACACGGGACCTTAATATCATAGTATCATGATATTTGCATTCCCTCTATTCTTAGATTCAATTGAAGACTTTTATTTCTTGACATCTCATCAAAAAATATTTAATATATTCATAGAGTCAATATACAATTTATACAATATCAAGATTTTAAATACTTCACTTATAGTTGCATTATTAGCACACAAACTTACCTCGATACCGAAAAGTGTAGAAAGGGACCTATTTGTCCAAATTTTCTTTTCTCCTGGTCTAGGTCCGAATCTCATTTTCTTTGATCTAGAACAATAAAATTTACTCATTGAATCATTTTATAATCATAATACATCATAATCTCTACTTAGGCAAAAATGACCATTTTGCCCTTATACTATGGCAAAATTACGATTTTTCCCCTAGGCTTGTAAATCATTTTTCATCACATTTTCTCATTAAACAAGCCTAGTGAACATTTATTTCTCTTAAAACACTCATAATTCCAACTATTTTATGCATTTATCACACAATTTCAACTTTTACAACTTAGTCCCATTTAGGTGTTTTCATGGTAACACCTTTCACAAAAGTTGTTCCTTAACTCACTAACATCCATTTTATTCTATAAAAACTCAGCAAACAACATAAAATCTCTCATGCCAAGTCCCTAGACTTTCAACCATATTGCAAATTAGTCCCCTCATTAGCTAGCATAAGCTTTGGGGTTCAAAAAGTACAAAAATTATCAACTAAAACCACCGAAATCACTTCCTTGTGTGAGGATAAGTTGCTGAAATTTCAAAGCTTTCAAACCCCTATTTTGCTTTCTATTTTTGGTGGAGAAAGATGAGTAAAAAGATGGATATCATCTTTTCTTTATTTTATTATAGAAATAAAATTTTATCACCAATTTCACCTAACAATATGACAAAGTCAATTCTTTGTCCCCTATGGTCGGCCACCTCTTTAAATAAGACCTAATTGCAAATTAGGGACCTCCCATTAATATTCATTAGCTATTTGGAACCTCTAGCAATTAAAATAGAATTTTTGCACTTGATACGATTTAGTTCTTTTTCGCGATTAAGCATGAAATCGCTAAAATTAAAACACCAAAATTTCTATGCTCCTTTATAATCATGGTATAACCCATAAAATAAAATTAAAAATAATTTTTCACTAACCCCAGATTCGTGGTCTTGAGACTACTATTCCAACTAGCCCCTAAATCAAGCTGTTACACAAGTTATCAAATACATCAACATAACTTACTCATGCATAATCTTACCAATTCACACATTACATTTCGCATTTATATCTCATGTATTACTCATGGGTACCTATAGCACTTCGTCATACAACTTTATAACTTTTAATCTCTTAAACATAAACTTAGCTTTTAGTCATCTATATGTAAACTTAGCTCTTTGCCCGTTGAACTACTCAGAATATCGAAAGATACTCAATCTCATCAAACATGTATTACGATGTTAATGCCATATCTCAGATATCATATTACATGGGATCACATCTTGATGCCGATGCCATATCCCAAATATGATCTTACACGGGATCTCATATCTCGATGTCGATGCCATATCCCAGATATGGTCTTATACGAGATCGTATATAGATGTCGATACCATGTCCTAGACATGGTCTTTCACGAAATCTTCCTTTGGTGACGAGGCCATGTCCTAGACATGGTCTTATACGGGACCTCCTTTATTCGGTGTCGATGCCATGTCCCAAACATGGTCTTATACGGGACCTCTTTTATTCAGTGCCAATGTCATGTCCCAAACATAGTCTTATATGGGACTTACATTCAGTGCTTATTCCATGTCCCAAACATGGTCTTATACGGGACCTACATTTGGTTCTAATGCCATGTCCCAGACATGGTCTTATACGGGACCTCCTTATCTCATGTCGTGACATTAGTATCCTTGCTATTCCAAATATTCAACCGGGACTCCAACTTAACATATTTTCTTCATACTCTCATCGAGGCATCATTAGTCGATTTTCATAGAAATAATATTCATTTTACATAATATCAGCAATTAAAAATATAAAATCATTATGTAGCTTTAATTTCACACAAACTTACCTCGGTACTCAAAATGTGTGTAGATATTCGATTTAGTCCACAACCTTATTCTTGCCTCAGTTTTGGTCCAGGCTTTGTGTTTCTTGATCTATAATAACAATTTCACTTGCTTAATACTCACATTGACTAAATTGACCCATGAATCATACTTTGGCAAAATTACAATTTTGCCCTTAAACTTTTACATAATTACACTTTTGCCTCTAGGCTCGTAAAATGATTTTTATTCAACTTCCTTGTATTTTAAGCCTAGCCAAATCATTTTCTTAACTATAAAAACCCCCAGTTTCCACTATTTCACTCATGTATGACCATTTTTTTGACTTTTACAATTTAGTCCCTTTTATCAATTTCTCATGAAAATTATTAGAAAAAGATGGTTATCATACATCAAACTTTCATATTCTTCCATAAATCATCAAAATACATGCATGTCATACATGGGTAAATTTTTGAACATAAACCCTAGCTCAAAATATAGCTAGAAATAGTTAAATCGAGCTATGAGGATTTCAAAAATACGAAGAACATTAAAAACAGGGCTAAGAGGTACTTACAATCAAGCTTGAAACATCAAAAACCCTAGCTATGGAGTCCTTGTGATTTTCGGCTATGGAGGATGAAGATGGACACAATTTTGACTTCTTTTCCCCTTTTAATTCTTTTATTAACCAAATGACAAAAATACCCTTAAGGCCCTCTCTTGAGATTTTTCCTTCCCATGTTTATTTTTGTCCATCTTGGCATATATTGGTCTAATTGCTAAATAAGAACTTCTAATAATTTTTATAATGTTATTTCATACTTAAATCTTCTATAATCTCATATTTTCCAATCTTTGCAATTTAGTCCTAATAGACAAATAGTTCACTAACTTATAAAATTTCTTCATGAAATTTTCACACAATCATGCAAGCATGCTATAGGCCTCTTAAAAATAATAAAACACATATTTCTACCTCGAATTTGTGTTCTCATAACCACTATTCTGACTAAGCCCTAAATCGGGCTATTACACGATGAAACTTTTATTTTCATTATTGGTCACAGCTTAGATTAGTTTTAATTTACTATTTCATTCAATGGTATTTATGAATAGCGTACATGTAATGTAACACCCCAAACCCGTCCCATACGTCATGACCGAATCTGGTATGCTACGGGTTGAATGTTGAAAACTTTGCTTGAAGGGTTTTGAAGAATCTCAGTTTATTTTAATCGATTAATCATTAATTGTGATATTTTGAAGGAACTTTAACATTTGCGTTGGACGCATTTGGAAAACCCATTTGGTTTCACTTTATAATTAAGACTTTGGAAATATAGGTTTGTAAGACGTATAGAATAAATAAAGGGAAAAAATGTAAAACGATAACCTAAGTTATGGGGGCCTTATTACAAAAATAATCCCAAATTTAAACTTAAAGAAAAAAAATAAAAATAGTCTATAAAGATAAAAAAAAACTTGATGGTCCCTCGAGTCCGCCTCGGCTCCCATGTCCACGATCTACTGCTCATCTGGAAAGTTGGGAAAAAATAAAAGGGTGAGTCATCAAGACTCAGTGTGCACATCCCGAAAACACATAAATGCCTTGGGCCCACAAACACATTATGGGCCTAGGCCCATTCATAATGGCACAGAATATATATTACATGCAACATGGCCTATCCCAAACCTAAAAGTCCATCCTCTATATACCCCGTACCAACCATCACACCGTGGGGATTTCTACAATCAACCCTCCATCCGCTACACACCATATCGACAGCTGTGCTGTCTGTCATAGAGACCGATCACTATGTGACCTATGTGGCAAAGCCACCGATCGCTATGTGACCTTAATAATGTATATCGATAGGTGTGCTACCTATCATAAAGACCGATCACTATGTGACCTATGTGGCAAAGCCACCGATCACCTCGCGACCTGCTCCCCTTCATCATATCAATCCCATCCCATGCATACATACACGCAAGAATCAAAACATTAAACTATCTAAACAGATCACATACTTTCACATACTTCGATACATATAGAGAAGTTTCTATGATTACGCACTGCATCCCTTGCTTACCCTTTTTGGGTATTACATTTATTCATCTGACCTCAATTTACGGCTTTTAGCCCATAACATATACATAGCACAGTTTAACTAGTGTGATAGAGATCTACACACTTGATTATCGTTAGGACAGTACTTTCTATGTCGACACTATCAGAAGTCGATACGACTGCTAACTGCCTAAGGTTTTGCTCTGAAGCTGGTCCACAACCCGACAGCCAATCCCAAACTGCTGACACCGCGCGTTTATTGGACTTTGGGGCTAAAACTATAGATCCAACCCCTTCCTTTGATTTGCTGACAGTCAAGTCCATGAATGATCTTTGGTCAGAAGATATTATGATGATTGCTTAACGCAACATTAGGTTAAGGCACGAATAATGAAAAAGAACCTGATTAAACAACATAGGAAGAATTGAACCCTTACCTTAAGATCCCGAAAAGAGATTGAGACTCTGAGACTAGCATATCCAGCTTTTAAATCTAGGCGATCAACCTAAATGCCCAACACAAAATTATACAAAGCCATTAAACCATTAGCTTTTCAGCTTTGTCTTCCAAAAACTAAAAGAGAAAGTAAAGAGATAGGAAAATCGGTACTCACTTTAACACAAAGAATTCGACTACCCCTTATATATTCTGGCTTTTGAGAATATTAGAAGAAAAGATGATAGGAAGAAGTCTATGTAGATTCGACTTTAGTGAAGAAATTGTCAAAAGGGTATAGAAAGTATTTGACTATAGGGATGAGAAGAGAGTTCAGGGTTTCGACTTTTAAAAGAAAAGATGTTGAGAACAATTGGGAGGTTTCGGCTTTTGAAAGAAAAAAGAAAAAGAAAAGAGAACAGAATAATGGGCTTTCGGCTTTTGCATAAAAGTGAGGATGAGAGAATAGAAAAAGAAAATAGGGACCAAGTACCGAAATTGAATAGATATCCCCTCTGTTTAAAGAGAATTTCGGCACCCCCTAGAGTTGGAAATTCGGCCACCACTGTGCTTAGCAGATAACTCCTAAACTTCCTCCCTTATCTTTATCCGATCACTCCTTCAAAAGAGGCCTAGATAGTACCACATCTTCCTCCCTTTATTAGCACATTATCCACATGTTATTATCCTCCTATTTTCAAGCCCCTATGTCGTCCCTCTCTATCCATTTAAAAGCCAAAATTAGCTAAAATTGTATTAAAAGAATTGAGCTTCAAGTGACTCGAACTTGGGACCTCTTCATCTGCTAATGACGCCACCCCATGGTTCCATGTAGCGCCATTTAACCCTGGGCCACAAGCCCATTTTGGTACTTTAAACGCTGATACCATTTTTAAAGTCCTAACTGAACTGGCTTTCCACTAGAGTGTCCAATAACTAATTCTGCTAATGCCTTAGCCCAACCTCGAGCCCAATCTAGACCCCTAACACTCTAATTAACACATTACACATAACCACACATTAAACGCATAGGCCCATTAATTCAGGATGTTACATGTAATCTCTATCGTAGGTGAATATGCAACATGTTTATAAAATTAATCTAATTCTGACAAGGTTAGGTTAGTTAGATCAAAATTGAATGATATGAGCGAGTTCTCGAAAGAATACTCATAGCAAACTCTAGACATAGAGTAGCGTTCTATACAGAAAGGAGAAGAACAACAGTAGGAACCAAACTCAAAGCTTATAGACATACAATGCCCTAAGTGAGGTAACTTAAGGCCTAGCTCTCGAAAGAAGTAGACCACAATGGAACTATTCTGAGCAATAGAATAAGATTGAATTGTCAAGGCATTATTGGTTAATGAGGGTAGATTCTTAGTAATCCCAACCTTACGATTCAACATCATAGATCCTTTAACCTTTGTTGTAGCATCTCTATTTTCACATCCTTAGTTGTTACTTGTTTACATATTATTCACATAACCATTCTCGTAATTGCCATTGCATACTTACTCTTATCTTGCCATAGAATTTTCATTTATTTGTTAGAATTCACATATTTCACACATCAGCATTCCTTAATTATCTCTACATTCTTATATTATTTTTGCCATAGCATTAAACCCACTCCTTTATAATAACTTGACCAATTTATACCTAACCAATCCCTGTAGAGACGATCTCACTTATCACTTTATTACTTAATCTGAGTGTACACTTGCACAATTCACTTAGCGTATTCATATGCGAAAGTTAAGGTTGGTTATAATGCTTTGGTGTAGCAAGTTTTTACGCATGTTTTATTATGGCTATTATAGTTGGTGAATTGGACTTGAATTGATGATTATTGTTATGTGAATTTTAAATTAGGCTACTTAAATGAGTGAACTTGATTATGGTGCCTTTGAATGGCTTATTGGTTGTTATTTGGGTGTTTAAATGGATAAAATTATTGTCTTTTGTGGTTAGCTAACTTTTTGGCATGAATTGAATTTGCTTATTGAGATAAGTATCGATATTTTGGCATTCGGTATCAAAACTTGAGCAAATGAACAATATCCAAACAAAACAAAATGCAAAAATGGTATCGATTTTCAATTGAGTATCGACACTTTTTCATAAAATATTGATACCATCAACTAGTTATCAATACCATTGTTTTGCAAAGAAAATAGAATTGAATTTTAGTATCAATTTTCTTGAAATGTATCAAATGGGTATCGATACCAACTACGAAACTTTCATTTTAGCTTTAAAACTTAATGTTTTGTTTCGATTTAATCCCAATTTATTTCTAATCTATTTTTAAGGGCTCGTAAGCCCAATTTAAGGCCTTAAGAGTATTTGTATTATGAATGGAACTATTTATTGTATGTTTTTAAATTATTTGAATAACTGTTCTGAAATGATATGAAATGTCTTGTTTTTGCTTGTTAACACTCTGTAACCTTAATCTAATAATGGAAATGGGTTAGAGGTGTTACAATCATTATAAAATGTGAGAACCAATTGGTAAAGAACTATGATTTCTATGTTATAAGTTAACATTCAAAAATGATAAATGAGATTATGATTCAAGATTATGATGTATATATATGATTGTATATGTAATAGCTCGATTTTAGCTAAATCAGAACAATGGTTTCGAAACCACAAATTCGAGGTCGTAAATTATTTTAATATTATTTTTGGTATTTAAAGGATTTTATTTGATATGTGTTAAAATTTCGTGATTTAATTTTACAGTTTCTGTGCTTAATTTGATAAAAAGGACCAAATTGCATAAAATGTAAAAGTGGTTTTCTAGTTGTTAAAGTACTTATTTCATATGGTTTCTTGATTTTAAAGTCCTTAAAATGAAATTAGGCCATTGAATACATGAATGGATGGTAATGGCATGCATTATATGATTTTATTATTAAATCATTAAGGTTATTATGGTAAATGGATAATAAAATGTAATTAATATAAAACAAAACATAAAATGCATGCATTATCATCTTATTGGCTGAAAGTGAAGAAGAAAAAGAAACCATTTTGAAGTTGCAAGTTTGGCACTTTGATGTCTTAAATTAGGTATGTTCTTTACTCAGTTTTTGATAATTTTTATGTTTTTGAGATCGTTGTTTCGTATACTAGCTAGCCCATGCTTTAATTTTTAGATTTGATGATTAATTTTTGATTTGCCATTTTTGATATCTTGATGTTTTTGTTTTTTGATGATGAAAAATAAATATTTGTTATTAGATTATCATAGTTTATTAAGTGATTTTTGATTAAAAAAAAGCTTATTAAGGACTAAATTATAAAATTTGTAAATTGAGGGATCAAAATGTGAAATAAATGAAATTAATGGGTTGCTAGGGACCTAAGGAAAATTTGGCCTAACATGAGCATGTGGAAATTTTGTGTATTTTTAGTTGTTTTGAAATAGGAACTAAAATTGAGAAAATGTGAAATGTTAGGGGCTAAACTGTAAACTGCCCATTTATGCGTTTTTGGGTGAAATTTAATGAATATGTAATTAAATAAGTTAAATTTAAATTGATTTAGATCAAGAAAGGAAGAAATCAGATTTGGATCGAGGAAGTCGAAAGTTGTTGAATAGTCGTTCCGATCCGTTCGTTTCTGTACGAGGTAAGTTCATAAGTAGATAAATGTTCTTAAAATTCAAATGTATATATTATATAATCCTGAATTGAATTGTATATACAAATATAAATGTTGTCGAATTGAACTGAGCATGGGATAACCTATTTCGAGCGTGAATTGATTGAATTACGACGTCTGAAAGTCTTGTACGAAACTTAGGAATAGTATAGGATACATATGTCATGACATTAGGACTTATGAGGTATGTTTTTGTGTAAGACCATGTCTAGTGTAACATCCTAAAATTGGGGTTATTCGTGATTAAATTATTTTTCTTGTGTTTGGATTGCTGTGGTGTTATTCGTGGTGTAATAAGACTTAATTATGGATCTTGAGTAGGCTCGGATAGTAGGAAAAATTGTATTTGCAAGCTTTAAAGATAGGGAGCCTTAGTAGGTAGGGGTTACAAGTAAAATGAGGGAATATTAGACACTAAAAAGAGCTTGGAAAAGTGGCAAAAGGGAGGCCACTTAGAAGCTGGAATTGACGCCACAAGAGGAGTAAGGGGAGCCTAGGTTCGAGTTGCGAAATTCCCTTTTGCTCTTTATTTTGAATGAAGAGAGAGAGAAATGCTCAATTTTGATTTCAGGATAATAAGGATAATAATGATTTTAATTGGATTTTATTTGATTAATTTTAAAAGGGTGGCAAGGAGGAAAAGTAGGCATTTGTTTAATTCAAATTCTTTTGAAATAATTTTAAACTATTGGCCAAGAGTGATTCAAGGTGTTGGTCAAATTTGAACTCCCGGAGAGAGTGAATGACAAGGAGCTATGTAGGAGGGAGGCCGAATTTTCTTAGTGAATTACTTAACAAATTCGCTAGCATTTCATCTCTTTTCCTTCTTTTCACCCTCTCTCAAACCGAAACCCCATTGCCATCTTCATCTTTTCTTCTTTTGACCCTTGTCCGAATCACCTACTCTCTTATCCCTCTTTTCTTCCATTTGTGCTAAACCGAAAATACTCTCCCCTCATACCTTTCTTTCCTCTTCTCAAACCTTTTGGCTGAAACTCCTATTTCACTTCTTTCTCTTCCTCTTTTTCACTCAAAGCCGAACCTTGAATGTTATTTTAATCAACCATAGCCGAATCCCCTTCTCCCTATTTGGTGTAGTTTTGGCCGAACATCAAAGCAAAGGTGATCTCTTCTAGGATTTCCTCCAATCGGTTTGTAAAGGTGGGTAAGTGTCCAAGGCCGAATGCCTTTTATTCTATTTTTCTTGATTCTCTGTCGACCTGGATGAATGGGAAAAACTGAAATATATTGGTGGCTAATCAATGTTGAAATCGATTTTATCTAGGTACTCGGGATTTTTGAAGTATTCAGTCAAGCCTCCATTTGTTAGCAAGTAATCTTGGTAAGTGGTGGTAAGGATCTACTTTAATAGACTATATTTTTAGTGATCGAAAAGCCGAAGGCTATTAATATGGATGGTTGCCGATTGTAGGGAAATGAAACAGATTTACATATCGTGAGGTGGTTAGTGTTCAAAGGATATGTAGGTAAGGTTTCGGGTTCGTGTGTAACCCTTTGGTATTATTTCGGGTTTGGTAGAATGGTCTATAACACTAACCTTATGTTTGGCGAATATAGGAGCAAGGATACCTAGTGTGGCGATTGACTCTTCGAGGATTTAGGACTATCATTGGTAACAGTGTGTACATACACACTTTATAACTAATAAGCGTGCTAAATACATTGTGTATGCTAAACCTGGATTGGTGTAGATTTGGATTTAATACCATAAAGGTATAAGCAAGGATTCAGGAAAGTCCTTGTTGTTATGAGCTTTCTTTATGATGCTTTTGGGAAGCATGACATATTTGGTATATGTGGCATATAGATATGTGACTGATGATAAATTCAGTGTATGTTGTTAAATAAACATGTTGGCATGATTTCATTAAATGCATATCATTGATTGATGTGGGTTAAACGAGTGAGGGGAAGTGATATCCGTGTCTCACGGACACGGTGGTTTGGTACCACATTTCGTGACTACGGTCACGGAGGTTTAGCACCTCATAGCGTCTTGTCCCGTGGCTTAGCACCACAGTGGGTTGGCCCCATAGTTGATATTATGGGATCGTCGCCAGTGATTTGGTATCACACGTGGGTTGGCCCCACAACTTACTTTATGTGACTTCGGGTCACCGGTGGTTTGGCACCACAATATTGATGGATATCGTGACTTTGAGTCACCAGTGGTTTGGCACCACCAGTGGTTTGGTACCACAAGGGGTAGAGAAAGGTGTTTTGGATGGCTAGGTTGGGTGCATGTTAAACTTAGTGCATGTTAAATTTAGTTATAAATTGTGTATGATGTTGCACTAAACCGGGGGAAGGGTTACACATTGAGTCTTGGTGACTCACCTTTTCCTTTAATATTTTTCAGGTGACTCGTAGATCGCGGATGAGGAGCCGGATGGACTCGAGGTGGCCATGCAGTGAAAATGTGGATTAAATGAATTTTGAGCTATTTTTATTTTATTGTCGGTTTTACTTGTTCAAGTTGTAATAAGGCCTCCTAAGATTTTACTTTGATTATTTTACATGTTTTGGATAATTTGTTTAAACTACTTAGTGACTTTAAAATGGGTACACACGTTTTCTTAGATTCAAACGTAAATGTTTTATTATGCCATCGGGTACATTTGATATCGGTAACAACCTGACTTAATAGATCTTTAACAAAACTAAGTGTGGTTTTCTTCATACACCTCAATGGTTTTAAAACAAGACGGTATCTTTTACTTTAAATTGAATCGGATAAAGGGATTTTTTCAAAATGTTTTCTCTGTAACATACCAAATTCGATTCGTAATGTTTGAAATGGGTTTGGGGTGTTACAAAATTAATATCGAGCCAGTTCAAAGCTCGATTGTGGGGCCCAACGCCCAAAATGTTTTGTGAGGCCTTTGTGAAATATTTTTGGTTGTGGAACGAGATGGCACCGAGTCTCTGCACCAATCCATGGGTAAGTACTTCTAAGCTCATTGTATGAATTATTATCTGTAGAAGGGTAGGTATGGAGCGTAGATAATATGATAGGTGTTTGAACCATAGGACTAGTTTACCCCAACAAAATACATAAGACTTTAAATGCCTAATTAAACAAACCTATGATTAAGTCGCCGAGTTAGGGTGTTGTAACCATTGTGCGCATGTCTAGGATTGGATCTGAAAGAGCTTGGTACTTAAGCAGTCCTCGTGACTCACCTTCTCTTCGCGGGAATCCTACCTGGTGCGTAGCTTCGGTTCACTCTAACCAAGAGGACTCGGTCATAGGCTAAACACAATAAAACCCGAAGGGGATTAGCCATGTTTTATGAAAACTCTAGGTTTTAAAAATCATTACAATACTCCTTTAAATAGTAACAAAAATTTATTTCTGGAAAATTTTCAAAATATTTTCAATTTACCAAAATTACCAAAATGCCCCTAGTGGTAAAATTACGAAAATGCCCTTGGTTTCTAAAATTACCATACTACCCCGATTTCAATAAAATTCTCTTACTTTGCAAAATTATCCAAAATTTTGTATTTCAAAATAATACTACGACTTTGAAATTTACAAAATTACCTCGATTGACAAAATTACCAAAATACCCTGGATTCCAAAATTACATCGTACCTTTAATTTGACAAATTTTTAGAAATACCCTCCAATTTTGGAAATTTCAAATATTAAAGTTTTAAAATTTCTCGGTTATTACGAAAATACCCCAGAGGAAAATGGCGAAAATACCCCAGGATAGAAAGCAGATGAAATGCCCGAAAGAGTGAGTGTGTATGAAAGGTATTAGGGAATGGATGTGCTTTCTGTGTGAACTAGGATAGAGGACTTAAAACTTTGATTGATCGAAAGAATCTCTATTAAACTCTCTTCATAAAATTTCTTCGCGGATAACCAAGCGAAACAAGTACTAATCTATAAAAATTTCTTAATCAGATTAAAGTGCAATAGTTAGAATGAGCTCTAGAGGACATGGCTGTCGTGGACGCGGTAGAGGCGGGATGACCGTGTCGAACCCATTAGGTCGGGTCGGGGATCCGAGAATGAGGTACCATCACACCACCACCCCCAACTTTTGGGGTGAGGAGCGAGATCGACGGGAGGTGAGGCGATGTCAAGTCGTGTTGCGAGTCCTTGAGATGGTGGCTAGGGTAAGTGGAGGTATGGGAGCTCAAAAATCTGTACCCGAGTGACTCCGATCCAACGGGGCTGAGGTATTTCGGGGTGTATCGGGAGTGGCACCCAGTGCGGCGGAATATTGGTTAGAATCGACTGAGAGGATCATGGATGATCTCGATCTGACAAGTGAGGAGAAGCTGAAAGGAGAGGTGTCGCTTTTAAAGGATGAGTCATATCAGTGGCGGCTCACGATTCGAGATGGTGCCATGGCAGATGACTTTACTTGGGAGTATTTCAAAGCTACTTATCAGAAGAAGTATGTGGGCACCAACTACATTGATGTGCAGAGGAAAGCTTTTCTGGGGTTGGTATAAGGAAATAAGTCTGTATCGGAGTATGAAGCAGAATTCTTGAGGCTGAGCCGCTATGCTCGAGGAGTAGTGGCAACTGAGCATGAGCGTTGTGTCCGTTTTGAGGACGGACTAAGGGATGATCTGAGATTGCTGATAGCGCCGCATTAGGAGCGAGAATTTTTTGCGTTAGTGGAAAAGGCTAAAGTGGCTGAAGGAATTAAGGATTCTGCAAGGCAGAACATTGATTGGAATAGGCCAGAAAAAGGTTTTGGATCGTCTGGATCATCTGGGAATAAGAGGCCTAGAGTTGATGGGCCGCGAGGTCAGCAAGTTGGTTCAGAAGGGCGGTATCGACCTTGTGATGTGTGTGGAAAGAAGCACTTAGGAGAGTGCTAGAGGGAGACAGGAGGATGTTTTAGGTGTGGGTCCAAGGATCATGTGATCAAGCATTGTCCTAAGAACCTAGATGAAAGTCGACCAGCAACTCGAGCGTTAATCAGTGGTAGAGGTGGGCAAGAACCTCAAGAGGTCGTGGACCGAACCATAGAGGAAATGGTTCGGCCGAGGACATGGAGCACCAAGCGAGATCTTTGAAGGTGCGACGCGAGGCAACCAAGTTTGGTTCATGCGGTTGGCCGTCGCGAGGAGGAAGATGTGCGGATATGACAACGGGTACGTTCCTTATTTCTGGAATACCCTTAATTGCTTTGCTTGTTATAGGGTTAGCTTATTCTTGTATTGCTAGTGAAGTGAGTGAAACCTTGGATATGAACCTAGAGAATGTGCCTAGACAATATGATAGTTCTTTAAAATCGAGTCTTGTGACAATAGCTTAGTGGGGTGAGTTAGACCGTACGATTGTTCGTTAGTAAGTAATTTCGAGGACAAAATTATTTTAAGGGGGTAGAACTGTAACATCCTAAAATTGGGGTTATTCGTGATTAAATTATTTTTCTTGTGTTTGGATTGCTGTGGTGTTATTCGTGGTGTAATAAGACTTAATTATGGATCTTGAGTAGGCTCGGATAGTAGGAAAAATTGTATTTGCAAGCTTTAAAGATAGGGAGCCTTAGTAGGTAGGGGTTACAAGTTAAATGAGGGAATATTAGACACTAAAAAGGCCTTGGAAAAGTGGCAAAAGGGAGGCCACTTAGGAGTTGGAATTGACGCCACAAGAGGAGCAAGGGGAGCCTAGGTTCGAGTTGAGAAATTCCCCTTTTTGCTCTCTATTTTGGACGGCAAGAGAGAGAGAGAAATGCTCAATTTTTATTTCAGGATAATAAGGATAATAATGATTTTAATTGGATTTTATTTGATTAATTTTAAAAGGGTGGAAAGGAGGAAAAGTAGGCATTTGTTTAATTCAAATTCTTTTGAAATAATTTTAAACTATTGGCCAAGAGTGATTCAAGGTGTTGGCCGAAATTTGAACTCCCTAGAGAGGAGTGGACGGCAAGGGAGCTATGTAGGGGGGAGGCCGAATTTTCTTAGTGAATTACTTAACAAATTCGGCTAGCATTTCATCTCTTTTTCTTTCTTTTTCACCCTCTCTCAAAACCGAAACCCCATTGCCATCTTCATCTTTTCTTCTTTTTGACCCTTGGCCGAATCACCTACTCCCTTATCCCTCTCTTTTCTTCCATTTGTGCTAAATCGAAAATACTCTCCCCTCATACCTTTCTTTCCTCTTCTCAAACCTTTTGGCCGAAACTCCTATTTCACTTCTTTCTTTTCCTCTTTTTCAATCAAAGCCAAACCTTGAATGTTATTTTAATCAACCATAGCCGAATCTCCTTCTCCCTATATGGTGTAGTTTTGGCCGAACATCAAAGCAAAGGTGATCTCTTCTAGGATTTCCTCCAATCGGTTTGTAAAGGTGGGTAAGTGTCCAAGGCCAAATGCCTTTTATTCTATTTTTCTTGATTCTCTGTCGACCTGGATGAATGGGAAAAACCAAAATATATTGGTGGCTAATCAGTGTTGAAACCGATTTTATCTAGGTACTCCTGGATTTTTGAAGTATTCAGTCAAGCCTCTATTTGTTAGCAAGTAATCTTGGTAAGTGGTGGTAAGGATCTACTTTAATAAACTATATTTTTAGTGATCGAAAAGCTGAAGGCTATTAATATGGATGGTTGCCGATTGTAGGGAAGTGAAGCAGATTTACATATCGTGAGGTGGTTAGTGTTCAAAGGACGTGTAGGTAATGTTTCGGGTTCGTGTGTAACCCTTTGGTATTATTTTGGGTTTGGCCGAATGGTCTATAACACTAACCTTATGTTTGGCCGAATATAGGAGCAAGGATACCTAGTGTGGCCGATTGACTCTTCAGGGATTTAGGACTATCATTGGTAACAGGTGTGTACATACACACTTTATAACTAATAACTGTGCTAAATACATTGTGTATGCTAAACTGGATTGGTGTAGATTTGGATTTAATACCATAAAGGTATAAGCAAGGATTCAGGTAAGTCCTTGTTGTTATGAGCTTTCTTTATGATGCTTTTGGGAAGCATGACATATTTGGTATATGTGGCATATAGATATGTGACTGATGATAAATTCAGTGTATGTTGTTAAATAAACATGTTGGCATGATTTCTGTTAAATGCATATCATTGATTGATGTGGGTTAAACGAGTGGAGGGGGAAGTGATATCCGTGTTCACGGACACCGTGGTTTGGTACCACATTTCGTGACTACTGATCACGGAGGTTTGGCAACTCATAGCGTCTTGTCCTAGTGGCTTAGCACCACAATGGGTTGGCCCCACAGTTGATATTATGGGATCGTTGCCAGTGATTTGGTATCACACGTGGGTTGGCCTCACAACTTACTTTATGTGACTTCGGGTCACCAGTGGTTTGGCACCACCAGTGGTTTGGCACCACAATATTGATGGATATCGTGACTTTGAGTCACCAGTGGTTTGGCACCACCAGTGGTTTGGTACCACACGGGGTAGAGAAAGGTGTTTTGGATGGCTAGGTTGGGTGCATGTTAAACTTAGTGCATGTTAAATTTAGTTATAAATTGTATATGATGTTGCACTAAACCGGGGGAAGGGTTACACATTGAGTCTTGGTGACTCACCTTTTCCTTTAATATTTTTCAGGTGACTCGTAGATCGCGGATGAGGAGCCGGATGGACTCGAGGTGGCATGCAGTGAAAATGTGGATTAAATGAATTTTGAGCTATTTTTATTTTATTATCGGTTTTACTTGTTCAGGTTGTAATAAGGCCTCCTAAGATTTTACTTTGATTATTTTACATGTTTTGGATAATTTGTTTAAACTACTTAGTGACTTTAAAATGGGTACACACGTTTTCTTAGATTCAAACGTAAATGTTTTATTGTGCCATCGGTACATTTGATATCAGTAATAACCTCGACTTAATAGATTTTTAACAAAATTAAGTGTGGTTTTCTTCATACACCTCAATGGTTTTAAAATAAGACGGTATCTTTTACTTTAAATTGAATCAGATAAAGGGATTTTTTCAAAATGTTTTCTCTGTAACATACCAAATTCAGTCGTAATGTTTGGGCCGGGTTTGGGGTGTTACATCTAGGACATTGGATCAATATGAGTTTACGTGTAAGACCATGCCTGGGATATTAGCATCGTATATGATTTGTGTAAGACCCTATCTGGGACAGAGGCATCGATATGTGATAACATGCAAGACCATATCTAGGATATGGCATTGTATGTGATATATGTGTATCTGAGTAGCGTTAATGATTCTAATTGGTTCATCGGGCAATGTCAAATCGAGACCGAAGGTGAATTTGATCTAAATAATTTAGGTACGCATGAGGTTTATATGTTTATTGAAAAAAAGGTAAGTAGAGTTAATTGATGTGGTAATATGGATTATATGAGAGAAGTGATTGTATATGTGTATAAGTTTAGCTAAAATTTGGCATATTCGAATTGTGTTATATGTGTTCTTATGATGAATTATTTTCTTATGGCTTACTAAGATTTCAAAGCTTAATTTGTGCATTCTTTCTCTATTTTATAGATATATAAAACTAGCTTTGAGCTCAGGGATAGTCAAGGATCATCGCAACACTATCGACCATTATTCGGTACTTTTGAAGTTTGTAACTAAGACATATGGCATGTATAGGCTAGTTTTGTTATGTTTAGTTTTGAATTGTTTATAAATAGCCATGCGAAGATGGCTTGATAATGATGTTCAATATGATGTATTTTCGGTCATGATAGAGGCTCATTTTCGGAAGTATGTTTCATGGTATATATGTATGGTGTATTTGGTTATATGATTCGGCTTGAGTAATGATTAGTTGATGGATGTGTTTTTGATATAATGCATATGTTCCTATAAGCTAAGTATGTATAAGTGATTGCTTGTGAAAATGGTCATTTGGTACGGTATTTAGTGGTAAAAGAGGACTATGTTTTATGGATGTGTGGTCGGTCATTTGAGCAAGTATAATATGTCTAGTTAATAATGTTAATTAACTATGAAATGATATAACGTATTGAGGTTAAATTTGATGACCGAATAGATGGCTAATTTATTAGTTGGGAATATGTATTTTTGGGCATGATAATTAGTTTGCGAATTAAGTGTACTTTGATTTTTTATTTGTGTTCAAAAATGTTTAATGTGGCTTTAGTGTAATGCGTATGAGTTGGCAAAATTATAATTGTATTTGGTTATTAAATGATGCTTGTTTATGTGTTACATATATGTATGGCTATAAAGGCGTGTGGATAGTTTAACTTAGATTAATGTGTGAATGTGCATAATATACGAATTGGTTTGTTCATTAAATATTTAATAGAGTGGGATAATTATGGCTTGGTATTTGAGATTCGAAATGACTTTTATTTTTAGGATGATATGCGTATAATATGAAAGCATTAAAAGTATAGTTGGACATTATGTAATGTTAACTATAGTCTTATATGTTAATGAATATTATGCCATGTGGTATGGTTGGTACGGATTAAAATGCAGATGTGTATAGATAAGCATAATGGTATGTTTAGTATTTAGTTAAAGTAATGAAATTGTACTAGAGGGAGTATTAATGCATGTTTGGTACATGAGATGAAAAATGTTGGTTAATGATTTAGTCATTGCATGCTATGAAATTTGATGGTCATAAGGTTCGAATTATGTATTTATAAAGCATATGTAGTATGGTTTTGATGCAAGTTAATTGGTTCGAAAATTTTATTATATCCATGATATTGATATGGTTGAATTTTGAAGCATGGTTCGTATATGTAATATGATTAATAATGCATGTTTAATTTTAATTGGTTATATGCTTTATATATACAAATTTGACTTGTATAAATAAGAGGATGGTTATTAATTTGAGTATGGAAAAATTTTGTAAAGGAAAATATATCACTTTATGCATGAATAGTAATGAATAACTGTTCTGAACTATATTTTGATCGGTAATACCTTGTAACCTTAATTCGGCGACGGATACGGGTGAGGGGTGTTACAGTATAAGTATTTATCCAAGAATTGGATTATTAATGATTGAGTTATATAGAAAAGTGGACATTGATAAGTGGAAAATGTTTTAAGACAACATGGTCAATGTAATCAATTGGTATATATGATGTTGAATAAAATTTGATGTTTAAAACTTGACATTTGTTGATATGTTTCATTGTTTTATGATTTAATGTTTAATTTCATATTATGTTATCACCATTGAGCTCCCTATGCTCAGCATGTGGATTTGTTTATTTCGTGCGAAAGTGACGAATAGGTAAGCTTAGTTCATGAATTTCAGCAACATAAAAGATCTCCATCTCAGCTCACCCAAGGTTGTAGTGTTCATTTTGAGTACAAGTGGTTCTTAGCATGTACCTAAGTTAATGGTTTTTTGTTGAGGTCTTTTAAGTTACATTAGTCATTTTGGTATATAGATGAATGTATAACTTATGTTAGACTATGTTCATAGCTTTTATGCATGTACTAAGTCATGATTAATGCCTCAGATGAAACATGGATTAGATATGTGATGAATATGCTCATTAATGGTTTGTTGCTTGATTTCCAAGTTAGATTATATGATGATTAAGTATGGTGGTGTTTACAATTGTGTGTAAACTTTGATTTGGAGGTGTTAGTATGTGTGTAAATGATGTTTTGAACTTGGTTTTTAAGTGTATTAAGTCATGACTTTAGTTTGGTATAATTAAAGATAATTTTAAATGAGTTTTTAAGTCTAAGAAAACTTGTATCAATACTTGGGGTCAGATGTATTGGCACAAGTAAGTTAATGAGCAAGTTGCTGCAGTAGCAAGGAGTTGTATCAATATAAATCCCCATTTGTACCAAAACAACTATGGCAAACAATTTTCCTTCCCTTGTTTTAAGTTGTTTTGACCTTCAAGAACTTGTACTCAATTTCGATCACCTCTAGACACCTAGAAATCATTTTAAAACTCTTTTAATATGATTTTATAATGAATTGAAATATTTGAAATGGGTTGATTCAATTGGTCTTCTGTTGTATTCTCAATGTAATTAAAGAATGAAGTTGATTTAACTTGTTTTGGCAATGAATGTGATGTCTCACATTTGAACCCCATAATTTGGTCAAGTTTGGGGTGTTATAGCACCTTGGGATAGAGGACGACATGTATACAAGGCTTGGGGCCTAAGGTCAAAGGCAAAAAACCTATATCGCATTTCCTACTTCCTTACCCCAAGTTCCACTTTCTTCTCCCTATATTCCACTTCAACCACCCTAGTAGATGGCTCTTCGCAAGGCAAGCAACCTCTATTTCCTCTCTTACTTCCTTACTCCAAGCTCCACTTTCTCCTCCCTATCTTCTACCCCGACCATCCTAGTAGACAGCTTTTCACCCTATCTTACATAAGGTAAACCATCCATATCCACCACCTACTCTTCTGTGTATCAATAGTCATTATATGTTTTTATTAGAAATTATTGCATTAACCAATATTTTTAACCAAGATGTAACACCTCGCTACTGGACCAGATCGCTGGGCCGAGTTACTAAACATCACATTCGTTGTCGGAGCAACTATTGTTATTAACCTTGTAAATAAATCATACAAACATTCAAACATGTTATAAACATAATCACATAACCATACACATTTAAATTTGAACTTTAATCGAGCTTATGAAAGCTTTTTGGTTGACCCGAGCATGATTTGGGACCAAATTACAAAGCTTCCAAATTTTCCAATTAAGTATCGATACCCTAACTAGGTATAGATACCACATTTGGATTTGATGTTTAGAAAATTCATCTTTAAATCACATGTATCGATACTTATCTTATGGTTTCAATACTTCTTTATAAGTATGGATATCGAATTCTAGTATCAATACCGTTTTTTGATTTTGTTTGTTTTGTAAAAATTAGAAAAATTTAAAGCATATCGATACCCTAATGTAGGGTGTCGATACTTTAGTCTGATATCGATACCATTTTGACATTCTATTTGTTTGAAAACTAATCGAAATTGTCAAGTATCGATGCTTATGCCTGAGTATCGATACATTAATGCCTAAAATGTCAAAAACTATCTTTTAGGTACCTATTTCATGCCCAAATCCTTCCTTACCCAACTGGTGACCTTGGCACCATTAGATCCTACAAAATAACTCACAAATCCTTACTCAAACATATCATTCATCCAACCATCAACAATCCACATAAAATCTCATCCAAAGAATGACTAATTTATGTCAACCGTGCCTAAAAACCATACTCAATCTAACATAAACATACCAATTTCATGCTCAACTCACCTACTATCAATTATAAGCATTTCATTTACCTACTTTAACTACAATATACCAAACATATGCACTAATATGCATCCAAGCCATTACCCAAAATATGCCATCTTATGCTATGTACCAAGTTATTATTTATAAACACCTAACACATGTTCAAAACATAAAAACAAGCATTAATCTTCCATACCATATCAACCACATACAACATATAAGCTTACTTACCAAATTACTTTCACTTGATCAAAACATACATTCTTAGTATAACTTATTCTCAAACATAAAACATAGCCTATAACAAGGTGTTCCTAATGGGTATACGCCAACAAAGACAAAGGAAAGATTCACCAACATTATTGAGTCTGGGATTACAGCTGGATGTTGATGTCGATAAGTGGATCACAATCAAAACCTAACCTGGGCACGGAAAATAAAACCATACCCTAGTAACTATATCTGACTCTACCCAAACAATTACTAGGGTAAAAATTTATCCAATTTCTAATAAAGCTCAATTTATAAATAATCATTTTCGATTCATCAACAAGTAATCATTTTTTATATATAATATCACGAATTAGCCCAATTTAAGATAAATTTCACATTTTCATCAAGATTCGATATTTTCAATTCCTTTCAATTTAGTCCTCTATATCTCTAACCAGGTCAAAATCGTATCAGTTCCACTCAATTTATCAAATTCAGCTTACCTCATAATCTTATCATGCAAAACAGTATAAAAATGCAACAATTGAAGTAGTTCAAATTATAGAAACACAAACTGAAAACTCCGAGTTATTCATTGATGACTTTAGCTTTTCCTTTTCCTTTTGAGGATTTTGGGTCGAAGTTAGCTACAGATTAACATACACATACAAATACAATACAATCAATACTCAATCAAAATCAAAATCAATTGTCAATTTACACAAATTTTATATTTTATTCAATTTAGTCCCTAAAACTAGGACTAACTTAACTTCCAAATTAGGACTCCAAATTTCAATCTAATTTCACTTTAATCCATTAGGGACCTCCTATTTCTTAATTTTACAGCCAATTTTATAGTTTTTTTCATTTTAATCCCTAATGTACGAAACAATCAACTAGGTTTACAATTTAGTCCTTTTTCACCGTTAAGCTTAAAATCTATTTATTTAATACATAAAACTTCAAGAAATCAACAATGGTAACTCTCTAAAAATCCAACCATTTTAAAAATTAATACATGGGCTAGCTAGATTAAGCTCCCATAAACTCAAAAATATAAAATTATAAAAAAATGACTAAATTAAACTAACCAATTGAAACTTTTAAAAATCCCTATGGCCTAAACTTTATTCTCCTCAACAATGGAGAATTCGGCTGCATGGAGATGATGAAGAGAAATGCTTTCTCTTTCTCTCCAATATGCTTAACGTATAACTTGTTTTATTTTTATTATATATGTATAATAAATTAATTAAATTTTATAACATAATTCCTATACACCACTAAGCTATCATCCACCAACATTCCTAAAGACGCAAAATTGTCACTTTAATCCTTTTACCAATTTCCAATAAAAAATTTCTATATCAATTGAAATTTTATCACTTTTACAACTTAGTCTTTGGACCCTAGTCATACACTAATTCGACAAAATTAATTATCCAAAATTCAATTCAGTTATATAGAAACTCCATAAATATTTAATAAAAATATTTACAGACACAGTTTATGAAAATAAGGTCTCGCAACTATATTTTTCAATACTACTGACTTTCAAATCGTTCACAAATACTTAATAATAAAATTTTTAATAATGCTATATCATTATTTTTTTTTTTGACTAGCTTCTTTAAATTTATTTCTTAACAAATCATTGTTAACAAGATTTAGATATATACTCTATATAAAAGAATTGAAGGTCTAACTGCAAAGTTTGCATTTTACAAAAAGCTATATTTGAAGGAATGCACTATCACACAACAATATAAAGTCTTAATGGAGAAGAATCGAGAAGAATTTATTTCTATAATAATAAAATGGGTAGATGAAGTAACTGAAATTATATCTATATATTAAGAAAGTATACGAGTTATACATAAAAATAAGTATTAAGGATTATAAGTTAATATAATCTTCTACCAGGACAAAACCATAAAAATTTAATTGTGAAGTTAAATTTAAAAAAAAAATTAAAATGTTAAAAATAATATAAATTAATGTATAACATTAAAACTCGATAAATTATATATATGTAACACTATTACAAAACTATTAAAATGGTAATTAAATAAATTTAAAGGTTAAACACATAAAAGTTTACAGAGAGTCAATCATGTTATAAATATTAAACCAATGAGGATTTATACAAACTAAATCTTGTAATTGATAATTGGAAAAAGAACCTTTAATTTAATTAATTTTATTATCAATATGTTTATTTTTCAGTCAAAACTTGACCACTGTTTTCTATATTATTTAAAAATATTTAATTTTGTATTCATACCATTTTATTAATTAAATTTAAAAAATTATAATTTATAATTCTTATTAATGATCAAATATTTTTTGATGTCGTAAGAATGTAATATGTAAAATATAATATACATACCGCTACATCGAATAGAAATGCTAATTGCTATATATATATATATATATATATTCAAGAAATACAAAATTATGAAGACAATCAATCATAATTTCACCAAGAATTTGTATTAATGTTATCCAAAAGAATTATCCAATCAAAATATTAGTAATCTCATACTAAATTAATATCCTAAAATCATTCAATCAATAAAAATAATTTTGCATAAAAATCCTAATATATTACAAGTAAAGCTAAAATCGGATTTTTGAATTTTAGTAGATGTTTTCTTTTAGAGGGTTAATTATTTAAACAATGGTAATATTTAGGTAAAGCTCTCTCAATAAGGTTAACTCCAAGATTCAAACTTAGTTCAAATGCTTTGGGAAAAAATTGTTTCCACTTCTTCCAACTTTTTATTCGTACTAATTTAGTTATCAATTATCTTATTTATGTAATAAAAATTGGTGTAAATTTATTTAACATATTATCAATATTTTTTGCAGTGTAATAAGTACCATATAATAACAAATATAAGTTCGAGTAACAATAAGTATCAAACTATTATAAATAGACAATTTGAATAACCACTAAGTAGAACTAAACTATTACAATACAAACAAATTAATACCTAATACAATCTAGACTAAAACTAATAAATTAATACTTAATACAATCTAGACTAAAACTAACAAACTGGACTAATATAAACAAATTAATACCTAATACAATCTAGATTAAAACCAACAAATTAGAACTAAAAAAAAAAAAAACTAGTAAAATAAAGTTGTCAAGGAGGTTTTGAATTTTGATTGAATTACACTTTGAGCATAATCGTAACTACAATCATTATCATAAATCAATAACAAACAAGAAGGCAAAGACCGAAAATAAGAAAATATAAATTATACTCTAGGTTTTTTTTTTTTTTTTCATATATATATATATATATATATATATATGTATCCATACTTTTTTTTCTTTTACAACAAAAGCTGGGGTTGGGATCCATATCTCAACCATCATCTATAGTTACACTATTCATTACACCTTCTAACTTAAAAAGAAATTGCTCCATCATGGCAAAAGAATAAACCAATATTAACATAAAAAACAGCACAGATCAGCCAAACAAATCCGCAATAAAATTAGCTTTTACAGTTTGAAGGTCAGAAAACAATAAATCAATAGAAATATGTCACAATAGGAGATCGATATATGCAAATATGTATCATATATATGAGGAGGGTTAAATGAATAGATTTTACAACAACCATCGAGATGGCAATAGTGTTTGTAAATCCCCATTGTTGACCTTGACTCCAAAAAGAAGGGATCATACATCTAAGCTTCCTATGCCTTGGGTAAAAATTGGAAGGCTGAAATCTTTCTCTCGGAGAAAATTGGAAGTCATTTAATTTTAAAAATATTTAAATTCAAAAAAATATTTAAAATTTTTTAATTATTTGATTTATAAGTATTTTAATAAAAGTGAAATTGAGTTAGAGTGGAGATGATGTATAGAATAAAATTTTTGGGTTATAATTTTATTTAATTAGTGCCTAGAAATTAATATCTTTTAGGAACAAAGACTCACAAATCCTAAAACCTTCAACAAACATAATTAAGCAACTCCAAATAGCTAATGGAGGCAATCATGCGTCATGCCTCCTAGGCATAATTGGACAGATACTTCCCAAAATGTTATTACACAAGCTAGGCCCCTTTATTTTACTGTTAAATAGTATCCTTAATTTTGTTTCTCTTCCAATTGAATCTCCTTGTGGTTACCTTTGGTGTAAAGGTTGATACATTTGTACCATTTAGCACAAAACACGTAGATTATAAAATCGAGAGAGCAGCGATAAGGAAGAAGAACCGGTCCATATGGCCTTGGTTCAGGTCAGCTGGATCCAACCCGGACTATCATCTCTTGCTGTAGTCCCCATAACCATGCTAACTAATAAACTGCTAACGTAGTTTCCAAGAGAAATGGAAGCCATGCAAAGGGAGCTTCCAAAGCTTTTAATACCATCCGGAGCTTGTCCATTGAAGAACTCCAATTGACCAACGTACATGAAAACTTCAGATGCACCAACTAATATGTATTGTGGAACTTGCCAAAATATGCTTAAACAACTTTTTTTCTCACCCGGCCTCACCAATTTGAGTCTTTGTATCTCGGTCACACCTGCAGCAATCATTGCCATCATTCTCATTGTCGAAACCATTTTTATAGTTTTTTTGAAAAAAATAGGGATCGACTTAAAAAATGAAAAGGGAGTTGCCACCAATCCCTTGTTACTTAGGAGTGATTGGATCACCTTGAAAAATGTTTCATTTCAAAATACTGATTTTGGTCCACGAAAAACAAGAAAAATGGGTTCGGGAGTCGGTTACGTATGAAGAAGGATTAGCACCCTCATAACGCCCAAAAATTGGTACCCAATCGATAAAATCATGTCCTAATGTTGAAATTTTGAAAACTTCTAGAAAATGATCCTTTTTATTAGAAGAAAAAAACCTAGATTTATCTATCTCAAAGAAATAAAACACTATACCAGTAAATTAGGATATAGCATCTCATGACTTCAAAACTAGGCACGTCTTTATTTTAGAAAATTCCTACCTCGAGACACAAAACATCATATCCAGTAAGTTAGGACACAACGTTTTGAATTTCCAAGAATAAGTTTTTTATTTGAAATTTGTAAGTTTCGATTTTAAAAGAGAAGGGATATTTAATACCTTAAGTCCCACGAGAAAAATCGAAATCCAGTAAGTTAGGGCACAATTCTTCTCGGAGTCCCCAAATATCATATATCACCATATTTTTTTAACTGTTTGAATAAAATGCGTAAAAAAAAAGGTATTTTTATAAAACAATGGTTTAAGTAAGATATTACAACATACATTTTAATAGTAATTCTACATAACTTACAAGTCATACTAACAATAAATAATAAAAGAATAATATAACATGAATATATAAAGAACTATGTTAAGCAATAATAATGATTAAAAGGATATAAATAAATAAACACAGGATAAAATAACAATAATGAAGATTTTTCATGAAATAACAAAATTAAACAAAAAGGGAAGATATATTTAAACACTAAATAATTATTATAACAAAACAAAAATATGAAAATAAAAAAATGATAATTTTGTAAAATAGTTAATACGTATAACAATATAAAAATAATAATACAATAAATATATAATTTAATACATATAAAAGATAATACATAATAAATAATATATAATAATTTTAAATAAAGATATTTAAAAATATAATATAAATAATATAAGTAAAATACAATATAAATAAATTTTATACAAAAATAAGATTTTATATGATATTAATGTAGTATTGTATAATATATAAGATTTTAAAAATATAATATAATAACTAATGTATAAATTACAAATAATATATAATGAAATAATATTAAACAAATAAAATGATAAATAATAATAATTTTATACAAATAATAATATAATATTTTAATATGATAAAACATTTTAATATAATACTAGAATAATTAAAATAATAATAATAAAAATAAATAAATAAATAAACCAGATTAAGTAAAAATAAATATAAAAGGAGTAAAATTCAAACATCCGTCATATTATAAGGATCAATATAGCAATTATGCCAAATTTTTAAAGCGACATCATTCTGATTTTGGACTTTAAAAGGCCTAGAGGACTAAATTGAAACAAATTTCATAGTTCTGGGCCAATTTTAAAAATAAAGAAAATGCAAATTAAATGTAATTGTAAAACTGTAATAATGTGGAAGGGTCTACATGACAATAAGACCATTACATAAAAACACGCAGATCCTGAGGCGAATCGGGTCAAATTTAGGTCGAGTTTATCAAAACGGCGTCGTTTTAGCTCTAAAATACCCAGGACAAAACGACGTCGTTTTATCAACCCTATAAAAGCCCAAATTTTTCTAAAAATCATTTATTCCTTCAATTTTTTAAAAGAATAAATTCTGCCCCTCAAAACTTTCTCTCCTGGGCATATTCAATCCCACCTTCGGTGCCAGACCATCGCCCCGGCCATCGTACACGATGGTCGAAATTTAAAAAAAGTAAGTTTTTTCTAATATATATATATATATATATATATTATATTATATGATTTTTAAAAAAATAAAATAAAATATAGAAAAATAGTATTTGAAATAAAAAAATAAAAATAAAAATAAAAGAACACCTCTACTGATTGGGTTATTTTTTTGCTTTTGTATTCTCTGAATCTGTATGTATATTTGTATACTCTCTTGTATATTCTCCCTCTGTTTTACAGATTTTGGAGTTTTTATAACCCAGAAAAAAAATGAAAAAAAGGAAACATTGATTCTACCATTTTTACTATTTGTTTCTTTACCTTTTTTTGCAGGCAGAGACAAAAGCGACGACGATAAGGCGCGCTAATTACGGCGTGGATCTTAACGGTAGGGCGTCATTCGTGCACGAATTGCGGCTTGCCTGGTGGCTCGTCTTTGGGTACGAGGAAGGGCTTGCGGTGCAAGAGAGTTTTAGGGTTTCAAAAACTCTTGTTTAGTTTTGAGCCTTTTAGGCCCATAGGTTAGTTGAGTGTAATTGGGTTTATTAGTAATTAGGTCAATAGGCTTAGTTTGAGCCAAGGGTAATGGTCTGTTTTGGCTTATAAACAAATTGAACTTTATAATTTTTGTTGTGTTTTTTTATTTTGGTTGATTTCTAAACCCGGGCAAAAATGGCCTCTACACCCATCACAAGTCCGATCCCCATTCTTTGAAGCTCTGTCAATCCCTTGGGACTACCACTCAATCTTCTGGCCAAGGGGACGAGAATTTGACGATAGATTCCGGTGCAAATGAGAACGCTGCAAATGTCGAAAGCCGACATGCTGGCTGCTGGAAGGTGGAAATCTCCCAGATTTGAGGTCATTACATCTCCTTGCCCCACAAAAAGGGATGCCATTTGCGTGAAGATGACAGTAAATTATGGTACAAAGCCAAATGGGTAACATTTCCAGTACACATTTGACTTCTTCAACGTGAGTTACAGTGCAAAGCCTCCATGAATCTTTTCTTCCACACAAATCATATTGAGTTATTATAGCCGCCTTGTCCAGGAACCTGCATTTCAATTTCAGGTAACTAAATTAGCAACCTAAATAAAAACATGAGCAAATCTATGGAGCTTATTTAAGACAATAGTTAATACTTGAAATCATCACTGTGGGGGATTTTTCTGCTGCCTTTTATTGCGGATTCGGGTCCTTCTACCTCATACAACGCATCGGCCGTAGCTGGGGCGACATTCCACTTCCTATAAGCAGCCACAAATACTTGAGCGACGCGTTAGTGGGTTGCCACTTGGTTTTATATACTTATATCTTGATGTCCCCAACAAAATACAATAGTAACGCTATAATAGTACAACCTAAGGAAACCAAGAAGCCTAGCGTCCATTTTCCTGAATCTTCATAGTAAACCAGTATGGTGTTTGAAAATAAAGATCCCACATTAAGTGCAAAGTAGAAGTAACAAAAGAATGCAGCTTTAGAATCTGCTGCTTTGGGATTCGAATCATCGAACTGGTCTGCTCCAAAAGCGGCTATCGTCGGTTGATGCCCCCCGTATCCAAAGGCAATAAGATATATTGATAAGTAAAAAGTACCGACGCCTATTGATGATGAGTGCCTGCACATCTTCATTCCATCACCACAATCCGCAGGGTTTATCAAGAAAAGCCATGAAGCAAAGGATAGTAGCCCCAGACCCTGCAAACAACGTTTCAATTAAGTGAATAAAACTCAAGAACAAGGAGGGTGATTTTGTATGGTTTTTATGTATTTACCAACATCAGTATCAGCTGAAAGACAGTACATGTCGAGTAACGACCCCAGTAGGAATCGCTAAGGAATGCTCCCATCAGAGAGCAGAGGTAAACAGTTCCAGTCCACTTGCTCACATTATTTGCAGCATCGCTATTATCTTGGTCTAGAACCCTGGTTAAGAACAATACCAAGTTCACACTTACTCCAAAGAAAGCTAAGGTTTCTAGACCTTGATTCACTGCAACCAAATTAAACAACAACTATTTCACAGGTTTCTAACATATAAAGCAGTCCTTCATGTATAATACAAACGATTTAAGGTTATTCGAGAAATACCCAGCAAGACACTTGCATATTTCCATCCTCCTGACTTCTTAATAATTTCTTCATTAATCTGTCATATTATAATAGTTGGGATGTACTGGAAATCATCCATATTTTGAAAAGTAAAAAATACGAGTATTAAAATGTTAGCACTAGAAATCTGAGATTTAAGGCACCAAAAATGGGATTGAGAAATCTGGGATTTAAGGCACCAAAAAAGGTATTGAGATTTGGCATGAGATATTTAAAATTTTTGGTCCCTAATTGTATAGAGACTTTGCAAGTTGATCCCTGAACCTCAACTATAAATAGGCCTAATCATTTCTCATTTTATCAACCCACATTTGTCATTCTCTACTTAAGGCATTGTTCTCTCTCTTTGTAAATCTTCACTGGAGTGAAATATATTTGGTAGTGCCCGAGGACGTAGGCAAAATTTGCTGAACCTCGTTAAAATTCTAGTGTTCTTTATTGTATTAATTTTCATATTTTGTGAGTGTGATTGTAGTGATTTATTGTGCTATTAAATTACGATAGAGGGATATTTTGTCTAGGAAAGACCTGGTACTTAAGCGATCATTGTGATCTACCTCTTTTCATGGGAATTGAACTTAGTGTGATTTTTCAGTCCAATAATTTTACTCTTTTACATGCTTCCGCACAACAATCGGTATCAGCGCTAGATTCGTACTTGGGGAATACGATCGTTTATGATATTATTTGCGTATACGATATTTTCATCCACGACACTATTCATGTTGACGGTACTGTTCACGTATACAATAGTTGGGATTGAGGAGAAAAATGGCAAATGCATCGTCATCAGCAAAGACTACTGTGACCAATGCAAAATTTGAAGTTGAGAAATTTGATGGTACCAATAATTTTGGTATGTGGCAATGTGAGATCCTAGATGTCTTATGTCAGCAAGAGCTAGATATAGCCCTTGAAGAAAAACCTGACAAGATGGATGACAAGGAGTGGGCCAAGATCAATAGATAGGCGTATGGTACAATCCGCGTATGTTTGGCCAAAGAGTAGAAGTACTCTGTCATGAGGGAGACATCAGCGAAGAAGTTGTGGGATACACTGGAAGAAAAGTTTCTAAGGAACAATCTTGAAAATAGGCTTTATATGAAAAAGAAACTTTGTCGATTCACGTATGCACCCTGTATGTCGATGAATGACCATGTGAACTCATTCAATAACATTTTAGCCGACTTGCTAATTTTGGATGAGAAATTTAAAGATGAAGACAAGGCATTTTTGTTGTTGAATTCTCTTCCTGATGAATATGATCATCTTACCACCACATTTCTTCATGGGAAGGATACGATCACATTTGATGCAGTCTGTAGTGCGTTGTATAAATCTGAGACTCAAAAGAAAGATAAAAGAGATCATAGAGATACAAATGCAGAAGTCTTAACAGTAAGAGGCCGTTCGCACAGTAACAAATCGTGTAGAAGGAGTAAGTCCAAAGAGAGACCTGCCAAAGATGAATGTGCTTTTTGTCGTGAGAAAGGGTATTGGAAAAAGAATTGTCCTAAGTTAAAAAAGGGCAAGCCTATTTCTGATGCATGTGTAACAGAGCATGATGAGAAGTCATGTAACGCCCCAAACCCGGACAAGACACCACGTCCGAATCTGGTATGTTACGGGAAAACATGTTTGTGAGAGGTTAAATTTTTCGTTAAAAGCCGAGTGGAAACACGGTGTATTTTGGGAGACAATTTGAGTAGACTTATTTGGAATCAGATGAAGTATTTGAAACCCGGAGATTTTGAAATCTTAACCAGAATGTGTGGTTAAACGAGTTTAAACCATTTAAACCTTAATAGTTCCTTAGTGTTACTTGAAACCCTCTTTTTTTTTTTAGACTTAGGGGTCATACAAGTTTGATTTGAAAATCATTTGAATTTGCTTACTGTAAAGACATAGTGTAATACCGATGGTATGGTTTAAAAACACATTATGTTATAATTTTGAAACCATTATCTTTCCAAGTTTTAGTAAAATTCATACCAACTTGTGTTGTTAAGGCATATTAAAATCTAATTAAAACATAAACATCACCAAACATAAATTAAAGGCCTTTTACAAATCCAATATAAAACCCAAGTAAAATAAATAAGCTAAAGTACCCAAATTCAATAGTCCTTTATTAAAGCCTGGCATGTGCACCCCGAGTCCATCCCGGCTCCATGTCCGCGTCTACGAGTCACCTGAAAATGTCAAAGGAGAGGGTGAGTCGAATGACTCGATGTGTAAACCCGCTCCCAAAAACAACATGCTAACACACATCATACAAAGCAACATAATTAATGCAACCCGCTCCTAACCATCCATATCGCCTTTTCTACCCGTGTGGTACCAAACCCTTGGTGGTGCCAAACCACCGGTGACATATAGTCACAATGTGTTACCAAAACACCTTGGTGTCCCAAAGACACAATATCCGTCAATGTGGTGCCAAACCTTTGGTGTCCCAAAGACACAATTGTGCTACCAAAGCACCGTGACCGAAGTCACAAATCCGATGATGGGGCCAACCCATCGTG
The DNA here is from genome assembly GCA_025506655.1 of Gossypium rotundifolium. NCBI lineage: Eukaryota > Viridiplantae > Streptophyta > Magnoliopsida > Malvales > Malvaceae > Gossypium > Gossypium rotundifolium. The sequence goes on along the minus strand of CP106727.1, from coordinate 107,909,933 downwards.
TGATACCAAATCACTAGCGACGATCCCATATCTCAAGTGGGGCCAACCCACGGTGGTTAAACCACAGGGACAAGTCGCAATGAGGTGCCAAACCTCGGTGACCCAAAGTCACAAAGTGTGCTACCAAAGCACGGTGCTCGTCAAGACAAAATATCACTGCTCCCTCCACTCGTATCACCCATCAACATACCATACTCATGTAATCATGTATATCATATAATCATGCATATCATGCTATTATGTGTAACCTCATATCCCATGTCACATATAACCACAGCCATGGTATCACATAGATCATCAGTAAACTTATAATAATAATACTGACTTACCCGAGTCCAGAATCATACCCATTAGGGTATCACATCAATCATCTCTGTTTCATTAATCATCACACAGGTTATCAATCATATTACTAAACAGAAGTGTGTTAGTTTACACACCTGAATTAAGGGAGATTCTAATACTAAGAACCGATCTAAGACCCTCGACCACCTTGGCAACTTGATCCTAAAATCGACCAACCAACGGGTTAGCACACATATCAATCGGCCATAACCAAAGAAATCAAAGGCTATATCGACACCCTTACCTTATCACGGATTTGGTTTCTACCAAATCCGAACCAACAGGGTTCTTTCGAACCGCCTTCAACAATGGTGTCTCCCTACACAATCGGCATACCCTGATAAGCGAGCAGTTAATCCCTTAACAACTGGTCTTAAAGAAAACTAAATGCAATCGAACATAGCACTCGCTCTTACCACTACTCCTCGCCTGCTTACCAGAGAAAGAAAACTCCTTTAGCACGCTCCTTAGATCCGGATGTCCTATAATAAGAATTGGTTTATAAACGATTAGCACCTTCCAACAATCACAATCGGCCATCAACATAACAAGAATCGGCAAGGTGAGAGAAAGAAGAGGAATGGCCATTCGGCCTAGTACTTACCCACTACCAAACGATTGGAACCAAGCTCCCAACACCACCAAATATTCGGCCAACACAAGGAGGATTCGGCTAACTGGTTTTGGAAAAAGAGATGAAACGAAGAGAGATGAGTGGAGGGGGTCACTTTCGGTTTTGAAAGGGAAAGAAATGAATACGGTGGGTTTAGAAGAAGAACTAGTTTCGGCTACTATCTTTTAAGGAAAAGAGAAAGAACATGCTAGGTTCGGCTCACAGATGATGAAGAACAAAGGCTGGTTTTTGTTTAAAAGAGATGGTATGGAACAAAGGGAAATCGGCACAAGGTTGTGAAAGCACAAAGAAAGAAAATGAGAAGGAATCGACCAGCAAATGAGAAGGTTCGGCTTGAGTGCTTAACACCCTTACTTTCGGCTTTGTACAATTAAAGAAAGAGGAAGAAAAATGTGAGAAGAAGGGATATAGGTTTCGGCTTACACAAAGGAAAGAAGAAGGAAGAAACAAGGTTTACTTTTCAATAAGGTGCTAGAGGTTTGGTTTTAACAAAGTTGAAAAAGAAGCGGAGGGTGGGAGAGGCATTCGACTTCTAAATGAAACAAAAGAAAAAAACAAAAGAGCTACAAGTGCATTAACAATACCCAAGCTTTGGGTTTTCGGTTCCAAGAAGAGAGAATATGGGCAAAAGAAAGAGAGTTCAAGTTTGAGCAAGCTAAAGATATGACCGAAAACACACACACACATGCACAAAGGAGATTTGGCACTTCCCAAGCTCCCCAAACACTCCTCCAAACCGCCAAATCCCCACAACACTCCACACCACTCAATTCAAATGAGCTTACCAAGTCTTCCTCCTACTTTCACTCTCTATCCACCGTTTGAATATGTTGACCAAGTCCATGGTAGAGTTCAAATTGCCCACAACCTCTTCCTCCATGCCGTCCAAAATGAGAGCCAAAGGGGTGGGATTCTCATGACTTGAACACAGACCTCCCCTTGTAGATGACGCCACACACACCTTCCTTGTGGCGCATGCTTGCCACTTTGCTAGCTCCTTATTTGTGTTATAATTCCACTTAATTTAAATATAAACCCCAACACCTTCTCGCTTCTATCCCTAAAGCCCAAAAACAAGCATTTCACCACCTACCTGTGCTCACACCTAGCCTACAACTAAATCCGAAAACACCAAAACAACATCATAGCAAGCAATAAACATTCAACAATTGCGAAATAAATTAACCCTTAACCCGGATATTACAGTTCTACCCCTTAAAATAATTTCGACCTCAAAATTACAGTCGGAAGAGTTGCGGGTATTCTTTGTCTCATCATATCCTCGGGTTCCCCGCCGCTTCTTCCACGCCATGATTCCGCAAAGAACCTTAACAGAGGCACAGACTTCCTGCAGAACCTTCACATCCCAATCCAAAATCAGACAGCTCTTCCTCTATGGACATATCCGGATTTACTTGATCTCCTCTCTGTTATTACATGTGATGGATCGAACGATATCGCCAAGCATCGAAGCGTGGAACACGTCGTGAATTTGACTTAACTCACCGGCAACTCGAGTGATCACGCAATCGTCCCACTCGTCTTAGTACCTTATATGGCCCAATAAACCTCGGACTAAGCTTGCCTTTCTTCCGAACCTTAATACTTTCTTCCACGGTGAGACCTTGAAAACTCGATCTCCCACAAGAAATTCAATATCTCTCCGTTTAAGATCAAGATAGGACTTCTACGGTCGAAGCTTCCTTGATCGAGCTGAATCAACTTAACCTTGTCTTGGTCTCAAAGAACCAACTCTGGTCCCAATAAGCGGCGTTCACTTAACTCGTCCAACAAGTCGGTGAACGACACTTCCTACCGCATAACGCCTCATAAGGTGTCATCTTAATGCTCGCTTGGTAGCTGTTGTTGTAGGCGAACTCAGCCAACGGTAGATACTCCTCCCAACTACCCTCAAGTCCACTACACAACCTCAAGCATATCCTCCAATATCAGATAACCCTTTTCGATTGCCCGTCGATCTGCGGATGAAATCTTGTGTTTGAAATCTAACAGTGTACCAGAGCTCGATGCAAGGCCTTCCGAACCTTGACGTGAATCTGGGGTCCCTATCCGAGATGATCGACACGGCACCCGTGCGATCTCACAATCTCGACACATACTGACCGCCAACTCTCAAGTGAGTAATCTACCTCACCGGAATAAAGTGAGTGATTTAGTCACCGATCCATAATTACCCAAATCAATCCTTCTTGCTCGGTGTAAGCGGTAATCCACCGCGAAATCCATAGTTATTCTTTCCCACTTCCATTGTGGAATCTTCATGGTCAAGCAACCGGACGACATCGATGCTCACCTTGACTACCGACAAGTCGACACTTTCCTACAAACTCTGTCACCTCCTTTTTCGGACTTACCACCGTAATCGTTCCACGAGATCCTTATACATTTTGCTACCTCCGGGATGCATAGCGTAGGGCTGCTATGTGCATCTGAAGAATCTTTTGCCTCAATTCAGCATCTCTCGGCATACAAGCCCTCCCCTGGAAACACAGAACCCCATCACTAGACAAGCTATACCCCTTCAACCCATCACTCTGCACCTGAGTTTTCTGCGCGCTCAAAACCTCATCTAACAACTGCTTTTCTCTGATCTGCTCAACCCAAGTAGGTTTAACTGCGATTCGCCGAATACTCCGTCATCGTACAAACTCAAGTGGGCAAACAACGCCTTAGATCCGAAACAACCTTACGGCTCAACGCGTCGCCACGGCGTTAGCCTTGCCGGATGGTACTCAATTGAGCAATCGTAGTCTTTCATGACTCAATCCATCGCCATTGTCTCGATTCAAGTCTTTACGAGTCGAGGTACTTCAGACTCTTATGATCCGTATAGACTACCGATCTCTCTCCGTACAAGTAATGCCTCCATATCTTTAGGGCAAATACTACGTACCGCAAGATCCAAATCGTCGTGGGATAATTAACCTCATGTGGCCTCAAATTGTCGGGATCGTAAGCCACAACCTTCCCTTTCGCATCAAGACACAACCCAAGCTCAGATGTGATGCATCGCGAAGACATCGTGAATTCCTTACCAGCCTCAAAGTTGAATCGTAACGAGCTTGGTCAAAATCTTCTTTAACTTATCGAAGCTCTCCTGCGCTTCTCGGTCAAACAAACGGAACTCCCTTTCTCAATAATTTGGTCATCGGTCTTGCAATTAACGAGAAACCTCTACAAACCTTGGTAGTATCCCGCCAACCCGAAAACTCCGAATCTCCGCTACTGACTTAGGCGGCTTCCAATCCAGAACGGCCTCTATCTTTCGAGGATCCACTCTAATCCCCTCAGCCGACACTACATGACCCAAGAATGTCACCTCCCTGAGCCAGAACTCGCATTTACTGAACTTCGCATAGAGCTGTTTCTCCCTTAGAATCTGCAATACTACCCGCAAATGAGCATCATGCTCCTCCTCAGTCCTTGAATATACCAAGATGTCGTCGATAAAAACTACCACGAACTGATCTAGGTACTGTTGGAACACCCTGTTCATCAGATCCATGAAAGCTGCCGGTGCATTAGTCAACCCGAACGGCATAACCAAGAATTCAAAATGCCCATACCGAGTACGAAATGCCGTCTTATAGATATCTGCCTCTTTTACCTTCAATTGGTGATACCGGACCTTAGGTCGATCTTGAGAAAACCGACGCTTCTTCAAATTGATCAAACAAGTCATCTATCCGAGGCGGTGGATACTTGTTTTTGATCGTCACTTATTCGGTTAGCGGTAGTCTATGCACATCCGCATAGTACCGTCTTTCTTCTTTACAAAAGTAAAGGCGCTCCCCATGGCGAAATACTTGGCCCGATAAAACCTCGGTCCAATAACTCCGGATTTGAGCCTTAAGCTCCACTAATTCTTTAGGTGCCATCTCATGCGGAGCAATGGATACGAGTGCGATTAAGTAATGTGAGTCTATCCGAACTCTACCTCCCGATCTGGTGGCAAACCCGGAAGCTCCTCAGGAAACACATCAACAAATTCCCTAACTGTCCGAACAGTCTCCACGGAAGACTCCTTAGCCTCCAAGGCATACACATGCACCATATATGCTTCGCAGCCCTTTCTGACCATTTTCTCGGCTTTCAGAGCAGATACCACATTGGACAGATAGTTTCTCCTATTACCGATCAGAACTACTTCATCACCCTCAGCTGTGCTCAGAACCATGCGCTTAGCCGCGCAGTCCAACTTCGCCTGATGCTTACTCAGCCAGTCCATCCCCAAAATCAGATCGAACTCCCCAAACGGCAGTTCCATCAGATCAGCCTCAAAAGATACCCCTTGGAGTTCTAGAGGTACGTCTCTATACAGTTTATCTACCACTACAGAGTGACCTAGAGGGCTTATTACGGTCATCTGCCTAGAAGATATCTCAGAGTCTAAATCCATTGTCTCTACTATACTACTGGCAACATAAGAGTGCGTAGAACCCACATCAATTAAAGCAGTATAAGGAGAACCAAAAATCAAAAACGTACCGGTTATGACGTCCGGTGCGTCGCCCTCCTCTCGGCGCCTCGCAGCATATACCAAACCAGTCAGTTCGGCCTCGAACTACTGCACCTCGCCGGTGCTCCACGGCCCCGTAACCAGGCATTACCTCTCTCTGCCATTACCTCGGCCCCTCTGCGGCGGTCTGTTATTTCAGATTGATTACGGCCCCGATTCTCGGATGAATTCTAGCCAACTTATGGGCAATCCTCACTCGGTGATCCAAATGAGCCACACTCAAAACAACCTCTACCATCAGTCCAGCTGACCTCCCGGTGAGCCTTTCCACAACGGTTACATCTGCGGCGGTCCCCGCCTAGCGACAACAAACCTACCCGACCGATTCGCCCACTCGGTCTAGCCCTCTTCTGCGATTACACCGATGACCCGAAGACCCAAAACTCCTTTTATGACGGTTTCTATCCATACTCGCCTCACGAGACTCTTTAATGCCCTCGGCAACCTTTGCCTTTTCAACTAGAACTGCAAATTCACGCTCCTGCTGGGGCGCAATCAACAATCTTAACTCGTCTCGAGCCATCCTCAAACGAACGCACCTTTCCTCTTCAGTAGCCACCATACCCAGCATACCGACTCGACCTCGTAAACTTCGGCCTCATACTCCGTCTGATTTGCTCCTCGACTAATTTCGAAATGCTTTTCTCTGCTCATTTATGTAGTTAGCTCGACGTACTTCTTCGATAAGCGGCCAAAATAATCCCATGTTAGATCTTCAATTGCGGTATTATCACGCATCGTGAGCCACCACGATATGACTCATCCCGAGAAGTGATACGATCCCTTTAATTTCTCCTCACCGTTAGGTCTAGATCGTCCATAATCCGTTCGTCGCTTTCACCAAGATTTTCAGCGATGCTAGGAGCAACACCGAGACACCGGAAGAATTCACCCCATTTGTTCAAGTCGCTCAGCACGATTTCCTAGCTCCTACGCCCCACCGCCTCCGGCTACCTCTCTAAAACCCGCAGATCGTCAGTGACATCGCATCATCACCGGTGCGCTCTTGGAACTCACCACCTCCGGTGGTGGCGGGCAGGATCTCATTCTCGAACCCCGCCTGAACCTACGGGCTCGAAAATATCATCCTACCGCGACCACGCCCACGACCACGTCCACCTCGGGTACTCATGACTAAATCTCGTCGATTAAAGAATTTTATGTATCGGTCATTATTTCACCGTGTTTAAAGCAAAGTCTTATGAAATTTTAAAGAAGCTTTGTTTTCATGAGTCCACGAGTCCTATTAGTTTCATCTCTAAAGTATCTTACTATCACTAGCCATTCAATCATATCAATTAATATCACAACCAAGAGTACGGGTACTTACACCGGCGAACGGTGCGGTGACTCGGTGCCATGCCCTTCAAACCATACTTTAAAAATGAATACTTGAAAATTATAGTTTTAAAACATTTTGGGGCCTCGGGCCCAAATGAAGCTTTTGAACTTGGCTCGATACCACAAATGTAACGCCCCAAACCGGACAAGACACCACGTCCGAATCGGTATGTTACGGAAAACATGTTTGTGAGAGGTTAAATTTTTCGTTAAAAGTCGAGTGGAAACACGGTGTATTTTGAGAGACAATTTGAGTAGACTTATTTGGAATCGGATGAAGTATTTGAAACCCGGAGATTTTGAAATCTTAACCAGAATGTGTGGTTAAACGAGTTTAAACCATTTAAACCTTAATAGTTCCTTAGTGTTACTTGAAACCCTTTTTTTTTTTTTTAGACTTAGGGGTCATACAAGTTTGATTTGAAAATCATTTGAATTTGCTTACTGTAAAGACATAGTGTAATACCCAATGGTATGGTTTAAAAACACATTGCGTTATAATTTTGAAACCATTATCTTTCCAAGTTTTAGTAAAATTCATACCAACTTGTGTTGTTAAGGCATATTAAAATCTAATTAAAACATAAACATCACCGAAACATAAATTAAAGGCCTTTTACAAATCCAATATAAAACCCAAGTAAAATAAATAAGCTAAAGTACCCAAATTCAATAGTCCTTTATTAAAGCCTGGCATGTGCACCCCGAGTCCATCCCGGCTCCATGTCCGCGTCTACGAGTCACCTGAAAATGTCAAAGGAGAGGGTGAGTCGAATGACTCAGTGTGTAAACCCCGCTCCCAAAAACAACATGCTAACACACATCATACAAAGCAACATAATTAATGCAACCCGCTCCTAACCATCCATATCGCCTTTTCTACCCGTGTGGTACCAAACCTTTGGTGGTGCCAAACCACTGGTGACATATAGTCACAATGTGTTACCAAAACACCGTGTCCCAAAGACACAATATCCGTCAATGTGGTGCCAAACCACTGGTGTCCCAAAGACACAATTGTGCTACCAAAGCACTGGTGACCGAAGTCACAAATCTGATGATGGGGCCAACCCATCGTGTGATACCAAATCACTAGCAGACGATCCCATATCTCAAGTGGGGCCAACCCACGGTGGTTAAACCACAGGGACAAGTCGCAATGAGGTGCCAAACCTCTGGTGACCCAAAGTCACAAAGTGTGCTACCAAAGCACTGGTGCTCGTCAGCACAAAATATCACTGCTCCCTCCACTCGTATCACCCATCAACATACCATACTCATGTAATCATGTATATCATATAATCATGCATATCATGCTATTATGTGTAACCTCATATCCCATGTCACATATAACCACAGCCATGGTATCACATAGATCATCAGTAAACTCATAATAATAATACTGACTTACCCGAGTCCAGAATCATACCCATTAGGGTATCACATCAATCATCTCTGTTTCATTAATCATCACACAAGTTATCAATCATATTACTAAATGTAGTGTGTTAGTTTACACACCTGAATTAAGGGAGATTCTAATACTAAGAACCGATCTAAGACCCTCGACCACCTTGGCAACTTGATCCTAAAATCGACCAACCAACGGGTTAGCACACATATCAATCGGCCATAACCAAAGAAATCAAAGGGTATATCGGCTTACCCTTACCTTATCCTGGATTTGGTTTCCTACCAAATCCGAACCCAACAGGGGTTCTTTCAGAAACTGCCTTCAACAATGGTGTCTCCCTACACAATCGGCACACCCTGATAAACGAGCAGTTAATCCCTTAACAACTGGTCTTAAAGAAAACTAAATGCAATCGAACATAGCACTCACTCTTACCACTACTCCTCGCCTGCTTACCAGAGAAAGAAAACTCCTTTAGCACGCTCCTTAGATCCGGATGTCCTATAATAAGAATTGGTTTATAAACGATTAGCACCTTCCAACAATCACAATCGGCCATCAACATAACAAGAATCGGCAAGGTGAGAGAAAGAAGAGGAATGGCCATTCGGCCTAGTACTTACCCACTACCAAACGATTGGAACCAAGCTCCCCAACACCACCAAATATTCGGCCAACACAAGGAGGATTCGCTAACTGGTTTTGGAAAAGAGATGAAACGAAGAGAGATGAGTGGAGGGGTCACTTTCGATTTTGAAAGGAAAGAAATGAATACGGTGGGTTTAGAAGAAGAACTAGTTTCGCTACTATCTTTTAAGGAAAGAGAAAGAACATGCTAGGTTCTACTCACGATGATGATGAAGAACAAAGGCTGGTTTTGTTTAAAAGAGATGGTATGGAACAAAGGAAATCGGCACAAGGTTGTGAAAGCACAAAGAAAGAAAATGAGAAGGAATCGACCAGCAAATGAGAAGGTTCGCTTGAGTGCTTAACACCCTTACTTTCGACTTTGTACAATTAAAGAAAGAGGAAGAAAAATGTGAGAAGAAGGGATATAGGTTTGGATTACACAAAGGAAAGAAGAAGGAAGAAACAAGGTTTACTTTGGCAATAAGGTGCTAGAGGTTTCGGTTTTAACAAAGTTGAAAAGAAGCAGAGGGTGGGAGAGGCATTCGACTTCTAAATGAAACAAAAGAAAAAAACAAAAGAGCTACAAGTGCATTGGCAATACCCAAGCTTTGGGTTTCGGCCCAAGAAGAGAGAATATGGGCAAAAGAAAGAGAGTTCAAGTTTGGCAAGCTACCAAAGATATGACCGAAAACACACACACACACATGCACAAAGGAGATTTGGCACTTCCCAAGCTCCCCAAACACTCCTCCAAACCGCCAAATCCCCACAACACTCCACACCACTCAATTCAAATGAGCTTACCAAGTCTTCCTCCTACTTTCACTCTCCATCCACCGTTTGAATATGTTGACCAAGTCCATGGTAGAGTTCAAATTGCCCACAACCTCTTCCTCCATGCCGTCCAAAATGAGAGCCAAAGGGTGGGATTCTGCGACTTGAACACCGGACCTCCCCTTGTAGATGACGCCACACACACACCTTCCTTGTGGCGCATGCTTGCCACTTTGCTAGCTCCTTATTTGTGTTATAATTCCACTTAATTTAAATATAAACCCCAACACCTTTCGCTTCTATCCCTAAAGCCCAAAACAAGCATTTCACCACCTACCAGTGCTCACACCTAGCCTACAACTAAATCCCAAAACTCCAAAACAACATCATAGCAAGCAATAAACATTCAACAATTGCCAGAAATAAATTAACCCCTTAACCCGGGATATTACAAGTCAGACTTTAGCTTAGTTGGCATGGCAATGGCATGTCATGCAGATGAGTGGATTTTGGATTCGGAATGTACTTACCATATGTGTCCTAATAAGGACTGGTTTTCTAGTCTTAAAAAACTAGAAGGTGGAGTTATTTTTATGGGCAATGACAACGCTTGTAAGACAATGGGAATAGGTACAATCCAATTAAAGAATCACGATGGCTCAATCATAGTCTTGACAGATGTTCGCTACATACCTAGCTTGAAGAAAAATCTCATCTCATTAGGGGTCTTAGAATCTAAAGTGCTCACAATCACTTTGAGAGATGGATTACTAAAGGTAGTAGCTGGGGTATTGATGATGATGAAAGGCATAAGAAGGAATAACCTGTACTATTTAAATGAAAGTACAATTATTGGATCAACATCAACAGCTTCTGCAAAAGATGCATATTCAGAGGCTACCATGTTATGGCAAATGCGATTGGGACATGCTGGTGAAAAAGCTTTGCAGAATTTGGTGAAGCAAGGTTTGTTGAAAGGTGAAAATTCTTGCAAATTGGAATTCTGTGAACATTGTGTTCTAGGCAAGTAGACGAGGGTAAAATTTGGTTCAGCAATTCACAATATAAAAGGAATTCGGGACTATGTTCACAGTGATGTGTGGGGACCAACCAAAGTGGATTCTTTGGGAGGTATGCACTATTTTGTTACTTTTGTTGATGATTATTCAAGAAAAGTATGAGCGTATCTAATGAAAAGAAAAAGTGAAGTTTTGGATGCCTTTCTGAAATGGAAGAAGTTGGTGGAGACTCAGACTGGTCGAAAGGTCAAACGACTTCGATCGGGCAATGGTACTGAGTACAAGAATTGTCCATTTCTACAAGTATGCCAAGATAAGGGCATTGTGCAACACTTCACTGTTCGGGATACACCATAGAAGAATGCGATGGCAGAACGTATGAATCAAACTATACTGGAGAAAATTCGATGTATGTTGTCCAATGCTGGATTGGGCAAGGAATTTTAAATGAGGCGATTACATATCGTGCCATCTAATTAACCGATTGCCATCACCGCAATAAATGGAAAAACTCCTATGGAGATGTGGATTGGTAAACCTGCTACTGATTATGATTATTTACATGTTTTTGGTTCCACTGCATATTAACATGTAAAAGAATCTAAGTTAGACCCAAGAGCAAAGAAAGCATTATTCGTAGGTATAACTGGTGGAGTAAAAGGATACTGCCTCTAGTGTCCTGATACAAGGAAGATTGTTTTCAGTAGAGATGTGACTTTTGATGAATCAACCATGATGAGGAGCAAGGATTCACAAAAGGATGACAAAACCAGTAGTACTTTGTAGCAGGTGGAGCTTGAAAAGGTTATTGATGATCCAGCTAATACTGAAGGAACAAATGAAGAAGAATTTTCAACCTAAGAACTTCTACAACAACAAGATTCAATTGCATATAGGAGGCCAAGAAGAGAGATTTGTATGCCTACATGCTTTGATGATATGGTGGCCTATGCACTTCTAATTGTAGATGACAGTGTTCCTTCTACTTACACAGAAGCAAGAAGTAACCCTGATGGTGTAAAGTGAAAGCAAGCTATGAATGAAGAAATGCAGTCTCTTCATAAAAATAGGACTTGAGAGTTGGTGACACTGCCCAAAGGAAAGAAGGCATTTGGATGCAAATAGGTATATGCAAAGAAGGAAGGATTTCCTGGTAAAAATGAAATTCAATACAATGCTAAATTGGTAGCAAATGGTTATGCTCAGAAAGAAGGAATAGACTACAATGAAGTGTTTTCTCCAGTTGTGAAGCATTCGTCTATTCGAATTTTGCTAGCCTTGGTTGCACAATATGATCTTTAACTAGTTTAGCTTAATGTGAAGACGGGGTTTTTACATGGTGATTTGGAAGAGGAAATTTATATGACTCTTTCAGATGGATTCAAGGTTACTGATAAAAAAAATTGGGTTTGCAAACTGACAAAGTCGCTTTATTGATTGAAACAAGCTCCGAGGCAGTTGTACAAGCGATTTGATCAGTTCATGAAAGGGCAAAAGTACACAAGAAGTAAATTTGATCATTGCATGTATTTTCAGAAGCTACAAGAAGGAAATTTCATATACTTGCTCGTATATGTTGATGATATGTTGATAGCATCTAAGAGTAAAGTTGAAATTGAGAGATTGAAGACTCAACTCAACCTTGAGTTTGATATGAAAGATCTAGGTGAAGCTAAAAAGATTCTTGGCATGAAAATATGTAGAGATAGAGCTCGTGGCAGAGTTAGCTTGTCTTAGAAGTAATACTTGAAGAAGGTACTACATCAGTTTGGCATGAACAAGTAGACAAAACCTGTAAGTACCCCGTTGGCTTCTCATTTCAAGCTTTCTGCAAAACTATCTCCTTCAACGAATACGAAAGAAGAATACATGTTACAAGTTTAGTATTCTAATGCAGTAGGTAGCTTGATGTATGCAATGGTGTGTACAAGACCCGATATTTCACAGGCAGTTAGTATAGTGAGCAGGTATATGCATAATCTTGGAAAAGGACATTGGCAAGCTGTGAAATGGATTCTACGGTATATTCAGAAGACTATGGATGTTGGATCACTGTTCAAGTAGGATACAACACTTAGTAAAGGTGTTATTGGGTAGATTCTGACTATGCTAGTGATTTGGAGAAACGAAGATCAACCACAGATTATGTGTTTACACTTGCTAGAGGACCAATAAGTTGGAAGTCTACACTGTAGTCTATAGTTGCATTGTCAACCATAGAAGCCGAATACATGGCTGTAATAGAGGCTGTAAAGGAAGCTATTTGGTTACAAGGTATGGTTAAAACCTTGGGATTGGTTCAGAAACATATTAACGTGTATTGTGATAGTCAAAGTGCTATTCATTTAGCAAAGAATCAAGTCTATCATGCAGGTACAAAGCATATAGATGTACAATTCCATTTTGTGCGGGAAATTATTGATGAGGGGAAAATTCATCTTTAGAAGATTACGACTGCAGATAATCCCGCAGATATAATGACCAAACAACAACCAAGTCCGAACATTGTTTGAACTTGATCAATATCCTACAAGTTTAATAGTTGAAGAAGGCACTATCAAGTATTGTTGACAAAGGCAGAAATAATTGTGTGAAGATAAGATTATCCTAATCAAATTTTCAAGGTGGAGATTATTTGAAATCATCCATATTTTGGAAAGTCAAAGATATGGGTATCAAAATGTTGGCACTAGAAATCTGGTATTTAAGGCACCAAAAATGAGATTGAGATTTGGCATAAGATATTTGTAATTTTTTGGTCCCTAATTGTATAGAGACTTTGCAAGTTCATCCCTGAACCTCAACTATAAATAGGTCTAATCATTTCTCATTTTATCAACCCACATCTGCCATTCTCTACTTAAGGCATTGTTCTCTCTCTTTGTAAATCTTCACTGGAGTGAAATATATTTGGTAGTGCCCGAGGACGTAGGCAAAATTTGCTGAACCTCGTTAAAATTCTAGTGTTCTTTATTTTATTATTTTGCATATTTTGTGAGTGTGATTGTAGTGATTTATTGTGCTATTAAATTACGATAGAGGGATATTCTGTCTAGGAAAGACCGGGTACTTAAGCGATCCTTGCGATCCACCTCATTTTCTTGGGAATTGAACTTTGTGTGATTTTTCAGTACAATAATTTTACTGTTTTACACGCTTCTGCACAATAGGATGTTAATATTAACAAGAGAAGAGGAAGAAGAAGAATGTCATAGCTGCAGTACTAGTTTAGTTCATTAACCTTTATTTCAGTCTCATCGGTGGATAAATACTCAATGACATCCATTGATAGCTTTTTCCGTAGAAAACAGTACAAACGAGGACAAAAACCTTATAAAAGAGAGGAATGGAAATGAATCCTTTGTTAATTAATGTGAATGGGTAGAGGTGAGACAGAGTATTTCCAATGAAGATCGTGAAAAAAAGAAAAAAAACGGAAGGCAAGGTTGAGACGTATAAAATTAGTTCCAAACAAGTGTAGGAAGGAAGAGGTAATTCACCATACTACTAACCTTGAGTTGACACCTTTTATAGATAACTTGGACTTATTCTTCAAAGAACAGAAAAAGATAGCTTAGACTTGAACGGAAGGGAAGCAAACAACAGAAAGAAAAGGAAGTTTCCTTATTATGAGAGAAGAGATGAGAGGATTATGTGAAAAGAATATGAGGAAAGACTACATTATGTGTATACCTAATAGAGGAATTGAGTTCATGCTTTGGTTCAAGAAAAAATATCATATGGAAAAACTAGATAGAAATATTGGTGGAATATATAAGAGTAGTTTGGTTTAAACATCGTCAATGCATGCAACATATATTACGTCCTTTCTTCCAGGAAATCTTGGTTAGTATTTTCATTTTATAAGTCACAATCTCTCTTTAGTTTTCCAAAATATATTGATATTTGCTACTAAATTTCACTATTGCTATCACACATGTATATATATTATTACAATTTATACACTTTTTAGAAATTTTTCCGACGTATACTCCCATTTTCCAAATGTTACACTTTGTTAAATACACCCTAAAGAAATAATTTTAATTTATGAATAGTATTTTACTGAGTATGCAAAGTAATATATATTATATAAAGTAAAGTATAAAAGAATTTTAATTAAGAAACAATCCTATGTGAAAGCTTAAAATTGCAACAAGTGTTAATTGACACATCATCACTATTAATATTAAATAACGATTGGATCATATTATTTATTATCAATAATTTTTTTAAAAATTAATATAATTTGATTTTTTTTTTGGAATAAATTAAGATAATACACTGCACGTGGTAAGGGTGGTTAGTGCTTGTCGGATGCGTAGAGAGTGACAGAGTCTGCACAAGTAGAGTGGGTTGAAGCGCATGCAAGCTTGTTAGGCTTGGAGTTTGCTTGCGAAATGGGCCTAAATTGTTTTTACTAGTCAAATAATTTTCAAGTAATTTTAAGTTTGCTCATGATGATTTAACTAATTGGGTCATGTGATTTATGAGGCCCTAAGTTTTCTTAAGTATAGTTTAGATCTGCAAATTGTTTGGTCAATGCTTTGTAACACATAGGCTTAGCTAGGTTAAATGACTTTTTTTTTTTTTTTGACTTGGACTATCCAAGCGAACTTCATTGTTTTAGTAGTTATGGATGCTTCTTAAATTATGTTGAATAATTTTTTAAGCCTTTATATTTAAAAAATAAAAATAGCATTAAGGAATTTTTTACTTACATCCCCCTACATAATAGAGAATTTATATTTACTCATTTTATTCACCAATCGGTCCAGTGACAGAAACCCATTTATATTTAATAAAAAATATTTTAGGGTATAAATTAATCTAATACTAAAATATTTTATTTACTCAGAATTGTTCTTAGGATCCTCACAGACTCCCTCGACTGATATAACATTTCCTAGCAAGATAACTTTTTTCAACCAAAATTCACGTTTACTTAACTTTTCATGCGTTACTTTTCCCGAAACACTCATAACACAATTCTCATATGCTTATCATGCTCCTCCTCTAATTTCGAATATATCATGATATCATCAATAAATTGATCTAAGTACTGCTGGAAAATATGGTTAATGAGATTTATGAACACTACAAGAGCATTCATCAACCCAAATAACGTCATTAGAAATTCATAGTGACCATATTGCATACGGAACATTATTTTCGACACGTCACTATCTTTCACTTTCAACTGATAATATCTAGATCCCAAATCAATATTGGAGAATACTATTGCACCTTTCAATTTATCAAATGGATCATCAACACGCGACAATAAATATCTATTCCTGATTGTCAACTTATTCAGCTATCGATAATCAATACAAAGCCACATCGACCTATCTTTCTTTTTAACAAATAATTCTGGAGCACCCCAAGGTGATATACTAAGATATATAAAGCTTTGATCCAGAAGATATTGCAATTGAACTTTTAAAGCTTTTATCTCTATTGGCGCTATATGATAATGAGCAATAGATACTGGAGTTGTACCCGGGTAAACTTCAATTGCAAATTCAACCTCACGATCAAAAGGTAATCTTGGTAACTTTTCTGGAAATACATCCAAAAACTCGTATACAGTCTATATCTTATCTATCTTGTTTTTATCAGAATTCAAGTTAAAAACATAGGACAAATATGCCTCACAGCCTTGATTCAAGAAACATACTCATGGTAGGTCAGTCCAATATGTTGTTCTCTAACACATACTCATGTATTGATTTTGACATCCTTATGTCAATGACAACACTTTGTCATCAATCAACTACACATTAGTCTTAAGGCATTATCATTGTCCAAACCTACAATAATACTCGACTAAGGACCTTTTTTAGAATAATCATACTATTTTTAGGACTTTATTATTAATCGGTTTATTTGCACACATAGAAAAACAAACTAAAATAACAATGGCAATGCCTTATATTAACAAGCAAGGTAAAACGAGTATGTGATTACAATAATCTAATGATTGGTCTTTGGGCATACTCTAACAATCTCCCACTAGCACTAAAACCAATCAATCATATATCTAATACCAAGTGACTTAGTGTGACGATCATGCTTCTACTGTGTCAAAGGCTTTGTTGATGGATCAGTGATGTTGTTACTTGTTGGTACTCTGTATATTTCCACATCTCCTCGATCAATGATTTTGAAACACCCCAAACCCAGCCCACGAGCCTTGACCAGATCTGGTATGTTCCTTGAGTAAATCAGTTCAATTCTTGTTTGCTACTTTGGAAAAATTTGTGTGTTTTTGAAGAACATTTGATTTGGAGTTGGGTTCAAATTGAAAACGGTGTTGCTCATGTGTCAAAACATTTAAATATTTGTTTACATTTTTTAAGAAAAATTATTTAGTCTCAATTTAATTATAACCTTATCATAATAAACCAATTTTAAACGCTTACTTAAAACAGTTAATAGTAATGCCATAATTACATCAAAGCAAAACCTTAAAATAAATCTG
Source organism: Gossypium rotundifolium (assembly GCA_025506655.1). Taxonomy (NCBI): domain Eukaryota; kingdom Viridiplantae; phylum Streptophyta; class Magnoliopsida; order Malvales; family Malvaceae; genus Gossypium; species Gossypium rotundifolium. The sequence continues at coordinate 107,892,752 of CP106727.1, read as the reverse complement.
AAATACTTAAATAAAAAAAAAACAATGAAAATAGAATAATTCTGAGCTGAGCATGGCCACCACTGAGCTCCTGCCGACCCGGTCCATTACTGAGTGTCACCTGAAAAGATATCCCACAACGGGGTGAGTCAACAGACTTAATGTGTAACCATCACACATACTCTCAATCAATTTAGGCATGTCAAATCATACATATAAAACATATATAGTCAATGATGCAAACCCGAACCCAAACCTCGATAACCATCCGCTACACATCACCCGTACCAACCATCACACCGTGAGGACTACTAAGTCGACCCTCCATCCGCTACACATCATCGAAGGCAGTCGCTGCAGATGACTGGCACATCACCCTTATAAATTGTGGCATAGCCACCAGATAATATTTTGTGACATAAGTCACCACATTCAGATTACGTGACATGAGTCACTAGATTTCGTGGTAAAAACCACCAGATCACTTCCCCTTAAAATAACACCCATATGCCCCATGCCATACAAATCATACCAATATCATGTTTTATGCCTTATTTTACATTCTTATCAATATTCACTTATGTCCCATATTTCACATGTTCATAACATTTATTGACGTAATATTAAAGATTACGTACCTGAATGTTCTGTACCATTGTATGGTACCTTTAGCCACGTTCACATACTTTCATTAACACATATATTAAAACGTTACCATAAATCTATTAAGATTTAGTGTGGGGCTACACACCTGATACTAATGCTTTCACTGAATCCCGAAAAGTCAACCGAAATAGATTGTACACTTCCTTAAAAATCAAAGTCAGAATTCGGCCAACATTTAATCACTTAAATATGGCCTTGGCCGAATGTTCATAGTCCCTTACCTTGTGGATCTAAATCCTGAAACGGTCACTTGCTCCTGAAGTTGTCGAAATCCCTATTTATCAATGGTTAGAATCGGCTTTAATACATGGAAACTATGAAGATGGCCCTTGGCCGAATACCACATATTACTTACCTTGATCACGCAAATCCCGAAGGATCACTTCTGCAAACGTTGGCTATAAGAATCCCGAAAGATCTCCTGCGTTAGGCTGCACCTTCCCATACAATCGGCTTTAACACACTTTAAAGAGTCATAGGGCCATTTGGCCATGACATAAATCCCAAATGAAGAGGAGTTGTCGCAACCTTACCATAAAGATGGATCCCCTCAGCTTTGCAAAGAATCGGCCCACACTAAGATTGATATTCGGCTATCAAAGAGAATAGGTGTGGAGTTGAAATTATATGAAGAAAAGAAGAATGGAAGAGGCTTAGGAGAATTCGGCAATCACCTGACTATTTTGGTTTTTGAAAGAATTGTGAAAGAAAAGAAGAGAAGAAGGGGTTGAGCAATTTGGCAACGGTGGCAAAGGAGGATTCGGCTAACACAATATAAAAGAAGAGGTTTGGGGAAAGAGGTATAGGTTTGGCCAAGAAACAAATAGAGGAGAAGTAGAAAAAAAATGCTAGTGACCTTAATAGTCTATAAAGTTTCGGTCACAAATCAAAGAGGAAGGGAGCCGAAACTAGATGACTTTTGCACAAGAAAAAGAATGACACTTAGAGAGAAAAGAAAGATCTAAATTTCGGCACACCCTCCTTATGAAGCTTCAAAACCGACAATGCCACCCCTTAGAGTCCTATATTCGGCCACCACTCTCTTCCCCTATGAAATCCCACATTTTTTTCTCCTATATTCTCTCCATGCTACTCATTCAAAAGAATTTGAATAAGTCAACCTTTATCTCTTCTTCCTAGCTGAATTTTAAAAGAAAAACCAAGTCTTATCCTCATATTTTTAAAGCCCCAATGCCGTCCAACACTCCTCCCCTCCTTGACGCAAAAACAAACTCCCATTTGCTTCCTCTGCAACTCGAACCTGAGCCATTCTCCCCTGCTTATGGCGTCACCTACCAAGGCCCTAAGTGACGCCTCCATGCCACTTTACGAAGCCCAATCTTATGTCCAAAAACTCCTACAAATTCCCTTAAGGCCTATCAAGCTTAGCTCCCCTTTAATACTTAAAATCTAATATTTTCTAAGGCATTTACCTACACTTTGAAGTTCTCAAAAATTCATACAACACATTCAAACACACATAGGCATGCTACTTCATACAATTAAGCAATAATGCACAAGCCCTAATTCCCAGATATTACAGTTCTACCCCCTTAAAATAATTTCGACCTCGAAATTACCTGGCTAGAATAGGTGAGGGTATTGCCGTCACATTGCTTCTTTCGGCTCCCAGAAAGCTTCCTCCGATCCATGATTACGCCATAACACTTTGACCAGAGGAACCGACTTCCTCCGAAGCACCTTCACATCTCGTTCCAGAATTTGGATCGGCTCTTCTTCATAGGACAGATCTAGCCTTAGCTCCACCTTTCCAACTGGTACTACATGAGATGGATCCGATCGGTAGCGACGTAGCATCGAAACATGGAACACGTCGTGCATCTGCTTCAACTCTGGTGGCAACTCTAACTGGTATGCCACTGGTCCAACTCGCTTTAATAGCCGATAAGGTCCTATAAACCTTGGGCTTAACTTCCTTTGCGACCAAATCTCATTACCTTTTTCCAAGGCGAAACTTTGAGAAACACTTGATCTCCCACAGCAAATTCTATGTCCTTTCATTTGAGATCTGCACACGACTTCTGCCTGTCAGATGCCTCATTTAACCGTGCCCGAATTCCTTAACCTTTTCCTCGGATTCTGCCACAATCTCTGGACCCAACACTTGACGTTCCCCTAATTCCGTCCAACATGTAGGAGTGCGACACTTCCGTCCATACAGCGCTTCATACGGTACCATCCGAATACTAGCCTAATAGCTGTTGTTATAAGTAAATTCCGCTAAAGGAAAATAATCTTCCCAGCTTCCTCTGAAGTCTATCACACAGCCCCTCAACATATCCTCTAACACTTGGATTACTCGTTTAGATTGACCGTCCGACTGCGGATGAAATGCCGTACTAAAGTCTAATCTGGTGCCCAAAGCTTGATGTGGCGCTTTCGAACTGAGACGTAAACATCGGATCCCTATCTGAGATAATCGACACCGAAACTCCGTGTAGCCTCACAATCTTGGCTACATACAACTTTGCCAATTTTTGTAGAGAATAGTCAACCTGCACCGGTATGAAATGTGTGAACTTGGTCAATCGATCCACGATCACCCATACCGAGTCCTTCTTAGTAGGCGTAAGGGGAAGCCCACTAACGAAGTCCATGGTGATTCTCTCCCACTTCCACTGCGGAATCGGTATTGGCTGAAGCAACCCTGACGGAACTTGGTGTTCAGCCTTGACTTGCTGACACGTTAAGCACTTGCCAACAAATTCCGTAACTTCCCGCTTAAGACCAGGCCACCAAAACTGTTCTCTTAGGTCTCTGTACAACTTACTACCTCCAGGATGCATAGCATAAGGGCTACTATGCGATTCCCGAAGAATTCTCCGCCTTAGCTCCTCGTTCTTTGGCATACAGACCTTACCCTTAAAACACAATACTCCATCGCCATTAATACCATAATCCTTCAACTCCCCAATCTGCACTTGCCGTAGCCTAGCCCTTAAATCATCATCAGCCAACTGTCCCTCTTTCACCTCATTCAGCCATGACGGCTTGACCTGCAACTCTGCCAGCAAACTTCCATCATCATAGAGGCTTAAATGTGCGAACATTGCCCTTAACTCCGTCACTACTTTCCGACTTAGGGCATCTGCCACCACATTCGCCTTGCCCGGGTGATACTCTATGGAACAATCGTAGTCTTTCAATAATTCCACCCACCTTCACTGTCTCAGGTTAAACTCTTTTTGAGTCAGCAGATACTTAAGGCTTTTGTGGTCTGTGTAAATCACTGACTTTTCTCCATATAAATAGTGCCTCCATACCTTAAGAGCAAAGACCACTGCCGCCAATTCTAAATCATGCGTCGGGTAGTTAACCTCATGTGGCCTTAATTGTCGAGACGCATAAGTAACTACCTTTCCGTCTTGTATAACTCAATCCTGTATAGGAAGCATCACAATATACCAGAAAATCCTTCCCTGCCTCAGGCTGAATTAAAACTGAAGCTTCAGTCAAGACTCTCTTAAGCCTCTCAAAGCTCTCCTATTGCTTATCAGCCATACGAAAGGTACCTCCTTCCCTAGTAACTTTGTCAAAGGTGCTGCGATCGACGAAAACCTTTCTACGAACCTTCTATAATAGCCTGCCAATCCCAAGAAACTACAAACTTTTGCCACAGACTTAGGGGGTTTCCAATCCAACACTGCCTCAATCTTCTGAGGATCCACCATTATCCCTTCTGCAGACACCACATGTCCTAAGAATGTAACTTCCTTCAGCCAAAATTTGCACTTGCTGAACTTGGCATATAGCTTTTCCTCCCTTAACATTTGCAACACAACTCGGAGGTGCTCATCATGTTCTTCCTCATACTTCGAATACACCAAAATATCGTCTATGAACACAACAACGAACCGATCCAGATAGGGTTGGAAAACCCGGTTCATCATGTCCATGAACGCGGCTGGGGCGTTTGTCAATCCGAACGGTATTACCAAGAACTCATAATGCTCGTACCTTGTCCGAAAAGCTGTCTTATGGATATTAGCCTCCTTCACCTTAAGCTGATGATATCCTGACCTTAGATCTATCTTTGAGAATACCGCGACCCCCTTAAGCTAATCGAGCAAGTCGTCTATTCTTGGCAAAGGGTACTTGTTCTTGATGGTCAGCTTATTCAACTGATGATAATCTATGCACATGGGCATAGTTCCATCCTTCTTCTTCACAAACAAGACTGGTGCTCCCCATGGAGACACACTGGGTCGAATAAACCCACGGTCTAGCAGCTCTTGAATCTAAGCCTTGAGCTCAACCAACTCCTTTGGTGCCATTCTATACGGGGCAATTGACACAGGAGCTGTACCTGGTAGCAAGTCAATTCCGAACTCCACTTCCCTATCCGGGGGTATTCCAGGTAACTCCTCAGGAAAAACATCCACAAATTCTCTTACTGTTCTAACCCCACTAACTCCCCCTTCCTTTACATCCAACGCAATAACAAAGATCAAAAATGCCTCGCACCCTTTTCGAACCATCTTATTAGCCTTTAAAGTAGAAACTATGTTAGACAAGTAGTTTATTCTTTCCCCTATCATAACTACCGCCTTATCCTCCGGTGTCCTTAACTCCATTCGCTTAGCTGCGCAATCCAATACAGCCCGATGTTCCACTAGCCAGTCCATGCCAAGGATGAGATCAAATTCTCGAAGGTAGTTCCATCAAGTCGGCAGGAAATACCACTCCCTGAAGCTCTAAAGGTACACTCTGAAATATCTTATTCACCACTACAGTTTGACCTAATGGGCTTACTACAGTCATCTCCCTATTAGATAGTTTAGAGGCTATGCCTAGTGTTTCAACTACTCTACATGCAACATAAGAGTGGGTAGAGCCAACATCAATTAGAGCAAAGTAAGGTTTGTCAGCTATAAGGAACGTACCAATTATGACATCCTGTGCATCTTTATTTTCCCTCCGACGAACCACATATACCGCATCTACTGTCTCGCCTCAGATACTAATACCTCGCCGGTGTTCCCTGGTCCTCTACTAGAACAATTACCTCTGCCAACCGAACCACGACCTTGCGGTGGCTGTTGTCCTCTTCTTCTAGCCTGATTAGGACCCTGACTTACTGGTCGACCCCTTCTGTTCTCATAGGACAATCCTTAATTATGTGGTCCTTGGACCCACACTTAAAGCATCCCCCTGTCTTCTTCTAACACTCTCCTAGATGCATATTTCCACATTGAGCACATGTACGGTACTATCCTCCCGTAGCAGCCTGCTGACCTCGTGGCCCATCACTTCTAGGCCTCTTTTGCACATTCTCTGATGACCCTGACGATCCAAACCTCTCTTTTGCCTATTTTGGTCCGTATTCTGTCTCATTGAGTCCTTAATCCCTTCAGCTACCTTAGCCTTCACCACCAACACGGCAAACTCCCGCTCTTGTTGTGGAGCAATCAGTAATCTTAAGTCATCCCTTAGTCCGTCCTTAAATCGGACACACCGTTCATGCTCCGTAGCCACTATTCCCAGGGCATACCGGCTCAACCTTAGAAATTTTACCTCATATTTCGCTACGGACTTATTTTCTTGAACCAGCCTCAAAAATGCCTTCCTCTGTGCATCCACATAACTAGTTCCAATGTACTTCTTCTGATATGCCGCCTTAAAATATTCCCAAGTAAGATCATCGGTGGCAAAGACCATCTCGAATCTTGAGCCACCATTGGTATGACTCATCATGGAGTAGCGACACTACCCCTTTCAGTTTCTCCTCGGCAGTCAGGTCCAAATCATCCATAATTCACTCTGTCGCCTCCAACCAATACTCACCCGTATTGGGTGCCACACCAAATATTCCACGAAAAAATCCAGCTCTATTAGCTCAAAATCGCTCAGGTACCGACTTTCGAGCTCCCATGCCTCCACCTGCTCCAGCCACCCTTTCCAGAACTCATAGCATCGCCTGTGATACTGCATCTTCCCACATCTGATCCTGATATTCCACATCAGCGGCTGGTAGTGGTGGCATTTCGTTTTTGGACCCTTGTCCTGACCTAACGGGCTCCGACACGGTCATTCAGCCTCTACCACGGCCACGCACATTACGACCACGTCCCCTAGAGTTCATACTTCCGAATCGCGTTTATCGAATTAAAGAATTTTATGGATTAGCTTTTGTTTCACTGATTGATCGCGAACAGTCTTATGTTCAATAATTCTAAGGAGTAATTCTTTCGATTTCATACACATACAGTCTCAATTCATTCATTCAATCACATTCATGAACTTGTGTTCATTACGAAAAAATGTTGTAATTGTCATTGTTTATTGTTTTCCACTACCCAGGGGTATTTTCGTAATTTTATCCTATAGGGGTATTTTGGTAATTTTTCAAATTAGGGTATTTGAAAATTTCACAAGGTAGAGATTTTTGGTATATATATTTTTTTCAAAATTGAAATACTTGGTAAGAAAATTTCAAGGGTAAAATGGTAATTTATACACTAAGGGTATTTTTGTAATTTTTCAAACCAGGGGCATTTCGATAATTTTTGCAAAATGTGGTTACAGGTGATTTTAACGAAATAAAGGTATTTTGAAAATTTTTAATTCGAGGGTATTTCAGTAACTTTCCATTTTGAGGGTATTTTGGTCATTTGTACAATTAGGGGTAATTTGGTCAATTTGGAAATCAAGGGTATTTTGAAATTTTTATAATCATTGTTCGACTTTAGAATTTCACAAAACAGGGTGATGGTCCCTTTCGATTTTAATTATTGGGTTTAGCCTGTGGTTGAGTCCTCTTGGTTAGGGTGAACCGTCACTACGTACCAGGTAAGATTCGAGCGGTGAGGAGGTGAGTCACTAGGACTGCTTAAATACCAAGCTCCCCCTGAATCCAATCTTAGACATGCGCTGTGATTGCCACACCTTAAACTCAATGACTACCATAGGTTTGTTTAATTAGGCTTTAACATTTTATGTAATTACGTGTTGGAGTAAGCTAATCCTAGGGTTCAATAGCTTAATATACTAATCTACGTTCCCGTTATACCCACATACAAATCATACAATAAATCATACAATACTTAGGGGTACTTACGGTGGACTTGGCCGAGACTCAAAGCCATACCGTAAAAACCGCTCAATTTCTTATAAAATCCAATTTAAAAAGAAAGAAAATGTTTTGGGCCCAAAAAACCCTCAAGGCCAAGTTTTAAACTGGGCTCTGATACCAAACTGAAACAACCCAAACCTGGCCCACGAGCCTTGACCGGATCTGGTATGTTCCTTGAGTAAATCAGTTCAATTCTTGTTTGCTACTTTGGAAAAATTTGTGTGTTTTTGAAGAACATTTGATTTGGTGTTGGGTTCAAATTGAAAACGGTGTTGCTCATGTGTCAAAACATTTAAATATTTGTTTACCATTTTAAGAAAAATTATTTAGTCTCAATTTAATTATAACCTTGTCATAATAAACCAATTTTAAACGCTTACTTAAAACAATTAATAGTAATGGCCATAATTACATCAAAGCAAAACCCCAAAATAAATCTGAAATACTTAAATAAATAAAAAAATAATGAAAATAGAATAATTCTGAGCTGAGCAAGGCCACCACTGAGCTCCTGCCGACCCGGTCCGTTACTGAGTGCCACTTGAAAAGATATCCCACAACGGAGTGAGTCAACAAACTCAATGTGTAACCATCACACATACTCTCAATCAATTTAGGCATGTCAAATCATACATATAAAACATATATAGTCAATGATGCAAACCCGAACCCAAACCTAGATAACCATCCGCTACACATCACCCGTACCAACCATCACACCGTGGGGACTACTAAGTCGACCCTCCATCCGCTACACATCATCGAAGGCGTCATTGCAAAACGACCGCACATCGCTTTGTAAATTGTGGCATAGCCACCAGATAATATTTTGTGACATAAGTTACCAAATTCAGATTATGTGACATGAGTCACCAGATTTTATGGTAAAAACCACCAAATCACTTCCCCTTAAAATAACACCTATATGCCCCATGCCATACAAATCATACCAATATCATGCTTTATGCCTTATTTCACATTCTTATCAATATTCACTTATGTGCCATATTTCACATGTTCATAACATTTATTGACGTAATATTAAAGATTACGTACCTGAATGTTCTGTACCATTGTATGGTACCTTTAGCCACGTTCACATACTTTCATTAACACATATATTAAAACGTTACCATAAATCTATTAAGATTTAGTGTGGGGCTACACACATGATACTAATGCTTTCTTGAATCTCGAAAAGTCAACCAAATAGAGTGTACACTTCCCTAAAAATCAAAGTCAGAATTCGGCCAACATTTAATCACTTAAATATGGCCTTGGCCGAATGTTCATAGTCCCTTACCTTGTGGATCTAAATCCCGAAATGGTCACTTGCTCCTGAAGTTGTCGAAATCCCTATTTATCAATGGTTAGAATCGACTTTAATACATGGAAACTATGAAGATGGCCCTTGGCCGAATACCACATATTTCTTACCTTGATCACACAAATCCAAGGATCACTTACGCAAACGTTGGCTATAAGAATCCGAAAGATCTCTGCGTTAGGTGTACCTTTCCCTACAATCGGCTTTAACACACTTTAAAGAGTCACAGGGCCATTCGACCATGACATAAATCCCAAATGAATAGGAGTTGTCGCAATCTTACCATAAAGATGGATCCCCTGGGCTTTGCAAAGAATCAGCCCACACTAAGATTGAGATTCAGCTATCAAAGAGAATAGGTGTGGAGTTGAAATTATATGAAGAAAAGAAGAATGGAAGAGGCTTAGGAGAATACGACAATCACTTGACTATGTCAGTTTTTGAAAGAATTATGAAAGAAAAGAAGAGAAGAAGGGGTTGAGTAATTCAGCAACGGTGGCAAAGGAGGATTCGGCTAACACAAAATAAAAGAAGAGGTTTGGGGAAAGAGGTATAGGTTCGGCCAAGAAACAAATAGAGGAGAAGTAGAAAAAAAATGCTAGTGACCTTAATGGTCTATAAAGTTTCGGTCACAAATCAAAGAGGAAGGGAGCCAAAACTAGATGACTTTTTCACAAGAGAAAGAACGACCCTTAGAGGGAAAAGAAAGGTCTAAATTTTGGCACACCCTCCTTATCAAGCTTCAAAACCAAAAATGCCACCCCTTTGAGTCTTATATTCGGCCACCACTCTCTTCCCTATCAAATCCCACATTTTTCTCCTATATTCTCTCCATGCTACTCATTCAAAAGAATTTGAATAAGTCAACCTTTATCTCTTCTTCCTAGCCAAATTTTAAAAGAAAAACGAAGTCTTATCCTCATCTTTTTAAAGCCCCAATGCCGCCCAACACTCCTCCCCTCCTTGACGCAAAAATAAACTCCCATTTGCTTCCTCCGCAACTCGAATCTGAGCCCTTCTCCCCTGCTTATGGGGTCACCTACCAAGGCCTTAAGTGGCGCCTCCATGCCACTTTATCGAGCCCAATCTTATGTCCAAAAACTCCTACAAATTCCCTTAAGGCCTATCAAGCTTAGCTCCCCTTTAATACTTAAAATCTAATATTTTCTAAGGCATTTACCTACACTTTGAAGTTCTCAAAAATTCATACAACACATTCAAACACACATAGGCATGCTACTTCATACAATTAAGCAATAATGCACAAGCCCTAATTCCCGGATTTTATAGATTTCTTGAATGAGATAAAAGCGTCTAAGTATATGTTTGGATCGCTAGTGAGATATGGGTTCCTTTGCCTATGTAATAGCTCCATTGTTGTAACAACGAAGTTCTATAGCATCCGATATGTTAGGCACAACCTTTAGTTCAGAAATAAACTTCTTGGTACAAATAGCCTTTTTTTGCAGCCTCACTAGCTGCAATGTACTCAGCCTCAAGTATAGAATCAGTTATTATATCTTATATTAAACTTTTCCAGCTCATAGTGCCACCATTAACGCAAAACATAAAACCTGATTGCTATCGTGAATCATCCTTGTCAGTTTGGAAGCTAGCATTAATGTAACCTTTTACACTTAGCTCTTCCTACCTATATATATAAGGAATGTATCATTAATCCTTCTCAAGTACTTAAATATATTTTTAACTACGACCCAATGAATTTCACCTGCATCAACTTGGTACCGACTCATCAAGCTTAAAGCATATGATACATTTGGGCGAGTACATAGCATGGCATACAGAATAGATCCAATACCCAAAGCATATGGAATCTTACTCATACGTTCTCTCTATTGCGAAGTTTAAGGACATATTTCCTTCGAGACTAAAATACCATGTCTCATAAGTAGGAATCCTCTCATAGATTCTTCTATACTAAACATTTTTAATACTTTATCTATGTATGTACTTTGGCTTAGACCTAGGAGTTGTTTTAATCTATCTCTATAGATTTTTACTCCTAATATGTATGTAGCCTCGCCCAAGTCCTTCATAGAAAAATAAATTCCTAACGATGTCTTAACAGACTATAGGCTAGGTATGTCATTTCTTATGATAAGTATGTCATCTACATACAGTACCAATAATACAACAGTGCTCCCACTAATTTTCTTGTAAACACAAGGCTCATCTTTATTTTTGATAAAACCAAACTCTTTGATTGCATCATCAAAATGAATATTTCAACTTCAAGAAGCTTGCTTCATTCCATAAATGGATATTTGTAGCTTGCATATCTTTCTAGCATCATTCGGATCGGAAAAACCTTGAAGTTGTATCATGAACACATCTTTTTCCCGATTCCCATTAAAGAAAGTTGTTTTGGCGTCCATCTGTTAGATTTTATAATCATGAAATGCAGATATTGCAAGACCCAGATGATTTAAACATAACAACAAGAGAAAAAGTTTTTCATAGTTTACACCATGAACTTGTCGAAAACCTTTAATGATTAATCGCCTTTTGCATGTTTGTACATTACCTTCCATGTCTATTTTGTTTCTGAAAACCCACTTGTACCCTATGGGTTTAACCTCTTCAGGTGGGTTAACTAAGATCCATACTTGGTTTTTTGACATGTAATCCATCTCAAACCTCATAGCCTCAAGCCATTTCTCAGAATTTGGGCTTTGTAAGAGTATGCCCAAAGATCAATCATGAGATAGTTGTAATAACATACTTGATTTACCATGTTTATTAATATAAAGCGTTGTCATTATTATTTCGCTTTTTCCTTCCGTGTACAAATAAACTGCTTTTATAATAATGTCCCGAGAATAATATGATTATTCTTAAAATATCCTTAGTCAAGTATTATTGTTGACTAGGACAACAATAATGCATTAAGACTAACATGTAGTTGATTGATGATAAAGAGTTATCATTGATATGGAGTGTCAAAATCAATGCATGAATATGTGTGTTAGAGAATAACATATTGGATGATTCGCTATGAGTATGTTTCTTGGATTATTATGTAATTGTCACAACATTACTCATAGTGATTAATATGTATATGATCCTTAGACTTGAGATAATCATTATCCCAACATCGTGAGTCGTATATTTTGATACTGATCAAACGTATAAATGAATCGGTTGTTCTATAAAGGTCGATGTTGGATATATCACAATCAATGTAGAGGATATTGTTGATCAATATAGATAAGTCCCTCCCACATAATGGGAGTAATATCTTAGGCCACTTGATTGAGTGAGACTAGAAATGCATGGCCATGCTCAAATAAGTTGACATGAGATGTCATACTAATTTGTATATCATAGTCTACTCAAGATATCAAGAAACATGGGATGGACTATACAAGTGTGACTATTCCATGACTTGTATCTATTCCGAGATAAAGGACTTAAGGATTAATGCATGAAAAGTTAATCACAAAAGTTATGTCGAATCATGACTTCTTGTATCTTAGGTAGCAATGATGCATTGCTAGATGCCACTCATTGTTTGTGACATTAGAATCGTTCTAGTATTACTACTAATGTTACAAGAACCTCTGTGGTCACACCCTATGGTTGAAATGAACGGAATGAAACATAGTTGGTATTGTGTTTGATTGTCACATGAATTTAATTAATTAAAGAATTAATTTAATTCGCAATCAAATATTGAATATATTATATGTACAAGGATGTTGTACACATAATGAGAATTAATATATGAATTTGGTTCAGATATAAATTTAAATAAATATAGTTTATCGAAATCCATGTTATAATTAATGTAATTATAACTTTTGGGTATAATTAATATAATTATAATTTTCGGTTAAAACATTATTATATTTATTTAATTTTATTATTCATAAATGATATCTTGATTATAAAAGGGTAATAAGTGAAGAAAACCTAAGAATTTTGCTTAAAAAGGTCTAGCACCGTCAAGCAAAACACCTCTAAAAATAGTTTTTGGAGATTTACATTGCTCATAGTCAAACCAAAGTGGATTACGTAGAGGCCGACATCGTAAAGGTTGTGGCTTGGTTCGACAAGAGATCGATATCTTGTCGCCGAGGCGCCGCTATCTACTCGATTGAAACTTTGGTAATTTGAAACCTTTATTTCACCCCGATTCGTTCCTCACACATGGATTCATGGTTTGGATCACGGATTAATTTTATTTCATTGCGCCTTGGGGTGCCGCATTCCAACAAGGGTATCGAGCCACCGTGTGATACTGGACTCGGGTTTAAATACTTGGGTGATGCAATTGTATGAGATGCATGCTTTTATTTTACTACGCTTTCGGTTGTTTAAATCGTTTAAGCATAACCTTATAATCTGTTCCTTTCGATAATTGATTAAATGTTAATCATGGTGTTGTGGCCTATTCGATCTTATGTTATTGTTGTTAATTATTAACAAATCGTAATATTGCGACGGTGGAATTTACGGGCTCGATAAGGGTTAATCGGCTTGTGGAACAAGGGTTGTTCCGATATGAACCTCAAGGATTAAAATCGAAAACACGATTCCGTTGATAAAAGTTATCAAATCGTGAGGTTTCATTTGACTGGGTATGCGATTTGTACCACTGGTCCATACATGCTGGGCTCCGCCTCGCACCCCTGATCCTACCGTAACATCCCTCTCATATTTTGGGATGGGGATCGAGGACTGCCTGCCGCGGGCCTTGACCGCCTCCCACCGCCTGCACCCCATTTTCTTATTATAGTATATTTTGTTAATAAAAGAAATATATAAACTTGATGGGCCACATAAGGTTGAAAGGATATTTTATAATTCACTTTAGCAAGAGAGCATTGAATTATGTATGCTATTTTTTGACATGCACGGTGTTTGAAATGCATAGTTATAGCCCGATGACCCATTTGATAAAAGGTTGTAATTTTTATATATAAATACTACTGCGTGTCGCGGCCTTACTACTATTCTCTTGTATTTTCTTCTCATCTTACTCCTCGTATGTAAAATGAGTTTCGATATTGTAATTTGCAAAAGTTGCTATGGGCGGACAAGAAGGAAGTTGGGACAACTTGAGGATTGATAGTTTGTGAAATCGCTTACACCTTTAGGTTTCCTTTTGGTTCTCCCATTGGCTTGGGTTGAATCACCTTAGTTTATGGGCTATAACTATTGCATTTATTTATTGCTTTATTTATTCATGAGATGCTATGGATGTTTAAAGCATGCCAATTTTATTTATTAAAATTTAATAATAAACCCAATTAATTGATGAGATCAATTAAAAGACTAAATGGACTAAAGTAGACCATAATTGGTGAGATGGAACATCCTTAATAAAATCCTCTATTAAAATATTAAGTCAACATGGCCTTCCAATTTTGCCTCATAAGGCCTCGATCAATACTATGTAGGTTACGCCAAAGCGAAGTACTAGTATTTATCTTGGTTAAACGCCAAGAATAAACAAGTGATATTCACCGTTAAAAATTGGTTAATGACTTAACTAGGTTACTCTAATAGGATTAGAAACCTAGAGGCAATTAAATTGGATAAATCATAAGATGATTAGAACAAGAGTTGTTCACCAAATATTAGGAGTTACATATGATGTAATTAGCAAAGGTTGCTTACCTAAATAACCATAGTCTTGAGAGTAAAGCCAAAGTCGACTTAAGAGGAGGTGAAATATGGGTCCTTAACCCACTAGAAATACTTTGGAGAAAGTTTTTCCGAAATTAATATATGGGGTTATTAATTTTGAAATAAAATAGTGGGATCATCATTTAATAAAGTCTTTTAATGATTTATATAAACTTGGTAAATTTACTCACATGCATATTTAATTGTTGTAGATATATTATGGCGCAAATACTAGCACACTATCATTGCGATCGGTCCTTGAGAAGGACAAATTGAATGGTTTGAATTTTCTTGATCGGTTCGTAACTTGAGGATTGTCCTCAAGCAAGAACGGAAATTGTATGTCATTGAACAACCACTTCCTAATGAACCACCTATTAATGCTTCGAGAACTGATAAAGATGCTTACAAGAAGTATCTCGATGACATGGTAGATGTTGGATGCCTAATGCTTGCCACTATGAATCCTCGAGCTTGAAGCAACATGAGGACATGGTTGCTCATGATATGATCGAGCACCGAAAGAACTTTATCGGGGCAAGCACGGCAAGAGAGGTTCGATATCTCTAAAGCCCTATTCCAATGTAAGTTGGTGAAGGAAGCCCAGTGGGACCTCATGTCCTTAAGATGATTGGCTATATTGAAAGTCCATCTAAGCTTGGTTTTCCATTGGGCCAAGAGTTGGCCATCGATGTTATTCTCGCAATCATTGCTTGGGATAGCTGACCGGTTTGTCCTTAATTTCAATATGAGTGAAATTGACAAGACTCGCCACAGCTTGCTCAAGATGTTACTAATCGCTAAAGGTAACATGAAAAGGTTGGACCCAAGCCCATACCGATGGTCCGTAACAACAAGGGCAAGGGAAAGGCCAAAATTCGCATAAAGCCCAAGGGTAAAGGTAAGCCCAAGCCCGGCAAAGGAAAGGCGCAATGAAACCTAAAGGTGGAGTGTCTAAGGAAGGAAACTACTTTCATTGTGGTGTGATCGACATTGAAGCGAATCGCCCTATCTATCTTGAGGAAGTCAAGAAGGCCAAAATAAGCGAACGTCTGCTTGTGTATTTATGTTATTGATATTAATTTATCAACTACTACTTCTTGGGTATTAGATATGGTTGTGGTTCTCATATTTGTACTTCTGCATGGGACTACAAAGGAGTAGGACGTTGGCTAGAGGAGATGTGGACTGCGAGTTGGAAATGGAGCAAAGGTTTTGCATTAGTCGTGGGAACATATACTTTATCTTTGCCTAGTGGACTTGATTTAATTTTAGAGGATTGTTATTTTGTGCCCGTTTGACTAAAAACATTATTTCAGTTTCTTGTTTAGACAAAATTGGTTTTGAGATAATTATTAAGAATAATTGTTGTTCATTTTATCTCAATAATGTTTTTATGGTTCAGACAATTGATTAATGGCCTCTATATTTTAGATCAAATGAACCCTATTTACAACATAAATACTAAAAGATCTAAAATAAATGACTCAAATCAAACTTATCTTTGGCATTGTCGTTTGGGCCACATAAGTGAGAGACGATATCCATACTCCATAAGATGGTTTCTTAGATTCATTTGTTTTGAACAATTTGAAGTATGTGAATCTTGCTTATTAGGAAAAATGACTAAATCTCCTTTTACCGGTAAAAGTGAACGAGCTAGTGATTTATTGGGCCTAATACATTCGATGTATGTGGACCAATAAATACACAAAGCGAGGTGGATTTCAATACTTCATTACTTTCATCGATGATTTCAGAGATATGGGTATATTTATCTCATGCGCCATAAGTCCGAGTCTCTTGAAAAGTTCAAGGAATTCAAAATGAAGTACAAAATCAACTAGGCAAAACTATCAAGTCACTTGATCCGATCGAGGTGGAGAGTATTTGAGCCTAGAGTTTGATGATCTATTGAAGGAATGTGGGATTGTCTCACAACTTACTCCTCCCGCTACTCCTTAATGGAATGGAGTTTCGAGAGAAGAAATCAAACTTTATTAGACATGGTTCGATCCATGATGAGTCATGCTTGATCTACCGACTTCTTTTTGGGGACATGCAATTGAGATACCGCTTTCACACTAAATCGTGTTCCATCTAAATCGGTTCAAAAGACGCTTATATGAGATGTGGACCGGAAAACGTCCCAAGATGTCTTTTATGAAAATTTGGGGTTGTGAAGCTTATGTTAAACGCCGACGCCTACTAAGCTTGAACCCAAATCAAAAGTGTATTTTGTGGGTATCCGAAAGAAACCAAAGGTTATTATTTCTTTAATCCCACCGAGAACAAAATGTTTGTTGCTCTGACCGGTGTCTTCCTAGAGAGAATTTATTTCTAGAAAAGGAAGTGGGAGAAAGATTGAACTTGAAAAATTCGAGAATCACAAGATACCATCGAACGGTGATAGAACAACAAAGAAATTCCACAAGAAATTGAGGAACAAGTAATCTTGAGAAACACAACCACTGCGAAGATCTTTAAGAGAACGCCATGCACCGAGAGATATGGATTTCTCATTACAACACATGGTGACGTTCTTCTTATAGATCAAGATGAGCCTAGGACTTATCAAGAAGCGGTGACGAGCCCAGACTCGAGAAATGGCTTGAGGCCATGAGATCCGAGATGGATTCCATGTATGAAAATCAAGTATGGACTTTGGTTGACCCACCAAGGGTTAAACCTATAGGGTGCAAGTGGGTTTTCAAAAGGAAAACCGACATAGATGGTAACGCATAAACATACAAGGGCGATTAGTCGCTAAAGGTTTTCGCCAAATTCATGGTGTTGACTATGATGAAACCTTTTCTCCTGTAGCTATGTTTAAATCCATCAGATCTTGCTCGCCATAGTGCATTTCATGATTATGAAATCGCAGATGGATGTCAAAAAACTTTCCTTAACGGAAACTTGAAGAGGATGTGTACATGACACAACCTCAAGGTTTTGTCAATCCAAAGGATCTTTGGAAAGATTTGTAAGCTACAAAGATCCATTTATGGATTAAAGTAAGCTTCTCAAGTTGGAATCTTCGCTTTAACGATGCAATTAAAGAGTTTGGTTTTATCAAAATGAAGATGAACCATGTGTTTACAAGAAAGTTAGTGGGAGCACTATCACATTCTTGGTACTGTATGTGGATGACATACTTATCATGGGAAATGACATACCTACCTTGCAGTCTATTAAGACTTGGTTAGGAAGTTATTTTTCTATGAAGGACTTGGGCTAAGCTACTTACATCTTAGGAGTCAAGATCTATAGAGATTGATCAAGACGACTACTAGGTCTAAGCCAAAGTACATACATAGATAAAGTCTTGAAAAGGTTCGGTATGGAAGAATCTAAAGAGGATTTCTACCTATGAGACATGGTATTTCACTCTCAAGGAAATGTGTCCTTCAACTCCACAAGAGAGAGAACGCATGAGTAAAATTCCATATGCTTCGCTATTGGATCTATCATGTATGCCATGTTATGTACCCGCCCGGATGTCTCAGATGCCTTAAGTATGACGAGCGGTACCAAGTAGATCCCGGTGAAGGTCATCGGACCATACCAAGAATATCCTTAAGTACTTGAGAAGAACTAAGGATACGTTCCTAATATATGGAGGTGAGGAAGAGTTAAGTGTAAAAGGTTACACTGATGCCAGCTTCCAAACTGACAAGGACGATTCTCGATCGCAATCAGGATTTGTGTTTTGCCTTAATGGTGGTGCTGTGAGCTAGAAGAGTTCAAAGCAAAGTACAGTAGCCGATTCTACAACAGAGGCTGAGTATATTGCAGCCAGTGAGGCAGCAAAAGAAGCGGTTTGGATCAAGAAGTTCATTACTGGACTAGGGGTTGTGCCTAGCATATCAGATGCTATAGAACTCCGATGTGATAACAATGGAGCTATTGCACAAGCTAAAGAACCCAGATCTCACCAGTGATCCAAACATATACTTAGGCGCTATCATCTTATTCGAGAGATTATCGATCGAGGAGATGTTGAGATATGTAGAGTACCTACAGATGATAACATTGTCGATCCTTGACCAAGCCTCCGACACGCCAGGAGAAGCATGATCGTCACACTAAGTCTCTTGGTATTAGATATATGATTGATTGGTCTTAGTGCTAGTGGGAGATTGTAAGAGTATGCCCAAATATCAATCATGAGATGGTTGTAATAACATACTTGATTTACCATGTTTATTAATATAAAGCGTTGTCATTATTATTTCAGTTTTTCCTTACGTGTACAAATAAACTATTTTATAATAATGTCCCGAGAATAATATGATTATTCTTAAAATATCCTTAGTCAAGTATTATTGTTGACTAGGACAACAATAATGCATTAAGACTAACATGTAGTTGATTGATGATAAAGAGTTATCATTGATATGGAGTGTCAAAATCAATGCATGAATATGTGTGTTAGAGAACAACATATTGGATGACCGCTATGAGTATGTTTCTTGGATTATTATGTAATTGTCACAACATTACTCATAGTGATTAATATGTATATGATCCTTAGACTTGAGATAATCATTATCCCAACATCGTGAGTCGATATTTTGATACGATCAAACGTATAATCAGAATCGGTTGTTCTATAAAGGCGATGTTGGATATATCACAATCAATGTAGAGGGATATTGTTGATCAATATAGATAAGTCCCTCCCACATAATGGGAGTAATATCTTAGGCCACTTGATTGAGTGAGACTAGAAATGCATGGCCATGCTCAAATAAGTTGACATGAGATGTCATACTAATTTGTATATCATAGTCTACTCAAGATATCAAGAAACATGGGATGGACTATACAAGTGTGACTATTCCATGACTTGTATCTATTCCGAGATAAAGGACTTAAGGATTAATGCATGAAAAGTTAATCACAAAAGTTATGTCGAATCATGACTTCTTGTATCTTAGGTAGCAATGATGCATTGCTAGATGCCACTCATTGTTTGTGACATTAGAATCGTTCTAGTATTACTACTAACGTTACAAGAACCTCTGTGGTCACACCCTATGGTTGAAATGAACGGAATGAAACATAGTTGGTATTGTGTTTGATTGTCACATGAATTTAATTAATTAAAGAATTAATTTAATTCGCAATCAAATATTGAATATATTATATGTACAAGGATGTTGTACACATAATGAGAATTAATATATGAATTTGGTTCAGATATAAATTTAAATAAATATAGTTTACGAAATCCATGTTATAATTAATGTAATTATAACTTTTGGGTATAATTAATGTAATTATAATTTTAGGTTAAAACATTATTATATTTATTTAATTTTATTATTCATAAATGATATCTTGATTATAAAAGGGTAATAAGTGAAGAAAACCCTAAGAATTTTGCTTAAAAAGGTCTAGCACCGTCAAGCAAAACACCTCTCTAAAAATAGTTTTTGGAGATTTACGCTGCTCATAGTCAAACCGGTGGATTACGAGAGGCCGACATCGTAAAGGTTGTGGCTTGGTTCGACAAGAGATCGATATCTTGTCGCCGAGGCGTCGCTATCTACTCGATTGAAACTTTGGTAATTTGAAACCTTTATTTCACCCCGATTCGTTCTCACACATGGATTCATGGTTTGGATCGCCGGGATTAATTTTATTTCGCTGCGCCTTGGGGGTGCCGGCGTTCCAACAGGCTCATCACTGCTTCCTGATAAGTCTTAGGCTCAGCTTGATCCATAAGTAGAATATCACCATGTATTGTAATGAGAAGTCCATATCTCTCAGGTACATGGCGCTCTCTTAAACATCTTCACGGTAGTTGTGTTTCTAAAATAGTTGATTGTTCTGCAACAATTTGTGGAACCTGCTGTTGTTCAATCTCTAGTTCAGTGGTCTGTTATTGTTCTCAAATTTCTTTGAGTTCTATTCTTCTAACACTTCCTTTTCTAGAGACAAACTCTATTTCAAGGAAGACTCTTGTCCGAGCAACAAACATTTTGTTCTTGGTAAGATTGAAGAAATAATATCCTTTAGTTTCCTTAGGATATCCCATAAAGATGCACTTTGAGATTTAGGTTCGAGCTTAGTAGACGTCTGACATTTAACATAAGCTTCAAAACTCCAAATCTTCATGAAAGGCATACTAGGAAACTTACCAGTCCACATCTCATATGGTGTTTTTTAAACCAATTTAGATGGAACACGATTCAGTGTTAAAGTAGTTGTTTCAAGTGCATGTCCCCAGAAAGAAGTAGGAAGATAAACATGACTCATTATTGATCAAACCATGTCTAACAGTGTTCGATTTCTCCTTTTCGAAGTTCCATTCCATTGTGGAGTACTAGGAGGTGTAAGGTTTGAGGCAATCCCACATTCCTTCAAAAATTCGTCAAACTCTAAGCTTAAGTACTCTTCTCCTCGATCTAATTAATGTGCCTTAATAATTTTACCTAGTTGGTTTTGTACTTCATTTTTAAATTCCTTGAACTTTTCCAGGCCTTCAAATTTATGGCATATAAGATAAATATACCCAATTGTTCAAAAATAAAAGAGTCCAAAATTCCATTTTTTGGAGCTTTGATATGTGTTTCTCACTTATATAGCCCAATCGATAATGCCAAAGGTAAGTTTGGTTAGAGTCATTTATTTTTTATCTTTTAGTTTTTATGTTATAAATGAGTCTATCTTGATCTAAAATGTAGAGGTCATTTGTTAATTGTGCCGAACCATAGAAAACATTATTGAGATAAACTGAACAACAATTATTCTTTATAATTATCTCAAAACCATTTTTTTCTAAACAAGAAATTGAAATAATGTTTCTAATCAAAGTAGGTAGAAAATAACAATCCTTCAAAATTAAATCAAATCCACTAGGCAATGATAAAATATGTGTTCCTACAGCTAATGTTGCAACTCTTGCTCCATTCTAACTCGTAAGTCCACATCTCCATTAGAAAATTTCCATCTCCTTTGTAGTCCCTGTACAGAGGTATAAATATGAGAACCAAAACCGGTATCTAATACCCATGAAGTAGATGTAGATAAATTAATATCAATAACATAAATACCTAAAGTGGACGCTCTATTTTCCTTTGCCAAATTGACCTCTTCAAGATAGGCTAGGCAGTTCCTCTTCCCGTGTCAAGTCTTACCACAATAGAAACATTTTTCTTCCTTAGCAACTTCTCCTGTAGGTTTCAATTTAGCTTTTCCTTTATTGGGTTTGGCATTGGAAATTGTCCTTGGGCTTTGCCTTAGCCTTTCCTTTGCCCTTTTCCTTGCGGACCATCAGAATGGGTTTAGGCCCAACCTTTTTCATGTTACTTTCAACAGTTCGTAACATGTTGAGTAACTGTGAAAAAGTCTTGTTAATCTCATTCATGTTGAAATTAAGGATAATTTGGGTAAAACTAATCGGCAATGATTGCAGGATGACATTGGTGACCAACTCCACACCTAGAAGGAATCCTAGTTTTTCAAGTATTTCAATATAGCCTATCATCTTAAGAATGTGAGTTCCCATAGGAGATCCCTCTACCATTGTGCATCGAAATAGAACTTTAGAGGTCTTGTACCTTTCTTAACGTGCTTGCCTCTCATATAATTCCTTAAGATGTTAGATCATATTATAGACAACCATATCGTTATGTTACTTTTGAAGCTCAAGGGTCACGGTGGCAAGCATTAGACACCCTATGTCTAACATGTCATCAAGATGCTTCTTATAAGTATCCTTGACAGCTTTAGAGGCATTAGCTATTGCTTCATTAGGAACAACTTCTTCAATGACATAATTTTTGTTCTTATTTGTGGACAATTCTCAAGTTACGAAACCAGTCAAGGAAGTTCAAGCCATTTAACTTGTCCTCTTCAAGGATAGATCACATTGATAAAGAGTTTGTGTTGTTTGTCATAATAAATATATAATAATGCTTATGAGTAAATTTATCAAGTTTGTTATCAACATTTAAAAGGACTTCATCAAAATATGCTCCCACTATTTTATTCAAAATTAATAACCCTCTTATATTAATTTTAGAAAATCCTTTCCCTAAAGTTTTATAGTGGGTAAAGATCCATATTTCACCTCCTCTTAAGTCTGCTTTGGATTTTTTCTCAAGATTATGGTTATTTAGGTAAGCAACACTTGCTAATTACATCCTATGTAACTATTTATTTGGTGAACAAATCTTGTTCCAATCATCTCATGAATATCCAAATATTCTTGCCTCTAGGTTTCTAATCCTATTAGACTAATCGAGTTAAGTTATTAACCAATATTATAACTAACAAATATCACTTGCTTATTCTTCGCATTTAACCAAGATAGATACAAGTACTTCACTTTAGTAGAAACCATGTTGTATCGATGGAGGCTTTGATGAGGGTAAATATTAGAAGGCAACCTTAACTTAATATTTTATTGAGGGTTTTTAAATAATTTCATTTCACCATTAAAGTTCAACTTTAGTCCATTTTAGTTATTTACTAAAGTTGATTGTATCAATAAACTACAACATACATGCTAACATATCATCATTGTATCACAAACATGAATAATAAAAAGCTTAAATAAATGCAATAGTTATAACCCATAAAACTAATGTGGCCCCTCCCAAGCCAACGAGAGAATCGAAAGGAATCCTAAGGGTGTAAGTTGCTTTACAAACTTCAACTCCTCTAGTCCGTAGTAGCTCATTCAATTTACAATTATAGAAACTCATTTTACATACGAGGAAGTGGGATGAGAAGAGAAATACAAGTGAAAAATATATAGGCATGACATGTAGGCTATATTTATAAAATTACAACCTTTGTAAATTATAAATTAAATAGGCTATTGGGCTATAACCATACATTTCAAATAATGTGCATATCAACCATAGGAAAAAACATATAATATGTATTTATTTAATTGGTTGTTAATGTAAAATACTAAATTGTCCCTACAATTAATTTCTCCTACGCAAAGGGGTAAAGAGGCGGAGCCTCCTGCTGGGTGTCCCACTTCCCAGATAGTAGGCGACGGTGCTGCTATCCATTGGCCGGAAGACCCCAGCAAAATGTAAGAAACTGCACTTAGATCTTTGTGGAAAAAAACATCACCGATTTATCAAAAACAAAATATTTTCAAAATCAAATATTTCCAAACTTTCGATCTATTAGTGTTCTTACTAGAACAAATTTTGTTCCTTATTTTCGAATGTTACCAGGAAGTTAACTATTAACTTTGAATAATGAAAATCCTATCTCCCCAAAATAGATTTGTTAACTTAAAAATAATATATTAGATCCAATAGGCATTAAAATCAATGATTAACACTTAATCACAGATTGAGAGAAACAAGTTATCACATGTGTTAAACAAATTACATACATAGTTTATTAAACGGATTACATGTATCAAATATACATAAAACAGATCGAGTAAAACAAATCATACATGTATCTCATACAATTTCATCAACCAATAATTTTAATCTTGAACCCGTATCATACTAGTGGCTATGATACCATTGTTGGGACAGTCGATATGCCCCGTGGCTCAACGAAAAATTTATTTCAGTGATCTTTATCCATGGATCCATGTACGAGGAACGAATCAAGTTGAAACAAGGGTAAAAAAAATACCTTTCAAAAATGATAAATGATGAATGATGTTGTTGATAGGACCCCTTTTAGAGATGTCAATTCCAAGCTGCAACAATAACGTCTCAGCCTTTACATAATCCACCCAGTCAAGGAATGAACAACAAAATTCTCTTGAACTTTTTCAGAGAGAGTTTTTCAAGAATGGTTGCTAGACCTTTTTAATTTATGTTTTCTTGGTAACCCTAACATGCTAAGGAACTAATTTCCTTATTTTTTTTTTTTTGGAATTTGATATCATATAAATAGGATTATTCCCTTATTATTAGAGAAACAATGGAAAGTCAGGAAAAAGATTATATTCTTTCCAAAAGAATATCACTTTTCATGTCCTTTTATATTTTGACTGAACTTATTATAATTGTTTATATTAATATTTTCAGTAAAATATATAATTAATATTTTGTATGAATCAAATTCATATAATAATTTTATCTATGTTCTCTATTTGTGTAAAACAATTTTTTCATATAATGTGTTTAATATTTAACTATCAAATTAAATTAATTCAACAATTAATTTAATTCATGTGATAACTAAATAAAATACCAAATGTATTTGGATTCCGTTTGCTTCAACTATAGGGTGTGACCCTATAGGCTCTTATGATGTTGGTAGTAATACTAGAACATTTCTAATATTACAAGCAATGAGTGGCATATGGCAATGCATCATTTCTACCCAAGTTACAAGAAGTCATAATTTGACATAACGTTTCTGTGATAATCTTTTCATGTATTATATCATTTTATCCTTAATATCTAGATTAGACACAAGTCATGGAATAGTCACACTTGTATAGTCCAATATCATATTTCTTGATTTTCTGAGTAAACTACAATAAACAAATAAGTGTGATATCTCATATCAACTTATTCAAGCATGGTCATGCATTTCTAGTCTCACCCCATCAAGAAGCCTAAGATATTGCTCCCATTATGTAGGAAGGATTATCTTGATCAACCATATCTCACTACATGGATTGTGGTATATCCAACATCAGTCTTTATAGCACAACATATTATGGTATACGTTTGATTGTATCAAAATATACGACTCACGATGTTGGGACAATGATGATCTCAAGTTTGAGGATAATATACATAGTTACCACTATGAGTAATATTTACGAATATTACATAATAATCCAAGAAACATACTCATGGCAGGTCAGTCCAATATGTTATTCTCGAACACATACTCATGTATTGATTTTAACATCCCTATGTCAATGATAACACTTTATCATCAATCAACAACACATTAGTCTAATGCATTATCATTGTCTAAGCCTACAATAATACTCGACTAAAGACCTTTTTAAGAATAATCATATTATTCTTAGGACTTTATTATTAATCAGTTTTTTTATACACATAGAAAAAGAAACTGAAATAACAATTGCAATGCCTTATATTAACAAACAAAGTAAAACAAGTATGTGATTACAATCAGCAAATGATTGGTTTTTAGGCATACTCTAACATAGACTTGGTTCGTAAATTAGAAGAGAAGGTGTTAATCATCAAGAACCACTTAAAGATTGCTCAAGATTGCTAGAAAACATACACGAATAGAAAAAGGAAAGATGCATCCTATGAAGTTGGTGACAAGGTGTTTCTCAGGGTCTCACCCTAGAAAAAGATAATTTGTTTTGGGTTAAAAGGGATACTTAGCCCAAGATTCATCGGACCTTATGAGATTTTGGAGTGCATAGGATCAGTGGTATATTGTTTAGCACTTCCACTAGAATTTTCCAAGATTCACAATATGTTCTATGTGTCGATGTTGTGAAGGTATCGCCTCAGATCCAAACCATGTTGTACAATTAGAGGAATTAGAGGTGGAGTCTAACTTGTCATATGAAGAAGAGCATGTCTATATCTTGGATAAAAATATCAAGACACTAAGGAATAAGAAAATTACCATAGTAAAAGTGTTGTAGAGGAACCACAAAGTTGAAGAGGCTACGTGTGAAAGAGAAAGCACAATGAGAAAGTAGTATCCTTATCTCTTTGTAGGTAATCAATTTTGGGGACAAATTTTTTTAAGGTTGGAGGAGTTATCACACCCTCACTTGGCGAGCTGGTATTGTTTGAGGAGATTGTAACACCCCTTACCCGTATTCGACACCTGAACCGGTACGGGGCATTACCGTACTTAACTTGCTTAATCGTACAACATTGATTCATAAAAATTTCATTTCAAATTAAAAACTTTTCATTCAAGACCTTATCGTCCTTATTATAGGTCTACGAGACCCTAAACTTGTACTTGGAATGATTTGGGACCAAACCGAAAAATTTTGAACATTTAGACAAATTTGACATAAAATAGTTCCACATGCCCGTGTGAAGGTAGGAACACGCTTGTGTGGTATATCACATGCTCGTGTTCCACACCTGTGTGGATTTATTTTTCAATTCAAACCTACAAGGGTTTTTACATCCGAACACATGCCCGTGCCCCTAGCCTGTATGCAAAAACCTTGGCATTCTATTTATGATGTCATCACCTCAATAAGGTCACAAGGCCAAGGTACATGCCCATGTCTTAGGCTGTGTCCCCACACGGTTGAGACACACGGCTTGTAACAGCTTGACCTAGGGCCTAGTCAGAATAGTGGTACGAGACCACAAATTCAAAATAGAAACATGAGTTTTATGATTTCTATGAGGCTTATGAGGTGATTTCATGATTGTGTGAAAATCTCAAGAAGAAATGTTATTAATTAGTGAATACATTGTCCATTAGGATTGAATTGCAAAGATTAGAAAATATAAGATTTGTAACATCCTTAAAATGGGGTTCTGCGTTTTGCTTGGGTTGCATGTGATGAATTGTCTATAATGTTCATTTAACATGTTTTGGGGGTCTAGTTATAACCCTAAGTTAGGCTTGAGTTAGGGCTAAGAATTTTGGTTTGGCATTTAAGGAAATGGAGCTAAGGGAGAAAGGGGTTAAGAGATTTTATTGGGGAAGTTTGACACAAGTAATCAATGGGAAAAGTGGCAAGGAGGGGCCACTAGGGTGTCAGAGGAGTGACGCCACAGGGATCAAGGAGAACCTTGGTTTGAGCTGCAGAAATCACTCTCTGCTTATTCATTTTTGACGCCACAAGCATGAAAGAGGAGTGATCAGGAGGGACTCTCTTGAATGGATGAGGATGTGAACATCAGATTTGAATTGGATGGATGAATCTTATCAAACTCATGTGGGTAGAGTTGGCCTAACAGTGGACTGTGGGCAAGGGGGGCTATTAGTTTTGGGGAGCTTTTGGTATAGCCGAATGTCCCTCTAAGCTCATTAGTGTTATTTCTTTTTCTCTCAAAGTACTTAGCCGAAATCTTCATCTCCCTCATCTCTCACTTTTTCTTCCTATTTTGCTCAAAGCCGAAAACACCCTAGCCAAACGCTTTTCACCTATCTTCTCTCTTCTCTTCACCATCTTTCTCGAATCAAACCACCACTCAAGCCGAATATTGATCCCATCTTTCCCATCTTTTCTATTTTATTTTGAAAGCCGAAAGCTTGTTGTTTCTCTTTCGATTTTATCAAGTACCTTGGCCAAATACTTGGCTCATAAATCTCTCTCTTCTTGTGATTTCTCTTCATTATCTTAAGTGCCGGAATCAAGTTTGCTTTTGGGGACATAGCTGAATCTTCTGGTAAAGGATATCTTCTTTTCTTCTTGACCGATTTGAGTAATGCCGAACCTCTTCTGTCTTTCTTTTGATATTTCTTCAATTGTGGTAATCGAGATCTTAACTTATTATTGTCCTATGTGGTAGCCAAAACCCTTAACACCAATAGGGGGTGCCGATTTGTGGTGTTTAAAGGCCAAAGCAGTCATCAAGGTAAGGGACGACAAACTTATTTGGTATCGGGATTTATGTTTTGGCCGAATGGCCTTTGGATTCTTAATGGTGTGTTAAAACCGATTGTAGGGAGGAGTATAGCCAAACGCAGTGAATCTCTGGGATTTGGTAGGAAACCAAATCGACACTAAAGTAAGGAATTAACCCTGCTCGATTCATCTTTCGGGATTTTGGGAATAAGCCGAATGGCTTAAAATCTAAAGTGTGGTATTGGCTGATTGTAGGAGCATTGAGGACATACATTTCGAGATCTCGTAGTATCGCATAGTTTCGGGTTTCGCGTATAGTCAGGTGTGTAAACGCTTACACACTTTATTAGTTTAATGATGCTTATTATGTTACTATATAACCCTTGGTATTAGTGACTTTGTCTTGCGGGCATAAGCTTGGATTCCAGGTAAGTCCCTGTTATGTGAGCCTTGGTATACATCATCGTGATCTGTGAAATGCTATGGTATATGTTATTTACATGATTATTCGATATTATGACACGTATGTTATGAACATGATGATGGGTTTGATGAGAGGAGGGGGAATGATTTATTTTGGACTGTCACCAGTGGTTTTGACCACACGACGGGTTGGCCCCGTCTTGATATTATATTTTGTGACTAAGTCCCAGTGGTTTTGACCACTAGTGGTTTTGACCACATATCGATTTGTGACTCATCCCAGTGGTTTGGTACCATAGTGGGTTGGCCCCACGAGATTATTTATGGGATTGTCATCAGTGGTTTTGACCACACGATGGGTTGGCCCTATCACTTGATTTGTGACTTCGGTCATCAGTAGTTTTGGCCACACCGATATACTGTGACTACGGTCACCAGTGATTTTGACCACACGGGGTAGTTAAAGGTGTTTGGATGCAACGTTATGGGTTGCATGTTTTGCATGGTTTGCATGTTTTTACTGATAACTTGTGTAAGTGAATTCACTATCGGGTTGGGGATTTACACACTGAGTCTTGGTGACTCACTCCTTCCCTTATATTTTGCAGGTGAATAGACTGCGGAGATGGAGCCGGGAGGACTCGAGGCGGCCATGCATGTTTGTTGGATTATGGTTTCTTTTAATTACTTTTTAAATTTTAAATTTCATTTTTCGGGTTATGTAATAAGGCTGCTAAGATTTATTTTTTTGGTTTCATTTTATTATTGCTATTATTTTAACTATGTGGGATAAATGATTTTAATAATTAACCGGCAGAACGCAATGTTTTTAAAACTATAACTCATTCGTTTTTCATTAAAGCGTTGCCATCAGGTAACATCACTTAAATTATGATAACAAAGATAACTTGAAAGTTTTCTAAAAACTTGCAACAATAATTCTACTTGAAGCATGGATTTCCAAAAAGGGGTTTTCTAAAGAAAATTATCCGATAAACTTTCGTTTTCAAAAGGTTTTCACTCCGTGACATGCCAGATCCAGTTGGGGTGTGCTGACTGGGTTTGGGGTGTTACAATTTTGGTATCAGAGCCATGTTCAAAGGCTCGGCTGTGGGCCCAAGGCCCAGAACGTTTTAAAGTAAGGTTTTTAAATGTTCTTGGTTGGAAATACATGGGTTAAACAGCATGGCACCGAGTCTCCGGCACCAATCCACCCAGATAAGTACTTCTGACTGTTGTGTGATTTATATGTGGGGGAAATGGGTATTTTGGGATTGTAGATTAGTAAAATAGGAATTATTGAACCCTAGGAATAGCTTACCCCAACTCAATTACATAAGACTTAATGATCCACTAACAAACCTGTGAGTACGTCATTGAGCCAAAGGTGTGGTAACTGCTGTGCGCATGTCTACGAGTGGATTCAGGGAGGAGCTTGGTATTTAAGCAGTCCTAGTGACTCACCTCCTCTTCACCCGAATCCTACCTGGTGCATAGTGACAGTTCACCCCAGCTAAGATGACTTATTCATAGGTTAAACTTCATAACTAAAACCCGAAAGGGACCAACCGTTTTGTTTTGAAACGCCTTAAAACCTTGGTTTTGAAATGTTCACAGTAATCTTGATTTAAGAAATGACTAAAATACCCCGATTTGAAGAAAAAGACCAAATTACCCCTGACTTGTAAAATTACCAAAATGCCCTCAGTAAGGGAAAATTGCCGAAGTACCCTCAAACTGAAAATATTCAAAGTACCCTTACTTTGTAAAATCAACTTGAACAATATTTTGAAAAGAAATTTTTCAAAAATACCCCTGGATTATGAAAAATTATGAAAATACCCCTGGTTTATAAAATTACCAAAATGCCCCGATTTTTGGAATTTTTGAAATATCTGTGATTTGTAAAGGTTTACAAATTAACTCTGTTTTATTGCTAAAATACCCCAATAGGTTAAATCATAGAAATACCCTCGGGTAGTGAAATGACGAGAATACCCCTACTCGTGGAATGAGGGTAGGGAATTGAAATGAAAACTGTGCGATGATCGAAAGAACCACTACCAAATTACTTTTCATAAAACTTATTCGTGGGTAATAAGTGGAACAGAAGCTAATTCATAAAAATTTCTTAAACAGATAAATCGTGGTTTAGATATGAGTACTATGGGACGTGGTCGGAATGTGCGAGGATGCGATAGAGGTAGAATGACCGTATCGGAACCGGTCAGGTCTGGACAAGGGTTAGAAAATGAGATAGCCCCACCATCAGCTGCTGGCATTGAGTATCAGGATCAGACAGGGGATGATGCAGTGTCACAGGCGATGCTGCGAGTGCTTGAAAGAGTGGCTGGAGCAGGTGGAGGTACAAGAGCTCAAAAATCCGTATCTGAACGACTTTGAGCCAATGGAGCCGAGGTATTCTGAGGTGTTTCTGGTGTGGCTCCCAATACGGCTGAGTATTGGTTGGAAGCGACGGAACGAATCATGGATGATCTGGACTTGACTGTTGAGGAAAAACTGAAAGGGATAGTGTCGCTTCTCCGGGATGAGTCGTACCAGTGGTGGCTCATGGTTTGGGATAGTGCAAGATGGATGGCCTTACTTGGGACTATTTTAAGGTAGCTTATCAGAAGAAATATGTGGGGTCTAGCTACATTGATGCGCAAAAGAAGGCATTTCTAAGGCTAGTTCAGGGGAATAAATCTGTATTGGAGTACGAGGTAAAATTTTTAAGGCTGAGCCGATATGCTCGGGGCATTATAGCTACGGAGCATAAATGGTGTGTTAGATTCAAGGATGGATTAAGGGACGATTTGAGGCTGCTGATTGCTCCACAGCAGGAGAGAGAGTTTGCGGTCTTAGTAGAAAAGGCCAAAGTTGCTGAGGAGGTGAAACAGTCGGTGAGACGGAATCAGGACTGGGGATGGAATAAATGGAATGCTGGATCATCTGTGTCTAGTAGGAATCAGCAGAAACGGGGTAGATATAGTGGGCCGAATCAAGCTGCTAGGCCTACTACAGATAATACTCAATGGCCGCCACGATGTGTTCGGTGTGGAAAGTCTCACACGGGGGAATGCTGGACTGAAAACAGAGAATGTTTTGAGTGTGGGTCGATGGAACACCGAGTGAGGGTTTGTCCAAAGCGATCAGCTAGGTTGCAGTCTGGGGATCAGAACCGTACTCAAAATAGGAGGGATGGTCAGTAGCCATAGAGGGGCCGTGGTGCTGTTAGGGGAGGTAATGGCTCTGGGAGAGGCCGTGGAGCATTGGGAAGAGGTGCAGGTGGTACGGAGGCTAGATAGCCTGGGTTAGTCTACGCAGTGAGGCATCGAGAGGAGGGTGACGAATCAGACGTCATAACTGGTACGTTCTTGATCTTTGGATTTCCTTACAATGCTTTAATAGATGTGGGTTCGACGCACTCATACGTAGCCAGTAGCATAGTGGAAACTATAAATTTAGACTTTGAGATTACTTCTAGGAAGATGACTGTGATAAGCCCTTTAGGTCATTCTATAGAAGTAAGTAAACTATATAGGGATGTACCTCTAGAACTTTAAGGGGTCGTGTTTTTGGCTGATTTGATGGAACTGCCATTTGGGGAGTTTGATCTAATTCTCGGGATGGATTGGCTGGTGAAGTACCAGGCCAGTTTGGATTGTGCGGCTAAGCACATGGGGTTGTGGACAATGGAAGGTGAGGAGGTGGTGATGATAGGTAATAGGAGGGAGTACTTGTCGAATGTGGTCTTTGCACTGAAGGCGGATAAAATGATCAGAAAGGGCTGTAAAGCATTTTTGGTTTGGGTATGTGCCTTGGAGGCCAAGGAGTTAGCATGGAGAATGTTCGAATAGTGAAGGAATTCGATGATGTATTCCTAGAAGAACTTCGGGTTTGCCTCCAGATCGGAAGTTGAATTTGGTATAGACTTGTTACCAGAAACTGCGCCAGTGTCTATAGCCCCTTATAGGATGGCGTCGAAGGAATTGGTAGAGCTGAAGGCCCAAATTTAGGAGTTGTTGGACCGAGGTTTTATCCGACCGAATATATCTCCTTGAAGAGCACCTATGCTCTTTGTTAAGAAGAAGTATGGTACAATGCGAATGTGTATAGACTACCGCCAGCTGAACAAGTTGACGATCAAAAACAAGTATCCGTTGCCCCGGATTGATGACTTGTTTGATCAACTTAAGGGTGCTTCAGTTTTCTCGAAGATAGATCTCAGGTCAGGGTACCATCAACTCAAAGTGAAAGAGGTTGATGTTCATAAGATGACATTCCGTACTCGGTATGGGCACTATGAGTTTCTAGAAATGCCGCTTGGGTTAACTAATGCACCGGTAACATTCATGGACTTGATGAATCGGGTGTTCCAGCAGTACTTGGACCAGTTTGTCTTGGTATTCATAGATGACATATTGGTGTACTCCAAGACTGAGGAGGATCATGATGCACACTTGCGGGTGTGCAAATTCTGAGGGAGAACCAACTCTTTGCCAAGTTCAGTAAGTGTGAATTTTGGCTTAGGGAAGTAACTTTCTTAGGTCACGTAGTGTCCGCTGAAGGGATTAGAGTGGACCCTCGCAAGATTGAGGCGGTGTTGGATTAGAAATTGCCTAGGTCGGTGGTTGAAATTCAGAGTTTTCTAGGTCTAGCGGGGTATTACTGGTGATTTGTGGAAGGATTTTCTCTGATCGCGGCACCATTGACCAAGCTGTTGAGGAAAGGAGTTCTATTTGTGTGGACGGAGAAACAACAGGAAAGTTTTGACAAGTTGAGGAAGATTTTGACGGAAGCTCCGATTCTGGTACAGCC
The DNA here is from genome assembly GCA_025506655.1 of Gossypium rotundifolium. NCBI lineage: Eukaryota > Viridiplantae > Streptophyta > Magnoliopsida > Malvales > Malvaceae > Gossypium > Gossypium rotundifolium. Next base: position 107,859,302 of record CP106727.1, on the reverse strand, counting down.
TGAGGCAGGAAAGGTATTCACGGTCTACTGTGATGCATCACATACTGGTTTGGGATGTGTGCTGATGCAGGAAGGGAAAGTAGTAGTGTACGCGTCTCGACAGCTGGGATCGCATGAGGGTAACTACCCGACACATGACTTAGAGTTGGTTGCGGTGGTTTTTGCCTTGAAAATTTAGAGGCATTATCTGTACGGAGAGAAGTCGATGGTCTACACAGATCACAAGAGTCTGAAGTATCTTCTAACTCAGAAAGATTTGAACTTGAGACAACATAGATGGATTGAGTTGTTGAAGGACTACGATTGCTCGATTAAGTATCATCCAGGCAAGGCTAACGTAGTAGCTGATGCATTGAGCTGAAAGGTGGTAGCAGACTTACGAGCGATGTTTGCCCACCTTAGTCTGTATGACGATGGGGGTTTGTTGGCAGAATTGCAAGTAAAGCCAACTTGGGTGGAATAGATCAAAGAGAAACAGTTAGTGGATGAGGGTTTGAATGCTCGAAAGTTACAAGTACAGAATAATGGGTTGGGAGGATATAGCTTGACTCACGATGGAGTACTGTGTTTCCAAGGGAGAGCTTGTATGTCAAGGACGTGGAGTTGAGGCAGAGGATTCTTCAGGATGCACATAGCAGCCCATACGCGATACATCCCAGAGGTAGCAAGATGTACAGGGATTTGAGAAAGTAGTTCTGGTGGCCAGGGTTGCAGTGGGAAGTGACTGAGTTTGTGGGAAAATGTCTGACGTGTCAGCAGGTCAAAACTGAGCATCAGTTACCGTCAGGTTTACTTCAACCGGTGAGGATTCCTCAGTGGAAGTGGGAAAGGATTACCATGGACTTTGTTAGTGGGCTACCCCTCACGCCTAGGAAAAAGGACTTAGTCTAGGTGATTGTGGATCATCTGACCAAATCAGCTCACTTCATACCCGTGAGGGTTGATTATTCACTCCAGAAGTTAGCCAAGTTATATGTGGCCGAGATAGTAAGGTTGCATGGGGTGCCAGTGTCAATCATCTCGGATAGGGATCCTAGGTTCACATCGAGGTTCTGGAGGGCTTTGCATCAACCTTTGGGCACGAGGTTGGATTTCAGCACAGCTTTTCACCTGTAGTCTGATGGACAGTCTGAAAGGGTGATTCAGATTTTAGAGGATATGCTAAGGGGCTATGTTCTGGATTTCAGTGGTAGTTGGGAGGAGTATCTACCATTGGCGGAATTCGCTTATAACAATAGTTATCAAGCGAGTATCCAGATGGCACCATATGAGGCACTGTATGGACGGAAGTGTCGTACTCTTACGTGCTAGATAGAGTTGGGTGAACGGCATGTTTTGGGTTTGGAGTTGGTGGCCAAAAATGAGGATAAGGTTAAGGTGATTCGGGCTCGTCTCAAGGAAGCATCGGATAGGTAGAAGTCTTACACCGATCTTAAACGCAGAGATATAGAGTATGCAGTAGGTGATAAGGTTTTTCTAAAGGTATCGCCATGGAAGAAGGTGCTAAGATTTGGACGGAAAGGGAAGCAAGCCCTAGGTTTATCGGGCCGTACACGGTGTTGAAACGAGTAGGACCGATAGCTTATCAGCTCGAGCTGCCAGCAGAGTTAAGTTAGATTCACGATGTTTTCCATGTTTCGATGCTTAGGCACTATCGATCTGATCCGTCACACGTGGTACCAGTTGCAAAAATTGAGGTAAGCTCGGACTGGTCTTTTGAGGAGGAGCCGGTACAAATCTTGGATCGGGATGTCAAAGTTCTACGTAGGAAATCAGTACCCCTGGTAAAGGTATTATGGTAGAACCATGGTACGGAGGAGGCCACGTGGGAACCCGAGGATGTGATGAGGCAGCAATACCTTCAACTCTTCTGATCAGGTAATTTCGAGGCCGAAATTATTTTTAAGGGGGTAGAACTGTAACATCCTTAAAATGGGGTTCTGCGTTTTGCTTGTGTTGCATGTGATGAATTGTCTATAATGTTCATTTAACATGTTTTGGGGGTCTAGTTATAACCCTAAGTTAGGCCTGAGTTAGGGCTAAGAATTTTGTTTTGGCATTTAAGTAAATGGAGCTAAGGGAGAAAGGGCTTAAGAGATTTTATTGGGGAAGTTTGATGAAGTAATCAATGGGAAAAGTGGCAAGGAGGCGCAACTAGGGTGTCGAGGAGGACGCCATTGTGGATCAAGGAGAACCTTGGTTCGAGTGCAGTAAATCCTCTCTCGCTTATTCATTTTTGACGCCACAAGCATGAAAGAGGAGTGCTCAGGAGGGACTCTCTTAAGTGGATGAGGATGTGAACATCAGATTTGAATTGGATGGATGAATCTTATCAAACTCATGTGGGTAGAGTTGGCCGGATAGTGGACTGTGGGCAAGGGGGGCTATCGGTTTTGGGGAGCTTTTGGTAAAGCCGAATGTCCCTCTAAGCTCATTAGTGTTATTTCTTTTTCTCTCAAAGTACTTAGCTGAAATCTTCATCTCCCTCATCTCTCTCTTTTTCATCCTATTTTGCTCAAAGCCGAAAACACCATAGCCGAACCCTTTTCACCTATCTTCTCTCTTCTCTTCACTATCTTTCTCGAATCAAACCACCACTCAAGTCGAATCTTGATCCCATCTTTCCCATCTTTTCTATTTTATTTCGAAAGCTGAAAGCTTGTTGTTTCTCTTTCGATTTTATCAAGTACCTTGGCCGAATACTTGGCTCATAAATCTCTCTCTTCTTATGATTTCTCTTCATTATCTTAAGTGCCGGAATCAAGTTTGCTTTTGGGGACATAACCGAATCTTCTGGTAAGGGATCTCTTCTTTTCTTCTTGACCGATTTGAGTAATGCTGAACCTCTTCTGTCTTTCTTTTGATATTTCTTCAATTGTGGTAATCGAGATCTTAACTTATTATTGTCCCATGTGGTAGACGAAACCCTTAACACCAATAGAGGGTGCCGATCTGTGGTGTTTAAAGGCCAAAGCAGTCATCAAGGTAAGGGACGACAAACTTATTTAGTATCGGGATTTATGTTTTGGCCGAATGGCCTTTGGATTCTTAATGGTGTGTTAAAACTGATTGTAGGGAGGAGTATAGCCAAACGCAGCGAATCTCTGGGATTTGGTAGGAAACCAAATCAGCACTAAGGTATGGAATTAACCCCTGTGATTCATCCTTCGGGATTTTGGGAATAAGCCAAATGGCTTAAAATCTAAAGGGTGGTATTGGCCGATTGTAGGAGCAGTGAGGACATACGTTTTGGGATCTCGTAGTATCGCATAGTTTCAGGTTTCACGTATAGTCAGGTGTGTAAACGCTTACACACTTTATTAGTTTAATGATGCTTATTATGTTACTATATAACCCTTGGTATTAGTGACTTTGTCTTGTGGGCATAAGCTTGGATTCCAGTTAAGTCCCTGTTATGTGAGCCTTGGTATACATCATCGTGATCTGTGAAATGCTATGGTATATGTTATTTGCATGATCATTCGATATTATGACACGTATGTTATGAACATGATGATGGGTTTGATGAAAGGAGGGGGAATGATTTATTTTGGACTGTCACCAGTGGTTTTGACCACACGACGGGTTGGCCCCTTCTTGATATTATATTTTGTGACTATGTCCCAGTGGTTTTGACCACTATTGGTTTTGACCACATATCGATTTGTGACTCGTCCCAGTGGTTTGGTACCACAGTGGGTTGGCCCCACGAGATTATTTATGGGATTGTCATCAGTGGTTTTGACTACACGATGGGTTGGCCCCATCACTTGATTTGTGACTTCGGTCATCAGTAGTTTTGACCACACCGATATATTGTGACTACAGTCACCAGTGGTTTTGACCACATGGGGTAGTTAAAGGTGTTTGGATGGCTAGGTTATGGGTTGCATGTTTTGCATGGTTTGCATGTTTTTACTGATAACTTGTGTAAGTGAATGCACTATCGGGTTGGGGATTTACACACTGAGTCTTGGTGACTCACCCCTTCCCTTATATTTTGCAGGTGAATAGATTGCGGAGATGGAGCCGGGAGGACTCGATGCGGCCATGAATGTTCGTTGGATTATGGTTTCTTTTAGTTACTTTTTAAATTTTAAATTTCGGGTTTCGGGTTATGTAATAAGGCCGCTAAGATTTATTTTTTTGGTTTCATTTTATTATTGCTATTATTTTAACTATGTGGGATAAATGATTTTAATAATTAACCGGTAGAACGCAATGTTTTTAAAACTATAACTCCTTCATTTTTCATTAAAGCGTTGCCATCGGGTACTATCACTTAAATTATGATAACAAAGATAACTTGAAAGTTTTCTAAAAACTTGCAACAATAATTAGACTTTAAGCACGAATTTCCAAAAAGGGGTTTTTTAAAGAAAATTATCCGATAAACTTTCGTTTTCAAAAGGTTTTCACTCCGTGACATGCCAGATCCGGTTGTGGTGTGCTGACCGAGTTTGGGGTGTTATAAGATTTTAGAAGGTTTAAGTATGAAATAACATCATAAAAATTATTAGAAGTCCTTATTTAGAAATTAAACCATTATATAAGATGGACAAAAATGGATATGGGGAGGAAAAATCTCAAGAAAGGATCATTAAGGGCATTTTAGTCATTTGGTTAATAAAAGAATTAAAAGGGAAAAAGAAGTAAAAAATGGTGACATCTTCTTCCCTAGGTGCCAAAAATTTGAGGAGAAGCCATAGCTAGGGTTTTTCTCATTTTCAAGCTCAAACTAAGTGCATCCTAGCCTCGTTTTTAATGTTCTTAGTATTTTTAAGACCCTCGTAGCTCGGTTTAGCTATTTCCAACTATATTTTGAGCTAGGTTTATGCTCAAAAATTTACCCATGTATGACATGCATGTATTTTGATGTTTTATGGAAGGATATGAAAGGTTGATGTAGGATAAACAACTTTTTCTAAGTGATTTTCATGAGAAATGCATGAAAGGACTAAATTGTAAAAGTTATGAAAATGGTCATATATGGGTGAAATAGTAAAAATTGGATGTTGTTATAGTTGAGAATATGATTCGGCTAGGCTTGAACTGCAAGAAAGTTGAATAACATTATTTTACGAGCCTAGGACCAAAAGTGTAATTATGTAAAAGTTTCGGGGCAAAATTATATTTTTTCCAAAATATGAATTATGATTTGATTTAGTCAATGCGTGTATTTAACAAGTGAAATTATTATTATAGATCAAGAAACACAAAGCCTGGATTGAAACCGAGGCAAGAACAAAATTAAGGACTAAATCAAGCATCAATACACATTTTGAGAATCGAGGTAAGTTTGTATGAATTTAAAGTTTCATAATGTTTCGATATTTGAAACTACTTAATATTATGAAAATGTATGATATAGCTATGAAAATCAGGTGACATAGCCTTGATGAAGAAATGGTGAAAATAAGCTAAGTAAAATCCCTGATAAAGATTCAAAATAATGAGGATACTCATGTCATAGCATTGAATAAAGAAGGTCTCATGTAAGACCATGTCAGGGATATGGCCTCGGCACCAAAGGATGATTTTGTATAAGACCATGTCTGGGACATTACATCGACATCTGTGTATGATTTCGTATAAGACCATGTCAGGGACATGGCTTCGACATCGAGCTATAAGATCCTGTGTAAGACTATATCTGAGATATGGAATCGGCATTAGTAGTTGATCCCATGTAAGACCATATCTGGGATCTGGCGTTGGTATCAAAATTTATGCATGATGACTTTGAATATCCTATGATAATCTAATTAGTTCATGGGAAAATTAGCTAAGTATGTAAAATGGTATAGAGCCAAAACTATTTTTGGATGACCTTAAGTTTCTTTCATAAGTAAGACTGATGAAGATTTGAGTTTATGCTCATGATAGTATATGTGCTAAGTTATGTGATAAGTGATACAAGTACCATGAGAAAATACAAGTTATAAACCCATATGTGACATGAGATGGGTAAGAATAAGTGTGAGTAAGCATAGATGAGTATGCTTAAGCTTTTGAGACTTATGTTGCTATTGTTTCAACAGATGGAGGAATTTAATGTGAGCAATTATGTTGTTTTAGAATTTCATGCAAACTTAATAAGCTATACGCTTACCCCTCTCTGTAACACCCCGCACCTAAGACCGATACTGGGTCTGGATACGAGATATTACTATGCTTGAACTCACTGAAACATGTACTTACGGGCTATAAAATTTCGTTCCAACTTAAAAACTTCACTTTCTTAGTCAACACATATAACAAGGTCCTACGATGCCTTTAACTCATGTCAGAAAACTTTCAAAATTAAAATCAAATAACTCATTTTTGAAGCAGGGTTCACACGCCCGTGTGACTTGGAGCACGCCCGTGTACCCTTAAGCATGCATATGCCCTCAAACCGTGTAGAGCTACTGACTATTTCCACACGGCTTAGACAAGCCCATGTCTACCAACCGTGGGAGGTTACTGACTAATTTCACATGGCCATGACACACCCGTGGGCTTAGATTGTGTGCTAATCCTTGATATACTGACTAAATTAACACGATCTAGGCACACGCCCATGTCCAAACCGTGTGTCTTACATGGCATACAGACATGGTCGTGGAATTTGCCCGTGGCCTATTATGATTAATAATACTAAGGTGCAGGGTTAACATGGCCTTGACATACACCCGTGTGTCCAACCGTGCCGGCACTTAAAGGCTATTTACCAAGCCATTTTCAACCCTGAAAAGAAGATCATACATAAACTCAAATCAACAATGCAATAACAACCCATTTTTCATGAATAGTACTACATGCTTCATTGATCTCAAAAAACATACATACTTAGTCATATACAAAAGAATAATGAACTTGATGGCCTATACAATGGCCTTTCCTAAAGCATATACACAAAACGAATGCTTCATATACATGCCATACTTAGTAAAGTAACATGGCTATACCAAAATAAGAGTTGATACTGTAAGCTCCGACTTTAATGATCCACTAGTTAGCTTGGCGGGACTGCATAGTAAGAAAGAGTCATAACATAAGCATATAGCTTAGTAAGTTTGTATGTACAACACATGTCAATATAGTTGCTTAACATAAACCATCCAGCTTACAATGGTATCATAATTTCAGCTATAAAACTTACTTACTCATACTTGATTCTTAGATGTCTTATGATACTTAACATTCCCATACTTGTAAGGTAAACATGGTACCTGTATCACTTGATCAGATTGATCAGTATCCTTTAATAATAATAATCATAATCTTTACTTCCTCATTCATAACATGAATAATACTCAATTTCATCTTGATACTAACTTTGCTTTCTTAGCTTTTTTGATATCTTCTTTTTGACTTACTCATTTGCCCAATGAATTTCTACGAATAACCGAGGATACTAAATCTCGACCCACATAACTTGATACCAAAGCCATATCTTCGATATGGTATTACATGTAATATCTTATCTTAGTTTCAAGGCCATGTCTTGACATGGACTTATGTAAAGTCTTGCTCTTGATAACATACTCAATGCCAAGCTTGCCTTGGACTTACATAATAACTTGCTTGCTAACTTGATCAATGCCAAGCTTGTCTTGGACTTACATGATAACTTGCTTCCTAACTTGATCAATGCCAAGCTTTCCTTGGACTTACATGATAACTTGTGTGGTAGATCGAGTATCCCAGAGAAATTCATCTTCAATCGGGACTTGCTTGTACATATTATCGTGATATCTTGCTTGAACATAACTTGATCATTTCATACAATTATTGTACATTATACTAAGCAAATTAATGATAAAAAAAATCATACAAACTTAGAAATCATACAAACTTACCTCAATATACAAAATGTATATAGATATGCAATTTAGTCCACAACTTTGTTCTTGCCTCGGTTTCGATCCGGGCTTCATTTTTCTTGATTATGAGCTTAAAAAAAAAGGAAGAACCCTAGCTATGGTGTCTTCAAATTTTTGGCAGCACAAGGAAGAAGATGAGTGAATTTTTCTCATCTTTTTCGCACTTAAAGCACTTAATAGGTAAATGACCAAAATGCCCTTCCTCACAAAATTTCTATTTAACACCATCTCAAGGTCAATTTTGTCCAAAATTTTATTTTTGGGAAAATTGCTATTTAAGGGCTCATAATTGTTATTCTAAAGTTATTTCATGCAAAAAGCTTCTATAAACTCATATATTGCAACTTTTGCAATTTAGTCCTTTTTGGACCAATTGACCTTAACTTAATAAAATTGCTTTACAAAACTTTCATACTAACGTGCAAACATGGCATAAACTTGAAAAACTCATAAATTCACCTTAGGTTCGTGGCCTCACACCACTATCCCTTCTAGGCCCTAAATCGGGCTGTTATAATTCTCCCCCTCTTAGGGATTTTCGTCCTAAAAAATCTTACCAGCAAAAAGGTTTGGATACTGGTTTCTTATACTCTCTTCTGATTCCCATGTAGATTCTTCGATTCCATGTCTTTGCCATAATACTTTTACTAAGGCAATACTCTTATTCCTCAGTTGCTTGACTTCCCGAGCCAAAATCTTGACTGGTTCTTCACCATAAGTCATGTCGGGGCAAATCTCTATTTTTGAAGGGTTAATTACATGTGAAGGGTCTGATCTGTAGTGTCGTAAAATTGACACATGAAACACATAATGTATCTTTTCTAATTCAGAGGGCAAAGCCAAACGGTAAGCTACCGGTCCAACTCTTTTAGTAATCTCGTAGGGTCCAATAAAACGTGGACTTAATTTGACTTTTCGGCCAAATCTAAGGACTTTTCTCCATGGTGACACTTTTAAGAAAACTTTATTCCCAACTTGATACTCTATCTCTTTTATCTTTAAATCCGAATAGGATTTCTATATGTCTGATGCGGCCTTTAAACATTCTCGAATCACTTTCACTTTCTCTTCAGCTTCTTTAACAAAATCAACCCCATGAATTTGGTTCTCTTTAAGTTCAGTCCAAAACAAAGGAGTTCTGCACTTACGCCCATATAGAGCCTTATAAGGCGCCATCTTTAAGCTCGACTGAAAGCTATTATTATAGGCGAATTCTACCAATGGGAGAAACTTTTCCCAACTACCTTGGAAATCCAAAACACAACATTTGAGCATGTCCTCGAGTACTTGAATTAACCTTTATGATTGACCGTCAGTCTGAGGGTGAAAAGCTGTACTAAAACTCAATTTTGTACCCAAAGCTTCTTGCAGCTTCTTCCAAAATCTGGATGTAAATCTTGGATCTCTATCCAATATGATCGATAAGGGAACTCTGTGAAGTCTTACTATTTCTGAAACATACAAGTTTGCCAACTTGTCTAGTAAGTAATCCACTCGTACATGTATAATGTGGGCTGACTTCGTGAGTCTATCAACCACTACCCAAACAACATCTTTCTTGCTAGGAGACAACGGTAAACCCGTTATGAAATCCATGGTGATACGGTCCCATTTCCACTCGGGGACCAAGATGGGCTGAAGCAAACCCGAAGGTACTTGGTGCTCAGCTTTTAGTTGCTAACAAATCATGCACTTGGAAACAAATTCTGAATTGTCTTTCTTCATTTTTGGCCACCAATACTATTGCTTTAAATCATTATACATCTTGGTGCCACCCGGATGTACAGATAAACATCCGTTATGTGCCTCGTGCAAAATTTTCTGAATAAGCTCCTCTTTTCTTGGCACACAAACTCTATCTCTAAACATTAAATATCCATCAGAATTAATCAGAAAGTCAGATTCAGCACCTGACTCGCACTAAGCTCTCTTAACTTGCAATTCATTATCTTCTTTCTGAGCCTTCAAGATCTCTTGAAGGAACATTGGTCTAGCTCTCAACTCAACTAAAATAGAACCATCATCGGATAAAGATATTTTTGAATTCAATGCTCTCAAGGAAAATAGGGATTTTCTGCTTAAAGGATCGGCGACCACATTAGCCTTTCCAGGATGGTAATCAATGACCAACTCATAGTCCTTTATCAACTCTAACCATCTTCGTTGTCTTAAGTTCAACTCTTTTTGCGTCATCAAGTATTTCAAACTTTTGTGATCGGTAAAAATCCAACATCGTTCACCATATAAATGATGTCTCCAAATCTTCAAAGCAAAGACTATGGCAGCCAATTCAAGATCATGCGTCGGATAATTTTTCTCATGAGGCTTCAACTGTCTGGAGGCATAAGCAATTACCTTGCCTTCTTGCATGAGTACACAGCCTAATCCATTTAAGGATGCATCGCTATAAATTATGAATTCTTTCCTTGCCTCGGGTTGTACTAAAACTGGAGCTTCTGTCAGCATTGCTTTCAACTTCTCAAAACTTTGTTGGAATTTTTTCGACCACTCAAACTTCACATTCTTCTGTAACAATTTAGTCATCGGGGTTGCAATCATAGAAAACCCCTTGACAAATCATCTATAGTAGCCGGCTAGGCCCAGAAAAATTCTAATCTCCGTGATGTTCTTCGATGGTTTCTAGTCTATTATAGCTGAGATCTTACTTGAATCTACTCGGACTCCATCTCTCGAGACAATATGTCCCAAGAATCCCACTTCCTTGAGCCAAAACTCACTTTTATTGAATTTGGCATACAACTGATTTTCTCGAAGAGTCTGTAAAACTATTTGTAGATGATCAGCATGTTCATTCTCGTCTCTCGAATAAAATAATATGTCGTCAATAAAAATGACTACAAACTTGTCAAGGTATGGTCTGAAAATGCGGTTCATTAAGTCCATGAATACCGCAGGAGCATTGGTCAGCCTAAAGGGCATGACTAAAAATTCATAATGCCCATACCTCGTTCGAAAGGCAGTCTTGGATACATCTGAATCTTTCACTCTCAGCTGGTAGTACCCTGATCTCAAGTCTATTTTGGAGAACATAGTCGCTCCTTTCAATTGATCAAACAAATTGTCGATCCTAGGTAATGGGTACTTGTTCTTTACTGTCACTTTATTAAGCTGACGGTAATCAATGCACAATCTCATGGTACCATCTTTCTTTTTGACAAACAAAATCGGAGCACCCCATGGTGAACAACTTGATCTTACAAAGCCTTTGTCATCATCAACTGCTGTAAATCAGAATTTCAACTCTTTCAACTCTGTTGGAGCAATTCTATAAAGAGTAGTGGATATTGGTACAGTATCGGGAGTTAGATCAATGTTGAACTCAACTTCTCTAACTGATGGTAATCCTGGTAATTCCTCAGGAAAAACATCTACATACTCACATACTATCGGCACTGATTCAATCTTTAACTCTGTCTCTTTATCATTCAATACAAAGGCCAAAAATGCCTCATACCCTTTTTTAGATATCTCTACGCCATCATATAAGAAATTATTACCGACGATCTACCTTGCTCATCTGATTCTACCTGAAGAGTATCCCCATTCTCACACCTCATCTCAATGTATTTCTTCCTACAATTTACAATTACATTATGAGTAGTCATCCAGTCCATACCAAGAATGAGGTCGAATTCATCAAATGGTAACAACATAAGATTTGCTTTAAAGAAATAACCTCTAACAACTAATGGACAATCTTTACAAACTTTATCAACTAACATACTCTTGCCTAAAGGATTAGACACCTTAATCACAAATTCTATGGTATCTATAGGCACACCCAAACCGGGTAATAATTTTATGTAGATGTAAGAGTGTGTGGATCCGGGATCTATTAAAGCAATAACTTTGGTATTGTAAAGTGAAAAGGTACCCTTAATAACATTAGGGGAAGATGCCTCTTCGCGAGTGCGGATGGCATAAGTCCTTACAGGCACTCTACCCTCGGGTCTCACAGCCTGCTCTCTGGGGTTACCTCTTCCACTTGCCCCTCTTTTGGGTTCCTTTGCTGTCCCTCTCGACCATACACTCGGATCTCGGGTTTTGAGTTCTCTCTTCTTTAGTCATCTCTGGACAATCTTTTATGAAATGGTCTTGGGAACCACATCTAAAACATACATTTTCATGTGCTCGACATTCTCCCAAATGGCGTCTACCACATTGTGGACATTCTGGTCTGGCAGGTCTAAAATTCCCAACACTTGCAACTGAAGTCGTCTATACTTTATTTCCCAAATACTGCTTACTTTTGTCTTTTCTTGAAAATCTAGTGGAAGTAGCTGTTCGAGTAGAGAAATCTCTTGACTTCTTGGATGACGATTGGAACGACTTGTTCCACTGCCTCTTTCTAGAATCGCGAGACTCCATTTCAAATTTCTTCTTCTCTTTTACTAATTCTTCGGCTTTGCAAGCCCTTTCCACTAGCACAATGAATTCTTTTAATTCGAGGATAACAACAACCAGCTTAATGTCCTCGTTTAAACCATCTTCAAACCTTTTACTCATAATGGCCTCGGTGGACACACATTCTCGAGCGCATTTCATCGAGTCGCATAAACTCTCGCTCATAATCGACATCGACATCTTGCCTTGCTTCAGCTCTAAAAATTTTTTCCTTTTCTGGTCTACAAATTTCTGGCTGATATATTTTTTCTTAAACTCTTCTTGGAAGAATTCCCATGAAATCTTTTCCCTTGGTACCACCGACACAAGGGTGTTCCACCATTGGTAAGTAGAATCTCTTAAGAGAGAGACTACACACTTCATGCATTCATCAGGGGTGCAGGATAGCTCGTTAAATACCCTGTTGGTATTTTCTAACCAAAACTCAGCTCTTTCTGGATCATCAACATTTCTAGCTCGAAATTCTTCTGCCCCATGCTTCTTGATCCTATCAATTGGAGGTTTATCTCCTCTTACCACCTCTACTACTTGAGGGGCTATTGGAGTAGGTTGTGGAACAGACGGGGGTGGAGGGGGTTGTGCATTCGGGTTTGCTCGAACAAACTCCGTGTACCAGGAATCCATCATATAGAGGAAGGCTTCTCTAGCCTTTTCTCCTCCTCCTTCTTGATTCAGCGTAGTGAGTCTATTCTCATTCTCATACGGCACCGCCCCTTCTACAGGAGCTGGTGCGTTACTTTCTACATCATCCGCATCAGCTCTTTTGGGATCCATTTACTATATGTATAAACATAATTTAAGTCGTCAGAAGTCATCACACTATCATTATAAAACATTCTTACGTATGGCATGTATAGCTAGACTCATGCTCGTGCTAAGTTAGTCCTAGAACCGACTAAATCGTAGCTCTAATACCACTAAATGTAACACCCCGCACCCAAGATCGATACTGGGTCTGGATACGAGATATTACTATGCTTGAACTCACTGAAACATGTACTTACGGGCTATAAAATTTCGTTCCAACTTAAAAACTTCACTTTCTTAGTCAACACATATAACAAGGGCCTACGAGGCCTTTAACTCATGTCAGAAAACTTTCGAAATTAAAATCAAATAACTCATTTTTGAAGCAGGTTCCCACGCCCGTGTGACTTGGAGCACGCCCGTGTACCCTTAAGCACGCATATGCCCTCAAACTGTGTAGAGCTACTGACTATTTCCACACGGCTTAGACACGCCCATGTCTACCAACCGTGGGAGGTTATTGACTAATTTCACACGACCATGACACACCCGTGGGCATAGACCGTGTGCTAATCCTTGATATACTGACTAAATTAACACGGTCTGGGCACACGCCCATGTCCAAATCGTGTGTCTTACACGGCATACACACACGACCGTGGGATTTGCCCGTGGCCTATTATGATTAATAAAACTAAGGTGCAGGGTTAACACAGCCTTGACACACGCCTGTGTGTCCAACCGTGCCAGCACTTAAAGGCTATTTATGAAGCCATTTTCAACCCTGAAAAGAAGATCATACATAAACTCAAATCAACAATGCAATAACAACCCATTTTTCATGAATAGTACTACATGCTTCATTGATCTCAAAAAACATACATACTTAGTCATATACAAAAGAATAATGAACTTGATGGCCTATACAATGGCCTTTCCTAAAGCATATACACAAAACGAATGCTTCCTATACATGCCATACTTAGTAAAGTAACATGGCTATACCAAAATAAGAGTTGATACTGCAAGCTCCGACTTTAATGATCCACTAGTTAGCTTGGCGGGACTGCATAGTAAGAAAGAGTCATAACGTAAGCATATAGCTTAGTAAGTTTGTATGTACAACACATGTCAATATACTTGCTTAACATAAACCATCCAGCTTACAATGGTATCATAATTTCAGCTATAAAACATACTTACTCATACTTGATTCTTACATGTCTTGTGATACTTAACATTCTCATACTTGTAAGGTAAACATGGTACCTGTATCACTTGATCAGATTGATCAGTATCCTTTAATAATAATAATAATAATAATCTTTACTTCCTCATTCATAACATGAATAATACTCAATTTCATCTTGATACTAACTTTACTTTCTTAGCTTTTTTGATATCTTCTTTTTGACTTACTCGTTTGCCCGATGAATTTATATGAATAACCGAGGATACTAAATCTCGACCCACATAACTTGATACCAAAGCCATATCTTCGGAATGGTCTTACATGGAATATATTATCTTAGTTTCAAGGCCATGTCTTGACATGGACTTATGTGAAGTCTTGCTATTGATAACATACTCAATGCCAAGCTTGCCTTGGACTTACATAATAACTTGCTTGCTAACTTGATCAATGCCAAGCTTGTCTTGGACTTACATGATAACTTGCTTCCTAACTTGATCAATGCCAAGCTTGCCTTGGACTTACATGATATCTTGATCAATGCCAAGCTTGCCTTGGACTTACATGATAACTTATGTGGTAGATCGAGTATCCCAAAGAAATTCATCTTCAATCGGGACTTGCTTATACATATTATCGTGATTTCTTGCTTGAACATAACATGATCATTTCATACAATTATTGTACATTATACTAAGTAAATTAATGATAAAAAAATCATAAAAATTAGAAATCATACAAACTTACCTCAATATATAAAATGTATGTAGATATGCAATTTAGTCCACAACTTTGCTCTTGCCTCGGTTTCGATCTGGGCTTCATTTTTCTTAATTATGAGCTTGAAAAAAATGAAGAACCCTAGCTATGGTGTCTTCAAATTTTCGGCAGCACAAGGAAGAAGATGAGTGAATTTTTCTTATCTTTTTCCCACTTAAAACACTTAATAGGTAAATGACCAAAATGCCCTTCCTCACAAAATTTCTATTTAACACCATCTCAAGGTCAATTTTGTCCAAAATTTTATTTTTGGGCAAATTGCTATTTAAGGGCTCATAATTATTATTCTAAAGCTATTTCATGCAAAAAGCTTCTAGAAACTCATATATTACAACTTTTGCAATTTAGTCCTTTTTGGACCAATTGACCTCAACTTAATAAAATTGCTTCACAAAACTTTCATACTAACGTGCAAACATGGCATAAACTTGAAAAACTCATAAATTCACCTCGGGTTCGTGGCCTCGTACCACTATCCCTACTAGGCCCTAAATTGGGCTATTACACTCTCTTTTCCCTTTTTTTGTAGTTTCACCAAGTTAGCTCGAGAATCATAGTACGTCGGAGCTCGGATCACACTATCAATTGTTCTTTTTGTATAGTAAAATTAATTTATTTTCAGTATGGCATGTATAGGAAATTAATCATTTTGTGTTATGTCATGTTTAAAGGCCAAAAGGTTGGCCATTAATGTTCTACACTTATTTTGTAAATGGCCATGGTGAATTGGCCAATATTGTCAAGTTTATGTTTTAAAGTTGATAGGTTTAATGAAATGAATGTTTATGAAAGTAATTGAGTAAAGTATGAGTAGAATGAATGATAATTTGAAGATTCTTAGTAGTTTAATATTGCCATGTTATGTGCTACTTGTGATGAAATGAATGAGTCTATGTTTCAGGGTGGCAAAAAGCTTGGAAAATAGCCTCTAAGTGTCCACATGGGTAGACACACGGGCGTGTGTCTAAGCCGTGTGAGACACACGGTCAACCCATATGAGTGTGTTGATAGACTACATGTCCCTTGCATTTTAAATGGCGAGAATATAAACTGTCACACGGGCCAGCACACGGGTGTGTACCTAGGCCGTGTGCTTCTTAAGGGGTTGCTTACATCATAAACAGAAAACCCCTAGGTTTCACACACGGGTGAGGACACGGACGTGTCTAAACCGTGTGAAGGACACAGGCTATTGACACGGGTGTGTGTTCGGCAGTGTGGAAACCCCTATAGGTTTGAAATAAAAATAAATTCTACACGGGTTAGGGACATAGGCGTGTGTGACTACATGGCCTACCCACACGGGCGTGTCCTAGGTCACACGGGCGTGTGACCCCTATTTAGGCAAAAGTTTTTAAAGAGAGTAAAAGTTTCTGATTGAACTTAGAAACCTTCTGGATGTATGTTTAAGGCCTCGTAGGCCCATGATATGTAGGTATTGAATAAGAAAGAAAATTTTTAAGTTGGAACGAAATTTTATAGCCCGATATTACCTGTTCAAGAAAGGTTAAGCATAGTAATGCCTCGATCTAGTCCCGACATCAGACACGGATAAGGGGTGTTTCATTTACTGGTATCAGAGCTATAATTTAGTCGGTTCTCGAACTAACGTAGCATAAGTATGAGTCTAGTTATACATGCCATACGTAAGAGTACTTGTGTAATGATAGTGTGACGACTCTTGACAATTTGAATTGTGTTTTTATTTAGTCAATGGATCTTGTTCCTGACCGAGCTGCAGCCGATGATATTGCAAGTAATACGCCGGCTCCTGCTCAAGGGATCGCGCTAGTAGAGAGTTGACTTGAGACTTTGGGTCAGGGAGAAGAGGCCTGAGAAGCCTTTCTCTTATGATGAGCAATTGGTACACCGAGTACATTCGAGCAAATCCTAATGCTCAACCTTCTCCACCCCCGCCCATTCCTCAGCCTACCCATATAGCTCCCCAAGTGGTAGAGGTAGAATAGAAAAGCCTCCGGTTGATAGAATCTAGAAATAACGACCGAGGAATTTTGGGCTAGTAAAGATGATGATCCAAAGATGGCTGAATTTTGGCTTGAAAATACCATTAGGGTATTTGATGAATTATCTTGCAAACCTAAAGAGTGCATGAAGTGTGCAGTTTCTCTTCTGAGAGATTTCATTTATCAGTGGTGGAATACCCTTGTGTCGGTTGTACCAAGGGAAAGAATTACATGGGAGTTTTTCCAAGAAAAATTCTGCAAGAAATACATAAGCCAAAGATTCATTGATCAGAAGAGAAAGGAATTCCTTGAACTGAAACAAGATAAGATAACGGTAACTGAGTACGAGTGCGAGTTTGTGAGACTCAGTAAGTACGCTCGGGAGTGTGTGTCCTCTGAAGCCATCATGTGTAAGAGGTTTGAGGACGGGCTAAATAAAGATATCAAATTATTTATTGGTGTCCTCGAGTTAAAGGAATTTGTTGTGTTAGTGGACTAGGCTTGTAAGGCTGAGGAATTAGTGATAGAGAAAAGAAAAGTTGAGATGGAGTCTCGTGACTCAAGAAAGAGGCAATTGAGTAAGTCATTTCAGTCCTCATCCTCAAAAGATTTTTCTACCTGATCAGCTACTTCAGCCGGGTTTTCAAACAAAAGTAAGAGCAAGCATTACTCAGGTTCTAAAGCCCAGACTACGTCAGTTGCTAGTGTTGGCAACACCCGACCGAGTAGATCGAAGTGCCCATAGTGTGGAAAGCGTCATATTGATGAATGTCAAGCAAATGAAAAGGCTTGTTTTAGGTGTGGGTCTCTAGATCATTTTATTAAAAATTGCCCTGAGGTGGATGAGAAAGAGAAGCCTCAAGATGCAAGACCGGGAGGCACTACTAGAGGAAGACCACAAAGAAACTCAAGAAGCGGAGTAAGTAGTAAGAATGTATCGAGAGAGTAGACTGCAAGATCCATGGGTAGAGAGCCTGCGAGGACCTATGCCATTTGCACTCGCAAAGAGGCATCGTCACCTGATGTAATTACGGGAACATTTTCTCTCCATGATACTAAAGTTATTACTTTAATAGATCCGGGATCTACCCATTCATACATTTGCATGAAATTAATATCTAGAATGAATATGCCCGTAGAGTCTACAGAATTTGTGATAAAGGTGTCTAATCCTTAGGAAAAAGTGTGTTAGTTGATAAGGTATGTAAGGATTTCCCCATTGATAATTAGAGGTCATTATTTTAAGGCAAATCTCATGCTATTTCCATTTAATGAATTCGATATAATTCTTGGTATGGACTGGTTAACCACTCATGATGTGACAATATTGTGGAAAGAAATATATTGAGTTGAGATGTTAAAATGGGGACACTCTTCATGTTGAATCAGATGAACAAGACAGATCACTGGTAGTGATCTCTCACATGTCGGTGAAAGGTATGAACGAAAAGGGTATGAGGCGTATCTTGCTTTTATGATGAATTCCAAAGAAAATGAGTTAAAGATCGAATCTGTACCGATAGTATGTGAGTACCTAGATGTTTTTCCCGAGGAATTGCCAAGATTGCCTCTAGTTAAAGAGGTTGAATTTGGTATTGAGTTAGCTCCTGGTGTTGTACCGATATCGATTGCTCCATAAGAAAGGCTCTAACAGAGTTTTGAAAAATTAAAGGCAATGTTAACAGAGGCTCCAGTTCTAGTACAACCTAAATCGGGAAAAGAATTTATGATCTACAACAATGTATCCTTAAATGGACTAGGCTGTATACTTATGCAAAAAGGCAAGGTGATAGCGTATGCTTCTAGGCAATTAAAGCCACACGAGAAGAACTATCCGACACATGGTGTAGAGTTGGCTGCTATTATTTTTGCATTAAAGATTCGAAGACACCATTTGTATGGTAAAAAATGTCTGATATTCACCGATCATAAGAGCTTAAAGTACTTGATGACTCAAAAGGATTTGAATTGAAGGCAACGAAGATGGTTGGAGCTGATAAAAGATTATAAGTTAGTCATTAACTTTCATCCGGGAAAGGTGAATGTAGTCACCAATGCTTTAAGTACAAAATCCCTATTGCTTTGAGGGTTATGAATACACAGCTGAGTTTGTCTGACGATGGTTCTATTCTAACTGAGTTGAGGGCTAGACCGATATTTCTCCAAGAGATCTATGAGGCAAAGAAAAATAACATTGAATTACAAGCATAAAGAGTTCAATGCGAGTCAGGTATTGAGTCTGACTTTCGGATCAACGCAGATGGATGTTTGATGTTTAAAGACAGAGTTTGTGTACCAAGAAATGATGATCTCATTCGTAAAGTTTTGCATGAGGCACATAGTGGATGCTTATCTGTACACCCGGGTAGTACCAAGATGTATAATGATTTGAAGAAATGGTATTGGTGGCTGAGCATGAAGAAAGATATATCTGAATTTGTGTCAAGATGCTTGATTTGTCAGCAAGTAAAGGTCGAACAGTAAGTACCCTCGAGTTTGCTTCAACCTATTATGGTGCCCGAGTGGAAGTGGGATAGAATTGCCATGGACTTTGTAACAGGTTTGTCGTTGACACTGAACAAGAAAGATGCTGTATGGGTCATAGTTGATAGACTTATGAAGTCAGTCCATTTCATACTAGTACGTGTTGAGTACTCACTTGACAAGTTGGCAAACTTGTATATCTCAGAGATTGTGAGACTTCATGGAGTACCATTATCCATTATATCAGATAGAGATCCGAGATTTACGTCTAGATTTTTGAAAAAGTTGCAAGAGGCCTTGGCTACAAAGTTGAGTTTTAGTACGACTTTTCACCCCCAAATCGACGGTCACTAGGAGAGGTTAATACAAGTACTTGAAGATATGCTTTGGTGTTGTGTTCTAGAGTTTTAGGGCAGTTGGGAAAATTACTTATCGTTGGTAGAACTTGCCTACAATAACGGTTATCAATCAAGCTTGAAAATGGTGCCTTATGAGGCTTTGTATGGATGTAAGTGCCGAACGCCTTTATATTGGACTAAACTTAAGGAAAATTAGATCCACGGGGTTGATTTGGTTAGAGAAACCGAAGAGAAGGTAAAAGTGATTCGAGATTGTTTAAAGGCTGCTTCTGACAGACAAAAATCTTATGCGAATTTGAAAAGGAAAAAGATTGAGTATCAAGTCGGTGATAAAGTATTCTTGAAAGTGTCACCATGGAAGAAAGTGCTTAGATTTGGCCAAAGAGGTAAATTGAGTCCGCGTTTTATCAGACTATATGAGATCACCGAGAGGGTAGGACCAGTAGCCTATCGCTTGGCTTTGCCATTTGAGTTAGCGAAGATTCATGATGTGTTTCACGTGTCTATGTTGCGTTGGTACCGATCAGACCCTTCACATGTAATTACGCTAACAAAGGTTGAGATTCAACTTGATATGACATATGGTGAAAAACTAGTCAAGATTCTAGCCCAAGAAGTCAAGCAGTTGAAAAATAAAAGTATAGCCCTTGTGAAAGTATTGTGGCAAAGACATGGGGTAGAAGAGGCTACATGGGAGCCCGAGAAGGCTATGAGGAACCAATACCAAAACCTTTTCACTAGTAAGATTTTCGGGGACAAAAATCCCTAAAGGGGGAGAATTGTAACAGCCCGACTAAGGGCCTAGTCAGAATAGTGGTGCGAGACCACAAATTGGAAGTAGAAACATGAGTTTTATTATTTCTATGAGGCTTATGAGGTGATTTCATGATTGTGTAAAAATCTCATGAAGAAATTTTATTAATTAGTGAATAAATTGTCCACTAGGACTGAATTGAAAAGATTAGAAAATGTGATATTCTAGAAGGTTTAAGTATGAAATGGCATCATAAAAATTATTAGAAGTCCGAATTTAGCAATTAGACCATTATATGTTAAGATGGACAAAAATGGATACGGGAGGGAAAAATCTCAAGAAAGGATCATTAAGGGCATTTTAGTCATTTGGTTAATAAAAGAATTAAAAGGGAAAAATAAGTTAAAATGGTGTCCATCTTCTTCCCTAGGTGCCAAAAATTTGAGGAGAAGCCATAGCTAGGGTTTTTCTCATTTTCAAGCTCAAAGTTAATGCATCCTAGCCCCGTTTTTAATGTTCTTAGTATTTTTGAGACCTTCGTAGCTCGATTTAGCAATTTCTAGCTATATTTTGAGCTAAGGTTTATGTTAAAAAATTTACCCATGTATGACATGCATGTATTTTGATTTTTATGGGAGAATATGAAAGGTTGATGTAGGATAAATATCTTTTTCTAAGTGATTTTCATGAGAAATGCATGAAAGGACTAAATTGTAAAAGTCATGAAAATGGTCATATATGGGTGAAATAGTAAAAATTGGATGTTGTTATAGTTGAGAATATGATTTGGCTAGGCTTGAAATGCAAGAAAGTTGAGTAAAAATTATTTTATGAGCCTAGGGGCAAAAGTGTAATTATGTAAAAGTTTGGGAATTTTGCCAAAATATGAAATATGAGTCGATTTAGTCAATGCGTGTATTTAACAAGTGAAATTATTATTATAGATCAAGAAGCATGAAGCCCAGATCAAAATCGAGGCAAGAACAAAATCGAGGTCTAAATCGAGCATCGATACACATTTTGAGAGTCGAGGTAAGTTTGTATGAATTTAAAGTTTCATAATGTTTTGATATTTGAAACTACTTAATATTATGACAATGTATGATATAGCTATGAAAATTGAGTGACATAGCCTCGATGAAGAAATGGTGAAAATAAGCTAAGTGAAATCACGGATAAAGATTCGAAATAATGAGGATACTCATGTCATAGGATTGAATAAAAAATGTCCCGTATAAGACCATGTCAGGGATATGGCCTCGGCACCAAAGGACGATTTTGTATAAGACCATGTCTGGGACATGGCATCGACATCTATGTATGATTTCGTATAAGACCATGTCAGAGACATGGCTTCAACATCGAGCTATAAGATCCTATGTAAAACCATCTCTGGGATATGGCATCGGCATTAATAGGTGATCCCATGTAAGACCATATCTGGGATATGGCATTGGCATCAAAATTTATGCATGATGATTTTGAATATCCTACGATAATTTGATTAGTTCATGGGCAAATTAGCTAAGTATGTAAAATGGTATAGAGCCAAAACTATTTTTGGATGACCTTGAGTTTCTTTCATAATTAAGACTGATGAAGATTTGAGTTTATGCTCATGATAGTATATGTGCTAAGTAATGTGATAAGTGATAGAGGTACCATGAGAAAATACAAGTTATAAACCCATAATGTGACATGAGATGGGTAAGAATAAGTGTGAGTAAGCGTAGATGAGTATGCTTAAGCTTTTGACACTTATGTTGCTATTGTTTCAATAGATGGAGGAATTTAATGTGAGCAATTATGTTGTTTTAGAATTTCATGCAAACTTACTAAGCTATACACTTACCCCTCTCTTTTCCCTTTTTCTTTGTAGTTTTGCCAAGTTAGCTTGGGGATCATAGTACATCGAAGCTCGGATCACACTATAAACTTTTTTTTTTTGGTATAGTAAAATTAATTTATTTTGAGTATGGCATGTATAGGAACTTAATCATTTTGTGTCATGTCATGTTTGAAGGCCAAAGGGTTGACTATTAATGTTCTACACTCATTTTGTAAATGGCCATGGTGAATTGGCCAATATTATCAGGTTCATATTATAAAGTTGATGAGTTTAATGAAATGAATGTTTATGCAAGTAATTGAGTAAAGTATGAGTGGAATTAATGATAATTTAAGGATTTTTAGTAGTTTAATATTGGCATGTTATGTGCTACTTGTGATGAAATGAATGATTCTATGTTTCAGGGTGGCAAAAAGGCTTGGAAAATAGCCTCTAAGTGTCCACACGGGTAGACTCATGGTCGTGTGTCTAGGCCATGTGGGACACACGGTCTGTAACACCCTTACTCGTGTCCGATGCCAGGACAGGATACGAGGCATTACTGTACTTGACTTTACTTAAACATGTATTATCGGGCTAAAAAAATTCTTTCCATCTTAAAACTTTTCTTTCTTACTAATAACATACTTTTCATAGGCCTTCGAGGCCTTAAACGTACATCCGAAAACTTTGGCACTCCTTGAAAATTTTTTTCTAAAAAAGGGCCACACGCCCGTGTTGTCCAAGGGACATGCCCGTGTGCCTCTAAGACATGCCCCTGTTTGACACTGACTTATTTCACATGGCTGAGCACGCGCCCGTGTCTATAACCCGTGTCCTTCGCACGGCCTTGACACACTCATTGTCTTTACCCATAGAGCTATCTATTTATGACATCATCATCCTTTTAAAAGCACACGGCCATGGCATACGCCCTTGATGGCCCGTGTGATGAATCTTATTTTCGTAAATTAGTGCATGGGACACACAGTCTAGACACACACCCGTGTGGACAATTGTAGGGCAACTTTCCATGCCAATTGCCACCCTGAAACATAAACACACTTATACTATCTTAAACAACTCAATTATTCCATCCATTGCATAAACTTATCATCATGAAAGGGTATATAACTTAACAAATATTGACCAATTTCTAATGTCCATATACAAAAGAATGTATAATCTTGATAACCAAGCCTTTAGCTCACAATATGTCATGACCAAAATGATCAAACTCCTATACATGCCATACTTAAAATTTATTTAACTTTACTATACCCAATTAGTGAATGATATTGTGATCTGAGCTCCGATGTCTGTGATCCCCAAGCTAACTTGGCGAACCTACATGGAAAAAGGAAAGGAGGGAGGTAAGCATATAGCTTAGTATGTTTGCATGAGGAGTTAACAAAGCAATGTAATAGCTTATCATTAAACTCATTCCTCATAAGTTTAAAGCAACATAAATCTCAAGTGCTTGAACTTACTTACTCTTTCTCATCACTTACCACATTATAATTTCATACTTGTAATTAAATTAGGGTATTTGTACCACTTAATCACATAGATTAGCACTTTTGCTAATATAACATGAACATCAAATCATTATCTTCCTTAACTTAGGTAGAATTCTTTATTTTTCTTGAATAACTTAACTTGTATTATTTTGCTTACTTAGCTTTCTTTTTACTTCTTTCATACTTGTCTCTTTTGCCCGTTGAATTACTCGAAATGTTGGAGGATACTCAATCTCGTCAAAAAATGTATCTCGATGCCAATGCCATATCCCAGTTATGGTCTTATATGGGACCGCCTTATGATACCGATGCCATGTCCCAGATATTGTCTTACACGGGATTCCTTAACTTGATGTTGATGCCATGTCCCAGACATGGTCTTATACGAGATCTTCCTTATATGTTTCCTTTGAAACTTACCATTGCCATGTCTTGACGTGGTCTTATGTGGTATCCTTGCCTTATGAACTCACCAATGCCATGTAACACCCCTAACCCGTATCTATCGTCAGATTAGGGTTAAAGGGGTTACCAGGCAGATCAGAAACTTTTACATACATTTCATAATAAAGTTCATCAATCACAATCAAAGTGTCCCCTTTATAGGTCAGCAAGACCTGGATCATGCTTTAGAATAGGGTTAGGACTAAACCAAACGCATATAAGATTTCTCGAAAATCTTTTTCTCACCTCTCTAGCTTTAGACTCAGCTTTTCTTTTGTCTATCTCGAGTGCCTCAGCTTTGCACGCTCGATCAACAAGCACAACAAACTATTTTATCTCTAAAATCTCGAGTAGCAAGTGGATATCTTCATTAAGGCCATCTTCAAATCTTTTACACATTATTGCTTCAGATGATACACATTCTCGGGCATACTAACTTAGCCTCACAAACTCTCGTTCATATTTCGTAACAATCATACGGCCCTGTTTCAGTTCTAGAAATTCCTTTCTTTTCTGATCAAATAATCTCTCACTGATACATTTCTTTCAGAATTCAGACTGGAATAAATCCCAATTGACCTGTTCCTTTGGAACCAAAAAAATTAAAGGTTTCCACCACTGATAAGCCGCGTCTCGTAGTAATGATACAACACATTTAATACTTTCTTTCAGAGTTAAGGACATCTCATCAAATACCTGGATAGTTTTTTCTAACCAAAACTCGACTTTTTTAGCATCATCATCACTGGTGGCCCTAAACTCTTCAGCCCCATACTTACAGATTTTGTCAACTAGAGGCTTGTTCATCAGATTCAAATTCATAGTCGAAGGCATAGCAGATGTCTGAGGGGGATTAACCGGGGGCGGAGGTTGTGAAACAATCGTATTATTTCTCATAAATTGAGTGAACCATTCACTCATCATTTGGAAGAAAGCTTGTTTAGCTTCTCCCTCTTGACCGCTCGTAGCTGGTCTCGAATCAAAGAGCGATGTCCCTTGAGTGGGAGTAGGCGCATTGCTTTCTACATCGTTAGCTAAGTCTCTTTCGAGATCCATTACTATACGAAAATCACATTTTACACGTCAGGATTCATCACACTATCACAGTTCAGATATATGACATGTATAGCTAGACTTTGACATGCTACGTTAGTCCGAGAATCGAATAAACTGTAGCTCTGATACCAAACAAATGTAACACCTTTAACCCATATCCGTCGCCAGATTACGGTTAAAGGCGTTACTGAATAGATCAAAAACTTTTACAGACATTTCATAATAAAGTTCTAATCACAATCAAGGTGTCCCTTTTATAGGTCAGCAAGACCTTAATCATTCTTTAGAATAGGGTTAGGACTAAACCAAACGAATATAAGATTTCTCGAAAATTTAAAACTTTTTCAAAGCTACAGAGGTCACACGCCCGTGTGGCTAGCCGTGTGCCTCCCACAACTACTAGACACACCTACGTGTCTAGACTGTGCCAAAACAAAGTTTGTATACTAACTTATCCACACGGCCACCAAGCACGCCTATGTGCCATGACCGTGTAACATTAAGCTAGCTACTGACTTCACCACATGGTTACCAAGCACGCCCATATGCCATGGCCGTGTGTACTTAGGCTGACTAATGACTTATACCCACGACCACTAGGCTCACCCGTGTGCCACGGCCGTATAGGCAAAACAGACCACTTGCAAGGACCAAATGCCACCTACAGGGGTCAATCCCTACAAGCAAATTACCAATTCATTTCATACACACTTGACATCCAAAAACATGTCAAACAATCAACATATCTTCATATTCAAACTTATTTTCAATCATACTATTTTGTCCAACTAAAATCACATATACATTCAAACATGATTCATCCACATTCACCTTTCATATAATCATTCCTTTGCTCAAATATACATACTCATAATGCATTTATAGGCTTTCCATATCTTTGACCATTTCATTAGCTATCAAGTGAATCCAAACTATGAATCATATAACAATTTCATTCATGCATATTACCAACATTAAACTAACCACATCTCATGGCTATTTATACACATTTCAACCATAATCCGAAATGACTAGCCTATACATGCTATATATAGCTATATACATATTTCAAAGGTACCGAAACAAGTTGAGTAGTGTAATGACAATCCTCGACGGTCCCCGAGCCTTCAGTAGCTTTGACAATCTATAAAACAGAGAAAACACACACACAGAGTAAGCTTACAAAAGCTTAGTAAGCCATATACAAATAAACATAACATATAATACACATATTCAATTTGATAAGATGTCATTTATAGTTCTCATAACAAATTCATCTCATATTCATTGGCTCATAAGCTTAGCCATGTCATACCAAATTCTTCAACTTCAATATCACTTATACACATAGCTCATTCGAGCATATTCTCACATATTGTCTCATCATTCTAATTCACATATTCATCTTAGTAAGTTCACATAGATACTTACCTTTCATGTACACTTAGTATACATATCAAACGTACATGAAACGGATATACAAATCTCATAGTTATTCATATCTCAGATTTGCCCATTGAACCGTCCAGAATTTAATAAGATACACAGAGTGCTCGAAATAGTCATACAATGCCAATGTCCCAGATGTGGTCTTACATGTAATCAGATATCGATGCCACTGTCCCAGACAGGGTCTTACATGAATCAATACAATGCCAATGTCCCAGACATGGTCTTACACATAAATCTCGTATCGATGCCAACGTCCCATAAGTGGTCTTACACAAAATCTCAAATCAATGCCAACGCCCAGACGTGGTCTTACATGATATCACATAACAGACACCTATGTCTTGTCATAGACTACCCTATCTATTCCTAGGTTCAAACAGGACTTCTCAGACATTGTTACTATGTCGATTCTATCTCAGAATTCTTGTATACATCATCTCATATACATTCATCATTATTGATAGTCATAAGAACATACATAATTTAATACAAACACATTTATTTGTATATTGACTTACCTCGAGTTTGGTTTAACAGAAACGTACGGCTATTCAATGATTTTTGACTTTCCTCGATCTAAATTCGTTCTCTTCGGTTCTTGATCTATACATATACATATTTAACCGATTCATTCATCAAACCACTCAATTCAATCCAGATACACATATTTAGGGCTATTTGCAACTTAGCCCTCACGTTTGTACATTATATCAATTTAGTCCATTTTTCTCAAAACATCAAATATACAAAATCACCATATAATCATGTTTAGCCGAATGCTCATATATCTCACACAAGTCCAAATATTTCATTTATTTCATAATCTAGTCCCTCAAAATACTATTTTCACAATTTAGCCCTAATTAGCTAAATTCATCAAAAATTCAAGAACAAAACATGTTCATTTCACACATATCTTTCATTTAACACCTAAACTCATCACAAAGCTCACCATTTCATTAATGGTACACCTCATGAACATCATCAATTCTTCAAATTACAACATGGGTTTTATAGCATACGAAGCAACGATTTCAGAAACATAGAAATTATCAAAAATCGAAGCAAAACTTACCTTGAATCAAGCTAAAAGAGTGCCGAATGCCCTAGCTTCTTCTTTCTTTTTCTTTTTTTTTTTTTTGATTTTTTGGTAGATGAACACCATTTTGATGCATTATTATTTTAATGATTTAATATATAATAGCTTAATATTCAATTTACAATATTAGCCTTTTATGCTAAATATAAATAACATAAAATCTAAGGTCATATTGGTCCTTGTCCATCCACTATCTATGTATTGGCATAATTGCCTCATAAGTCCCCCTTATTAAAAAGCCATCTCAAAATGATCATTAAACAAAGAGCATGCAAATTTAGCATTTTCCACAATTAGGTCATTTTACCAAATTAAGTACACAGACGGGCAAATTAACTCACAGAACTTTAGCACATGCTTAATTTTGACTTAGAATTGTGGTTCCGAAACCATTGTTCCACCTAGGGTCTAAAGCGGACTGTTACATGCCATGCCTTGGCATGGACTTACATGGGATCCTTGCCTTATAGTAACTTATCAATGCCATGTCTTGACATGGACTTACATGATATCCTTGCCTTATTCGATGTTGAGGCCATGTCTCAGACATGGTCTTACACAGGATCTACGTTTGGTGTCGATGCCATGTCACAGACATGGTCTTACACGGGCTTTCCTTGTCTCATGTTATGACATAGGTATCCTCGTTATTCTGAATCTTCAACCGAGACTTTCACTTACTTATTCTTATTGATTTCCTTATTAGGCATTGTCAATCAACTTTATGATGATAATGTACATTGTACAACATAGTAAGTAATTTAATTGTAAAAGTAATATGTAGCTTTAAATTCATACAAACTTACCTCGATATTCAAAAGTGTGAAGTTGTGCAATTTATTCCTCAACCTTGTTTTTGCCTCGGTTTTGGTCTGGGCTTCGTGTTTCTTGATTATCAAGCTTGGAAGGTGAAGAAACCCTAGCTATGTCTTCTTTGTGATTTTTGACTAAGGGTTTGACTTCTTTTCCCTTTTAATTCTTTAATTTACCAATTGACCAAAATGCCCTTAATGATTATTTCATGAGATTTTTCCTTCCAATGTCCATTTTTGTCAATCTCAACATATAATGGTCTAATTGCTAAATAAGGACTTCTAATAATTTTTTTAATTCTATTTCATACTTAAACCTTCTAGAATATCATATTTTCTAATCCTTGCAACTTAGTCCTAATGGACAATTTGTTCACTAATTAATAAAATTCCTTCATAAAATTTTCACACAACCATGCATATACCTCATAAGCCTTATAAAATCATTTAAACACACATTTCTTCTTCGGATTTGTGGTCTCGCACCAGTATTTTGACTAGGCTCTAAGTCGGGCTGTTACAATTCTCCCCCTTAGGGATTTTCATCCCCGAAAATCTTACCGGTAAAAAGGTTTGGGTATTGATTCCTCATAGCCTCCTCGGGCTCCCATGTATCCTCTTCTACCCCATGTCTCTGCCATAATACCTTTACGAGAGATATACTTTTATTCCTTAATTGTTTGACTTCCCGGGCTACAATCTTAACTGGTTCTTCGCCATAAGTCATATCAGGTTGTATCTCAACCCCCGTCGGTGTAATCACATGTGAAGGGTCTGATCGGTAGCGTCGCAACATGGACACGTGAAACACATCGTGAATATTTTCTAACTAAGGTGGCAAAGCCAATTGATAAGCTACCGGCCCTATCTTCTCGGTGATCTCATACGGTCTAATGAAACGCAAACTTATTTTGCCTTTCCTGCCGAATCTAAGAACTTTCTTCCATGGTGAAACTTTTAGGAATACTCTATCACCGACTTGATACTCAATTTAATTCCTCTTTAAATCTGAATAGGATTTTTGTTGATCAGGCGCCGCTTTTAGGCAATCTCGAATTTCCTTTACTTTTTCTTCGGTTTCTCTAACCAAATCAACCCCATGGATCCAGTTTTCCTTGAGCTCAGTCTAATATAAAGGCATTCGGCATTTATGCCCATACAAAGCCTCATAAGGCACCAGTTTCAAACTTGACTAAAAACTGTTGTTGTAGGCAAATTCTACCAATGGATAGTACTTTTCCCAGTTGCCCTAAAACTCAAGAACACAACACCTGAGCATATCTTTGAGAACTTGGATCAACCTTTCTGACTAGCCGTCGGTTTGGGGGTGAAAGGCTGTACTAAAATTCAAATTTGTGCCCAAGGCCTCTTGTAACTTTTTCCAAAATCTAGATGTGAATCTCAGATCTCTATCTGATATAATCGATAAGAGCACTCCATGTAGACTCACAATCTCAGAAATGTACAAGTTTGCCAACTTGTCAAGTGAGTAGTCAACTCGAATAGGTATAAAATGGGCTGACTTAGTAAGTCTATCAATTACAACCCATACAACATCTTTCTTACTCAGTGTCAATGGCAATCCGTTACAAAATCCATGGTAACTTGGTTCCATTTTCATTCGGGAACCATAAAAGGTTGAAGCAGACCTAAAGACACTTGGTGCTCATCTTTCACTTCCTGAAAAATTAAGCATTTCGACATGGATTCTGAAATATCTTTCTTTATACTCGGCCACCAATACAGTTACTTCAAGTCATTATACATCTTGGTGCTACCCGGATGTACAGATAAACATCCGCTATGTGCCTCATGCAATACTTTATGAATAAGTTCATTGTTCCTCGGTACATAAACTTTGTCTCTGAACATTAAGCATCCATCTGAATTGATTCAAAAGTCAGTCTCAACACTCGACTCACACTGAACTATTTTGGCTTGTAACTCACAGTCATCTTCCTGAGCTTTGTAAATCTCTTGAAGAAAATTTGGTCTAGCCCTCAACTCAACTAGAATGGAACCATCATCGAACAAGGTCATCTATGTATTCATAGCCCTCAAAGAAAATAGAGACTTTCTACTTAAAGCCTCGGTGACTACATTCGCCTTTCCCAGGTGATAATCAATAATTAGCTCATAATCTTTTATCAACTCTAACCATATTTGTTGCCTTAAGTTCAATTCCTTCTAAGTCTTCAAGTACTTAAGGCAACTCAAACTCCATATCTCGAAACAATGTGTCCCAGAAATCCAACTTCCTTAAGCCAAAATTCACTTTTACTGAACATAGCGTAAACTGATTATCTCTTAAAATCTGTAAAACTGTCCTTAAGTGCTCGTTATGCTCAGGCTCATCTCAGGAATATATCAATATATCATCAATAAAAACAACCATAAACTTATCTAGATATGGCCGAAAGATGCCGTTCATTAGATCCATAAACACCGCTGGAGCATTAGTTAAACCAAAAGGCATGACTAAAAATTCATAGTGCCCATACCTCATCCGAATTGTAGTCTTCGGCACATCTGAGTCTTTTACTCTCACCTGATAGTATCCCGACTTCAAGTCTATCTTAGAAAACACAATGGCTCCCTTCAATTGATCAAACAAATCATCGATCCTCAGCAATGAGTACTTGTTCTTTACAATTACCTTATTAAGCTGCCTGTAATCTATGCACAATCTCATGGAGCCATCTTTCTTTTTCACAAATAATACCAAAGAACCCCATAGAGAACAACTTGGTCTAGCAAAACCTTTGTCCATTAATTCTTGCAACTGTGCCTTCAATTCCTCCAACTCAGTTGGAGCTATTCTATACGGAGTAATTGATATCGATATGTATCGGGAGCTAACTTGATGCCAAATTCAACCTCTCTAACCGGTGGCTATCCTAACAATTCCTTGGGAAAAACATCTGAGTACTCCCATACTATCGGTACTGAATCAATCTTCAACTCGGTTTTGGCATTCATCACAAAGGCAAGATACGCCTCACACCTTTTTCTTACATACCTTTGAGCCGAAATATGAGAAATCACTACCGGCGATCTGTCCTGTTCATCTGATTCAACATAAAGGGTATCCCCATTTTCACATCTCAACTCAATATATTTCTTCCCACAATTCACTGTCACATCATGAGCAGTTAACCAGTCCATACCAAAAATAATGTCGAATTCATCAAATGGCAATAGCATGAGATTAGCCTTAAAATAATGACCCCTAATCATCAATGGGAAATATTTGCATACTTTATCAACTAATACAATTTTGCCTAAAGAATTAGACACATTTATCACAAACTCTGTGGACTCAACATGTATACTCATGCTAGATGCTAATTTCATGCAAATATATGAATGGGTACACTCTCATGTGCTCGGCACTTACCAGGGTGTCAGCTACCATACTGTGGGCATTTCGATCTATTAAATCAGACATTCTCAACACTAGCGATTGAAGTAGTCTGAGGCTTATTCCCTGAATACTGTTTACTCTTCCCTTTACTTGAAAACCCAGCTGAAGTAGCTGATTGGGTAGAGAAACCTCTTGACTTCTTGGGAGGACTGAAATGACTTACTCCACTGTCTCTTTCTTGAGTCACGAGACTCCATTTCAACTTTTCTTTTATCTTTTACTAATCCTTCGGCTTTACAAGCCTGATCCACCAATACAATAAATTCTTTCAATTCTAGGATAGCAACAAACAATTTAATGTCTTCGTTTAGTCCGTCTTCAAATATCTTGCACATGATATCTTCAGTGGATACACACTCTCGGGTGTATTTACTGAGCCTTACAAACTCACCCTCATACTCTGTTACTGACATTTTACCTTGTTTTAGTTCCAAGAATTCCTTCCTTTTCTGATTGATGGATCTCGAACTAATGTACTTCTTCTTGAATTCTTCTTGGAAAAATTCCCATGTGACCCTTTCCTTTAGTACAACCGATACAAGGGTATTCCACCACTGATATACAGAAACTCTAAGAGAGAAACTACACACTTCATGTACTCTTCGGATGTGCACGACAACTCATTAAATACCCTGATGGTATTTTCAAGCCAAAACTCTTCCCTTTCCTGATCGCCATCTTTACCAGCCTGAAATTCTTCAGCTCTTTGCTTCCGAATTTTATCAACCGGAGGCTTTTCTCTTCTTACTACTTCTACCACTTGATGGGCTACAGGGGTAGGCTGAGAAATAGGCAGGGGTGGAGGGGGTGGTGCATTCAGGTTCGTGCGAACATGTTGAGAAAGGCTTCCCTAGCCTCTTCCCCTCCTCTTTGACTTACTGTTGTGGATCTATTCTCATTTTCATTCCACACTGTCCCTTCAGCGGTAGCCGGTGCATTACTTTCTACATCATCCGTAACAGCTCTTTTGGGATCCATTTACTATATGAAATACAATTTAAGTCAACAGGAGTCCTCACACTATTAATATGTAAATACTTTTATGTATGGCACGTATAGCTAAACTCATACTTATGCTATGTTAGTCCAATAATTGACTAAATCGTAGCTCTGATACCACTAAATGTAACACCCCTTACCCGTGTCTGATGCCAGGACAGGATACGAGGCATTACTGTACTTGACTTTACTTAAACATGTATTATCGAGCTAAAAAATTTCTTTCCATCATAAAACTTTTCTTTCTTACTAATAACATACTTTTCATAGGCCTTCAAGGCCTTAAACGTTCATCCAGAACATTTCAGGATTCATCCGAAAACTTTGACACTCCTTGAAAATTTTTATCTAAACAGGGGCAACACACCTGTGTTGTCCAAGGGACACACCTATGTGCCTCTAAGACATGCCCGTGTTCGACACCCATGGTTGACACTGACTTATTTCACACGGCTGGGCACATGTTCGTGTCTATAATCGGTGTCCTTCGTACGAGCTCTTTATTTATGATGTCATCATACTCTTAATAGAACACGACCGTGGCACACGCCCATTGCTGGCCCTGTGACGAATCATATTTTCGTAAATTAGTGCAGAGGACACACGGCCTATCAACACACCCATGGGGCTGACCGTGTGTCACACACAGCTTAGACACACACATGTGTATCTACCCGTGTGGACAATTATAGGGCTATTTTCCAAGCCAATTTCCACCCTGAAACATAAACACACTTATACTATCTTAAACAACTCAATTATTCCATCCATTGCATAAACTTAAATACATAAACTTATCATAATGAAAGGGTATATAACTTAACAAATATTGACCAATTTCTAATGGCCATATACAAAAGAATGTATAATCTTAATAACCAAGCCTTTAGCTCACAATATGTCATGACCAAAATGATTAAACTCCTATACATGCCATACTCAAAATTTATTTAACTTTACTATACCCAATTAGTGGATGATAGTGTGATCGGAGCTCCGACGTCTGTGATCCCCGACCTAACTTGGCGAACCTATATGGAAAAAGGAAAGGAGAGAGGTAAGCATATAGCTTAGTAAGTTTGCATGAGGAGTTAACAAAGCAATATAATAACTTATCATTAAACTCATCCCTCATAAGTTTAAAGCAACATAAATCTCAAGTGCTTGAACTTACTTACTCTTACTTACTCTTTCTCATCACTTACCACATTATAATTTCATACTTTTAATTAAATAAGGGGTACATGTACCACTTAATCACATAGATTAGCACTTTTTCTAATATAACATGAACATCAAATCATTATATTCCTTAACTTAGGTAGAATTTTTTATTATTCTTGAATAACTTAACTTGTATTATTTTGCTTACTTAGCTTTCTTGTTACTTCTTTCATACTTGTCTCTTTTGCCAGTTGAATTACTCGGAATGTTGGAGGATACTCATACTCATCAAACATGTATCTCAATGCCAATGCCATATCCCAGATATGGTCTTACATGGGATCGCCTTATGATACCGATGCCGTATCCCAGATATGGTCTTACACGGGATTCCTTAACTTGATGCCAATGCCATGTCCTAGACATGGTCTTATACAAGATATTCCTTATATGTTTCCTTTGAAACTTACCAATGACATGTCTTGACAAGGTCTTACATGGTATCCTTGCCTTATGAAATCACCAATGCCATGCCTTGGCATGGACTTACATGGGATCCTTGCCTTATAACAACTTATCAATGCCATGTCTTGACATGGACCTACATGATATCCTTGCCTTATTCGATGCTAAGGCCATGTCCCAAACATGGTCTTACACAAAATCTATGTTCGATGCCATGTCCCAGACATGGTCTTACACGGGACCTACATTTCTTGATACCGATTCTATGTCCCAGACATGGTCTTACAAGGCTTTCCTTGTTTCATGTTATGACATCGGTATCATCGTTATTATGAATCTTCAACCAGGACTTTCACTTGCTTATTCTCATTGATTTCCTTATTAGGCATTGTCAATCAACTTTATGATAATAATGTACATTGTACGACATAGTAAGTAAATTAATTGTAAAATTAATATGTAGCTTTAAATTCATACAAACTTGCCTTGATATTCAAAATTTGTAGAGTTGTGCAATTTACTCCTCAACCTTGTTTTTACCTTGGTTTCGGTCTGGGCTTCGTGTTTCTTGATTCTCAAGCTTGGAAGATGAAGAAAACCTAGCTATGTCGTGATTTTCGACCAAGGGTAAGGAAGATGGACACTAATTTTGACTTCTTTTCCCTTTTAATTCTTTAATTTACCAATTGACAAAAATGCCCTTAATGATTATTTCTTGAGATTTTTCCTTCCTATGTCCATTTTTGTCCATCTCAACATACAATGGTCTAATTGCTAAATAAGAACTTCTAATAATTTTTATAATTCTATTTCATACTTAAACCTTCTAGAATCTCATATTTTTCTAATCCTTGCAATTTAGTCGTAATGGATAATTTGTTCACTAATTAATAAAATTCCTTCATAAAATTTTTACACAACCATGCAAATACCTCATAAGCCTTATAAAATCATTTAAACACATATTTCTTCTTTGGATTTATGGTCTCGCACCACTATTCTGACTATGCCCTAAGTTGGGCTGTTACATGGTCAACCCATACGGGTGTGTTGATAGATCGTGTGTCCCCTACATTTTAAATGCAAGAATTTTAACCGTCACACAGGCCAGCACACGGGCATGTGCCTAGGCCGTGTGCTTCTTAAGGGGTTGCTGACATCATAAATAGAATACCCCTAGTTTTCAAACACGAATGAGGACACGGGCATGTCTAGACCGTGTGAAGGACACGGGCTATTGACACGAGCGTGTGGAAACCCCTGTAGGTTTGAAATAAAAATAAATTCTACAAAGGTGAGGGACATGGGTGTGTGTGACTACACGGCCTGCCCATACGGGCGTGTCCCAGGTCACAGAGCGTGTGACCCTTGTTTAGGCAAAAATTTTCGAGGAGAGTAAAAGTTTCCCATTGAACTTTGAAACCTTCTACATGTATGTTTAAGGCCTCGTAGGCCGATGATATGTAGGTATTGAATAAGAAAAAAAGTTTTAAAATAAAATTTTATAGCCCGATATTACCTGTTTAAGCAAGGTTCAGCATGGTAATGCCTCATATTCGGTCCCAGCGTCGGACACGAATAAGGGGTGTTACACGGCCATGTCTCTGCCCGTGTGTTTACTACTGAGCATACTGACTTGCCAACCTAGCATGCATGGGGACACACGGCCAATCAACACGCCCATGGGGCTGACCGTGTGTCACACACGGCCTAGACACATGCCTGTGTGTCTACCTGTGTAGACATTTGAAAGGTTATCTACCAAGCTAAATGCCACCCTACAAAGCAACCATACTTATACCAATTCAATTCAACATATTTTATGACCATAAAGCACTCCTAAGAACTCAAAATCAAAACATCCACACAAGCATGCACTTCATGAATTTCATTATCTTTGAATATAAGGACTTGTCTAGTATTGGTCAATTTCTAATGACCATTTACAAAATGAATTGAACAACATGAATAGCCAACACCTTGGCTAACAAATATGACATAACAAAAGCACCAAGTCCTATATATGCCATACTCAAAAGAAATCTAACTTTGCTATACCAAAGAGAATCGATACTGTGATTTAGAACTCCAACGTTCGACTAATTCTCGAGCTAGATTGGCGATACTACAAGGAAAAGGAAAATGAGAGGGGTGAGCGTAAAGCTTAGTAAGTTTTCATGAAATAAATAGCAATGATAAGGCTCATAATGTCATCCATCCATTGCATTGAGTAAAACACAAAGTCTTAAACACATTGCCATGACTTGCTCATGCTTACTCTTACCAAATACATATCATATTACATATCGTAAAAATTTCTTGTGAATTACTCACGTGTACCTGTATCACTTCATCACATAGTTTTAACATGAATTTAATCTTTAACATAAGCTTAACTACTTATCTCGTTGAATCACTTAGAATATCTGGGGATACACAATCGTCATTATACACATAAACACGATGCCAATGCCATAACCCTGATATGGTCTTACATGAGGTCACATCTTGATGCCGATGCCATATCTGTAACAGTTTAAATTTGACCCTAATCAGAACAGTGGTTTCAGGACCACGAATCTGAGTCTGAAATATATTTTAATGGTATATTCTGTGCTTATTATATGTGATTTAATGTGTGTGAAAGTTTCACAAAAAAATTTAATCGTTTGTGTGATCAATTTGATAAAAAGGACTAAATCGAATAAGTGGAAAAATAATAGTTGTTATGAAATTGGTGGCCAAATTGAATTGTCTTCTTTTGAATAAGTATTGAAGTGATAAATTATCCATTTTGAATGTATAATGGACGACAAGGGAAATAAAATAATACTAAGTGGTTGTTTTATATTATAAAATGGAAATAATAATAATGATGGTATAAGATGAATATTATAATAAAAACAAAACATTAGTGGGAGGGAAGTGTTCATCTTTTTACTCTTGTTATTGCTGAAATATTGGGGAAGAAGAAGGAAAGATTTTCACCATTTTCGGCAATTGCATGGCCTAATTAGGTGAGTGATTAACTTTATTTCTTGATAATTTTAATAATTTTGAAGTAGTCACCTTGTAAGTTAGCTAACCCATGACCAAATTTTTGCTATAGAAATGTCTTTCGAATGTTGCCATGAATATGAATTTTGTGTTTGAGTGATTTAAGCTAAAATATGCTATATGTATGTTAAACTATCAAGTTTTCTTTACAATTTCTAATGGAGGTTAACTCAATGAAGAATTTGTGAGAAGAGAAGCTCATGGACGAACTAGATAGCTTGAATAATGAAAGAAATATGATGATATATGAATTATGAACATTCGGCTTTAGCTTGATGTTGTGGAAAATTTTGATAATTGGTGTCTGGAATCTTAAGGACTAATTTGTAATTGATAAAGAATTGTTGATTTTTTTTTAAAAAATACAAATTGACGGTTTGTACAGATTTAATAAAAGAAGGAGAAAATTCAGTCCTTAAGAATTTAGTTTAAATTTTGTGTTTTATGCAAATAGGACTACATTATAAAAAAAAATGTGAAATATCAGGGGTAAAATGGTAATTTGACTATTTATGTGTTTTGAGATTAAATTGAAATGAAATGTACTTTAATGAGCTGAATTTTAATGTGTTTAGATCAAGAACAAAGAAAAATAGATTTGGATAGGGGAAAGACGAAGATTATCGAATAACCGGTATACGTTGTTCGTCGACAGTCGAGGTAAGTCCTTAAGCAAGTATAAGTCAAAAAATTATTTGTGAATATAATAAATGATGAAATTTGAATATTTTAAGCATAAATATATCAATGGCCGAATGTAGGGGTATAATATTGGATTGAGTTTTATTTGTTGAAAGTAATGTGTAATAGATATGCTCGGTTGTTATGTGAAAGTGATAAGCATTACATAAGTTGTTTGAGAAGCTATTGTTGAGAAATGTGCATTGAACGATTTATTATGTTGTTATTTCGGGCTTTGAGCCTAGCAGGCCTTGTGCCGGTGACTTATTTCGGGCTTTGAGCCTAGTAGGCCTTGTGCTGGTGACTTATTTTGGGCTTTGAGCCTAGTAGGCCTTGTGCCGGTGACTTATTTCGGGCTTTGAGCCTAGCAGGCCTTGTGCCAGTGATTTAATTCGGGCTTTGAGCCTAGCAAGCCTTGTGCCTGTGATTTAATTCGGGCTTACAGCCTAGCAGGCTTATTGCCGGTGTTTATACTTCGGACCTTTGGTCAGCAGGCTTAGTGCTAGTGGGTAATTCAGGCTTGAATGCCTAGCAGGCGAAATGCCAGTGATACGCTATAAATGAAGAATTTGAGAATGAAATGAGGTAAGGCATATTAAATGATATGTGTTAGAAGCTCAGGTAAGAGTTGGCTTATTGTATTAGTAAGAAATGAAGTAGCTTAGTTCATTACCATTTTACTTAAGTATGGTGTGATAAAATGAATGATTCATTAAGTATTTTATTTAGTGATGATCTTATCATTAATAGGTATGAACAGTTAAATTGTGTGAGGTTGAGATATGTATATATAACACTTGGAAGATTCGATTTTAATGAAAAGATGAATGGTAAAAGTGTTGAAAGTATTTGTAATTGAGTTTGTTTGGCTCAAAATATATGAATAAACATAATACTCAATGATTTGTTGGTATATGCGTTTATGATATTCAGGTGCTAATTTTTAAGTCAAAGTATTTCTATTATTGGGTTAAGCATAATTTACATGTTGGAATGATTAAATTCAATGCCGAAAGTATAGAGATTAATATGTTTAAATGTTCGGTTATTGCATTAATACTTGCTTAAGACTTACTAAGCTAGTAAGCTTACTTTGTTTATGTTAATGTTTTGTTTTTAGATTTTGATAAGGTACGGGCTCGTGGAAATCGTCAGCAAGTCAATCGCACTATCAAACTTTTTGGTACTCTTTTGGTTTGGTTTATTTTGGATAAAGGCATGTACAGGATGGAAAATGTCTAAGTTTGAGTTGGAAACTTTTGTTATGTGTCTATATTAAAGCCATGCAAATATGGCCTACTTTCAATATCTTGGGTTTTCACTGTTTCATGTTTTGAGTGTGGTCTTTAATGAATTATAAGTATAGTAACTTGTTTGTTTGTACATGTATTAGTATATTTATTTATGAGATGAATTTAGTATGCATATGCTTTAGGTTTGATTGGGTGATAGATTGTTTTTGGATTAAAATTTATTATAAGGTGTAGTTGTATATTCGGTTAAGGCTTGGTTACTTTGATTCTGTATGAAGTGGTAAATATACTTATATGTTAAGCATGATTAGACAGATTATTAATATCTCGTAAATATGAATGATGAGTTTGATACATTATTTGGCCAAATTCATGGGGTACATACTCAGCATATGATTAAATGATGGTATGTGAGATATTAAATTCAAGTCTTTGTGTATACGGTTAGAATGTGTTTAATCTATGCTTGACTATTTGATGAAATAATTTGATAAAGGATCTTTAATAATGTGATGTGAAGTGATTGAGTGAATATACTCATGTATTTAGCCATGCTAGAAATTAAGTCTAAAACGTTGTAATGTTATAATTATAATAATGGTCGCATTGTGTATGCTTGAAATCCATTGAATGTTTATTTGGAATTGAGTTTAATTCGGTAATACCTTATAACCCTAATCCGGCGTGGACATGGGCTAAGGGTGTTACATTTGATTGGTATTAGAGCTTGCGGTTCAGTCGATTCTAGGACTACTGTAGTGCGTGAGAGTCTAGCTATACATGCCTTTATTGTATATATGATATTGTGGTGACTTCTGACATTTCCAACTGTGTTTTATATAGTAAATGGATTCCGATCCTAACAGAGCCGTAGTAGATGATGTAGAGAGTGTAGCGCCTGATCGTGGACGCGGATCAGTGCCGGTAGACTCTCAACCAGTTTCGGGTAGCCATGAGGGGGAGGCTAAACAATCCTTCTACCAGATGATGAATGAATGGTTTACCCAGTTTGTTCAGAATAACCCGGCTGTACAACAACCTCCACCCCCGAATAATCCAACTTTGGTACCTTCAGCACCTCCGATGATAGATCCGATGAGATCTAGTAGGCCTCTTATTGATAAAATCAAGAAATATGGGGCCGAAGAATTCAAAGCTAATGATGATGATGATGTAGAGAGGGCTAAAATGTGGCTTGATAATACTATTCGTGTACTTGATGAGCTATCCTGTACTCCAGAGGAATGCCTGAAGTGTGCTATATCTTTATTACAATACACTGCATATCACTGGTGGAATACACTAGTATCAGTGGTTCTGAAAGAAAAAGTGACGTGGGATTTCTTTCAGATCGAGTTCCATAAGAAATATATCAGTCAGAGATTCATCGATCGGAATGGAAAAGAATTTTTGGAATTAAAACAGGGTCGTATGACTGTGACAGAATATGAGCGAAAGTTTATTAGACTGAGCCGGTATGCCCGAGAGTGTATATCAACCGAAGCCATTATGTGCAAAAGATTTGAAGACGGTCTGAATGAAGACATAAAGTTACTTATTGGCATTCTTGAAATCAAAGAGTTTGTAGCACTTATCGAACGAGCTTGCAAAGCTAAAGAGCTTGGGAAAGAGAAAAGAAAGGCTGAAATAGAAGCTAGAGACATTCGTAAAAGATCATCGAGTAAGACTTTCCATTCAGTGCCTAAGAAGTTCAAAGATGACTTTGGTCGACATAAAGCTACTTCAGATCTGTCTAGACGGGATCGACCTCCAGTGAGTTCCCGAGCCACTTCGATGACTAGTATTGGTAATGTTCAGCAGAACCGGGCTGAATGTAAACATTGTGGTAAATGGAATTCAGTGAGTTGTAGATTCTGTGATCGGTCTTGCTTTAAATGTGGATCCTCAAACCATTTTATCAGAGAGTGCCCGATGTTAGCCGAGTAAAATACGGCCCAGAATATCAGACCGAGCAATGTGTCAGTGCGAGGTAGACCACCTAGGCATTTGGGAAATGTTAGTGGCAGTTAGAAAGGAACTAAAGACACTGCAGTTAGATGGAAGGCTCATGCACCAGCTAGAGCATATGCTATTCGTGCCAGAGAGGATGCTTCTTCCCTAGATGTTATCACTGGTACTTTCACTCTTTATGACACTACTGTGATTCCATTGATTGATCCTGGTTCGACTCATTCATATGTGTGTGAAACTCTAGTAACCAGTAAGACTCTATCTATTGAGTCTACTGAGTATGTGATCCGTGTGTCCAACCCCTTGGGTCGCGTGTACAAGTTGATAAAGTGTGTAAAGGTTGCCCATTAATGATTCGGGATTCCTGCTTTCCAGCTAATTTAATGTTGTTGCCTTTTGATGAGTTTGACATAATTTTGGGAATGGATTGGTTAACTTTGCATGATGCAGTGGTGAATTGCAAAAGAAAGAATATCGATTTGAGATGTCAGAATGGTGAGATCATTCGGGTCGAATCTAATG
Organism: Gossypium rotundifolium; assembly: GCA_025506655.1. Lineage (NCBI taxonomy): Eukaryota > Viridiplantae > Streptophyta > Magnoliopsida > Malvales > Malvaceae > Gossypium > Gossypium rotundifolium. The sequence goes on along the minus strand of CP106727.1, from coordinate 107,816,982 downwards.
ATCTGAGTGGGTTGCCTACAGTAATATCCTCGATATTAGCTCGAAAGTACGTGAGAAGAGGATGTGAAGCTTACCTGGCTTATGTGTTGGATAATAAAGTGTCCAAAAAGTAGATTGAATTCGTACTAGTTGTGTGTGAATACCCAGATGTGTTTCCTAAAGAATTATTGGGTTTATCACCAGTACGAGTGATTGAGTTTGGCATTGAACCGAGGACGACTCCGATTTCGATAGCTCCGTATCGGATGGCACCTACTGAGTTGAAAGAGTTGAAAGCACAGTTGCAAGAGTTGACAGATAGGGGCTTTGTACGATCGAGTTTCTCTCCTTGGGGTGCACTAGTTCTATTTGTGAAAAAAAAAGATGGAACTATGCGAATGTGTATTAATTATCGGCAGCTGAATAAGGCGACTATAAAGAATAAATACCCGTTGCCTCGGATTGATGACTTATTTGATCAGTTGAAAGGGGCTTCAGTGTTCTCGAAGATAGATTTGAGATCGGTCTATTATCAGTTGCGAGTCAGAGATTTCGATGTGCCAAAGACTGCATTCTGAATGAGGTACGGACATTTTGAGTTTCAGGTTATGCCTTTTGGGCTTACTAATGCACCTGCTATTTTTATGGATTTGATGAATTGGGTTTTTAGACAGTATTTGGATCGGTTTGTGGTAGTGTTTATAGATGATATTCTGATCTACTCTAAAGATGAAATCAAACATGCCGAATATTTGAGATTGGTGCTACAAACTTTGCGAGATCAGCAGTTGTATGCAAAGTTTAGTAAGTGTGAGCTCTGGATGAATAAAGTCAGCTTTTTGGGACATGTTGTTTCAGCGTCAGGTATTCGAGTTGATCCGAACAAAATATCAGCTATACTTGATTGGAAGCCACCAAAGAATGTTTCAGAGATTCGAAGCTTTCTGGGACTTGTGGGATATTACAGACGATTCGTGAAAGGTTTTTCCATGATAGCTACACCCCTGACAAAGCTACTACAGAAAGATGTCAAGTTTGAGTGGACGGAAAAGTGTAAGAAAAGTTTTGATCAGTTGAAAGCTCTTTTGACTGAAACTCCAGTGTTAATTCAGCCTAAATTGGGTAAAGAATTCGTTGTGTACAGCGATGCTTCTTTGAATGGTTTGGGTTGCGTTTTAATGCAAGAAGGCAAGGTAGTAGCTTATGATTCGAGACAGTTAAAGCCTCATGAAAAAAATTATCCGACTCATGATCTGGAGTTAGCAGCCATTGTATTCGCATTGAAAATTTGGCGTCATTACTTATTCGGTGAGAAATGTCATGTGTATTCGGATCATAAAAGTCTGAAGTATTTGATGACTCAAAAGACTTGAACTTGAGACAACGTAGATGGCTAGAATTGTTGAAAGATTATGAATTGGTAATTGACTACCATCCAGGAAAAGCTAACGTTGTTACAGATGCCTTAAGCCGAAAATCATTATTTGCTCTTCGTGCGTTGAACGCACATATGGTTATGATTGGGATGATTCGATCATAGCCGAGTTGAAGGCTAGACCGTTGTTTATTCAGAAAATTTGGGAGGCACAGAAAATTTACAAAGATATGATTGCTAAACGAGCTCAGTGTGAAAGTAATGCAGAGTCAGAATTTCAAATTGATGAAAATGATTGTTTGAACTTCAAAAGCCGAATATGTATTCCGAGGAATGTGGATTTGATTCAGATGATTTTGAACGAGGCTCATAATAGTCGATTGTCGATACACCTGGGTAGCACGAAAATGTATAATGATTTGAGACAATTTTACTGGTGGCCTGGCATGAAACAGGGTATATTTGAATATGTTTCAAAGTGTTTAATTTGTCAGCAAGTAAAAGCCGAACATCAAGTGCCTTCTGGGTTACTTCAGCCAATCATGATACCTGAATGGAAGTGGGATAGAATTATTATGGATTTTGTATCCGGTTTGCCTATGACACTGAGCAAGAGAGATGCAGTCTGGGTTATAGTAGATAGACTCACTAAATCAGCTCAATTTGTGCCAGTTCGTATAGACTATTCGCTCGATAACCTTCCTGAATTGTATGTATCACAGATTGTGAAATTACATGGTGTGCTGAGTTTTATTGTTTCAGACAGAGACCCAAGATTCACGTCACGATTTTGGAAGAAGTTACAAGATGCTTTAGGTACTAAACTCCACTTTAGAACAACCTTCCATCCGCAGAAAGACGGTCAGTCTGAACGAACCATTCAGATACTTGAGGACATGTTGAGATGTTGCGTTCTTGAGTTTGGAGGTACGTGGGAAAGATGCTTAACATTGATTGAATTCACTTATAATAATAGTTTTCAATCTAGTATCAAAATGGCACCATACGAAGCTCTTTATGGCCACAAGTGTCGTACTCTGTTATACTGGACCGAACTCAATGAGAATAAGATACACGGGGTTGATTTGATTAAAGAGACTGAGTAGAAAGTGACTGTAATCAGAGATACTTTGAAAGCTACCTCTGATCGGCAAAAGTCTTATGCTAATTTGAAATGCAAAGACATTGAGTTTTAGGTTGGAGATTGGGTATTCTTGAAAGTTTCTCCGTGGAAGAAGATACTCCGATTTGGTCAGAAAGGTAAACTAAGTCCGAGATTCATCGGGCCGTACGAGATCATTGAACGTATTGGGCCTGTTGCTTATATATTGAAGTTGCCCTCTGAATTAGAAAAGATACACAACGTATTTCACGTTTCAATGCTTCGTAAATATAAATCAGATCCATTACATGTGATCACTCCGTCTGAGATTGAAATCCGATCTGATATGACATATGAAGAGGAACCGATCTGTATTTTAGCTTGGGAAATGAAAGAGTAGAGAAACAAGAAAATCCCATTAGTGAAAGTATTATGGAATTGACACGGAGTTGAAGAGGCTACGTGGGAGCCTGAAGATTAAATGAGGCAACAATATCCGACTTTGTTTAATGGTAAGATTTTTTTGGGACGAAAATCCCTAAGGGGGGAGAGTTGTAACAGTCCGAATTTGACCCTAATCGAAACGGTGGTTTCGGGACCACAAATTCGAGTCTAAAATATATTTTAATGGTATATTCTGCTTATTATATATGATTTAATGTGTGTGAAAGTTCAACAGAAAAATTTAATCGTTTGTGTGATCAATTTGATAAAAATGACTAAATTGAATAAGTGGAAAAATAATAGTTGTTATGAAATTGGTGGCCAAATTGAATTGTCTTCTTTTGAATAGGTATTGAAGTGATAAATTAGCCATTTTGAATGTATAATGGACGACAAGGGAAATAAAATAATACTAAGTGGTTGTTTTATATTATAAAATGGAAATAATAATAATAATGGTATAAGATGAATATTATAATAAAAACAAAACATTAGTGGGAGGGAAGTGTTCATCTTTTTACTCTTGTTATTGCCGAAATCTTGAGGAAGAAGAAGGGGAAAGATTTTCACCATTTTCGGTAATTGTATGTCCTAATTAGGTGAGTGATTAACTTTATTTCTTGATATTCTTAATAATTTTAAAGTAGTCACCTTGTAAGTTAGCTAACCCATGACCGAATTTTTGCTATAGAAATGTCTTTCGAATGTTGCCATGAATATGAATTCGTGGCTAAAATACGCTATATGTATGTTAAACTATCAAGTTTTCTTTACAATTTCTAATGTAGGTTAACTCAATGAAGAATTCGTGAGAAGAGAAGCTCATGGACGAACTAGATGGCTTGAATAATGAAAGAAATATGATGATATATGTATTATGAACATTCGGCTTTAGCTTGATGTTGTAGAAAATTTTGATAACTGGTGTTTGGAATCTTAAGGACTAATTTGTAATTGATAAAGAATTGTTGAATTTTTTAAAAAATACAAATTGACGGTTTGTATAGATTTAATAAAAGAAGGAGAAAATTGGGTCCTTAAGAATTTAGTTTAAATTTTGTGTATTTTGTGTTTTATGCAAATAGGACTAAATTGTAAAAAAATATGAAACATCAGGGGTAAAATGGTAATTTAACTGTTTATGTGTTTTGAGATTAAATTGAAATGAAATGTACTTGAATGAGCTGAATTTTAATGTGTTCAGATCAGAACAAAGAAAAATGGATTTGGATAGGGAAAGACGAAGATTATCGAATAACCGGTATACGTTGTCCGTCGATAGTCGAGGTAAGTCCTTAAGCGAATATAAGTCAAAGAATTATTTGTGAATATAATAAATGATGAAATTTGAATATTTTAAGCATAAATATATCAAATGGCCGAATGTAGGCGTATAATATTGGATTGAGTTTTATTTATTGAAAGTAATGTGTAATAGATACGCTCGGTTGTTATGTGAAAGCGATAAGCATTACATAGGTTGTTTAAGATGCTAGTGTTGAGAAATGTGCATTGAATGATTTATTATGTTGTTCCGATGGCTTATTTCGGGCTTTGAGCCTAGTAGGCCTTGTGCCGGTCACTTATTTCGGGCTTTGAGCCTAGTAGGCCTTGTGCGAGTGATTTAATTCGGGCTTACAGCCTAGCAGGCTTAATGCTGGTGTTTATACTTCGAACCTTTGGTCTAGCAGGCTTAGTGCCGGTGGATAATTCAGGCTTGAATGCCTAGCAGGCTAAATGCTAGTGATACGCTATAAACGAAGAATTTGAGAATGAAATGAGGTATGGCATATTAAATGATATGTGTTAGAAGCTCAGGTAAGAGTTGGCTTATTGTATTAGTAAGAAATGAAGTAGCTCAGTTTATTACCATTTTACTTAAGTATGGTGTGATAAAATGAATGATTCATTAAGTATTTTATTTAGTGATGATGATCTTATCATTAACAGGTATGAACAGTTAAATTGTGTGAGGTTGAGATATGTATATATAACACTTGGGAGATTCGATTTTAATGAAAAGATGAATGGTAAAAGTGTTGAAAGAATTTGTAATTGAGTTTGTTTGACTCAAAATATATGAATAACCATAATACTCAATGATTTGTTGGTATATGCGTTTATGATATTTAGGTGCTAATATTTAAGTCAAAGTATTTCTAGTATTCGGTTAAGCATAATTTACATGCTGGAATGATTAAATTCAATGTCGAAAGCATGGAGATTAATATGTTTAAATGTTCGGTTATTGTATTAATACTTGCTTAAGACTTACTATGCTAGTAAGCTTACTTTGTTTATGTTTAATGTTTTGTTTTTAGATTATGATCAAGCTACGTGCTCGGGGAAATCGTTAGCAAGTCAATCGCACTGTCAACCTTTTTGGTACTCTTTTGGTTTGGTTTATTTTGGATAAAGGCATGTATAGTATGGAAAATGTCTAAGTTTGAGTTGGAAACTTTTGTTATGTGTCTATATTAAAGCCATGCGAATATCGCCTACTTTCAATATCTTGAGTTTTCACTGTTTCATGTTTTAATTATAGTAAGTGCGGTCTTTAATGAATTATAAGTATAGTAACTTGTTTGTTCGTACATGCATTAGTATATTTATATATGAGATGAATTTATAATTGACGGTATAATGGATATGTTGATTTAGTTTATATTGGTTTAGTATGCATATGCTTTAGGTTTGATTGGGTGATAGATTGTTTTTGGATTAAAATTTATTATAAGGTGTATTTGTATATTTGGTTAAGGCTTGGTTACTTTGATTCTGTATGAAGTGGTAAATATACTTATATGTTAAGCATGATGAGATAGATTATTAATATCTCGTAAATATGAATGATGAGTTTGATACATTATTTGGCTGAATTCATGGGGTACATACTTAGCATATGATTAAACGATGGTATATGAGATATTAAATTCAATTAAGTCTTTGTGTATACGGTTAGAATGTGTTTAATCTATGCTTTACTATTTGATGAAATAATTTGATAAAGGATCTTTAATAATGTGATGTGAAGTGATTGAGTGAATATACTCATGTATTTAGCCATGCTAGAAATTAAGTCTAAAACGTTGTAATGTAATAATTATAATAATGGTCGCATTGTGTATGCTTGAAATCCATTGAATGTTTATTTGGAATTGAGTTTAATTCGGTAATACCTCATAACCCTAATTCGGTGACGGACACGGGTTGGGGTGTTACAATATCCCAGATATGGTCTTATACGGGATCTCATATCAATGTCGATGACATATCCTAGATATGGTCTTATACGATTTTCATATTCAATGTCGATGCCATATCCCTAATATAGTCTTATCGGGATCTCAACTCGGTGCCGAGTCCACGTCCCAGACATGGTCTTATACGGGACCTTACCAATCTCGCATCTCAAATAAGATATCCTTTCACATCTTAAAGTCCAACCGGGACTTCAACATCGTAAATTTTCATCATTTTCTCATTCAACATCATTGCTCACTTTTATGGAAATGATATACATCTTAACTAATATCAACATTTTAAAATTCAATAACATGATGTTGAATTTATACTACACACAAACTTACTTTGATTTCAAAATAGGCCAAATTACCGATCTAGTCCGATACCTTACCTTTTCCTTGGTCAAGGTTAATGCCTCGTTCTTCTTGATCTATGATGACAAATTAACTCATTTAATTGCCACATTAATCAACACATTTCAATAATCATATTTTGGCAAAATTACCATTTTACCCTTAAGTTTTCACAGAATGATGATTTTACCCTTATGCTCGTAAATTGATTTTAATCAAATTTCCTCCTTTTACAAGCCTAGATGGACATTTATTACTCTTAATAAAACCCTCAATACTCATTATTTCACAAATTTACCACATATTTTACAACTTTCACAAAAAGGTCATTTCAGGTGTTTTCATGGTAACACCCTTCACAAAAGTTATTTATTTAACAACTAAAACTCATTTTCTTTCATGAAAATGCAGAAAAAAACATAAATGATCACATGACAAAACTCTAAACTTTCAACCATTTTGCAAAATAGTCCCCTCTTTAGCTAGCTTAAGCTTTAGGAGTTCCAAAAGTACAAATATTATCAAGAAATGATCATCAAAACACTTACTTGCAAGGAGAAAAGCTTGCTGAAAAATTTGAGCTGTCAAAACCCTATTTTTTTGCTAATTTTTGGTGGAGAAGAGAAGAAAAGATGATATTTTTCTTTTCTTTATTTTATGATAAAACATCAATTTAGTCCACCTAATTTCAACAACTTTGACCAATTGACATTATTTGTCCCCTATGGCTGGCCACCCTCTTTCTAGGGGTCTAATTGCACTTTAAGGACCTCGAATTAATGTCCTATGGCTTTTAGACACCTTTAGCTTGTAAAATAGAAATTTTTCACTTTATGCGATTTAGTCCTTTTTCGCAATTAAACATGCAATCGCTAAAATTGAAACACCAAAATTTTCATGCACCTATATAATCATGATATAACTCATTAAAAAATAAAAATAATTTTCTTCAACCTCGAATTAGTGGTTTCAAAAATACTGTTCCGACTAACCCTTAAATACGGTTATTACAAAGATTTCGTTGGCGGGTTTGCCTAAGTCATGAGACTTAGACAAGTTAACATTGGTGAACTTCCTAGTGAAGTATTTCACTAAGCTTCATTGGTTCTGTGGAATCACACTTCACGATTAACGAGTTCCTTGTTGTGGCGAGATCCTTATTAGGCAGACTCTTTTACTAATAAGTCAGCCACATGTGTTTTTGTGTTGCTTCATATTGTAATATCCAGATTATGGCTCATGCATTAATGCTAAATTGTATGAAGTAGCATGCCTATATGTGTTCTAATTGTGTTGTACGAATTTTGTGAACTTCAGAGTGTAGATAAATGCTTTAGAAATTATTTAATTTTAAGTTTCAAAGAGGGAGCTAAGCCTAAGAGGCCTTAAGAAAATTAGTAGGAGAAATATGACACAAAAATGGGCTTATTTAAGTGGCTTGGAGGCGCCACTTAGGGACTCAGTATGTGACGCCACAAGGAGGGTGCAAGGGCCTAGGTTCGAGCAACGTGGGAAGCAAATAAAAGAGTTTTATTTTGTTGCAATGAGGAGAGGTAGTGGACGGCACAAGGACACTTCAAAGATGAAGTGTAGATCAGGCTAAAAACTTAAAGATTTGGCTAAGGTAGAGTGAAAAGGGGGATTGAATGGAGAGAGGGAGAGTTGGTCGGCCAAGGGACTCCTTGGGTGACAAAATTCAGTCACCAAAATCCCCTAGGCTGAATGCATCATTAGCCTCACCCACACTTTTCCTTTTCTTTTCTTCTTCTAAGATCATTCTTTTTCTTCTCTCTCACTCAAACCGAAACATTATTGAAGCCTCTATACCATTCTATTTCTTGTTTTTCACAATCTTCCCCGTTAATCAAAAACCGAAAGTAAGTCTTTTCCTAGCCATAGCCGATTGTTCACCAAACACCAAAAGCCAAAACCTGATTGATCAAACATCTAGCATATAGCCGAATATCTCAGTGGTGTCAGGCAAGGAATGCTGTCGATTTCGGTAGTAAGGGTAAGATCAAATGTTATTCGGTTTCCTTTATTTTTCTTTTAGCCGAAACTTAAGAACTAATCCTATTAATGTACTTTGGCTGAAACTTTGAAGGAGGGTTTCGGGATTTTGCTATTGTCGACTACAAGGGAGGAGGTTTTCGGGATTTTAAGATCTAAGGTAAGCGAGTGTGGTTTTAGGCCAAAGGCCATTCTATTGTGTTTAAGTGTTAGAACTGAATCTAACATATATCTATAGGGATTTCAACATTATCAAGAGCAAGGGTTAAATTCAAGATCTAGTCAAACAAGGTAAGTGAATATTCGGCCAAGGGCCATCTTCATAGTTTCCATGTATTAAAGTCAATTCTAACAATTGACAAGTAGGGATTTTGACAACTCCAAAGCAAGTAACCACTTTCGGGATTTAGAATCGCAAGGTAAGTACACATGATATTCAGGCAAGGCCATATTTGGTGTTTCAGATCTATTTCGTATTTATTCAAAAAGTCAAAAACAAACTAGTTTAGTGATTTAGTGTCTAGCCGATTGCAAGAGGGAACATCACAAAGTTTCAGGATTTGATTAGTAATCAAATCGACAGCAAGGTAAGGATTTTGGTTGCAATAATCCTTCAGGATTTGATTATTAGCTGAAAGGCTTTTTGCTAAAACACTAAGTGATTGGCCGAATGTAGGAACTAAGGATCTGAAGCATTAGATCAAGATTTTCGGGATTTCAATGAACTCGTTAAGTAAATCAGGTGTGTAGCCCTAACCCTAAGTCTTAATAGATTTATGGTAATGTTTTAAATAAATGTGTTAATAAGAATATGTAAAATGTGGCTAAGGGTACCATGCAATGGTACAAAGTACTCAGATACGTTAACCTACTACTACTGTGGTTATAATATTATGAATATCTGTTATGGCACACATGTGAAACTCATGTGAATGTGAATAAGGCATAAAATAAGCTATTGGCATGATTTGTATGACATGGGGCATATGGGTGATATGAAAAGGGAAGTGATCCGTGGTTTATACCACAATATCTGAATGTGATGACTCATGTCACGAAATCTGAATGTGGTGACTTACGTCACAAAATATTATCTGGTGGCTATGCCACGAATTTATAAGGGCGATGTGTAAGTCGTCCGCAGCGACTGCCTTCGATGATGTGTAGCGGATGGAGGGTCGACTTAGTAGTCCCCACGGTGTGATGGTTGGTACGGGTGATGTGTAGCGGATGGTTATATAGGTTTGGGCCGAGAAGAAACTGAAAGGGGTAGTGTCGCTACTCCGTGATGAGTCATACCAATGGTGGCTCACTGTTCGGGATGGTACTGCCGCTGATGATCTTACCTGGGAATATTTTACGGAGCATATCAGAAGGAGTACATTGGAACTAGTTATGTGGATGCATAGAGGAAGGCATTTTTGAGGCTAGTTCAGGGGAATAAGTCTATAGCGGAATACGAGGTAAAATTTCTGAGGCTGAGCCGTTATGCTCAAGGTATTGTGTCGACGGAGCATGAGTGGTGTGTCCAGTTTGAGGACGGACTGAGGGATGATCTGAGGTTATTGATAGCCCCACAGTAAGAGCGAGAATTTGCTGTGTTGGTAGAGAAGGCTAAGGTAGCCGAAGGAATTAAGGACTCTGTGAGGCAGAACACGGATCAAAATAGGCAGAAGAGAGGCTTTGGATTAGCAGGGTCGTCTGGAAATGTGCAAAAGAGGCCTAGAGTTGATGGGCCGTGAGGTCAACAGGCTGTGACAGGAGGGCAGTATCATACTTGTGCTCAGTGTAGGAAAATGCACCTAGGAGAGTGTTGGAAGAAAACGAGAGGATGCTTTAAGAGCGGGTCTAAAGATCACATGATTAAGGACTATCCGATGAAGATAGACGTGAGTCGACCATCAGGTCAGGGCTATAATCCGACTGGAAGAGGTGGACAGCAGCCTCAGCGGGGCCGTGGTCCGGTTGGTAGAGGTAATGGTGCTGGAAGAGGACGTGAAACACCGGGCAGAGGTGGTAATAATGCAAAGGTAAGACAGCCGGGTCTGGTATATGCAGTTTTCCAGAGAGAGGATGGAGACGCACCGGACGTCATAACTGGTACGTTCCTTATAGCTGACAAGCCTTACTTTGCTCTAATTGATGTTGGCTCTACCCACTTTTATGTTGCATGTAGAGTAGTTGAAACACTAGGCATAGCCTCTGAATTGTCTAATAGGGAGATGATTGTAGTGAGCCCATTAGGACAAAATGTAGTGGTGAATAAGATATTTTGGAGTATACCTCTAGAGCTTCAAGGAGTGGTATTTCCTGTCGATTTGATGGAGCTACCCTTCAGAGAATTTGATCTCATCCTTGGCATGGACTGGCTAGTGGAACATCGAGCTATATTGGATTGTGCAGCTAAGCGAATGGAGTTAAGGACGCCAGAGGATAAGGCAATAATTATGATAGGAGAAAGAAGAAACTACTTGTCTAATGTAGTTTCTGCTTTAAAGGCTGATAAGATGATTTGGAAAGGGTGCAAGGTATTTTTGACCTTTGTTAATGCGTTGGATACAAAGGAAGGGGGAGTTAGTGGAGTTAGAACCGTAAGAGAATTTGTAGATGTCTTTTCGGAGGAATTACCTGGAATACCCCCGGATAGGGAGGTGGAGTTCAGAATTGACTTACTACCGGGTACAGCTCCTGTGTCAATTGCCCCGTACAGAATGGTACCAATGGAGTTGGTTGAGCTCAAGGCTTAGATCCAAGAGTTGCTTAACCGTGGGTTTATCCGACCCAGTGTGTCTCCATGGGGAGCACCGGTCTTGTTTGTGAAGAAGAAGGACAGAACTATGCGCATGTGCATAGATTATCGTCAGTTGAATAAGCTGACCATCAAGAACAAGTACCCTTTGCCAAGAATAGACGACTTGTTCGATTAGTTTAAAGGGGCCGCAGTATTTTCGAAGATAGATCTAAGGTATGGATATCATCAGCTTAAGGTGAAGGAGGCTGATATCCATAAGATAGCTTTCCAGACAAGGTACGGGCATTATGAGTTCTTGGTAATGCCGTTCAGATTGATAAACGCCCCAGCAGCGTTCATGGACATGATGAACCAGGTTCGTTGTTGTGTTCATAGACGATATTTTGGTGTATTCGAAGTCTGAGGAAGAATATGATGAGCACCTCTGAGTTGTGTTGCAGGTGTTAAGGGAGGAAAAGCTATATGCCAAGTTCAGCAAGTGCGAATTTTGGCTGAAGGAAGTTACATTCTTAGGACATGTGGTGTCTGCAGAAGGAATAAGGGTGGATCCTCGGAAGATTGAGGCAGTGTTGGATTGGATACCACCTAAGTCTGTGACAGAAGTTCGTAGCTTCTTGGGTTTAGCAGGCTATTACAGAAGGTTCGTAGAAGGGTTCTCATCAATAGCCGCTCCTTTGACGAAGTTGCTAAGGAAGGAGGTACCTTTCGTATGGTCAGATAAGCAACAAGAGAGCTTTGAAAAGCTTAAGAGGGTTTTGACGGAAGCTCCAATTCTGATTCAGCCTGAGGCAGGGAAAGAATTCATGGTGTATTGTGACGCTTCTCACACAGGTTTGGGATGCGTATTGATGCAAGATGGGAAGGTAGTTGCTTATGCATCTCGACAATTAAGGCCACACGAGGTTAACTACCCAACGCACGATTTGGAGTTGGCAGCAATGGTCTTTGCTCTTAAGGTATGGAGGCATTATCTTTATGGAGAGAAGTCAGTGATCTACACAGACCACAAAAGCCTTAAGTATCTCTTTGAATCGAAAGAGTTGAACACAGGACGTGAAGGTGGGTGGAATTATTGAAGGACTACGATTGTTCCATAGAGTATCACCCGGGCAAGGCGAATGTTGTGGCAGATGCCCTAATTCAGAAAGTAGTGTCGGATCTGAGGGTGATGTTTGCACATCTTAGCTTGTATGATGACGAAAGCTTATTGGTAGAATTGCAAGTTAAACCGACATGGTTGAATGAGGTGAAAGAGGGTCAGTTGGCGGATGATGATCTAAGTGCTAAGCTTCAGCAAGTGCAGAGCGGGGAGTTGAAGGATTATAGTATTAATGGCGATGGAGTATTGTGTTTGAAGGGTAAGGTCTGTATGCCAAAGAACGAGGAGTTAAGGCAGAGAATTCTTCGGGAATCACATAGTAGCCCTTATGCTATGCATCCTGGAGGTAGTAAGTTGTACAAAGATCTAAAGGAACAGTTTTGGTGGCCTGGTCTTAAGCGGGAAGTTACCGAATTTGTAGGAAAGTGCTTAACGTGTCAGCAAGTTAAGGCTGAACACCAAGTTTCGTCAGGGTTGCTTCAGCCAATACAAATTCCGCAGTGGAAGTGGGAGAGAATTACCATGGACTTCGTTAGTGGGCTTCCCCTTACGCCTACTAAAAAGGACTCAGTGTGGGTGATAGTGGACCGATTGACAAAGTCCGTACATTTCATTCCTGTGCGGGTTGACTATTCCCTACAAAAATTGGCAAGGTTATATGTAGCTGAGATTGTGAGGTTGCACGGAGTGCCGGTGTTGATTATCTCTGATAGGGATCCGAGGTTCACATCTCAGTTTTGGAAGGCGCTACATCAAGCTTTAGGCACCAGATTGGACTTCAGTACGGCTTTTCATCCACAGTCAGACGGGCAGTCTGAACGAGTGATCCAAGTGTTGGAGGATATGTTGAGGGGCTGTGTGATAGACTTCAGAGGAAGTTGGGAAGAATATTTACCTTTAGCAGGATTTACATACAACAACAGCTATCAGGCAAGTATTCGAATGGCACCGTATGAAGCACTGTATGGACAGAAGTGTCACACTCCCACATGTTGGACGAAATTGGGAGAACGTCAGATTTTTGGTCCAAAAATTATGGTAGAATCGGAGGAAAAGGTTAGGGTAATTCGGACACGGTTGAAGGAGGCATCTGACAGGCAGAAGTCATATACAGATCTCAAACGGAAGGGCATAGAATTTGCTGTGGGAGATCAAGTGTTTCTCAAAGTTTCACCTTGGAAGAAGGTGATGAGATTTGGTCGGAAAGGGAAGTTAAGCCCAAGGTTTATAGGACCTTATCGGGTATTAAAGCGAGTTAGACCAGTGGCATACCAGTTTAGAGTTGCCATCGAGTTGAAGCAGATGCGGGGCGTGTTCCATGTTTCTATGCTACGTTGCTACCGATCGGATCCAACTCATATAATACAAAGTTGAGGAGGTGGAGTGAGACCGGATCATCCTATGAGGAAGAGCCGATTGATTTCGAACGAGATGTGAAGGTGCTTGGAGGAAATTGGTCCCTCTGATCAAAGTGTTGTGGCGTAACCATGGATCAGAAGAAGCTTCTTAGGAGCTGGAAGAAGCAATGCGACAATAATACCCCCACCTATTCTAGCCAGGTAATTTCGAGGTCAAAATTATTTTAAGGGGGTAGAACTGTAACATCCAGATTTATGGCTTATGCATTAATGCTAAATTGTATGAAGTAGCATGCCTATGTGTGTTCTGATTGTGTTGTACGAATTTTGTGAACTTTAGAGTGTAGATAAATGCTTTAGAAATTATTTAATTTTAAGTTTCAAAGAGGGAGCTAAGCCTAAGTGGCCTTAAGAAAATTAGTAAGGGAAATATGACACATAAATGGGCTTGTTTAAGTGGCTTGGAGGCGCCACTTAGGGACTCAGTATGTGACGCCACAAGCAGGGTGCAAGGGCCTAGGTTTGAGCAATGCGGGAAGCAAATAAAAGAGTTTTATTTTGCTGCAAGGAGGAGAGGTAGTGGACGACACAAGGACACTTCAAATATGAAGTGTAGATCAGGCTAAAAACTTAAAGATTCGGCTAAGGTAGAGTGAAAAGGGGGATTGAATGGAGAGAGGGAGAGTTGGTCGGCCAAGGGACTCCTTGGGTGACAAAATTCAGTCACCAAAATCCCCTAGGCTGAATGCATCATTAGCCTTACCCACACTTTTCCTTTTCTTTTCTTCTTCTCAGATCATTCTTTTTCTTCTCTCTCACTCAAACCGAAACATTATTGAAGCTCTATACCATTCTATTTCTTCTTTTTCACAATCTTCCCCGTTAATCAAAAGCCGAAAGTAAGTCTTTTCCAAGCCATAGTCGATTGTTCACCAAACACCAAAAGCCGAAACCTGATTGATCAAACATCTAGCCTATAGCCAAATATCTCAATAGTGTCAGGCAAGGAGTGCTGTCGATTTCAGTAGTAAGGGTAAGATCAAATGCTATTCGGTTTCCTTTCTTTTTCTTTTAGCCGAAACTTAAGAACTAATCCTATTAATGTACTTTGGCTGAAACTTTGAAGGAGGGTTTCGGATTACGCTATTGTCATTCGCAAGGGAGGAGGTTTTCGGATTTCAAGATCTAAGGTAAGCGAGTGTGGTTTTAGGCCAAAGGCCATTCTATTGTGTTTAAGTGTTAGAACTGAATCTAACATATATCTATAGGGATTTCGGCATCATCAAGAGCAATGGTTAAATTTGGGATCTAGTCAAACAAGGTAAGTGAATATTCGGCCAAGGGAAATCTTCATAGTTTCTATGTATTAAAGCCGATTCTAACAATTGACAAGTAGGGATTTCGACAACTCCAAAGCAAGTAACCACTTTCGGGATTTAGAATCACAAGGTAAGTACACATGATATTCGGGCAAGGCCATATTTGGTGTTTCAGATCTATTTCATATTTATTCAAAAAGCCAAAAACTAACTAGTTAAGTGATTTAGTGTCTAGCCGATTGCAAGAGGGAACATCACAAAGTTTCGGGATTTGGTTAGTAATCAAATCGACAGCAAGGTAAGGATTTTGGTTACAATAATCCTTCGGGATTTGATTATTAGCCGAAAGGCTTTTTGTGAAACACTAAGTGATTGGCGAATGTAGAACTAAGGATCTAAAGCATTAGATCGAGATTTTCGGATTTCAATGAACTCGTATAAATCAAAAGCGTAGCCCTAACCCTAAGTCTTAATACATTTATGGTAATGTTTTAAATAAATGTGTTAATAAGAATATGTAATATGTGGCTAAGGGTACCATGCAATGGTACAAAGTACTCAGGTACGTTAACCTACTACTACCGTGGTTATAATATTATGAATATCTATTATGGCACACATGTGAAACTCAGAAACTAATGTGAATAAGGCATAAGATAAGCTATTGGCATGATTTGTATGACATGGGGCATATGGGTGATATGAAAAGGGAAGTGATCCGTGGTTTATACCACAATATCTTAATGTGGTGACTCATGTCACAAAATCGAATGTGGTGACTTACGTCACAAAATATTATCCGTGGCTATGCCACGAATTTATAAGGCGATGTGCAAGTCATCTCTGATGACGCCTTCGATGATGTGTAGCGAATGGAGGGTCGACTTAGTAGTCCCCACGGTGTGATGGTTGGTACGGGTGATGTGTAGCGGATGGTTATATAGGTTTGGGTTCGGGATTGCATCATTATCTATATTTCTGCTATATGTACATGTATGAACTGATATGCCTAAACGGTTGGGACTTAGTGATGGTGGTTATACAATGAGTCTGTTTGACTCACCCCGTTGTGGGATATGTTTCAGGTGACACTCAGTAATGGACCAAGTCGGCAGGAGCTTAGTGGTGGCCATGCTCAGCTCAGCGTTTATTTTATTTTGGACTTTCTATACTTAAGTATTTTGGATTTATTCGGGATTTGTTTTTGATGTAATTATGGCCATTATTATTAACTATTTTAAGTAAGTGTTTAAAATTGGTTTATTATGATAAGGTTATTATTAAATTGAGACTAAATAAATTTTCTTAAAATGTAAATGACATTTAAATGTTTTGACACATAAATTACACGCTTCCAATCAACCCAACACAAATCAAATGTTCTTCAAAACCATCCAAATTTTCCAAATCAACAAACAAGATTTGAAAAGTTTTTACTCAAGGAACATACCAGATCCGGTCAAGGCTCGTGGGCCGGGATTGGGGTGTTTCATATGCAAATTTAGTGGTTAGTGGGACACATTTAAGTCATCTAGCATCCTAATGGAGGTAAAGTGTCTATAAACAGGACACTTGGGAGCCTCGTAGGATGTGATTAATTAGTGGAAATGTGAGAGCATGATTACTAACTAGAGTTTAACCTTGAGTGGGATTTGAGTTAGAGATAAATATATATAGGATAACCTGGTAGTGGAGAAAATATTTCCATTTCAACTTCTCTTCTTACCTTTGTTATCATCGAAGAAAATCAGAGGTGTTCTTCATCGTTAATGAAATAGCTCTTTGTTAAGCTTATAGAAGCTTCTGCCTTAAGTTGTCTGCTACTAAATTATTAAATCCTTATTTAAGTTTACCAAATATATAGGAGTTTTTGTATGAGTTCTTTAGTAGGGCTTTCATCTAAATACTAGATAGGAACGAAACTTTCATCCGAAAATTATCTGCATGTTTATTGATTCATGTTATTTCATTAATATTTAGTTGTTTTAACATTTAAAGAAGTTATTTGACTGTTTTAGCCAAAGAAATGGGAGAATGTCTCAGTGCTTAAGGGAAAGAACCCATTGAGTAGGAAAAGCTCTAAGTGAAGATTTCTGATGAGTTTCTTTGTACCTTGCGTTAGTTATTTCTATTATTTCATTTAAGCCTACCTATTGTATATCCAGGTAAGTGGCTTTAACCTTTGGTTCTGTTACTTGCATCAAAAAGAGACATGTTTAAAAAGTCTATGTATGTACAGTTACAGTTAGTAAATCAGAGACAAAAGTCTTGCATGTGCATGAGTATAAATGCTCCTTCCTTGGTGCACAAGCTCTATATCCAGAATAGTGTAAGGAGGTATCGAAAGGTTAATGTAACACCCCAAACTCGGCCCAAACGCTACGACCAGATCTGGCATGCTACAGGTCGAATGTTAAGGTTCAAATTCTCTAGTTACTTTGAAAAAACATGGATTTGGAAAAGAGTAATTTTTCGGTAGCACTATGTGTTGGAAACTTGCTTTGTTGGGTTTGAAGATCTCAGCTTGTTTTATTCCGATATCCGTTAAATAAGTGTTTTTTTTATGGAAACTATTGTTTCGGGTTAAGCGTGTTTGAAACTCCCATTTTTAGTACTTCTTATGAGTAAGTCCTTAAAATATAAATTTACAATCCATAATCATTAACCACTAGAAATCGAAAATTTAAGCTAAGAGGCCTTATTACATGCTAACGAAATCAAACCCAAAATTTAAAACTAAAGATAAATCGGAAATAAGTTTACTTAAATAAAAAACTTTATGGCCCCTCGAGTCCGCCTCGGCTCCCGTATCCATGATCTATTGCTCATCTGAAAGGTTGAGAAAAATAAAGGGCGAGTCACCAAGACTCAGTGTGCAAATCCCTGAACCACATAAACGACTTGAGGCCCACAATCGCATACTGAGCCTCAGCCTACACATAATGACAGCAGAATAAGTACATGCGATATGACCCAACCCAACCTAAAATTCCATCCTCTACACACCAACCCTTACCAGCCATCAAACCGCTGAGATTTCTACAATCAACCCTCCATCCGCTACACGCCATCTCGATAGTCGTGCTATCAGTTATAATGCCGATCACTATGTGACCTTAAAATCAAGTGTGGTAGAGCCACCGATCACCATGTAACCTTATAATCAAGTGTGGCAGAGCCACCGATCACTAAGTGACCTATTAAGCATGCTCTTCCCCTTCATCATATTAACCCCATCCCATGCATACATACATGCAAAAGCAAGAACAATATACCATCAACAATATAACATGTTATCACATACATCGATACACATAAAGAATTTGCTATGTTTTCGTACCTAGCATCCCTTGCCTAACCCCTACATGTTATTCGACTGTTCATACAGCCTTTTTCAGCTTTTTAGCCCATAACATATATAATACGGAAAAACTAATATGATAAAGATCTACACACCGACATGCATAAGATGATACTTTCTATGTCGACTTTGTCGAGAGTGAATACGCCTACTAACGCCACGATTTTGTTCTCAGAGTGGTCCACAACCCGATGGCCAATCTCTCACGGTAGACACCGGATGCTTCTTAAACTTTGGGGTTGGGTTTACGGGTCCAATCCCCTCCTTTGCCTGATCGAGATTTGATTCCATCAAAAGACCTTATCAGTTGCTACCATCATAACATATGGTTGTTAATCCATAACATAGGGTTAAGATCACGAACCTAACGAAAATCTAAAGAGAACCCTTACCTTGAAATCCCAAAAGAGATAGAGTTCAGAGACTAGTGGTTTTCGGCTCTTTGGGATCTAGATGATCTGATCTACTTCGATTCCCGAAATGTCACCCCAAGATGAGGACATAAGAACAGTCGAAATGTTACTCAAAAGATAACCTTGCCACCTCAATTAGCCTTTCAACTTTGACCTCCAAAAATAAAAAATTAAAGGTGAAATTTGAAGGAAATCATCACTTACCTTAGCACAGAGGACTCGACAATTCCTAGAAGGTTTCGATTTTGTGAAAGAAGTAATTGAGAGAAGAAGAAGAACATGAAGAAGTGATAGGAATGGTATGGGGACAAAGAGAATTTTGGCAAGACTAGAGTGGGTTTGGCTTTAGTAGAATAATGAGAAAAGAGAATGAAAGAACTTAAAATGCCAAAAAAAGTGAGGAGGACCCTCACCTGACTATTCCCAATTTCGGCACCTATCAACCGCAAAAGCCAAAATTTGCAGAAAAACAACAATCACTGAGTCCTATGGCTAAAGAAAATTTGGCACTCCCTAGCACAAACCAAAACCTATTGCCTCCTCCCTCAAAGAGTTGGAAATTTGGCCACCACCTTGCTTCCTAGATAAGTCCTAAATTTTCCCCTTATCCTTATTTGATCACTCATCCAAAAGTGGCATGAATAACACCACCTCTTCTTCCATTTATCAGCCACATTATCCAACTCACACAACTCCCTATTTCTAAGCATCCCAGCCGACTCCAACTCTGCCCCCTTCTGATGCCAAAAATTAATTTAAATAAATGAGCTTGTCATCACCTTGTGGCGTCACCTTACTGTGCTCCAAGAGGCACCTCCCTGCCTCTTTATCACATCAATTCTTATGTCATAAAACACAAATAATATCTTTTAAGCCCTAACCCAGCTGGCTCTCCACTAATGTGCCCAACAACAAATTTTTTTGCTAAGGCCTCGGCCCAACTCTGAGCCCATTCTGGAGCCCTAAAATACTCTAACCAGCATATTAAGCACAACAACACATCATAGCACATCAAATGCAAAGCCCCACAAATTCAAGATGTTATAGTTTTACCTCTCTTAAAAAAATTTCGGGCTTGAAATTACCTGGTCAGAACAGATGCGGATATTGATGCCGCATTGCTTCCTCTGGTTCCCAAGTAGCCTCCTCAGAGTTGTGATTTTGCCACAGAACCTTAACCAACAGAACTGTTTTCCTTTGCAATACTTTGACATCATGATCCAAAATTTCCACTAGTTCCTCCTCAAAGGATAGGTCAGGTCTTACTTCGATTTCTTCCACAGGCACCACATGAGATGGATCTAAACGATAGCGTCTTAACATAGAGACATGGAATACGTTGTGAATCTGGCTTAATTCTGAAGGTAGCTCAAGCTGATAGGCTACCGGTCCCACCCGTTTCACCACCATGTACGGTCCGATGAATCTGGGACTTAATTTACCTTTTCGTCCAAACCTTAACACCTTCTTCCACTGCATCACCTTTAAGAACACCCTGTCACCGACAGCAAATACTATGTCCTTACGCTTCAAATCAGCATAGGACTTCTGTCTGTCTGACGCTTCCTTTAATCAAGCCCGAATTAACTCAACCTTCTCCTCTGTCTCGGTAACCAATTCTGGCCCCAAAATTTGATTTTCCCCTAACTCCGTCCAACAGGTAGGAGTACGACACCTCCGCTCGTACAATGCTTCATAGGGCACCATCTGAATACTAGACTGGTAGCTGTTGTTGTAAGAAAACTCCGCCAATGGTAAAAACTCTTTCCAACTACCCCTGAAATCAATAACACAACCTCTCAACGTGTCCTCTAAGATATGAATTACCCGCTCAGACTGACCATTAGTCTGAGGATGAAACGCTATACTAAAATCTAATTTCGTACCCAACGCTTGATGCAACGCCTTCCAAAATCGTGACGTGAACCTTGGGTCCTGCCCGATATGATTGATATCGGTACTCCATATAGCCTCACTACCTCCGCTATATATAACCTAGCCAATTTCTGCAGAGAGTAATTGACACGTACAGGTATGAAATGAGCAGACTTCGTTAAGCGGTCAACAATCACCCAAACTGAATCTTTCTTAGTAGGCATGAGAGGTAGCCCACTAACAAAGTCCATTATGATTCTTTCCCATTTCCACTGTGGAATCTTCATCGGCTGCAACAACCTTGATGGTAACTGATGCTCTGCCTTTACCTGCTAATAGGTCAAACACTTACTCACAAATTCGGTCACCTCTCGCTTCAGGCCCAACCACCAGAACTGTTCTCGCAAATCCCGATACATCTTACTTCCTCCAGGGTGCATAACTTATGGACTACCAAGCGCTTTTAGAAAAATCTTACGCCTCAACTCAGGATCTTTTGGCATGCAAATTCTTCCTTGAAAACATAATAGCCCTTCCTCATTCACATCAAATTCTGTTGATCCATCACTTGATCCTACCTGAAACTTCTCCTTTAGCAACTCATCAGTCTGCTGCTTCTCCGTAACCTGACTGACCCAAGAGGGTTTCACTTGAAGTTTAGCTAATAAACTCCCATCATCGTATAAACTGAGGTGAGCAAACATTGCCCTCAAGTCAGAGATTACTTTACGACTTAGAGCATCCGCCACCACGTTAGCTTTACCCGGATGATACTCGATCGAGCAGTCATAGTCCTTTAACAACTCAATCCACCTCCTTTGCCTTAGATTCAACTCCTTCTGGGTCAAAAGGTATTTTAAGCTCTTATGATCGGTATAAATGACGAATTTCTCCCCGTACATATAATGTCTCCAAATCTTCAAGGCAAAAACCACTGCCAAAAATTACAAATCATGGGTGGGATAATTTGATTCATGCGGTCATAACTGTCGAGACGCATACACAATAACCTTTCCACCTCGCATCAATAAGCATCCTAGCCCCGTGTGTGAAGCATCACAGTAAATCACGATCTCCTTTCCGACCTCCGCTGAATCAACACCGGAGCCTCCATCAATATCCTTTTTAACCTCTCGAAACTTTCTTGCAGCTTATTAGACCAAACAAATGAAACCTCTTTTTGCAGCAACTTAGTCAACGGTGCCACAATCAACAAAAATCCTTCAATAATCCTTCTATAATACCCGGCTAGACCAAGAAAACTCCAGATTTTTACTACAGACTTAGGCGGCTTCCAATCCAACACCGCTTCAATTTTTCAAGGGTCAACCCTAATCCCCTCTGCCGACACAACGTGGCCTAGAAAAGTAACTTCCCTTAGCCAAAATTTGCACTTACTGAATTTGGCATACAGCTGCTTCTCCTTCAGAATCTACAAAACCACTCGAAGGTGTGAATCATGCTCCTCCTCTGATCTTGAATAAACCAAGATGTCATCTATAAATACCACAACAAACCGATCCAAGTAGGGTTGGAACACTCAGTTCATCATGTCCATAAATGCTACTGACGCATTGGTTAATCCAAATGGCATCACCATGAATTCATAGTGACCATAGCGAGTCCTAAAACTGTCTTATGAATATCCACCTTATTGATCTTAAGCTGATGGTACCCTGACCTCAGATCTATCTTTGAAAAGACTGAAGCCCCCTTCAACTGATCGAACAAGTCATTGATCCTCGGCAACGAGTATTTGTTCTTGATTGCCAACTTATTCAATTGGCGATAGTCAATGCACATACACATCGAGCCATCCTTCTTCTTAATGAATAACACCAGCGCTCCCCAAGGCCACACACTTGGTCGAATAAACCCTCTATCCAGTAAATCTTGTATCTGCACTTTTAACTCCACCAACTCCTTCGGTGCCATTCTATATGGGACGATAGATACTGGCGCTGTTCCCGAAAGAAGATCAATACCAAACTCCACTTCACGGTCCGGAGGTAATCCCGAAAGCTCTTCTAGGAAAACATTAGGAAATTCCTTTACCGTCCTAACATCCCCAACAGTTAGTTCATTGGCTTCCAGAGCCCGAACAAACATGAGAATTGCCTCGTATCCTTTCCTCACCATCCTTTCTGCTCTTAGGGCGGTCACCACATTCGACAAACAGTTCCCCCTTTCACCAATTACCAACACTTTGCCACCCTCGGGAGTTTTTAACACCATACGCTTGGCTGCACAATCTACATTAGCTTGATACCTCACCAGCCAGTCTATGCCCAAGATTAAATCAAACTACCCGAACGGTAATTCCATCAGATCAGTCAGGAAAACTATTCTCTGAACTTCTAAAGGTACCTCCCGATAAAGCTTATTTACCACTACAGAGTGTCCTAACAGGCTAATTACAGTCATCTCCCTAGAGAAAATCTCAGAATCGATGCTTAAAGTTCCAGATACCCTACTAGCAACATATGAATGCGTCGACACAATATCAATCAATGCAATGTAAGGCAAACCAAAAATTAAAAATGTACCGGTTATGACATCCGGTGCGTCGACCTCCTCTCGACGTCTGGCAGCATAGACTAACCCCAGCTATCTCGCCTTAGTGTTTCCTGCCCCTCGGCTTGGTGCTCATGGCCCTAACTAGAACCGCTACCACCCCTGGCTAGACCACGACTTCTCTGTGGCTGCTGACCTCCTCTACCCGGTTGAGCATTCCCCTGACCTGCAGGCCCTACACCGCCCACTGGCTGTGGATAGTCTCTAATCTGATGGTCCATAGATCCACACCTGAAACACTTCCCATTGCTCGACCAACACTCACCTGAATGGAATTTACCATATCGAGCATACCCTACGTTCAGCTAGCAAAGAAGCAGGTCTCTCACCCCGACTCAGCCCATCTGACCTAGGTCTTTTTTGAGTACGCCCAGCTGCCCCTGATGATCCAAAATTCCTCTTACTCCACCCCTATCTCTATCCCGATTCAGTTTTTTATCCGCTTCACCTCCTCAGCTATCTTAGCTTTTTCCATAAGAACAGTAAATTCCCTCTCCCGCTGCGGGGCATCAATACACGCAAATCATCCCTCAGACCGTCTTCAAATCAAACACAACGTTCATGGTCTGTGGCCACTATCCCTCGGGCATAACGATTAAGGCATAAAAATTCTGCTTCATACGCAGCCATCGACCTACTTCCCAGAACCAGATTCAGAAATGCACTGCACTGCGCATCCACATAACTCGACCCGATGTATTTACTCTGAAATGCCGTTCTAAAGAAATCCCAGGTGATACAGTTAGCCACCGCACCATCTTTAACTGTAAGCCACCATTGATACGCTTTATCCCGTAAGAGAGATACAACCCCTTTCAATTTTTCCTCTTCTGCAAAATCAAGATCATCGATTATGCGCTCAACCGCCTCTAACCAATACTCGGCTGTACTCGAGGCTATACCAGAAATTACCCTAAACATTTCTGCCCCATTGGTTCTAAGTCACTCCGACACAGATTTCCAAGCTCCCATACCCATGCTTGCCCCAGTAACTCTCTCTAAAACCCATAGAATCGCCTGAGATACCGCATCATCTCCAGCTGTCTCGTCTTGAAATTTCGCCTCCGCTACTGGTGGAACTGGCATCTCATCTCCTGACCCATGGCCAGATCCTATTGGTTCTGACACGACCGTCCTACCCCTACCACGGCCATGCGCAGGACGTCCTCGTCCCCTTATACTCATACTACTGATTCTCTTTTATCTGATTAGAAGTTTTATGGATTAATAATTTCTTTCACTGATTAATAACGAATAATCTTATGGAAAGTAGTTTTAATAGTAGTCCTTTCGAATTTGAAATTATATCTACAAGGTTCGGTCTTAAGTCTGTATCTCCTAGTTCTAGGAACCATATACATTCAACACCCATATGCATCCCAAACAGAGTATCACATAAATGCATCAAACATATGAGTAACATCCATAAGCTCACCTTTGTCATACAAGAGTATTTTCGTCATTTCACTACCCAGGGGTATTTTCGTAATTCTACCCTACAGGGGTATTTTTGTAATCTCACAAAATAGGGTACCTTGGTGATTTTACAAAATAGGGGTATTTTGGTATTTTCATAAAGCAGGGGTATTTTGGTAGTTTTACAAACCAAAGGTATTTCGATAATTTTCACAAACCAAGGGTATTTCAGTAATTTTTACAAACCTAGGGTATTTCGATAATTTTCACAAACCGGGGGTATTCTGGGTAATTTACAAAACTAGGGGTATATTAGTAATTTTACAAAGATAGGGTATTGGGTCCCTTTCGGGTTTTAATTATGAACTTTGGCCCGTTAACAAGTCCTCGCAGCTAAAGTGAACAGACACTATGCTCCAGGTAGGATTCTAGCGAAGAGGAGGTGGGCCACTAGGACCGCTTAAGTACCAAACTCTCCCTGAATCCAATCCTAGACATGCGTATGCCTGTTGCCACACCTTAACCCAGCGACTTGTTCACGGACATGTTTAGTTAGATTAAGTCTTATGAATTTGAAGAGTTGTTTAAACTAGGCTTCAGGTCCATTAATTCCTAACATGCTAGTCTACGTCCCCATAAAGCCCATCAAACCCAACATGCATACCTTATCAAGAGTTAGAATACTTACCTGCGTGGATCAGGTGCCGCTAGACTCGAAGGCCACATCTCAACCCAAAGCATTTTTCTTAAATTCACATCAATCTATAGAACACCACTGGACCCATTTCACAGCCCGAGCTTTGTAAGCGGGCTCTGATACCAAAAATGTAACACCCTAAACCTGGCCCAAATGCTACGACCAGATCTGGTATGCTACAGGTCGAATGTTAAAGTTCAAATTCTCTGGTTACTTTGAAAAAACATGGATTTGGAAAAAAGTAATTTTTCGGTAGCACTATGTGTTGGAAACTTGCTTTGTTGGGTTCAAAGATCTCAGTTTGTTTCATTTCGATATCTGTTAAATAAGTGTTTTTTTAAGGAAACCGTTGTTTCACGTTAAGCGTGTTTGAAACTCCCATTTTTAGTACTTCTTATGATTAAGTCCTTAAAATATAAATTTACAATACAGAATCATTAACCACTAGAGACCGAAAATTTAAGCTAAGAGGCCTTATTACATGCTCACGAAATTAAACCCAAAATTTAAAACTAAAGATAAACCGAAAATAAGTTTACTTAAATAAAAAACTTTATGGCCCCTCGAGTCCACCTCGACTCCCGTATCCATGATGTACTGTTCATCTAAAAGGTGAAGAAAAATAAAGGGTGAGTCACTAAGACTCAGTGTACAAATCCCTGAACCACATAAACGACTTGAGGCCCACAATCGCATACTGGGCCTCAGCCCACACATAATGACAGCAGAACAAGTACATGCGATATGACCCAACCCAACCTAAAATTCCATCCTCTGCACGCCAACCCTTACCAGCCATCAAACCGCTGAGATTTCTATAATCAACCCTCCATCCGCTACACGCCATCTCGACAGTCGTGCTGTCAGTTATAATGCCGATCACTATGTGACCTTAAAATCAAGTGTGGTACAGCCACCGATCACCATGTGACCTTATAATCAAGTGTGGCAGAGCCACCGATCACTAAGTGACCTATTAATTATACTCTTCCCCTTTATCATATTAACCCCATCCCATGCATACATAAATGCAAAAGTAAGAACAATATACCATTTACAAGATAACAGGTTATCACATACATCGATACACATAGAGAATTTGCTATGTTTTTGTACCTGGCATCCCTTGCCTAACCCCTACGGGTTATTCAACTGTTCATATAGCCTTTTCTGGCTTTTCAGCCCATAACATGTATAACACGAAAAACCTAATGTGATAATGATCTACACACTTGATTATAGACAAGATGATACTTTCTATGTTGACACTGTCAGTAGCTGATACGACTACTAATTGCCTACGCTTTTGTTTCAGAGCTACCCACAACCCGTGGCCAATCTTTAATGGCGCATAATCAACGCTTCTTAAACTTAGGGGTTGGGTTTATGGGTCCAATCCCCTCCTTTGCCTGATCGACATTTGATTCCATCAAAAGACCTTATCAGTTGCTACCATCATAACATATGGTTGTTAATCCATAACATAGGGATAAGATCACGAACCTAATGAAAATCTAAAGATAACCCTTACCTCGAAATCCCAAAAGAGATAGATTCAGAGACTAGTGGTTTCTAGCTCTTTGGGATCTAGATGATCCGATCTACTTCGATTCCCGAAATATCGCCCCAAGATGAGGACATAAGAACAGTCAAAATGTTACTCAAAAGAGAACCTTGCCACCTTAATTAGCTTTTCAGCTTTGGCCTCCAAAAATTGAAAATGAAAGGTGAAATATGAAGGAAATCATCACTTACCTTAGCACAGAGGATTCGATAATTCCTAGAAGGTTTCAGCTTTTATGAAAGAGGCAATTGAGAGAAGAAGAAGAACATGAAGAAGTGATAGGAATGGTATGGAGAAAAAGAGAATTTCGGTAAGACTAGAATGGGTTCAGCTTTAGCAGAATAATGAGAAAAGAGAATGAAAGAACTTAAAATGCCAAAAATGTGAGGAGGACCCTCACCTGACTATTCCCAATTTTGGCACTTATCAACCCCAAAAGTCAAAATTTGCAGAAAAAAACAAGCACTGTATCCTATGGCTAAAGAAAATTTGGCACCCCCTAGCACAAACCAAAACCGATTGCCTCCTCCCTCAAAGAGTTGGAAATTCAACCACCACCTTGCTCCCTAGATAAATCCTAGATTTTCTCCCTTATCCTTATCTGATCACTCATCCACAAGTGGCATGAATAACACCACCTCTTCTTCCCTTTATCAGCCACATTATCCAACTCACACAACTCCCTATTTCTAAGCATCCCAACCGACTCCAACTCTGCCCCTTTCTGATGCCAAAAATTAATTTAAATAAATGAGCTTGTCGTGACTCAAACCTCCTCCCTACTTCCCTTGTGGCGTCACCTTGCTGTGCTCCAAGAGGCACCTCCCTACCTCTTTATCACATCAATTCTTGTGTCATAAAACACAAATAATATCTTTTAAGCCCTAACCCAGCTGGTCTCCACTAATGTGCCCAACAATAATTTTTTTGCTAAGGCCTCGGCCCAGCTCTGAGCCCATTCTAGACCCCTAAAACACTCTAACCAGCATATTAAGCACAACAACACATCACAGCATATCAAATGCAAAGCCCCACAAATTCAGGATGTTACAGTTGATACGTGTGATGATGAAAAGAAGATACTAGATGTAATGTTTTGCCTCTTGTATGGCACTCTTGTACAAATTGTGACTGGTGAATACACGACTTTGTGGGGGAACACTTCTGTGTTCGAAATACAATGAGGAATGATAGAGTTATAGAGGTTATGATTGGTATAATGGCTCTAAGGGGCGATATGAAGATACAAGAAAAATGGTTCTTTGGAACTAGTATCAGAAGCTAGCACAAGGAAGGGAGTATACAGATAAAAGGTTGAATATTGTGTAAAACAAAGTGTGAACATTGCATGAAAGTGTAAAAAGTACAATAGACACTCATAAAATGGGTAATCATCAAAGGTGGCATACAAATTAAGTAGTTGTGCTTAGTGTCTGCAATATGTGGGTCTCCAATAGCATATAGTGTGTAACACCCCTTACCCATAACCGACGCCGAGATAGGGTACAAGGTGTTAGCTATCTTAAACACATGCAAACATGCCTTTCTGAGTCATAGAATTTCGTTCAATTTTAAAAATTTTCAAACTTTGCCTTAAAGTCCCTAATATGGACCTACGAGGCCCAAAACACACTTTGAAAATGGTTCGAGACTAAATCGAGCACTTTGGAAAAACTTTAGAAAACATCATTGAAATCAGGGGCACACGCTCGTGTGGAAGAGTGACACATCCGTGTGACCTCTTAACATGGCCATGTTGAAGGACCGTGTAGATCACACGGCCTGAGCGTATTGGGACACGCCCGTACCCCTAGCCCGTATGGATTTATTTTCATACGGCATGGCACACGCCCGTGTCTACCGTGACACACGTGTGTTTCAGGCCGTGTGTAAAAACCTTGACATTCTATTTCTGACATCATCAACCCTTTAAGGTCACACGGCCAAGACACACACCCGTGTGCTAGGCCGTGTGGTGAATTTAATTACACAATTATGGTGTAGGGGACACACGGCTGGACTACATGCCCATGGGGCAAACCGTATGTCACACACGGCCCAGACACACGCCCGTGTGTCGACCCGTGTGGATAGAAACAAGGCTATTTACCAAGCCTTTTGCCACACTTACTTGCACCTACATACACAACATCAAGTAACACCCATCCACACATAAATACATGACCAATTCACCACAACTAAGACATTTACACAACATGGCCACTTCACTTCATTCACATGCAACACTTATCACATTCTTTGTCAATTCAATCATACAACTTGCTCAATCATGCATTAACACACCATATGCTCGACCATGTGAATTTTCACATTCATGGAAAACATCACCATATGCATATAACAATAACAAATATTAGCCATCCATGGCCTTATACAAAATGATCTATCAAATAACATAGGCTCACATTTAGCAAATTCAGCTATGACACTTAACAACATAATTAATTCTCCTATATATGCCCCATCTCAACTACTTGAACTCAACAATACCCGAAGTGATAGATTGATAGTGTGATGGTATCTCTGACGTTCTCCAACCCGAGCTAGCCTGAGGACATTATAAATATGGAAAATAGATAGAGTAGGATATATAGCTTAGTAAGTTGGCAAATAAATAATAAGAAATTTATTAACATACTTTTAACAATCCTCATAATAAAATCTCAAGATAATAAAATAATAATTGCACAAAGTTCAACTATTCACTTTTGAGCATATCAAGCTATCTACGCCAGTCATAGTCACTGAATTATTTATGTATTGAGCTACGGAACTCCAAATTTAGTTCCGCTAATTTTCCCTGAAACTAGAATCACATATCTCCTTACCATTCCAATAGCAAGTCATTATCGAATATTTACATGCCATTCATTTGCCCCTTTAACCTATACATCAACAACAAAACTTAAACTTATCATGTCTCAATTTAATTTGGCCTAAAAGCCTCACACATGATCATCTATCAAATTTACCACCTATTTATACATCATAAGTATAGACCTATCATAACAAGATCATTTTCATAGGTATGACTTACTCACTTACATTCTTACCAAATGTCCCATATACATCGAATTCAATACTCATGAATTTTGCGTACATACCTGTACCCTTTCAACTTGATCATACCTTGTCATTTCTTTGACATCATCTTTAGATTTACCCGTTGAACCTCTTGGAATACTAAGAATACTCGGGAAAACTTGTACATAATGTATCGTACCAATACCATATCCCAGACATGGTCTTACGCTGGTTCTCATATCGTGGCCGATGCCATGTCCCAGACATGGTCTTACACTAGCACACATATCAATGCGATGCCATGTCCCAGACATGGTCTTACACTAGCTCTAATATCATCGCGTGGCCGATGCCATGTTCCAAACATGGTTTTACACTAGCACACATATCAATGCTGATGCCATGTCCCAGACATGGTCTTACATTGGCACACATATTGCCATGTTCCAACCATGGTCTTTACCGTCAATTCATCACATGTCAAAATTCGATCATACTCCGCCTTGCATTTCTCTTAATTTGATCTTTCAATATAATCTCGTAATTTTTATTTTCTTCATGATCCAATAATAATAAACGAAATAACACATGATATCAGTTAATCATTTAAACATATCAAATTTAATGCTTATTAACATACGAACTTATCTCTGTATGAAACAACGAAAAAAGTCAATTACTCGATTATCTTGCTTTCCCCCCGATCTAATTCTAAATCTCATCTTCCTTGATCTATAATAACACATTTAATTTATTTATTCATCATGCTACTCAAATTAGCCCAATTTCACATTTTTGGTAAAATTACATTTTTACCCCTAAACTTTGCCATATTTACACTTTTGCCAATTTCTATTTTGTCTTATAATTTACCAATTTAACCTTTTAATAACTTCACCAAATCCACCTACTATATGTCCTTCTTTGTCTCCTCACTTTTCTATTAGTATAATTACCATGCAAGTGCTCATACTTTTCAATTTTATAGCTATTTAGTGCCTTTATCAATTAGACCTCAAGTTTTGCACCCTACGCGATTTAGTCCTTTTTATCAAATTAAGCACTCAAACGAGGAAATTTCTTTATAAAATTTCACACGACTTTAGTATCATACTGTAGACATCAAAATAATAATAAAATAAATTTTTCGATGTCGGATTTGTTGTCCTGCAACCACTGTTCCAACTAGGCCCAAAATTAGGATGTTACATAGTGTCTACTAAGAGGTTGTGTCTATTTTCAGAAGTATCCTCCAGTGGATACTTTAGAATAGGAAAAAATATATTCACCAGAAGTGGAGTACCATTTTGTTGGTCTAAGTCCTAGTCAATGAGATTATATTGTGGGGTTATATTTCCTTGAGACTCACTAAGTTCTTGTGAACTTATTTAGTTCTTTTCTTCTTATTCTCAAGCTTTTAGGTTGGACGTATCGTGTAGGGATTCAGCCATATTTGTGAGCCAAATCTTGTCTTAGTGTAACATGTAATTTTTGGGGTATTAGGATGATTGTTAGTTGCCACCAGTTGGAATTTAATAGCATGTATTTGGACACGTTATTTTGAAATCGTGGATGTTTATTGTGTGGCCTTATTGGGCTTTAGGCCCAATGGTTTTATGTGACCCAATGGTTTTATGTGACACCAGACTTTGGAAATGAATTTTTAAACCATTGCTTGAGTGATAACCTATTTGCATTTTTATTCAAACTTGTGAACATTTAATAGGTTTTCACCATGATACGAGCTCGATTCGTTGTTGATTCGAGTCGTAGTGTTTACCCGATCGTAAATTGGAGTAAGTGAATGTTCGGTTTGAAGAAATAAATTAGGAAAGAAATTAAGAAGTTCAATTAGGTTGGTAGTTTTATGGGACGTTTGTAAGATGTAAAAAGGATATTTTTGGCTAAGGGTTCAAAGCCAAACTAAAACAATAAGGTGTGTGTTAACCTGAGTCTTAAGCGAACGATTAGGTTGGTTTAGGCTTCGATGAAAGGTTAAGGTAAGTAATGGGAACCTCAACCCACTATCAATGGATGATTGGAAGCTCGATATAGTTGAACGCCAAACTTTAGGGTTACAAAGTGATAAGTTCGGGTAGACAAAGACAAGGGTGACGCAACAAGAGATACTTGATAAGTCAACAAGTCTTTGGAGAGAATTGAGAGTTGAAAACAACCTCACAATATATCAAAGTTATAAAAATGTTCATTAGCCTCAAAATATGGATTACATAGCCTATTTATAGGCTGAATAAAGCTAGCCTAATGGACAGCTCCTTAAGCCTTAAGTCTCTTAGGAAACTTCCTAGAAATTTCCCTAACACGTTCTAGATCAATCTTGAATAAAAATCTAAAAATATTCCTTCTAGATAGATGATTCGGCTGCCCCCTTTTAATTAGAAGAGTCCATATTCAGCTAAGTATTTTTTAAGAGTTAATGGCTACCTTGGGAAAGATAAATGATCAGCTTGAAAAGGCATGACCCTTGGCCGAATATGAGCAGCCACCTAGCTTAATAGTTGCTGGAATTAATGGAGCAGCTCATGGCCCTTGCTCTCCACGAAATTGACCCTTGGAGAAGCATAAAACAGCAGCTCCTTTGAGCTCCACGAAGAGGCTTCAGTTGGAGTTAATCTTCTTGCCTATTGGTCTCCACGAAGAGGCTTGAAGGAGAATTGATCAGCCCTTGATTGTTGTTCATGCATAACTCTAGCTTCTTTTGTCGTCCATGCATGCATGCTGCAAAGAATTAATTGGCAGCAATTAAATAGAGCTAAGACACATTAACTGAGCTAAGACAAATTAATTAGCAGCCACTAATAAATTTGTCTTGAGCTTAGACACATTAAATTTATCTAATTAAACTAGACACAATTAATTCATGTCCAAATTAAGACATATTAATAACACGCATAAATATAAAACATATTAATACTTAACAATTAAAAACATCCAGATTTATTTAACTTAATAACTTGAGCTGATTTTAACTAACAAAACTACTTCAAATTTATTAAAAATAAACACAACCAGCTCATTGAGCTAGTTGGATGCCGAATTGAATCTAGGCTAACACGAGCTAAGTTAGGTTGAAGAAAGGTGTGAATCAAGCTAGTTAAGCTGGACATTTTGTGTTCAACTACTCTATCTTCCCACACTCAAGCAATGAAGCTTGCCATGGCCTCTTGGAACCTTTTGGCACGTGCTCAAGTGATTGGACCCGAAGGTAGCTCTAAGGATTCAACACCTAGCTTGTTGAGTGAACTCACATCATTCCCCTCTTTAAGGTGATTCGTCCCCGAATCGTCACCTACATCAAAAGGAGAGAGATCAGAAGCATTGAAACTTGCACTAACTCCGTATTCACCCGGTAGGTCGATTTTGTAAACGTTACCATTGATCCATTCCAACACTTGGAATGGACCATCTTCCCTTGGTTAATGTTTAGATTTTCGTTGCTTAGGAAATCGTTCTTTGCGCAAGTGGATCCAAACCTAGTCATTGGGTTTAAATACAACTCGTTTGCGCCCCTTATTTGCACCTCGAACATATTGTTCGGTCCTCCTTTCGATGTTGTCTTTAACATTCTTATGCAATTACTTAACAACTCAGCCTTCTTTTTACCATCTACATTCACTAACTCGTTAGAAGGCATGGGTACTAAATCAAGAGTAATAGGATTGAAACCATATACTACCTCAAATGGAGAATATTTCGTGGCTAAGTGAATGGTCCGATTGTATGCAAACTCCATATGAGGCAAACATTCTTCCCATAATTTCAAATTCTAACACAAGATAGCTCGAAGTAAGGTTGATAGCACACGATTGACAACTTTAGTTTGGCCATCCATTTGGGGGTGGCATGTGGTCAAAAATAGCAATTTGGTACCTAAATTTCCCCACAACGTCCTCCAAAAGTGGCTTAAAAACTTCGTGTCTCAATCAAAAACTATGGTTTGATGGATCCCGTGCAACCTAATAACTTCTTTGAAAAACAAATTAGCAACGTTAGTAGCATCATCAGTTTTATTGCATGGGATAAAGTGAATCATTTTTGAAAAATGATCTACAACAAAAAATATATAGTCTCACCATCATTTGGTTCTAGGAAGGCCTAGAACGAAGTCCATTTATATGTTGACCCATGGTGCATCGAAAATGGGCAATGGAGTATACAATCCATGCGGATTAATCCGTGACTTTGCTTGCTTACAGGTGATGCAATGACCGCACTTCTTTATAACATCACGCTTCATTTTGGGCCAAAAGAAGCACTCGTGCAACATTGCTAATGTTTCAGCAACTCTGAAGTAGCCCATAAGTCCACCACTATGTGTTTCATTTACGAGCACGTCTTGCACGGATCCTTGAGGCACGCAAAGCTTGCCTTCACGAAAAAGATATCCCTCGTGCCTAAAATACTTCTCATGTGCTCCATGCAAAATTTCTCATAGATTTCTCCAAAATCAAGATTAGACTTATATAGTTCTTTTATAAACTCAAAACCAAACAAGATAGAATCCAGCAAATTAACAAGTGCGTACCTACGTGCCAAGGCGTTGGCTACAACATTTTCCTTACCTTTCTTGTACTTGATCACGTACGAAACCAATTCCAAAAATTCCACCCACTTAGCATGGCGTTTATTGAGCTTTATTTGTCCCTTGAGGTGCTTTAGAGCCTCGTGGTTCAAGTGGATGACAAATTCCTTCGGCCATAGATAATGTTGCCACGTCTCCAAGGCTCGGATCAACGCGTACAATTCTTTATCATAGGTTAGGTAGTTCAACATGGCCCTATTGAGTTTCTCGCTAAAATATACAATAGGTCTCCAAACTTGTATCAAGACAGCACTGATACCAAGACCTAAAGCATCACACTCAATCTCGAATATTTTGTTAAAGTTAGGCAAATATAACAATGGGGCATTAGTTAAGCATTCTTTAATCTTATTAAAAGCAACCTCTTGCTCATCAACCCACACAAAAGGAGAGTTTTTCTTGATTATACCTGTCAAGGGGCGGTTAAAGGGCTAAAATTAGGCACAAACCTTCGGTAGAAGCTCGCTAATTTGTGAAAATCCTCACTTGGCTGATGCTTGCTGGGCATGGCCATTCGTTAATTGCCTTGACCTTTTCTTGGTCAACTTCAAAGCCACGAGTGCTAACAACAAAGCCTAGAAAAATAACTTTGTTAGTGCAAAAAGAGCATTTCTTTAAGTTAACATATAATACCCCTTTTTGCAAAACTTCCAACACCGCACGCATATGCTGAACATGATCTTCCAAGCTCTTGCTATAAATCAAAATATCATCAAAGTACACAACGCAAAAATTTCCAATAAATGAACGTAAAACATGATTCATTAAGCGCATGAAAGTACCAAGAGCATTTGTAAGTCCAAATGGCATTGCCAACCATTCATACAAACCGTACTTAGTCTTAAATGCGGTTTTCCATTCGTCTCCCTCTTGCATTCGAATCTGATGGTAGCCACTCTTTAGATCAATCTTTGAGAAGAGTTGGGCTCCACTATGTTCATCGAGCATATCGTCGAGGCAGGGAATGGGGTGGTGATATTTGACAGTGATTTTGTTGATAGCGCGACAGTCCACGCACATCCGCCACGATCCGTTCTTTTTAGGAACCAATAAGACTGGAACTGTACATGGACTTAGACTTTCACGAATGTAGCCCTTGCCCATCAAGTCGACTACTTGCCTCTCCAATTTTTTGTCTCTTCGGGGTTACTTTGATAGGCCGGTCTATTGGGAATGGCCGCACCGGGGACAAAATCAATTTGATGTTTGATGCCTCGAATGGGAGGCAGTTCGTTAGGCAATTCTTCGGGGAATACATCGCCAAATTCCTACAACAAAGACACAATAGGAACAGGAAAAAAAAGTGTCAATTTCGTTAGTTTCCAATAAGCATTCCTTGTACATAAGTACAAGAACGGGTTGTCTTGCCCTTAACAACTTTTGAATCTCTCTCTTTTTCACAAATACACTCTTTTTTTTATTTCCACTCTCTCTTTGTTTTTCTTTGTTCTCATGTGTTTTTGTCTCTTTCTCCTCACTTTTTCCTCTCCTTTTCTTTTCATTCTTTTTATTTTGCTCTTGTTCTTGTTCTCCGTCAACTGATTACTTCATCTTGAGTTGGTCTTCATACACTTGCTTTGGTGTGAGAGGGGCAAGTGTGACATTCTTTCCATGATGTTTGAATGGGTACCGATTTTTGTAGCCATCATGGACTACTCGTCGATCAAATTGCCAAGGACACCCTATCAACAAGTAGCCCACATACATCGGTACAACATCGCAAGTCACTTCGTCTGGTACTTGCCTATGGAGAATGCCACTTTAGCTTGCTTCGTAACCTTGAGATCACCTCCGTCATTTAGCCATTGCAACTTATAGGGACTTGGATGCTTTGTCGTGGCTAAACCAAGTTTCTTAACAAGTAAAGAGCTCGCAACATTAGCACAACTCCCGCCGTCGATAATCAGGCTACACACCTTGCCTTGGACATGGCAACATGTATGGAAGATGTTTTCCCTCTGTTGTTCCTCCTCGACTCCTTGGATATGCAAAGTTCGCTTGACAATGAGAATTTCTCCTTCAATGGGAAACTCGAGCTCCTCTTCTTCCTCTATAGGAATTTCAGTCTCTTCATCTTGTTCGTTTTCGAACTCAATTTCACCATTGGACCGCACCATCATTTCTCGATGGTTTGGACATTGGCTAGCAATATGGCCCATTCATTGACATTTAAAGCACCGTATATCCCAAAAATAGTTTGGGATGGACTCACCTTTGTTTTTGCTAGTCTCGCCACTCAGTGGATTAGACTTGGTGGCAACAAAAAGTTCCTTAGGACGGGTGGGAGCTTTTCTCGTGCCTTGAGTCCATTTGTTGGTAGAAGTTGTCGGATATGCCTGGGAAACTCCTTTTTGCTTCAATTGCTTTTCAACCTTTATTGCCATATGCACCATGTCCATGACTTCAACGAAGTGCTGAAGCTCGACAATGTTGGCAATGTCTCAGTTTAAGCTGGCTAGGAATCTCGCCATTGTGGCTTTACGATCTTCCTCCACATCGGCCCTTATCATAGTAATCTCCATATCTTTGTAGTAGTCTTCAACACTCCAATTGCCTTGTGTGAGATTTTGTAACCACTGGTACAACTCTCGATGGTAATAGGATGGCACAAAGCACTTTCGCATGACTGCCTTTATCTCGACCCAAGTTGAAATAGGCCGTTCACCACTCCTCCTTCGGCTAGTCACTAATTGATCCCACCACACAATCGCGTAATTTGATAATTCAATGGCTGAGAGTTTGACCTTTTTATTCTCCGAGTAGTTATGGCACTCAAAGATAAATTCCATTTTATTCTCCCACTCCAAGTAGGCTTCGAGATCATTCTTGCATTGGAATGGAGGGATAGTCATCTTTGTGTTTTTAAGATTGTCGTTGGGACGATCTCTATCTCATTGG
Organism: Gossypium rotundifolium; assembly: GCA_025506655.1. Lineage (NCBI taxonomy): Eukaryota > Viridiplantae > Streptophyta > Magnoliopsida > Malvales > Malvaceae > Gossypium > Gossypium rotundifolium. Next base: position 107,779,499 of record CP106727.1, on the reverse strand, counting down.
CCATGGTCTCTTCGATCTTGTTCTCGTACACTTTGGACATATACATGTTCGTTCTCGTGGTCACTTGGTTCATATAAGTCTTCTTCGGCAGGTCTAGGTTGTTCGCGGTCTCTCTTTTGATTTTGTGGAGTTCTTAGGCATTGTACTGCCCCGCCAAGTTTGTCCAATTGGTCTTGCATCGGTTCTATAGTTTCTTGAAGCATTCGTTGAAACTCTTGCATCATTTCTTGTTGGGCCAAATCAGGAACTCCTCCACCTTGAGCGATATTGCGAACGGGACGCAACCCTCCTCCGTCCATTTGACGTCTATCAGGACTTTGAGACATTTAAACTTAAACACAATAAAAAAAAAACTCACAAATCACTCACAAAGAAAGTCACTAAATTTTGGCTTTTATTTCTCTCTAATAATCTCACCAACCTCTCTTGCCTTTTACCACTCGATTTTTGCCTCTCAAAGTTCTCCGCAAACTAAGTAGACAAATCAGCACCGTTTAGGGTCGGTTTACAAAGTTGATATGGTTTGGTGGGAGAATGATATCGGGTTTGGGTAGGCTTTCAAATAAAATAAGGTAGAGTCGGGTATGAGTGTGGCGTTTTTAGAAAGAAGAAGAGAAATGATCAGAGAATAGAATGAAAGAAGAATGAAACAACTCAACACTTTTTTTTTAAATTCGTATATTCTTTTTTTTAAATATTTCTAATATAAGACTTTGAATGCAACATATGACTTTTGAATTTTTTTATTGAATTTTTTAAAATAGAACTCCGAGACTTTTGAAAATGTAAAAACTTACTCGAATTTAACTAGCTCTGATACCAACTTGATACAAGCTCGGTTCATTGTTGATTCAAGTCGTAGCGTTTACCCGATCGTAAATTAGAGCAAGTGACTGTTCGGTTTCAAGAAACAGCTTAGGAAAGAAATGAAGTTCAATTAGGTTGGTAGTTGTATGGGACGTTTGGAAGATGTAAAAAGGATATTTTTGGCTAAGGCTTCAAAGCCGAACTAACACAATAAGGTGTGTGTTAACCCGAGTCTTAAGCGAACGCTTAGTTTGATTTAGGCTTTGGTGGAAGGTTAAGGTAAGTAATGGGAACCTCGACCCACTATCAATTGATGATAGGAACCTCAGTATAGTTGAATGCCACACTTTGGGGTTACAAAGTGATAAGTTCGGGTAGGCAAAGACAAGGGTGACGCCACAAGTGTTACTTGATAAGTCAACAAGTCTTTGGAGAGAATTGAGAGTTGAAAACAACCTCACAATATATCAAAGTTATAAAAATGTTCATTAGCCTCAAAATGTGGATTACATAGCCTATTTATAGGCTGAATAAAGCTAGCCGAATGGACAGCTCCTTAACCCTTAAGTCTCTTAGGAAACTTCCTACAAATTTCCCTAACACAATCTAGATCAATCTTGAATAAAATATAAAAATATTCCTTCTAGAATAGATGATTCGGCTGCCCCCATTTAATGAGAAGAGTCCACATTTAGCTGAAGTATTTTTGAAGAGTTAATGACTACCTTCGGGATGATAAATGATCAGCTTGAAAAGGCATGACCCTTGGTTGAATATGAGCAGCCAGCTAGCTTAATAGTTGCTGAAATTAATGGAGAAGCTCATGGTCCTTTCTCTCCACGAATTTGACCCTTGGAGAAGCTCAAAACAGTAGCTCCTTTGAGCTTCACGAAGAGGCTTCAGCTGGAGTTAATCTTCTTGCCTATTGGTCTCCACAAAGAGGCTTGAAGGAGAATTGATCAGCCCTTGATTGCTGATCATGCATAACTCTAGCTTCCTTTGCCGTCCATGCATACAGGCTGCAAAGAATTAATTGGCAGCAATTAAATAGAGCTAAGACATATTAATTAAGCTAAGACACATTAACTGAGCTAAGACAAATTAATTAGTAGCCACAAATAAATTTATCTTGAGCTTAGACACATTAAATTTATCTAATTAAACTAGACATAATTAACTCATGTCCAAATTAAGACATATTAATAACACGTATAAATATAAAACATATTTAAAACTTAACAATTAAAAACATCCAGATTTATTTAACTTAATAACTTGAGCTGATTTTAACTAACAAAACTACTTCAAATTTATTAAAAATAAACACAACCAACTCATTGAGCTAGTTGGATGCCGAATTGAGTTGAACTAGGCTAACACAAGCTAAGTCAGCTTGAAGAAAGGTGCGAATCGATCTAGTTAAGTTGGGCATTTTGTGTTCAACTACTCCATCTTCCCACACTCGAGCAATGAAGCTTGTTATGGCCTCTTGGAACCTCTTGGCACGTTCTCGAGTGATTGGACCCGAAGGTAGCTCTAAGGATTCGACGCCTAGCTTATTAAGTGAGCTCACATCACACCAAATGCAATTTACTTATATCCCAACTATAAGTTGTGTAGTGTTATTTTAAATTGCTTTCAACTTATTATATGTTTTTTTAAACTTCGAAACATCGTTCCAGCAAGCGGGTTTCTATCGAGCTAAGTTGTTTGGGTTTTCTAATAGGTTCGTCAATTCAATGGTTTTAACTAGTGACACTCCATACCCGAATCCGACGACTAGGTCGAGCGTGGTGTTATAAATTTACACTTCTAGGTACATGCCATATATAATGAGTTTCAAACAATCAAAAGTCTACTGAATCAGAAGACAGATGATGCGAGCTTCTCGTAGATCTAATTAACATGTTCTGAATGTCCAAAATCTATAGGGAAAGTAGTAACCACAGAGTAAGTATTACAAATACTTAGTAAGCTCATACGATATAAAAAATTAATTTACCTCAAATAACAAGTACATATGTAAAAACTAACATGTATAATCAAATGTACCTAACACATCAATACACAATTACAATAAGGTGAGTTATACTCATATCAATCTATCTAGAACTCATTAATAGGTATACATATAATCAAACTTGGCCTTAGATCATTCACTATGATATCCTTGAGAATTTTTCACAACACATTTCGTTTTCATCTTCCGTATTAATTGTATTACCTGATGAAACTCAATAAACAACTCAATTACACAGGTATTAATAAAATGAGAGGCTCATCCGAGCTAAACATATAATCGTGTCAGGTTACCTGTCAGGGCTAAACCTTTATATCGACACATAAAATAGCTTGACCAAAGCTATATATACATATAAGGTTACCAGTACAAGCTAAACCTTTAAAACGACAACAGATTACCAGTCCAGGCTAAATCTATGTCACACGAATCTTTGAGTCTGCAACAAATGCTGGAGCTCAGTGTAATTAGAAACCGATCTATAACCATGTGTAAGATACGTTTATGACGTTTCATCAGTGCAATTTCCACCATACAAGTTCATAGTTATCCAATTTCAATTAAATCTCAATCCCACCTTTTTTGAACTAAATTGCAAACAAATCAAAGTGCACCAAAATTATATGTATTCAGATCATAACATACATATGGATCAAAATATTAATATACCATGTGAACTAAGTTGACAAAATCAGCAGACTAGTTGCACAGTAAGGACTAATCAATAATTTTTCCTTTTCCTTAGTTATCCTTGACTTGGGTCAAATCCCGATTTATATAGTAATTAATTTTCAAACTATCAATGCCAAATATCATATAACATCATTTTATATTTATATGACAATGAATGTTCACTTTATAGAAATTCCCTAAAATTTTGCATTTTATTCATTTTGGTCTTAAAACCGAAATTGTCCTAACTTTCAAATTTGAGCTTCGATTTTGAAACTGATATAAATTTTATCCTTTAGCCCTCTAATACCAATAAATATAGAAATTTCATGCCAAAATTTAATTTATTACATTTTAGTCCCTATGTTCAAAACTAATTATTCTCTCTTTACTAACTAGTCCTTTTTCATATCTAAGCTCAAAACTTATCAATTTAATACCAAAAGCTTCAAGGTTCATCAATGGAACTTTTTTTAACTTTAACATTTTCACAAATTAATCCCTGGGCTAGCTAAATCAAGCTACAACGATATAAAAAACATAAACTTAATAAGAAACGACTAAATTGAGCTCACCAATTGAAGGACTGAAGCTTGGTGTTTAATGGTAAAATTTCCATGGCTTCCTTGCTTGCAAAATCAATGATGGATGAAGAAGAAGAATAAGAAGAAGAAGAAGAAGAAGAAGAAGAAGATAAATGTCTCTTTCCATTCACTTTCCTTTCTTCTAATTTCCTAAATTATTTTTAAATTTTTAACATTTAAAACACCAAAATTGGGCATTAATCGTTCACTATAATAAGAAAGATGAGTAATAGCCATTTTAAACCTTAAACAATTTCTAATTGAGCCTTTTAACTAATAAAAATAAATAGCGATTAACTTTTATAATTTTTACAATTTAGTCATTATACTTTAATTAACTATCAATTCACTAAAATTATCAAACCAAAAATTAATATAAAACTATATTAAACTCGTAAATATTAATAAATAATATTTGTTGACCCGATCATCAAAATATGGGGTTCCGGAACCATCATTTTTAGCGCCACTAAAAATAAGTTGTTACACGGTTTCTACAAGTTTGACAGGTCAGTTGTAATATAATTTGTACAATAGGGTACTGAAGTACTCCGAGGATCGAACTCACAACAGTCGATAATTAAGTGAAATCTAGTTACAAACATGCAAATAAAGAGTCTAAACAACTATTCACTAGATACCACGACAAGTCATTCAAGAGTTTGATTATAACAATTAATTAACAAAAATTTGCAGAGGACTAAATTGAAAAAAAAAACTACACAACTATCAAATACAAGCAAATACAATAACAGGATGCAGTTAGTTGATTTCCATGTGGTTGATTGACTTTCAAATTAGGGACCTAAATTGATATTATTCTTAAATTGCTCCATTTTACCCCCAACTTTACCAATTTAGATAAATTAGTCTAGTTTATCTCTCGACCTCATCGACTAGTCCGAGACTTATCAAATTGGTGCCTGTAAACTAAAAAATATATAGGATTTTTCCTATGCAATTTATCACCTTTTTGCTTAAATTTGTTGTTAAAACTAAGTAATTTTTCATAAATTAATGAAATATGTGAAAATATGAAATTAGGACATAGAAATTATTAAAATGTGATTTTATGCTTTATTATATAGTTTTCATGCATAAAATGACTTATTTTATATTTATTTGAGCATATTATATTTTTAAGACATAAAATGGGCCATGCATGATTAAATTAAATAATAAAATATAAAATTATATTTAATAATTCATTTTAAATATTTCATTAATAATTTGGGTTTTATTTATTTATTTATTTTATTCTTTGGTCCTTTAAATTATTTATTTATTTTGGACAGGTCTGATAGCTTTGTTGGATTACAAAAACCGTCCAAATTGAAGACCATGTCAACCCAATTTCGGCTGCACGTGGCTATCCACATAAACCACTTTTTAGTTTAATTACACAATGCCCTTGCAATGTTGAAGAAATTAGAGATTTGCTCGAAGATTTAAATTTGACCGATTCTCAATCTTGAGTTCTTATGGCATTTAAGTTGCTTAAAAATCAAGCAAAATTCAACTCAAAATCCACTAATCATGGCCGACCACTCATTGAAGAAGCTTAAGGAGACTAAAACCTCTCTATTTTTAGCAAACTACACTCCTCTCTTCACTTATAAATAAGACTTCATTTCACCATCATCCCTTATCCCTCATCATTCTCTCTTTTCTCTCAATTCTCTTTAGCATTTTCCATTCCCTACGCCTAATATCATCTCTTCATAGAGATTTTAGCAATTAAGCCTCTTAAAGAGTCCTTGGTCGGCCACCTTGAAGAGCCATCAGCAAAGGAGCAAAACGAAGGAGTGAAGGAGTCTCGTTGATCAGAGTCTTGGCTGGCCACTTTGATTTGGGTTTAATCTTTTTTTTCTTTGATTTAATTTGAAAATGTTTGCTATGTGTTCTTGTTACAACAATGTTACTTAATTTTATTTAAGCTAGGATGATTGCTTTGATTAAATAATATTTATTTGATTCATGCTTATAATGTTTGTGCCTCAATCAATCATGTTTTTAATTAAAATCAAGTTTGTATTTCATTCATACTTGATTGAAATGCACCTGAATTAGTTGAGCGATCCTAACCAAATGACGGCTAGTGGACACACAATTGAAATGTGCATGCTCAATTTAGATCCTAACCCGATTAAATTGCAGGTTGCATAACAACTCTAACCGAGCTCTGTTATCTGCATAGTTTTTAGTTTTGTGTGATTAAACTGTTTCAAACCTAACACGTCCATGTTACCTCACATGAATGCTAAGAAACCCTTAGTAAAAAAGGATCAGTAAAATGCATATTTACTAAGTAAAGGATTTCAAAAGGACCTAATGTGGTTTCCAAACTCATGAAAGATCGAGCTGCCATTGAATGCTTTTTCGAATTTATTAAGCATGTTGATAATAAATTGAGTTTAATTAAAGTAATTTTCCTAGTTTATTTATCTTATAATTGTTGCAAATTGTGTTTAATTTTGTTAAAACCTATTTCATTCATATTGTTTGCATATTTAGGATAATTTGCATTGGGGATCAATACATTTAGTTTAATATATTTGATTTTAATGATCATTTCTCAATCATATTGTGTTTTTATTTGCTAAGTTGTTAATATAGTTTTGCAATTAACTGATTTAGCACAAATACAATCCCTGTGAAGACGATAACTCAATACTACTTATTACTTGATAACGACTGTGTACACTTGCACAAACCTACGCGTTACTAGTTTTTGTTGTTGCCGAGGATTGTTAATTGTTGCCATAGTCTCTTTTTTTGTGAAATTATTTACTTCCAACTTGGTTTATTTCTAACATTACTAACTTACTCTTTTTAATTTTCTAATTTTCTTTTTAGGTGTTTATGAGCATATATCGAATTATCGATTTACTCCTTGTAGGCCCTGAAATTAAGCAAAGTTTTAGACAAAGAAGATGTGAACGAACAACTCAAAGACAAGTCAAGATGGACGTTGGAAATCAGAATCAAGACCAAGGTAATGAAGCCAATTGTGTATGAAATCCCATCTTCATTGCCAATGATAGGGATCGATGCATCAGACAATATGCTGTGCCACTTTTCAGTGAGTTAAATCCAGGAATTAGAAGGCCAAATATTGAGGCAACCTAATTTGAATTAAAACTAGTGATGTTTCAAATGCTCCAAACAGTGGGCCAATTCAGTGGTATGCCCACGGAAGATCCACATCTCCACCTTCGATTGTTTATGGAGGTGAGTGATTCATTCAAGATAGCCAGTGTGAATGAAGACGCATTGAGGTTGAAGTTGTTTCCACACTCATTGCGAGATCGATCACGACCATGGCTCAATTTGTTGCCACCAAGTTCCATATCTACATGGCAAGAATTAGCAGAGAGATTTTTGGTTAAGTATTTCCCTCCTAGCAAAAACGCTAAGTTTAGGAACAAGATCACAACTTTCCAACAATTGTATGATGAGTCTTTATACAAGGCTTGAGAGTGATTCAAGGAGGTACTTCGTAAGTGTCCTCATCATGGGATTCCTCATTGTATCCAGTTGGAGACATTCTATAATGGTCTCAATGCACATATAAGATTGATGGTAGATGCTTTTACGAATGGTACAATTTTGTCTAAGTTTTATAATGAGGCTTATGAGATCATCGAAAGGATTGCGAGTAGTAACTATCAATGGCCAACAAATCGAATAGCTTCAGGAAGATGTGTAGCCATAGTTCATGAAGTTGACGCCCTCACTTCGTTATTAGCTCAGGTATCATCTATTTCCTCTATGTTAAAATAGTTTATCGCTAATAGTACTAATAATTTTGTAGCTTAGCCACCAAGTCCGTTTGAAGTAGTTTCTTGTGTATACTATAGGGAAGGTCATTCTTTTGAGAATCGCCCATCAAGTCCTGAGTCAGTGTACTATGTGGGGAACCAACATCAATATAGGAGTGGACAAGGACCCCAGTCTAACTTCCATAATCCTTCACTGCGTAATCATCCTAATCTTTCTTGGAGTAACCAAGGAAATGGACCGAACAACAACTTATTACAACATAGACCCAACCAATCTCAAGAGTTTAATTAGCAAGCTCCAAAACCACCTCAAGCTGAGGCATCAAATAGTTTGGAGAACTTGTTGAAAGCGTACATGGCAAAGAATGACGCTTTGACCCAAAGCCAAGCAGCAACATTGAAAAATTTGGAAAACCAAATGGGTCAATTAGCTACGAAGCTTCGTAATAGACCGCAAGGAACCTTGTCGAGCGATACTGAGAATCCAAGAATTTTGGGTGAAGAACATATCAAGGCAGTGGCATTGCGAAGTGGTAAAATTCTGGAACCCCAATTAATTGATGTCGAAAATAAGCCCATTAAGAAGAATGAACCAACTGTTGAAATTTCTACACCAAAAGAGTCAGAATATGCAAAGACTGACAAGGTAAATCCTAACTTAGTGAATTCATATACTTTAACATCTTCTTTGGATGCAGATTTGCCTACTCAGAAGAGTTATCCTATTCAACCGAAAGTTCCATCACCTCTATATCTGCAAAGATTGCGCAACACAAGAAGAAACATGAGGTGTAATTGAAGAAGTTTTTGGAGGTTCTGAAGTAGTTAAACATCAATATTCCACTAGTGGAGGCTGTAACACCCCTAACCCGTAACCATCGCCGGATTAGGGTTACAAGGCATTATCAAACATAGCACAGGCCATAACAATTATTTTTTGTTCATACAGTCCTATTTGAATACAACATGATTAATACACTTCCATGGCATGTTTAAACAACATCGTACATATCTAAAAAAAACATTATCCAAATTCATTTATAAGCATTACATAACCAATAATGAATGTTACTATTCAATTGGTCATTAAATCACATTGATCGAATATACACATGTTCTTTATTAACCTACTCAGCAATTTAGCAATTATCAAAAGCTAAACATATATATATATTTATTAAGATTTTTGCTTATTCAATTCATAATATACCAATATTATACATTCCAAACATAATATAGAACAAATCAATTAGAAGAACATAATCAAACCTATATACCAATTATGCCTTCTATAGATCGAGACATCTAAATTTAAACTTAATATACATATACATATGTAAACCATGTTCGAAAGTGTCAATCCAAATACTATACCTATAATTTCATCACTTAGCCGAATATACCATCCAAGATTTAAAATAATTTCTAAGTTGATTTGTATCTTACATTATGCATTTCATTAATAAGTATTTATCAACCATAACTCAAGCATATTCAAACACTACAACTATCATTTTACCAAAAGACTAATTACAATATATATAAACCTAACATGACTTTATATCACTATCAAACTCATGACTAAGTAGAACATACACACATTCTATAACTAAAATTACTCAAACATTAGATCATTTGCAATAAATCCAACCCATTTTCGCATGGCTTATTTATACAATTCAAATTATCATTCAAGCATTAAACTAGCCTATACATGCCTTAAGTTTTACGTCCAAACTTTAAAAGTACCAATATGAGTCGATAGTGTGGTTGACTTTTTGACGATTTCACGAGCCCGTAGCGAGACCAAAATCTATAAAATGTAACATTGAACCACACGAATAAGCTTACTAGCTTAGTAAGTCTCAAGCAAATAATAATGTAACACTTAAACCCTTAAACATTTTATTCTTTAAACTTATGACATTGAATATAAATATTTCCATAAATAAATTTATGCGGGTAGAATACTAACAGTTCATTAACCTAAGCATTTACACTTCATTACCATAATTTCAGAACTCATCGAACCATAGTATAAACATATATTACATGAATCACATGCTCCAAGTCGATAGGTACAACATTCATATCAACTATATTATCACATTCAAAGTCTTTTCACTCTTAGCATTTCTACTTGTAACCGAACCTCCCAAAATAGTACATTTAAGCTCAAATTCTATCTTATACCATTCATACACATCGATCAATAAGCTCAATCACACATAACACCATTCTTAACATAATATTTCAACTCAAGTAACATTAATCACAACTTACCTTATTTCTGATTAATTCAATGAGACTTAAGCTTACCTGAGTTTTTAACTTAACAGATTCACTATGTTACACCTTGATCAATTTATGGTTTCTTCATTTTAAAGTATCACCGGCATTAAGCCTGCTAGGCACGAAGCCCGAATATATCACCGGCACTAAGCCTGCTAGGCACGAAGCCTAAATATATCACCGGCACTAAGCCTGCTAGGCACGAAGCCTTAATATATCACCAGCACTAAGCCTGCTAGGCACGAAGCCTGAATATGTCACCGGCACTAAGCCTGCTAGGCATTTAGCCCGATAAATAACACCGACACAAGGCCTACTAGGCTTAAAGCCCGAAATAACCACATAATTAATCCAATCTTTCAATACACATATTTAAATACTAATTTCACCAACGCATTATATATTTCATATTACTTTAACACATCATATCAAATACAATTATTCATATCGCATTTACAAAATGTATATTCAATCCAATTCAACACTTTTACGTTCGGCTAACTCATAGTTTTATACTCAAGATTATCAAATATCATTATTTAATATATTCATAATTAACTCTTTAATAGATATTTGCTTAAGGACTTACCTCGATTGACAACTGACGACTTAAACCAAGCTTATTCAAACCTTCGTCTTTCCCCGATTCAAATCGATTTTCTTTGTTCTTGATCTAGACATATCAAAATAACCTCATTCAAGTACATTTCATTACAATTTAATCCCAAAACACATCAATGGACAATTTACCATTTTACCCCAATATTTCACATTTTTACTATTTAGTCCTATTTACATAAAACACAAAATATACCAAATTTCACAATAACACTTAAGGGCCGAATACTCCTAGGGACTATACAAGTCCATTTATTTCATTTATTTTGGAAATAAGTCCCTCTAAATTTTTTATTTTTGCAATTTAGCCCAATTCATTCAAAATTACTAAAATTTTCATTTCAAAACTTGTAGATTTCTAACATAACTTCAATATTTTTCCATCAAACATCATAAAACATCAACATTTAACCATAGTCGAATATTAAACATGCTCAAATCTAAAAATTCTAACATGGGTCAGCTACTGATCGAAGCAACGATCTCAAAAACATAAAAATTAACAAAAATCGAAATCAAACTAACCTTGAATTTTAGCCTAGAAATGCCGAAAATCAAAGAACTCCAAAGCTTATTTCTTCCTTCAACATTCGGCTATGAAAAGTGAAAAAGATGATGGCTTTTTTTAATGTTATTTTGACATATAATAAGTTATTTAACTAATTACTTATTTAACCTTTTAACATATAATTTCTTAACATATATCCTAAGGTTAGTTATGACAAATGCCACCCACTAACTTAAAAATGGGCTAATTACCCTTTTAATGCCCCACTTTAAAAAGCCATCATCAAATAGGTACTTTTCACTATAGCATGCAACTTTTACGCTTTACGCGATTTAGTCCTTTTTGTTAAATTGAACACACAAAAGATTGAATTTTTCTACGAAACTTTCACAGACATTAATTCACTTATAATAAACACGAAATATAGTATTTAAATATTTCTCGAACTCGGATTCGTGGTCTCAAAACCACCATTTCGATTAGGGTCAAATTTGGTCTGTTACAACTCTCCCCCCTTAGGGATTTTCGTCCCCGAAAATCTTACCATTAAACAAAGTTGGGTATTGTTGCCTCATTGAATCCTCAGGCTCCCATGTAGCTTCTTCAACTCCGTGCCGATTCCATAAAACTTTCACTAATGGAATTCTCTTGCTTCTCAATTCTTTCATTTCTCGAGCTAGAATACGAGTTGGTTGTTCCTCGTACGTCATATCAGATTGAATTTCAACCTCTGACCGAGTGAACACATGTGACGGATCTGATCTGTACTTATGAAGCATCAAAACGTGAAATACGTCATGTATCTTTTCTAATTCAGCTGGCAACTTCAATCTATAAGCAATAGGCCTTATACGTTCGATGATTTCGTATGGTCCGATGAATCTTAGACTTAGTTTGCCTTTTCGACCAAACCGAAGTACTTTCTTCCACGGGGAAACTTTCAAAAACACTTGATCTCCAACTTGAAACTCAATATCTTTACATTTCAAATCAGCATAAGACTTTTGCCGATCCGAGGCAGCTTTCAAAGTATCTCTGATCACAACCACTTTCTGTTCAGTCTCTTTAATCAAATCAACCCCGTGTATCTTGCTTTCACTAAGCTCATTCCAATATAACGATGTACGACACTTGCGGCCATAAAGAGCTTCAAACTCGAGGACGCAACATCTCAACATGTCCTCAAGTATCTGAATAGTTCGCTCAGACTGACTGTCTGTCTGCGGATGAAAGGCTGTGCTAAAGTGAAGTTTAGTACCTAAAGCATCTTGCAGCTTCTTCCAAAACCGCGATATGAACCTCGGATCTCTATCTGAAATAATGGAACTCGGCACACCATGCAATCTCACAATCTGTGATACATACAACTCAACAAGTTTATCAAGTGAATAGTCCGCATTTGGCGGCACAAAATGAGCGGATTTGGTCAGTCTATCCACTAAAACCCAGACTGCATCTTTCTTGCTCGATGTCATAGGCAACCCAGATACAAAATCCATAGTGATTCTATCCCATTTCCATTCAGGTATCATGATCGGTTGAAGCAACCTAGAAGGCATTTGATGCTCGGCTTTTACTTGCTGACAAATTAAGCACTTTGACACAAATTCAGATATATCCCGTTTCATGCCAGGCCACCAATAAAACTGTTTCAAATTATTATACATTTTCATGCTACCCGGATGTATCGATAATCAACCACTATGAACCTCACTCAGAATCATCTGAATCAAATCTGAGTTCTTCGGAACACACATTCGGCTTTTTTTTTTAAAGTTCAAACAGTCATTCGCATCAATTTGAAACTCTGATTCCGTATCTTTTTCGCACTGAATTTGTCTAGCAATCAAATCTTTGTCAACTTTCTGTGCATCACAAATTTGCTGAATAAACATCGGTCTTGCTTGTAACTCGACTATGATCGAACCATCACTAGACATAACCATCTGCGTATGCTCATCGCACGAAGAGCAAATAATGATTTTTGACTTAACGCATCTGCAACAACATTGGCTTTTCCCGGATGGTAGTCAATCACCAACTCATAGTCTTTCAACAATTCTAACCATCTGAGTTGTCTCAAGTTCAGATCTTTCTGAGTCATCAAATACTTTAGACTTTTATGATCCGAATAAACGTGACATTTCCCGCTGAATAAGTAATAACGCCAAATTTTCAATGCGAAAACATTGGCTGCTAATTCCAGATCATGAGTCGGATAATTTCTTTCATGAGGCTTTAACTGTCTCGAAGCATAAGCTACTACCTTACATCCTTGCATTAAAATGAAACCCAAACCATTTAAAGAAGCATCACTATACACAACGAATTCTTTACCCAATTCAGGCTGAATTAACACTAGAGCTTCAGTCAAAAGAGCTTTCAACTGTTTCAACTCAGTAGGTGCCATTCGATACGAAGCTATCGATATTGGAGTCGTCCCCGGTATTAATTCAATGCCAAACTCAATCTCTCGTACTGGTGGTAAACCCGGTAATTCTTCAAGAAACACATTTAGGTATTCACCCACAACCCAGATGATTCAATCTATTTTTCGACATTTTATTATCCAAAGACATAGGCCAAATAAGCTTTGCATCCTTTTCTCACATACTTTCGGGCTAGCATCGATGATATTACATGTAGGTAACCCATTTAAATCATTAGATTCAACTCGAATGCTCTCACCATTCTGACATCTCAAATCAATAATCTTTCTTTTGCAATTCACTACTGCATCATGCAAAGTTAACCAGTCCATTCCCAAAATTATATCGAACTCATCAAAAGGCAACAACATTAAGTCTACTAGAAAATAGGAATCCCGAATCATCAACGGGCAACCTTTACACAATTTATCGACAAGTACACATCGACCCAAGGGGTTAGACACACGGATCACAAACTCAGTAGACTCATTAGTTAGAGTCTTACTGGATACTAGAATTTCACGCACATATGAATGAGTCGAACCAGGTCAATCAATGCAATCACATTAGTATCTTAAAGTGTAAAAGTACCAATAATAACGTCTGGGGAAGAAGCATCCTCTCTGGTCCTTATAGCATAAGCTCTAGCTGGTGCTCGAGCCTCTGATCGAACTCCAGTATCTTTCATTTCTCCCTGACTGCCACCTACATTTCCAAAATGTCTGGGTGGTCTACCTCGTGCTAACGTGTTGTTCAATTTAGTGTTCTGAGCCGTATTTTGCTCGGCTAACATCGGGCACTCTCGAATGAAATGATCTGACGATCCACATTTAAAACAAGACCGATCACAAAATCTACAACTCCCGGAATGCCATTTTCCACAATGCTTGCACTCAATCCGATCCTATTGAACATTGCCAACACTAGCCATCGAAGTGGCTCGAGAACTCACTGGAGGTCGATCTCATCTAGACAGGTCAGGAGTAGTCTTATGTCGGTTAAAGTTATCTCAAAGCTTCTTAGATGTTGAATAGAAAGTTTTACTCAATGATCTTTTACGAGTATCTCTAGCTTCTGTCTCAGTCTTTCTTTTCTCTTTTTTGAGCTCTTCAGCTTTGCAAGCTCGCTCGACCAGTACCACAAACTCTTTAATCTCAAGAATGTCCACAAATAACTTTATGTCTTCATTTAGATCGTCTTCAAATCTTCTGCACATAATAGCTTCAGAAAAAACACACTCTCTAGCATATCTGCTAAGTCTGACAAATTTTCGCTCATATTCTGTCACGGTCATTCGCCCCTGTTTCAATTCAAGAAATTCTTTACGTTTTTTTATCAATGAATCTCTGGCTGATATATTTCTTTCGGAACTCAATCTGAAAGAAGTCCCAAGTCACTTTTTCTTTCGGAACTATTGATACTAGTGTTTTCCTCCAATGGTAGGCAGAGTCCCGAAGTAGAGATATAGCACACTTTAGGCATTCCTCTGAAGTACAGGATAACTCATCAAGTACCCGAATGGTATTATCAAACCACATTTTGGCTCACTCAGCGTCATCATCATCATTAGCTTTAAATTCTTCAGCCCTATATTTTCTGACTTTATCAACAGGAGGCCTACTAGATCTCATCGGATCTATCGTCGGGGTGCTGAAGGTATCAGAGTTGGATTATTCGGGGGTGGAGGTTGTTGTACAGCCGGATTATTCTGAACAAACTGGGTAAACCATTCATTTATCATTTGGTAGAAGGCTTGTTTAGCCTCCCCCTCGTGGCTACTTGAAACTGGTCGAGAGTCTACTGGCACTGATCCGCGTGTACGGTCAGGCGCTACACTCTCTACATCATCCGCTACGACTCTATCGGGATCAAGATCCATTTACAATATAAAACACAGTTTGAAATGTCAGAAGTCACCACACTATCAAATATATACAATTAAGGCATGTATAGCTAGACTCACAAGTGCCACGGTAGTCCTAGAATCGACTAAACCGTAAGCTCTGATACCAATCAAATGTAACACCCCTAATCTATAACTGTCACCGGATTAGGGTTACAAGGCATTATCAAACATAGCACAGGTTATAACAATTATTTTTCGTTCATACAGTCCTATTTGAATACAACATGATTAATACACTTCCATGGCATGTTTAAACAACATTGTACATATCTAAAAAAAACATTATCCAAATTCATTTATAAGCATTACATAACCAATAATGAATGTTACTATTCAATTGGTCATTAAATCACATTGATCGAATATACACATGTTCTTTATTAACCTACTCAAGAATTTAGCAATTATCAAAAGCTAAACATATATATATATTTATTAAGATTTTTGCTTATTCAATTCATAATATACCAATATTATACATTCCAAACATAATATAGAACAAATCAATTAGAAGAACATAATCAAACCTATATACCAATTATGCCTTCTATAGACCGAGACATCTAAATTTAAATTTAATATACATACACATATGTAAACCATGTTCCAAAGTGTCAATCCAAATACTATACCTATAATTTCATCACTTAGCCGAATATACCATCCAAGATTTAAAATAATTTCTAAGTTGATTTGTATCTTACATTATGCATTTCATTAATAAGTATTTATCAACCATAACTCAAGCATATTCAAACACTACAACTATCATCTAACCAAAAGACTAATTACAATATATATAAACCTAACATGACTTTATATCACTATCAAACCCATGACTAAGTAGAACATACACACATTCTATAACTAAAATTACTCAAACATTAGATCATTTGCAATAAATCCAACCCATTTTCGCATGGCTTATTTATACAATTCAAATTATCATTCAAGCATTAAACTAGCCTATACATGCCTTAAGTTTTACGTCCAAACTTTAAAAGTACCAATATGAGTCGATAGTGTGGTTGACTTTATTTGACGATTTCCTAGCCCGTAGCGAGACCAAAATCTATAAAATGTAACATTGAACCACACGAATAAGCTTACTAGCTTAGTAAGTCTCAAGCAAATAATAATGTAACACTTAAACCCTTAAACATTTTATTCTTTAAACTTATGACATTGAATATAAATATTTCCATAGATAAATTTATGCGGGCGAATACTAACAGTTCATTAACCTAAGCATTTACACTTCATTACCATAATTTCAGAACTCATCGAACCATAGTATAAACATATATTACATGAATCACATGCTCCAAGTCACATAGGTACAACATTCATATCAACTATATTATCACATTCAAAGTCTTTTCACTCTTAGCATTTCTACTTGTAACCGAACCTCCCAAAATAGTACATTTAAGCTCAAATTCTATTTTACACTATTCATACTCATCGATCAATAAGCTCAATCACACATAACACCATTCTTAACATAATATTTCAACTCAAGTAACATTAATTACAACTTACCTTATTTCTGATTAATTCAATGAGACTTAAGCTTACCTGAGTTTTTAACTTAACAGATTCACTATGTTACACCTCGATCAATTTATGGTTTCTTCATTTTAAAGTATCAAGGCATTAAGCACCTCTAGGCACGAAGCTTTGAATATATCACCGGCACTAAGCACGCTAGGCACGAAGCTTTGAATATATCACCGGCACTAAGCACGCTAGGCACAAAGCTCGAATATATCACCAAGACTAAGCCCGCTAGGCACGAAGCTCGAATATGTCACCCAAGACTAAGCACGCTAGGCATTTAGCCCGATAAATAACACCGGCACGAGGCCTACTAGGCTTAAAGCCCGAAATAACCACATAATTAATCCAATCTTTCAATACACATATTTAAATACTAATTTCACCAACGCATTATATATCTCATATTACTTTCACATATCATATCAAATACAATTATTCATATCGCATTTACAAAATGTATATTCAATCCAATTCAACACTTTTACGTTCGGCTAACTCATAGTTTTATACTCAAGATTATCAAATATCATTATTTAATATATTCATAATTAACTCTTTAATAGATATTTGCTTAAGGACTTACCTCGATTGACAACGGACGACTTAAACCTATTATTCAAACCTTCATCTTTCCCGATTCAAATCTGATTTTCTTTGTTCTTGATCTAGACATATCAAAAATAACCTCATTCAAGTACATTTCATTACAATTTAATCCCAAAACACATCAATGGATAATTTACCATTTTACCCCCAATATTTCACATTTTTACTATTTAGTCCTATTTACATAAAACACAAAATATACCAAATTTCACAATAACACTTAAGGGCCGAATACTCCTAGGGACTATACAAGTCCATTTATTTCATTTATTTTGAAAATAAGTCCTCTAAATTTTATTTTTGCAATTTAGCCCAATTCATTCAAAATTACTAAAATTTTCATTTCAAAACTTGTAGATTTCTAACATAACTTTAATATTTTTCCATCAAACATCATAAAACATCAACATTTAACCATAGTCGAATATTAAACATGCTCAAATCTAAAAATTCTAACATGGGTCACTCTCGATCAAGCAACGATCTCAAAAACATAAAAATTAACAAAAATCGAAATCAAACTAACCTTGAATTTTAGCCTAGAAGTGCCGAAAATCAAAGAACTCCAAAGCTTATTTCTTCCTTCAACATTCGGCTATGAAAAGTGAAAAGATGATGGCTTTGTTTTATGTTATTTTAACATATAATAAGTTATTTAACTAATTACTTATTTAACCTTTTAACATATAATTTCTTAACATATATCCTAAGGTTAGTTATGACAAATGCCACCCACTAACTTAAAAATGGGCTAATTACCCTTTTAATGCCCCACTTTAAAAGCCATCATCAAATAGGTACTTTTCACTATAGCATGCAACTTTTACGCTTTACGTGATTTAGTCCTTTTGTTAAATTGAACACACAAAAGATTGAATTTTCTCTGAAACTTTCACGACATTAATTCACTTATAATAAACACGAAATATAGTATTTAAATATTTCTCGGACTCAAATTCATGGTCTCAAAACCACCATTTCGATTAGGGTCAAATTCGATCTGTTACAGAGGCTTTAGAAAAAATACAAAATTATGTGAAGTTTATGAAGGATATACTATCCAAGAAGAAACAACTGAGTGAGTATGAGACTGTTGCCTTGATAAAGGAGTGCAGTGCGTTCTTGCAGAACAAACTGCCACCAAAATTGAAGGACCCAGGAAGTTTTGCTGTACCCTGTAACATTGGTGAATCTTACTGTGGTAAAGCTTTGTGTGATTTAGGAGTAAGTATCAACTTGATACCTAAGTCTACTTTCAAAATGCTAGGGATAGGTGAAGTAAGACCTACAACTTTGATGCTTCAGCTAGCGGATCAATCTTTAGCATATCCTGAGAGAAAGATCGAGGATGTTTTGGTACGAGTCGATAAATTTATTTTTCATTTTGATTTCATTGTCTTAGATTTTGAAGCAGATAAAAAAGTGTCAATCACCCTTGGGAGACCTTTCTTAGCCACGGGAAGAACGTTAATTGATGTGTAGAATCGTGAACTCACCATGCGAGTTCAAGACGATCAGGTAACCTTTAACATTCTTAAAGTGATAAAATTTCCCGATCCGACAGAAGAGTGTTCAGTTATGGAAGAGATAGAAACCTTGGTTTCTATAGAAAATAATTTTGAAGAAGATCCATTGGAAAAAAACCTTAGACCTTGACCCTTTGGAGGATGAAGAAGGTGAAGAAAACATGGCTTTGACGTAAGCCAATCTGATAAATTTTATTCAATCCACACGATTTGAATCGTTGGAGTTAGAAGTCAAAGAATTTGTGTAACTCAATTTGTCAATTGAATAACCACCTAACTCGAACTAAAGGTACTTCCTTCCCATTTGAATTACGTTTATTTAGGTGACTGTTCTACTTTGCCTGTGAATATTTCAGCAGAACTAAAGAAAGATCAAGAGGAGAAACTAATTACTGTTCTAAACAAATTTAAGAAAGCAATTGGTTGGACCATAGCTGATATTCGAGGTATAAGCCCTTCTTTTTGCATGCATAAAATTATTTTAGAAAAAGGTGAAAGAGCTTGAATTGATGGGCATAAAATTATTTTAAAAGAAGGTGAAAGAGCTCGAATTGATAGGCAAAGAAGGATCAATCCTATTATGAAAGAAGTTGTGAGAAAGGAAGTGATCAAATGGTTAGATGCAAGAATCATCTATCATATTTCAGATAGTTTGTGGGTAAGTTTGGTGCAGTGTATGCCAAAGAAAGGTGGAATCACAATTGTTGAAAATGAGCATAACGAGTTGATTCCAATGAGAACTGTTACTAGTTGGAGAATTTTTATTGATTGCATAAAGTTGAATAAAGCCACTCGGAAGGACCATTTTCATTGCCTTTTATGGATCAGATGTTAGAAGGACTGACAGGTAATGAATTCTATTATTTTTTATATGGCTATTCGGGATATAACCAAATAGTTTTAGCTCTAGAGGACCAACATAAAACAACCTTTACTTTTCCATACGGTACGTTTTCTTTTAGGTGAATGGCTTTTGGTTTATGCAATGCATCTGCAACATTTCAACGATGCATGATGGCAATATTCACTGATATGGTTGAAAATTTTTTGAGGTTTTCATGGATGATTTTTATGTTTTTGGTAACACTTATGATATTTGTTTGAGTAATTTGGCTAAGGTACTGAAGAGATGCGAAGAGACGAATCTTGTCCTTAACTGGGAAAAATGTCATTTTATGGTTAAGGAAGGGATTGTCTTAGGGCATAAAATCTCAAAGAGAAGAATTGAAATCAATAAAGCAAAGGTGGACGTAATTGAAAGATTACCAGCCCCAATTAATGTGAAATGAGTCAGAAGTTTCTTAGGCCATGCTAGTTTTTACCAAAGGTTTATCAAAGGTTTCTCGAAAATTTCTAAACCGTTATGTTTGTTGTTAGAGAAAGATATAGTGTTTGATTTCAACAAAGCGTGTTTAGAACCTTTTGAAGATCTAAAAAAAGGGTTACTCTCAGCCCCAATAATAATTACACCTGATTGGAGCTCACCTTTTGAGTTGATATGCTATGCAAGTGATTATGCTGTTGGAGCTTTGATGGGTCAAAAAAGAAACAAAGTGTTTCACCCTATTTACTATGCAAGTAGAACTTTGATGGAAGCCCAACTCAATTATACGGTAACTGAAAAAGAACTCTTTGCTATATTTTTTTCTTTTGACAAACTTCAATCATGCCTTATAGGTACCAAAGTTACATTATTTACTGACCATGCGGCCATTAAATACTTGCTCACGAAGAAAGATGCGAAACTGAGGCTAATTCATTGGATACTTTTACTCCAAGAATTTGACCTTGAGATCCAAGACAGAAAAGATGTCAAAAATCAAATAGCTGATCATTTGTCGAGATTGGAGCAAGATGAGGTAACTCGATCATGTGTGTCTATCAACGATAATTTTCCAAATGAACACTTATTTGAGGTAAGTCAAATTCATGAAACACATTGGTTTGCTGATTTTGCCAATTATCTTGCATGTGGAATAATTCCTCGAGAAATGACATACCAACAAAGGAAGAAATTCCTTCATGATAGTCAGTAATATTTTTGGGAGGATCCGTTTTTGTTTAAACAGTGTGCAAATAATATAATCCGAAAGTGTGTAGCTGAAAGTGAGATTGTTGAGATCTTGTATCATTTCCATTCATCTCCAAGTGGGGGACACTTTGGTGGTTCACGTACTGCAGCAAATATTTTACAAGCAGGTTTCTTTTGGCCTACATTATTTAAAGATGCTTATGCTTATATGAAGAACTGTGATAATTGCCAAAGGATCATAAATATATCAAGGAGGAATGAGATGCCCTTAACAAACATTTTGGAGATTAAATTATTCGACGTATGGGACATTGACTTCTTAGGCCGATTTCGTTCTTCGTATGGGAAAAAATACATCTTAATTATTGTGGACTATGTATCCCAGTGGTTTGAAGTTGAAGCATACCCTACAAATGATGCTGAGGTAGTCATGCAATTCCTACATAAGCATGTGTTTACACGATTTGGGACACCAATAGCTATTACTAGTGATGAAGGTTCTCACTTTGTGAACAAATGGCTTAAGTGGTTGATTGACAAATATGATGTGAAGAACAAGATTGCTACTGCCTATCACCCCTAGTCCAATGGGCAAGTTGAAAGAGTGAACCGTGAAATCAAAGGTATCCTTGAAAGGGTAGTACGCCTTAGCAGAAAAGATTGGTCTTGAAGGCTCGATGATGCATTATGGGCCTATCGAACAGCATTTAAGACTTCATTAGGAATGACTCCTTATCGGTTAGTCCTTGGAAAGGCATGCCATTTGCCATTAGAGTTGGAGAATAAAGCTCACTGGGCTTTGAAGCAATTGAACTTTGATCTTAAGCAAGTCGGTGAGAGAAGGATGTTACAACTTGATGAATTGGAAGAGCTGAGATTGCTTTCCTATGAGAATGCCAAAATGTGTAAAGAAAGATCAAAGAGATGGCATGATAGTCTTATACAACCTCATGAGCTTAAAGAAGATCAGAAGTTTTTTTTTTTTTGTTTAATTCAAGGCTTGTGAAGCTTAAATCCCGATGGAAAGGACCCTATACCATCTACCGATTTTATCCTTATAGAGCTATTGAATTATACTATAGTTACGAAGGTACGTTTAAAGTTAATGGTCAACGTCTCAAAAGCTACTGGGATGGTAACATTGAGCAAGTTGAATCCTCATTCAAATTAACAGATCCTTGATTTTTCATGAACTCGTTTTGTACATAAATAAATAATTAGAACTTATTTTCTTAACTTATTACATTTAATTAATTTTGTCTAAGGAGATTGGAACTTAAGCGGACCGCTGTGACCCCTCCATCCTTTCCTGGGAATTAATTTAATGTAATTTGTTAAGAAGAAATTTTCTAATTAAGATTTAAAATTTTTAAGCTTCATTTGAAATGTTAAATTTTTATGTTAATAAAGGGGGTCAAATTTGGCCCAAGTACTAATCAGTTTTTTTCTTGAGTAAGTTTGTAAATACAGTTTGAGTTTGAGGCCCAAGACAGTAAAAAGGAGGGAAAAATTCATACTTTGCTGCTACTCCTATTACTTGCTGCCCAAGTAACCATAATGTAGCTAAATTTTTGCTACATGTTGCCCTAATTCTTCCCTATATAATCTCCTCTTCCTTCTACTATTTTTCATATCCCTCAAAGCAATTTGCTTAACCCTAAAATTCCTTAAATCTTCCTCTTGTGACACTAGCCTCAAATCCCAAAAGAAACCCTAGTTTCTCTTCCATTTTTTCGAAATCACCTATTGTTCATTGAAAAAGATTGTCAAGCACCAACGTTGTTACGCTGACATTCTTTGTTGCCTTGTTGTCGTTGCCGCCACACCATACTTACCATCGTAAGATTTTTGACGTAGCAAGTCCTTACTCATGTTGCCAATTTCTCTTTTCCCCCTTGTACAGAAACTTTGCCAAATTCTCAAGAAAAGATACCATGTCTCGCAAAAGAACTAGATCTTCAAAGATTACTCCTGAAAACTCGATTTTGATCGATGAAGGAGTGAAAGAAAGATTCGATTCAATCTTCAAGCATCAACATATGATGCGAAAAAGTTTTTAACTTGAAGAGTCATGATTTGCTGGTTGTTCCTATACCAATGTAACACCCTTTGTAACACCCCTTACCCGTGTCCGACGTCGAGACAGGATACGAGGCATTGCCATACTTAACCTTGCTTGAATATGAATTATTGGGCTATAAAACTTCATTTCAACTTAAAACCTTTCATCCTTGATCATAACATGCATAATATAGGCCTACGAGGCCTTAAACATACATCCGAAAAGTTTTACACTCTTAGAAAATTTTTACCTACACAGGGGTCACACGCCCGTGTGACATGGGACACACCGGTGTGGTCGAACCATGTGGTCTCACACGCCTATGTCCCTAGCCCATGTGGAATTTATTTTCCCTTTGAATCTACAGGAGTTTTAACACGGCTGGACACACGCCCATGTCTATAACCCGTGTCCTTCACACGGCCTAGACACGCCCGTGGAGCTCTCTATTTATGACGTCATCAACCTCTTAAGAGCACACGGCCTGGGCACACGCCCGTGTGCTGGCCCGTGTGACAAATCAAATTCTCGCAAGTTGATGCAGGGGACACACAGCCTATTAACACACCCATGGGGTTGACCGTGTGTCACACACGGCCTAGACACACGCCCGTGTGTCTACCTGTGTGGACAATTAGAGGCTATTTTCCAAGCCAATTGCCACCCTGAAACATAAACACACTTATACCAACTCAAACAACACATAACAATCATGCACTATGAAGGATCCTCCTGAATCATCATTCATACTCCTCACATATAACTCCATCGATTACATAAACTTTCACATCATAAAACTCATCATCATTAATGAATAAAACTTGACATATATTGGCCAATTTATATTGGCCATATACAAAAAGAGTGAGTAACATTAATAGCCAACACTTTGGGTCCCAATATGACATAACTCAAAATGATCAAGTTTCTATACATGCCATACTCAAAATAAATCAACTTTGCTATACCAAAATAGTGTTTGATAATGTAACACCCCAAACCCGGCCCATGCGTTTTGACTGGATCTGGCGTGTCACGGCTTGTACATTGAAAACTTTTGCCTTCTTGGTTTTGGAAGTCGTAAGTTAATTAGACATTATTAGAGTAAATAAGTGACATTTTAAAAATAAAATCCTTTGTATTATTATTATTAAGTATAAATAAACCTTGACATAAAATTTATAAGTTGCATAACATTGAAAACTTCTTAGTTGAATAAAAACTAGGGGCCTTAAAAAAATCCCAAATAAAAATAAAATAAACTTAAAGAAATCCTGAAATAATTTGTAGAAATAAAACTTGATGGCCCTCGAGTCCACCTCGGCTCCCATGTCCATGATCTACTGCTTACCTGAAATGTTGGGAAAAATAAAAGATTGAGTCATCAAGACTCAGTGTGCAAATCCCGAGAACACATAAAAAGGCTTGAGGCCCACAAACACATTATGAGCCTTGGCCTGTATACAAGGGTAACAAAATATGCAACATGGCCCATCCCAAACCTATGAGTCCATCCTCTGCACACCCCGTACCAACCATCACACCATGGGGATTTCTACAATCAACCCTCCATCCGCTACACACCATATCGACAACTATGCTGCCTGTCATAAAGACCGATCACTATGTGACCTATGTGGTGAAGCCACCGATCGCTATGCGACCTTAATAATATATCGACAGCTGTGCTGCCTGTCATAAAGACCGATCACTATGTGACCTATGTTGCAAAATCACCGATCGCCTCGCGACCTACTCCTCTTCCTCATGTCAATCCCATCCCATGCATACATCCATGCAGAATCAAACAATATATCACCTAAGGGTTCCCAAACTATCGCATACATCGATACATATAGAGAAGTTCAATGGTTACGTACCTGGCATTCCTTGCCTACCCTTTCTGGGTAACACATTGCTTATCTGACCTATTTTTCAGCTTTTTAGCCCATAACATAAACATATATATACATACAGGTTATTAGTGTGTTAGAGATCTACACACCTTTTTAAGCTTTTTAGCCCATAACATATATATCACAGATTTATTAAGATTATTTAGTGTGATAGAGATCTACACACCTTTTTTCGGCTTTTTAGCCCATAACATATATATCACAGATTTATTAAGATTATTTAGTGTGATAGAGATCTACATACCTTTTTCCAGATTTTAGCCCATAACATACAAATAATACAACAAAACTTATGTGTTAAGGATCTACACACCTTTTTTTGGCTTTTTAGCCCATAACACATATATCACAGATTTATTAAGATTATTTAGTGTGATAGAGATCTACACACCTTTTTTTGGCTTTTTAGCCCATAACATATATATCACAGATTTATTAAGATTATTTAGTGTGTGAGAGATCTACACACCTTTTTCTGTCTTTTAGCCCATAACATACATATAATACAACAAAACTTATGTGTTAAGGATCTACACACCTGATTACTGATAAAGCGATGCTTTCTATGTCGACGCTATCCTTAGTCGACACAACTGCTATCTTCCTAAGGTGTTGTTTAGAAGCCGGTCGACAACCAAGTAGCCAATCTCGGATGGCAGATACTGCTCGTTTCTTAAACTTAGGGATTCTCTCCTTTGCTTAATCCATATTCAATTCCATCACAAGTCCTTATCAAAACTACTACCACAATATTTTATCGTTAATCCTCATCATAACGTTAAGATCTTGTATACAATGAACAAATCTAATAGAAATCTAGGGAAATCTTCTTACCTTAAAAATCTCGAAAGTGGAGACTAGCTATTTTTGTCTTTTAGATCTAATTGACCAATCTTCCTCCAAATCCCGAATTTTTGGCCAACATAGAATCATTAAACTGTTAAGTTTTCGGCTTTTGCCTTTTAAGAACCGAGATAGAATATGAGATCTAACAGAAATCGGCACTTACCTTAGTATAGGGAACTCGGCTAACACTTGGAAAGGAGATTCGACAATGCCAAAGGAAAGTTTTAAATGCCGGAAGAATAGAACTAATTTCAAATATGATGAATAAAAGAAAAAAAATATGGAGGCTTCGACTTTTTAGAGAAATCGGCACAAAGGGAAAAAAAATGGACAAGAGGTTTCGGCTTTTGAAGAAATTGAAAAAAAGAAATTGGAGAGGGAGAGGCTAAGGAATTTCGGCACAATGGGAGAAGAAATTAGGGTTTTCAATGTCAGAATCAAGGAGCTATCCCCCCTATTTATAGATATTTCAACACATCATGTATAAAATCGAAAATGCCCTTCCTAATTAATTAAAATTCAAGCTAAATGAGAGGGAAAATTCGGCACCCCCTTTGCCATGCAGTAGCCGATTTCTACACTCCTCTAGGTGATGGATTTTCGACCATCACCTCCCTTGGAGATAAGCTCCTAACTTTTCTCCTTTTTTCTACTATTTTATCAATTATAAAATCCATCTAAATCTTCCTATTTTTGAGCCTTACAGCCGTCCACCTCATCAAATCTTAATGCCTAAATTTAACTCACTCAAATTAAAAGATTTGGGCTTTATTAAACTTAAATTTTGGGCCCTTAACTCCTTGTGTGTGGCGTCACCCTATTTTCATTTAAAGTTCCAAAATTGGCCTAAAAACATAGGCTCCTTGCGACCCAAACTTGTTCCTTTTTAACTGTTAATGATGCCACCTTAAAATAATTTAATATGGGCCTTTGCCTAATTCTAAGCCCAAATTTAAACCCTTATCACTTAAATTAACAAATTAAACATATCCCCACACTAAATGCATAGACCCATAAATTTAGGATGTTATAGATAGTGTAATTTGAGCTCCTACATTTTATGATCCCCGAGCTAGCTTGGCAATACTATAAGGAAAAGGAAAAAGAGAGGGGTAAGCATATAGCTTAGTAAGTTTGCATGAAATTTATATAGCAACATCATTGCTCATAATAAACTCTTCCATCTCATGAAACAATAGCAACATAAGTCTCAAATGCTTAGGCATACTTACTCATACTTACTCTTACCCATCACATATCACATTATGATTTCATAACCTGTATTTTACTCATGGTACCTGTATTCACTTAGTCACATAATTTAGCACTTACGCTAACTTGGACATAAACTTAAATCATCATTATCCTTAACATAAATGGAACTCATTGTCATCCTTGTATAATTTAACTCTATAGCATCTTTACATACTTAGTTATTTTGTTCGTTGAACTACTCGGAATATCAGAGAATACTCAATCTCATCATCTATGTATCATGATACCAATGCCATATCCCAAATATGGTCTTACATGGGATCACCTCTTGATGCCGATGCCATATCCCAAATATAGTCTTACACGGGATCTCTTAGCTCGATGTCAATGCCATGTCCCAGACATGGTCTTATACGAGATCGTACTTAGATGTCGATACCATGTCCCAGACATGGACTTACACGAGATCTTCTTTTGGTGCCAAAGCCATGTCCCAGACATGGTCTTACACGGGACCTTCCTTATTCGATGCCGATGCCATGTCCCAAACATGGTCTTATACAGGATCTACATTCGGTGCTCATGCCATGTCCCAGACATTGTAACGCCTCATACCCGAGTCCGGAGTTAAGACTAGATACAAGGCATTACCAAGCTTGAACTCACTTAAACATACACTTACGAGCTGTAAAATTTCATTTCAACATAAAAATTTCTCTTTCTTAGTCTAATCATACATTTCATGGGCTACGAGGCCTTAAGCACATATCTAAAAACTTTGAAACTTAATCGAAAACCTTCCTTTGAAGCAGGGGTCACACGTCCATGTGGCTTGGGACACGCCCGTGTACCCCTTGACATGCCCATGTCTTCCACCCGTGGTTGACACTGACTAATTACACACGACCTTGACACGCCCGTGAACATAAACAATGGGATAAACCTTGACATTCTGACTAATTACACACGGCTTGGGGCACACGCCCATGTTCTAACCGTGAATCAGACATGGCTTAAGAAAACGGCTGTGGAACTTGTCTGTGACCTATTCTGACTTAAAACAATAAGGTGCAGGGCACGCACGGCCTAGTCACACACCCGTGTGTCTAACCTTGTGGGCACTTATAGGCTATTTACCAAGCCAATTGCCACTTGAAATCAAAACCAACTCAAGTTCAATTCAATACTACATGCTTCATCGATCTCAATAAACATACATAGTCAGTTTTGGCCAATCACTTTGCCATATACAAAAGAATAATAAACTTAGTTGCCCATACAATGGCCCTTCTTAAAAACATTTTCTCAAAATGAATGTTTCCTATACATGCCATACTTAACATAAACAACTTGGCTATACCAAAATAGAGATTGATAGTGTGCTCCGAGCTCCGACTCCAATGATCCACAAGTTAGCTTGGCAGGACTACATAGAAAGAAAAGATTAAAGACGTAAGCATTTAGCTTAGTAAGTTTGCATGTAAAAACACAGATTAATAAACTTGCTTAATATAAACCATTTGTCATAACAATGGTATCCTAATTTCAGCTATAGAGCTTACTTACTCATACTGATTCTCACATGTCTCATGATACTTACTATCCTCATACTTGTAAGGTAAACATGGTGCCCTTATCACTTAATCACATGAATCATCATACTTTAATTTAATGATCATGATCTCTAATTCATCATTCATAACATAAATAATAATCAATTTCAACTTGGTAATAGCTTTGCATACTTAGCTTTCTTGTTATCTTATTTTAACTTTACTCACTTGCCCGATGAATTTTTGAGAATAACAGAGGATACTAAATCTCATCCCACGTAACATGATGTAAAAGTCGTATCCTAGATACGGTCTTACATGGAATAGCTCATCTTGGTTTCAAGGCCATGTCTTGACATGGACTTATATGAAGTCTTTCTTGTTCTCACCAATGCCATGCCTTGGCTTGGACTTACATGGGATCTCTTTCTCTCGATAGCTTTTCAATGCCAATCTTGCCTTGGACTTACATGATAACTGTTCAATGCCAAGCTTGCCTTGGACTAACATGATAACTGTTTAATGCCAAGCATGCCTTGGACTTATATAATAACTGTTCAATGATTGCCGATGCCATGTTCCAAACACGGTCTTACACTGGCTCTTGTAATGTGGTAGATCGAGTATCCTGGGGAATTCACCTTCAATCGAGACTTGCTCTTACTTAATCTCATTGATTTCTTTGTTTACCATAACATTAAACATTCCATGAAAAGAGTGTACATTATACTAAGCAATTAAATGATAAAAATCATAAAGCTTAGAAATCATACAAACTTACCTCAATATACAAAATGTATGTAGATATGCAATTTAGTCCTCGACTTTGTTCTTGCCTCGATTTCGATCTGGGCTTCATTTTTCTTGATCTATAATCGTAAATAGATCATTTAATACTCACATTGACTAAATTGACTCTTAACTCATACTTTGGCAAAATTACTATTTTGCCCCTATACTTTCTCTTATTTACACTCTTTCCCCTAGGCTCGTAAAATAATCTTCATTCAACTTTCTTAAACTTCATGCTTAGCTGATTCATTATCTCTACTATAACAATCATCAATTCTCACTATTTCTAGTATGTATGACCAATTTTCATAACTATTATAAATTAGTCCATACTATCATTTTTCATGAAATTCACTAAGGAAAAGATGTTTGTCTAACATCAAACTCTCATAAACTTCCATAAAACATCATTTAACAAGCATCTCATTCATGGGTAGATTTTTGAACATGCATCTTAGCTCATTTTATAGCTAGAAATAGCTAATTCATAATACGAGAACTTCAAAAATACGAAGAATATCAAAAACAAGGCTAAAATGGACTTACTAGCAAGCTTGAAAAATTAAAGAACCCTAGCTATGGAGTCTCCCAAATTTTGGCACAAGAGGAAGAAGATGAGAATGATTTTTGTCATCTTTTTCCCTTATTAATCATTTATTAGACAAATGACCAAAATGCCCTTCTCTTAAAATTTTCTCAATTTATTAACTCATATCCATTTTTGTCCAAAAATTATAATTTGGGAAAATTGCTATTTAAGGACTTCTAATTAATATTCCAAAGCTATTTCATGCAAAAATCTTCTAGAAACTCATATCTTGCAACTTTTGCAATTTAGTCCTTTTGGACCCATCAACCTCAATTTAATAAAATTGCTTTGTGAAACTTTTACACTAGCATGCAAACATGGCATAAACCTTAAAAACTCATAAATTCGCTTTGGATTCGTGGCCTCGCACCACTATTCTGACTAGGCCCTAAATCGGGCTGTTACAAACATGGTCTTATACGGGACCTACATTCGGTGCCGATGGCATGTCCCCGACATGGTCTTATATGGGACCATCCTTATCTCATTTCGTGACATAGGTATCCTCATTATTCCAAAATTCAATCGGGACTTCAACTTGTCATATTCTCTTCACTTGTTCATTGAGGTATCATTAATTAATTTCATGGAAATAATAATATACATTTCTCATAATAATAAGAAATTTAAATACGATAATATATGTAGCCTTAATTTCACACAAACTTACCTCGGTACTCAAAATGTATATAAATGTTTGATTTAGGCTGCAACCTTGTTCTTGCCCGATTTGGTCTGGGCTTCGCGTTTCTTGATCTATAATGACAATTTCACTTATTTAATATTTACATTGACTAAATTGAATCATGAATCACATTTTGGTAAAAATTATGATTTTTCCCGTAAACTTTCTCATAAATACACTTTTGCCCCTAGGCTCATAAAATGATTTTTATTCAACTTCCTTGTATTTAAAGCTTAGCTGAATTATTCTCTTAACAAAAAATAGCCCTTAATTTCCACTATTTCACCCATGTATGACCAATTTTATAACTTTTATAATTTGGTCCTTTTATGCATTTTTCATGAAAATCACTTAGAAAAATATGTTTATCATACATCAAACTTTCATATTCTTCCTTAAAACATCAAAATACATGCATGTCATTCATGGGTAATTTTTTTTAACATAAACCCTAGCTCAAAATATAGCTAGAAATAGCTAAATCGAGCTACGAGGATCTCAAAAATACAAAGAACATTAAAAACGGGGCAAAGAGACACTTACAATCAAGCTTGAAAAATGAAAAAACCCTAGCTATGTCTTCCTTAGGGAATTTCGGCCAAGGAGAAGAAGATGGACACAATTTTTGACTTCTTTTCCCTTTTTAATCTTTTATTTACCAAATGACAAAAATGCCCTTAATGATCCTTTCTTGAGATTTTTCCTTCCCATGTCTATCTTTGTCCATCTTAACATATAATGGTCTAATTGCTAAATAAGGACTTCTAATAATTTTTATGATGCTATTTCATATGTAAACCTTCTAGATTCTCATATTTTCTAATCCTTGCAATTTAGTCCTAATGGACAAATTGTTTACTAATTAATAAAATTCCTTTATGAAATTTTCACACAATCATGCAAATACCTCGTAAGCCTCATAAAAATTATTAAAATACATATTTCTACTTCAAATTTGTCGTCTCGCACCGCTATTCTGACTAGGCCCTAAATCATGCTATTACAATTCTGCCCCCTTAGGGATTTTTGTCCCCGAAAATCTTTCCAGCAAAAAGGTTAGGTGTTGGTTCCTCATAGCCTCCTCTACCCTATGTCTTTGCCACAAGACTTTCACGAGAGTAATACTTTTCCTCCTTAACTGTTTGACTCCCGTGCTAGGATCTTAATCGGTTCTTCACCATATGTCATGTCGGGTTGAATTTCAACCTCTGTCAGTGTAATCACATGCGAAGGGTCAGATCGATAGCGTTGCAACATTAACACGTGAAATACATCATGAATCTTTTCTAACTCAGATGGAAAAGCCAATCGATAGGCTACTGGCCCTATCCTCTCAGTGATCTCATATGTTTCGATAAAATGCGGACTTAGTTTGCCTTTCTGGCCAAATCTAAGGACTTTCTTTCATGGCGACACTTTCAAGAATACTCTATCACCAACTTGAAACTCGATCTCTTTTCGTTTCAAACTAGAATAGGATTTTTTTATATCAGAAGCAGCTTTTAAACAATCTCAAATCACTCTTACTTTCTCTTCGGTTTCTCTAACCAGATCAATCTCGTGAATCTGATTTTCCTTAAATTCAGTCCAATATTAAGGCATTCGGCACTTATGCCCATACAAAGCCTCATAAGGAGCCATTTTCAAACTTGACTAAAAATTGTTATTATAAGCATACTCTACCAACGGTAAGTACTTTTCCCAACTACCTTGAAACTCAAAAACACAACACTGGAGCATATGCTCGAGTATGTGTATTAATCTCTCCGACTGTCTGTCGGTTTGGGGGTGAAAAGTAGTACTAAAACTCAACTTTGTACCCAAATCATCTTGCAACTTTTTCCAAAATCTGGACGTGAATCTCGGATCTCTATCCAATATAATCGATATAGGCAATCCATGAAGCCTTACAATCTCTGAAACATACAAGTTTATGAGTAGTCAACACATACATTTATGAAATGGGCTGACTTCGTAAGTCTATCGACTATGACCCATAAAGCATATTTCTTGTTCGGTGTCAACGATAAACCCTTTACAAAGTCCATGGTAACACGATCCCATTTCCATTCGAGCACCATAATAGGTTAAAGCAAACCCGAGGGTACTTGGTGTTTAGCCTTTACTTGCTGACAAATCAAGCATCTAGAAAACAAACTTAGAAATATCTTTCTTCATACTTGGCCACCAATACCATTTCTTTAAATCATTATACATCTTAGTGCTACCCAGATGTACAGATAGGCATCCACTATGTGCCTCATGCAAAACTTTACGAATGAGCTCATCGCTCCTTGGTACATAGACTCTGTCTCTGAACATCAAACATCCATCTGAATTAATCCGAAAATCGGACTCAATATTTGACTCTCACTGAACTCTTTTGGCTTGTAATTCACTGTCATCTTTCTGAGTCTCATATATCTCTTGGAGGAACATCAGTCTAGCCCTCAACTCAGCTAAGATGGAACCATCATCTAAAAAAGTCACCCGATATTCATAGCTCTCAAAGCAAGCAAAGACTTTCTACTCAAAGCATCAGCGACTACATTCGCCTTTCCCGGGTGGTAGTCAATGAATAGGTCGTAATCTTTTATCAGCTCTAACCATCATGGTTGCCTTAAGTTCAATTCCTTCTAAGTCATCAAGTACTTTAAACTGTTGTGGTCGGTGAATATCTGACATCTTTCACCATACAAATGGTGTCTCCAAATCTTCAACGTAAAGACAATGGCAGCCAACTCTAAATCATGTGTCAGATAATTCTTCTCATGCGACTTTAACAATCTAAAAGCATACGTTATCACCTGGTCTTCTTGCATGAGTACACAACCCAATCCATTCAAGGATGCATCGCTATAGATCACAAATTCTTTTCCCGATTCAGGTTGTACTAGAATTGGAGCCTCTACCAACAATGCTTTTAATTTCTCAAAAATCTGTTGACACTTTTTCGTCCATTCAAACTTTACAACTTCTATAACAATCTCGTAATCGGGGTAGTTATCATAGAAAACCCCTTGACAAACTGTCTGTAATAGCCAGCTAGGCCCAGAAAACTTGTCACCTCTGTTACGTTCCTAGGTGGTTTCCACTCAACAATGGCAGAAATTTTTCTTAGATCAACTCAGATTCCATCTCCCGAGAAAATGTGCCCTAAAAATCCAACTTCCTTGAGCCAAAATTCACTTTTACTGAACTTGGCATACAACTGATTATCTCGTAAAATCTATAAAACTATTCTCAAATGCTCAGCATGCTCATGCTCATCACGGGAATATATTAGTACGTCATCAATAAATACAACCACAAACTTATCCAAGTATGGCTGAAAACTACGGTTCATTAAATCCATAAACACTGCAGGGGCATTTGTTAAACCAAAAGGCATGACTAAAAATTCGTAATGCCCATACCTCGTCCAAAATGTAGTTTTCGGCACATCTAAATCTTTCACTCTTAACTGATAATACCCTTATCTCAAATCTATCTTGGAAAACACAATGGCTTCATTCAATTGATCAAACAAATCATCAATCCTTGGAAATAGGTACTTGTTCTTTACGGTTACCTTATTAAGCTGCCAATAATCTATGCATAATCTCATAGAACCATCTTTCTTTTTTGCAAATAACACTGGTGCACCCCATGGAGAATAACTCGGTCTTGCGAAACCTTTGTCTATTAACTCTTGCAACTGTGCCTTCAATTCCTTCAACTCAAATGGAGCCATTCTGTAAGAAGCAATCAATATCAGTACAGTACCAGGAGTTAACTCAATGCCAAATTCAACCTATCTAACCGGAGTCAACCCTGGCAATTCTTCTGGAAAAAAATCTGGATACTCACATACTATCGATACTAATTTAATCTTTAACTCAGTTTCTTTAGCATTCATAATGAAGGTAAGATAGGCATCATACCCCTTTCTTACATACTTCTGAGCGGACATATGAGAGATCACTACCGGTGATATGTCTTGTTCATCTGATTCAATATGAAGAGTGTCCCTATTTTCACATCTCAACTCAATGTATTTCTTTCCACAATTTACTATCACATCATGAGTGGTTAACCAGCCAATACCAAGAATTATATCAAACTTATCAAATGGCAATAGCATGAGATTTGCCTTAAAATAGTGACCTCTAATCATCAATGGACAATCTTTGCATATTTTATCAACTAATACACTTTTGCCTAGTGGATTGGACAATTTTATCACAAACTCTGTAGGCTTTATGGGCATACTCATACTAGATACTAATTTCATGAAAATGTATGAGTGGGTAGATCCCGGATTAATTAAAGAAACAACATTAGTATCATGGAGAGAAAATGTACCCGTAATTACATCAGAGGATGATGCCTCTTCACGAGCGCTAATGGCATAAGTCCTTGCAGGCACTCTACCCTCAAGCCTCGTAGCCTACTCTTGGGGTGTACCTTTACTACTCATTCCACTACCATGGTTTCTTTGTTGTCTTCCTCTATTAGTGCTTCTTGATTTTACACTCTGAACCTTTTCTTCTTCAACCATCTTAGGGCATCCTCGATTAAAATGGTCTTGGGAACCACACTTAAAACAAGCACTCTCATGTTCACAGCATTCACCGGGGTGTCGTCTGCCACACTGTGGGCATTCCAGTCTATTAGATCGAATGTTCCCAACACTAGCAACTAAAGTAGTCTGAGCTTTATTCCCCGAGTACTGCTTACCCTTACTTCTATTCGAAAACCTAGCTTAAGTAGCTGATCAGGTAGAGAAGTCTCTTGACTTCTTGGGCGAAGATTGAAACCACTTGTTCAATTGTCTCTTTCTTGAATCACGAGACTCCATCTCAGCTTTTCTTTTCTCTTTCACCAATTCTTCAGCTTTACAAGCCTGATCCACTAGCACAACAAATTCTTTTAACTCAAGGACACCAACAAACAATCTGATATCTTCATTTAATCCATCCTTAAACCGTTTACACATGATAGCCTCAGTGGATACACACTCTCGAGCGTATTCTCTAAGCCTTACAAAATGCTCGTACTCAGTCACTATCAACTTAGCTTATTTTAGTTCAAGGAATTTCTTTCTTTTCTGATCGATAAATCTCTGACTAATGTACTTCTGAAATTCTTCTTGGAAAAACTCTCATGTAATCCTTTCCCTTGGTACAACCGACACAAGGGTATTCCACCACTGATAAGTAGAATCTCTCAGAAGAAACACTACACATTTCATGCACTCTTCAAGTGTGCAAGATAATTCATCAAATACTCGAATGGTGTTTTCAAGCTAGAATTTTGCTCTTTCTGGATCGTCATCTTTACTAGCCCGAAATTTTTGGCCCTTATTTTCAGATTCTATCAACCAGAGGCCTTTCTCTTCTTACCACTTCTACCACTGGAGCAGCTACAGGGGTAGGCTGAGGAATAGGCGAGGGTGGAGGGGGTTGTGCATTCGAAGTCGTACGAACGAACTCTGTATACCATGCATTCATTATATGGAGAAAGGCTTCCCTAGCCTCTTCTCCTCCTCTCTGACTCAAGGTTGTAGGTCTACCCTCATTTTCATCTGACACCGTCCCTTCAGCGGGAGTCGGCGTATTACTTTGTACATCATTCGCCACAGCTCTATCTGAATCCATTCACTATATAAAAATACAATTTAAGTCTTAAGGAGTCATCACACTATCATTATATAAATACTCATATGTATGGCATGTATAGCTAGACTCATGCATACGCTACGTTAGTTTGGAAATCAACTAAATCGTAGCTCTGATACCACTAAATATAACATCCCTTACCTGTGTCTGACGCCGAGATAGGATACGAGGCATTATCGTACTTAACCTTACTTGAACATGTATTATTGGGCTATAAAATTTCATTTTAACTTAAAACCTTTCATCCTTGATCATAACATGCATAATATAGGCCTACAAGGCCTTAAACAAACATCCGGAAAGTTTTACACATTTTGAAAATTTTTACCTAAACAGGGGTCACACGTCTGAGTGACATGGACACGCCTATGTGGTCAGACCGTGTGGTTTCACACGCCCATGTCCCTAGCCCATGTGGAATTTATTTTCTTTTTGAACCTACAGGAGTTTTCACACGGCTGGAGACACGCCCGTGTCTATAACCCGTATCCTTCACACGGCCTAGACACGCCTGTGGAGCTCTATGTTTATGATGTCATCAACCTCTTAAGAGCACACAGCCTAGGCACAAGCCCACATGCTGGCCCGTGTGATGAATCAAATTCTCGCAAGTTGATGTAGGGGACACACGGCCTATTAACACACCCATAGGGTTGACCGTGTGTCACGCACGACCTAGACACACGACCGTGTGTCTACCCGTGTGGACAATTAGAGGCTGTTTTCCAAGCCAATTGCCACCCGAAACATAAACACACTTATACCAACTCAAACAACACATAACATAACAATCATGCACTATGAAGGATCCTCCTAACTCATCATTCATACTCCTCACATATAACTCCATCGATTACATAAACTTTCACATCATAAAACTCATCATCATTAATGAATAAAACTTGACATATATTGGCCAATTTCTATTTGCCATATACAAAAGAGTAAGTAACCTTAATAGCCAACACTTTGGGTCCCAATATGATATAACTCAAAATGATCAAGTTCCTATACATGCCATACTCAAAATAAATCAACTTTGCTATACCAAAATAGTGTTTGATAGTGTGATCCAAGCTCCTACGTTTTACGATCCCCGAGCTAGCTTGGCGATACTACAAGGAAAAGGAAAAAGAGAGGGGTAAGCATATAGCTTAGTAAGTTTGCACGAAATTTATATAGCAACATCATTGCTCATAATAAACTCTTCCATCTCATGAAACAATAGCAACATAAGTTTCAAATGCTTAGGCATACTTACTCATACTTACTCTTACCCATCACATATCACATTATGATTTCATAACCTGTATTTTACTCATGGTACCTATATTCACTTAGTCACATAATTTAGCACTTACGCTAACTTGGACATAAACTTAAATCATCATCATCCTTAACATAAATGGAACTCATTATCATCCTTGTATAATTTAACTCTATAGCATCTTTGCATACTTAGTTATTTTGTCCATTGAACTACTTGGAATATCAGAGGATACTCAATCTCATCATATATGTAACATGATATCAATGCCATATCCCAGATTTGGTCTTACATGGGATCACCTCTTGATGCCAATGCCATATCCCAAATATAGTCTTACACGGGATCTCTTAGCTCGATGTCAATGCCATGTCCCAGACATGGTCTTATATGAGATTGTACTTAGATGTTGATGCCATGTCCTAAACATGGTCTTACACTAGATCTTCCTTTGGTGCCGAAGCCATGTCCCAAACATGGTCTTACACGGGACCTTCCTTATTCGATGCCGATGCCATGTCCCTGACATGGTCTTATACGGGATCTACATTCGGTGTCAATGCCATGTCCCAGACATGGTCTTACACGGGACTTACATTCATTGTCGATGCCATGTCCTAGACATGGTCTTATACGGGACCGTCCTTATCTCATGTCGTGACATATGTATCCTCATTATTCCGAAATTCAATTGGGACTTCAACTTGTTATATTCTCTTCACTTTTTCATCAAGGTATCATTAATTAATTTCATGGAAATAATAATATGCATTTCTCATAATAATAAGAAATTTAAATATGATAACATATGTAGTCTTAATTTCACACAAACTTATATCGATACTAAAAATGTATATAA
This sequence comes from Gossypium rotundifolium, assembly GCA_025506655.1. NCBI lineage: Eukaryota > Viridiplantae > Streptophyta > Magnoliopsida > Malvales > Malvaceae > Gossypium > Gossypium rotundifolium. Next base: position 107,740,713 of record CP106727.1, on the reverse strand, counting down.
ATGTTTGATTTAGTCTGCAACCTTGTTCTTGCCCCGGCTTCGGTTCGGGCTTCACGTTTCATGATCTATAATGACAATTTCACTTGTTTAATATTTACATTCATTAAATCGACTCATGAATCACACTTTGGAAAAAATTACAATTTTATCCCTAAACTTTTTCATAATTACACTTTTCCTCCTAGGCTTGTAAAATGATTTTTATTCAACTTCCTTGTATTTTAAGCTTAGCCGAATTATTAGCCGAATTATTCTCTTAACTACAACAGCTTAATTTCCACTATTTCACCCATGAATGACCAATTTTATAACTTTTACAATTTGGTCCTTTTATGCATTTTTCATGAAAATCACTTAGAAAAATATGTTTATCATACATCAAACTTTCATATTCTTCCTTAAAACATTAAAATACATGCATATCATACATGGGAAAATTTTTTAACATAAACCCTAGCTCAAAATATAGCTAGAAATAGCTAAACTTCGAGGATCTCAAAAATACGAAGAACATTAAAAACAGGGCAAAGAGACACTTACAATCAAGCTTGAAAGATGAACAAACTCTAGCTATGTCTTCCTTAGGGAATTTTGGCCAAGGATAAGAAGATGGACACAATTTTTGACTTTGTTTTCCCTTTTTAATCTTTTATTTACTAAATGACAAAAATACCCTTAATGATCCTTTCTTGAGATTTTTCCTTCCCATGTCTATTTTTGTCCATATAAACATATACTGGTCTAATTTCTACATAAGGACTTCTAATAATTTTTATGATGCTATTTCATACTTAAAACCTTCTAGATTCTCATATTTTCTAATCCTTGCAATTTAGTCCTAATAGACAAATTGTTTACTAAATAATAAAATTCCTTCATGAAATTTTCACACAATCATGAAAATACTTCGTAAGCCTCATAAAAATCATTAAAATACATATTTCTACTTCATATTTGTTGTCTTGCACCACTATTCTGACTAGGCCCTAAATCGAGTTATTATACCCTTTACCCGTGTTTAACCCTGGAATAGGGTACGAAGTATTATTGGAATCACAACACAAGCAATCGTACAATTCTAAGTCATAAACTTGTGCCCAAATTAAAACCATTCATATTTAATCATAAAGTCCATAATACGAGCCTACGAGGCCCAAAATATGCTTTAGTAATGGTTCAAGACTAAACCAAAAACTTTAGAAATTTTTACAAAACTTAGAATATATTTGCTATAAATAGGGGTCACTAGCCCGTGTGGTTTTGAGACACGTCTGTGCGGGCTAGCCGTGTGGTCACACACGCTTGTGTCCCTCACCAGTGCAACTCTCTGTTTATAACTCATGAACAAATTGAAGTTACACGGCCAAGCTACACGTCCGTGTGCTAAGCCGTGTGGTTGATTTAATTTTCATACTTTTTCATAAAAAAAGGTACAAACTTCACAAGCCGGGACAAACACCTGTACCTGAGGCCATGCCCCTCACACGGTCGAGACACACACCCGTGTCTCTACCCGTGTGCTCAATTATGAGCATTATGTTTCTCAAAATTAAGGTGTAGGGGACACACGGCTAAAACACATGCCCGTGGGACACACGGCCCAGACACACACTCGTGTGTCTACTCATGTGGACAAAATAAGGCTATTTACCAAGCCTTTTTCCACCCTTCCATGCACATACCTACACAACATCATATAATACCAACTGAAGCACACTTGGCAACCAAAACATCCACAACCAAGATATTAACATCACATCCACATGCTAACATCTAACATGCTTTAACATCATAATTTATCAACACAAATCATGCAAGTTTCCACATTCATGAATGGTATCAACATATAATGATACTCATAACCAACATTAGCCAACTTTCATGGCCATATACAAAATGAAATCATTACCCATTATAAGCCAATACATTTGGCCACATTACCAATGACACATATAACAAAATGACCAAGTCCCTATACATGCCATAACTCAAAATATTGACATTTCAATAATAGCCAAAAGAATGGTTGATAGCGTGAATGGATCTTCGGCGATCATTAATCATCGAGCTAGCTTGGTGACACTATAAGATAAAGGAAAGAAAGGGGAGTAAGCTATATAGCTTAGTAAGTTCATATGCAAATAATAAACAACATTAATTATAAATTTGTCATAGGAATAACATAACATGTGCTAACATAAATGCCATTAAAACTTCATAAGCATAACTCGTTCAATCACATCCTTACCAATAGTTCATCATATACCGAATCCATTTTCTCTGAGTTTTTCGTACATACCTGTACACAACTCATAACATAATCACATACTTTCTCATCTTTGACATACCCATTGAACACTTGGAATACTATCGGATACATGAAAAGATTTGCACATAAGTGCCACATATGTAACCAATGCTACCACAAATCTCATAACACATATAGGCTCACTCTCGAGCTATCCACGGGCCTGCTCATACAAGAAATCGGTCAAGATGTAGCTACTCAGCATTGCTCACACAAGTTGTCAATTATCCGCAACGTATGCCAGTATACTCAGCCATTAGTAGGACATACGAGACTAGCACCCGAGACACATAAATCATAAAATTACATGGGTTCCTAGTGACAAGTCACTTGTATCCTAATCTATTCCTAAGGTTCAACTGAGATTTCTCTCTTGCCAAAAATGGGCTTCGCGTGCCGGAGGAATTGGAATTTAGTTGTGCATGTGAATAACCTAAAAGTATGTCTGCTTTGGTGGTTAAGGGTCCTAAGAAGTATTGAAGAAGTCTTGGGTTCAAACCTAGGCTTTAGGAAAATTTTGGTTTTAGGTGAATAAAACCATGGATGTAAGTGAGTAGGCTTTAAGAATATTGTTAGGGAAATCATGACACAAGGAAGCATGTGGTCTAGTGGTTATGGCGTCATTAAGGGTTCAAGGGAGCCTGGGTTCAAGTCTTGGCTCTTGCAATTTATTTTGGTTTTTCTTTTAAAGGAACTTGGACCTTGGCCTTTAAACCTCTCATTTAATTGAAGGTAAAATGTGTCACAAAGAATCTGTTGGTACAGTGGTGGTAGCACTACATGTGTGGCAATGAGTCTAAGGTTCGAGGTTGGGCATGCGCAATTGTATGATTCATTTTGCTGCTTATGCTGGGGAGGTGTTGGAACTGGACTGGAACTCTACGATTGAATTGGTCATAAGAATTTGATCTGAGTTTGAATAGGGAGTTGGAGTAAATCAAGGAGTGAATTGCGGAGAGAATCAAGAAAATTCAAAGGTGGGTGCGTTATAGCTGATCATGGGGTCTTTGTGCATGCAATTTTGGCAAGGGGGATTTCTGAGTGCTTTTCCATACACTTGTTCGGTTTTAGGCACTTCTCGGGTGTGCCAAAATTTCTTGCTGAAAAGTTTTCTTTCATTTCTCTCTAAGTGCCGAAATAGCAAGTTACCACTCGGGCATTTTGTAGCTTGAGTTTTGCACCTTTTTCTTTAAGCTTTTGTTGGCCAAATATTTGCTTCCCTCTCCCTCCCTTTCCATTCATTTGTTTTCTCTTTTTCTTCTTCTATTCTGTCTTCCCTCTTTTCCCTTCCTTCGCTTAAGTCGAGTATCATTCCTCTTTTTTATTTGGTTTCAGTTTCCTATTAACTCGTGAACCGAGTCTTTTCTCTTGATTAGTTCGGTGGTGACCAAATTCTCTGTTTCTTTTCCCTCTCTATGTCGATTCTGCAACGGCTCTATTAATTGTTAAGTCTCTTGGTTCCTTTTAGTACTCTCATTTACTGTTTAAGCCAAGTGGTGCGATCCCTTATAACTCTTCTTCTCCTATGTATGTCCTTTTGGGTTCTAGAACTTCCGATGGGTGAAGAAGGTGCTAGTAATAAAGTGATGCCAAACGTACCGGCTGAGGTTGAGCATGTAGCCTCTACTCCAAAATTTAAGAGGCGTGCGGTGTCGACTATTTGGGATTTTCTACCAGGATGTGGAAGGGTGACTGCATCAAACTTTGAATTAACTAGACAAATCACAGTCGACCGATCTAGTCAAGGCATGTGGTATCGATCTCTCGGTTAGGTGGTTGCTAAGAGTTTTTCTTAACATTATTTGTTTAGTGATTAACTGAATGTTATGTTTGGATATAGGTTCTGGCAATCGTGAATTTTTAGTAGTCTACGTGATCTGGTGTGTAATTCTACCTTGTCTTGATAGTCGGCTGATAAGCCGAACGTGTGTAACCACACTCCTTCTTATTGTAAATCGATAAAATACCGAAAGGCCAAAATACCGGCGAATAATGCCAAACGAGCGTGCGATCGCACGTGTGGTGGACCGAGCCCACGAATATAGGCATAAGATGGTTGAGGCCACCATGAGCGTTCTCATGGGCTTAGGTCGTTTTGGGCCTCGTTAGGGTCGAAGTGGGTCGTGTGGGCCCAATGGGCCTATAGGCCTCACACGGATTAAATTTACATATTATGGTAAATGTTAGACCAAGCCATGTAGTCTACATGGATAGGGTCATTTTTGGGCAATGGGTCGTGTGGGCCTACTAGGATGGTGGGCCCCATACGGATGAAATGCATGTTATATGGTTTCTATTGGTTTGAACTGTGCTACTCGTATAGTCGAGGCTATTTCTGGGCTAATTGGGCCACACGAGTGTGTGGGCCCACTTGGGTCGAGTAATGGGCCTTAGGCCCATTTACACCGTTGTGACTGTTTAAGTTACTTAAGTAGCTCGAGGCGACAATAGACCTTCTGTTGGGTCATTGAGACCCCAATTTGCAAAATTACCAAAATACCATCAATTTGTGAAATTTTTGAAATACCCTCGATTGGTGAAATTATCAAAATACCCCCGATTTGTAAAATTACCAAAATACCCTTAATTTACAAAATTACCAAAATACCTTCGATTTGTAAAATTACTGAAATACCCCAATTTGCAAAATTACTGAAATACCCTCGATTTGTAAAATTACTGACATGCCCTTAATTTGTGAAATTATCGAACTACCCTCTATTTGTGAAATTATCGAAATACCCTCGATTGGTGAAATTACCGAAATACCCTCAGTTTGCAAAATTATCAAAATACCCTCGATTTGTAAAATTACCGAAATACCCTCGATTTTTGAAACTGTCTAAATACCTTCGATTTGTGAAATTACCAAAATACCCTCGATTGGTAAAATTATCAAAATACTCTCGATTTGCAAAATTATCGAAATACCCCCAATTTGTAAAATTATCGAAATACCCTCGATTTGTGAAATTATCAAACTATCCTCAATTTACAGAATTACTGAAATACCCTTGATCTGTGAAATTATCAAAATACCCTCGATTTGCAAAATTATTGAAATACCCTCAATTTTTGAAATTACCGAACTACCCTCGATTTGTAAAATTATCGAAATACCCTTGATTTGCAAAATTATCGACATACCCCTAATTTGCAAAATTATCGAAATATCCCTAGTTTGTGAAATTATCAAAATACAAATTACTGAAATACCCTCAATTTGTGAAATTATCGAAATACCCTCGATTTACAAAATTATCGAAATACCCTTATAGGGTAAAATTATCGAAATACCCCTGTAGGGTAGAATTACCGTAATACCCTTGTAGGGTAGAATTATCGAAATACCCCTATAAGGTAGAATTACTAAAGTACCCCTAAAGGGTAGGATTATCGAAATACCCTTATAGGGTGAAATGACTGTTTTACCCTTGTGGGTAAATGACTGTCTTAGACTATGAATTTGACTGATTTGATTGTGATCGTATGTAACATCCTTAAATCGGGGTCTCTGCCTTTTTGTTTAATCGCATATGAATGGCTTGATTTTGTTGTTAATCAAGGTGTCTTGGGGTCTGGTTATGAGCCAAGGGTAGGCCCAAACTATAGGAAAAATTTTATTTTCAAGCATTGGTTTAGGGGAGCTAAAGGAGCTAGGGGTTAAGAATATTTTGGGGTAAACTTTAGCACAAGAAAAGCCTTGGTAAAGTGGCAAAGAGGCGCCACGTAGGGCCTTATTTAGTGACGCCACAAGCAAGGGAAGGAGAGCTTGGGTTCGAGCTGCAGAAATCCCTTGCTGCTAATTCTTTTTGACGCTAGAGAGGGGAGGAGTTGTGCTCAGCTCAAATCTGATGGATAACTGTTGAACAAGTCAACAGATTTAAACGGATGGAGAAGATAGAAATTAGGAGTGTGATCAATTCAAACTCATTTGAATGGTTGGCCATGAGAAGTTTGAGGAATTTGTCAAAATTTGAACACTAGTGTGAGGAAGAGTAATCGGTTGGAAGACTAAGGGGGAATGCCAAAATTCCTTAATGACATTTTCGGCTAGTCAATGCCTTAGTACATTCGATTGTGAGCTAAAGCTGAAACCCCTTTAGCCTTGTCGATTTCTTCCCTTAATGCACCATTTGAATCAAAAGCCAAAAGTTTTAAGGCTATTGTCGATTTTCCTCTAAAGCATCTAGCCGAACCCTCAGAAGAACCATTTGAGCTTTTCTTCATTTGAAACCGAAACCACTTTGGCTGAATCTCCTTCTCCCCCACTTCTTTCTTTTCTTTCTCTCATATTTGTTTCAAAACCCCATCAACATCTCTTCTTCCCAAATCGAAAACTTTCTTTTCTCTCCATCTTCTCTTGTGCCAAAAGTTCATCAATCTTTTCTTGATTCCTTGCAAAGCCGAATCTCGTTTGCTTTTCTTTCAAAAAGCCATAGCTGAAACTCCTTTGATTGTTCCACCACCATTGTCGAAATCTCTCTCAACCATTGAAGATCTCTTCTTTTCTCTCGTTGTATTGTAAATCTCTCGTGCTTTCTGCTCTAGTCAATTTTGGAGTGGATAAGTGTTCTTGGCCGAATCTCTATCATCTTCTTCTTTTCTTTTCTCTCTGTTGACATATATAGAACAAAATCCAAATTTCAGCATTTGTCTTGATTCTTAATTATCTATGAGATCGGATTCTTTTAGGTTCTTTTGAATTTTGAAGCAGTGAATCGTGGTTATCTACTCTCTATCAATCAGTTTTGTTAAAGACTATGGTAAGGTTACTTATCGACTTAACCTTTCTCTTATTCATTTGAAAAGCCAAAGGCTATTAGTTATGCAGTTTAAGATCTTGGCCGATTGTAGGGAAGGCTCTATCCCGTATATCTCGGGTTGTGACTGGTGATCAAAAAGCGTTAAGGTAAGGATGGCTATTAGATGCGTTAACTTTTGGGATTTACAAGTGTAGCCGAATGGCTTTTTACTAATAGTTGTCATTGGCCGAATGTAGGAAAGGGGGATCTAGAGCGTTAGATCTTGATCTTCGGGATTCAGTAGTCACGTTAGTAGCCAGGTGTGTAACTTATACACTTCATAATCGTTGTAAACTCACTAATAACCTAAACATGTTAAAAGTCGAAAACTATGTAGATTTCAATATGGTACCCTTATGGGTATGAGCAAGGATTTCGGGTAAGTCCATTTTGGTTGAGATTATGGCACATGATTTCTGATGATACTATCTATGCTATGTTCGATATATGTTTAACGATTAAGCATGATGGCATGATTTGTATGTGCATGAGCATTTATGTGGGTGACATGAGAGGAGGGGGAAGATTGATATCCGTGACTTTGGGTCACCAAAGGTTTGGCACCTCATAGCGACTCGTCCCAGTGGCTTAGCACCACAGTGGGTTGGCCCCATATTTGATAAAACGAGATTGTCGCCAGTGATTTGGTATCACAACGTGGGTTAGCCCCACATATGGATTATTCGTGACTTTGGGTCACCAGTGGTTTGGCACCACATTATTATTGATATCATTGACTTTGGGTCACCAGTGGTTTGGCACCACCAGTGGTTTGGTACCACACGGGGTAGAAAAAAGGAGTTGTGGATGGCTAGGTTTGGGTGCATGATATGTTTGCTTGATTATGACCTGTGTAAGAATGTTGCTATAATCGGGAGGGGGATTATGCACTAAGTCTTGGTGACTCACCTTCTCCCTTATCTTTTGAGGTGACTCGTAGATCGCGAATGAGGAGCCGGGTGGACTCGAGGTGGCCATGTGACATTTATTTTTGGTTTTACATAGATTTTCGACTTGGGTACTTTAACTTTATATTTTGGTTTTATTTGGGTTTGTAACAAGGCCATTAGTAATTTTTATTTTGGGTTTTATTATATCTGCTTTAATTTTCTAAAGGTTGCTAAGTAAACTGTTTAACATGTTTTAAATAACCTGATAACCAAAGTTTTTGAAAATTTTACTACACATCGGGTTTTCTAAATCTTACCATCGGATAACAATATTTACAAGAGGATAACAAAGTTAACTTAAATGATTTTCAAAATCTAAGTTTTCCAAGCTGAAAATCAAACGGTTTTAAATTAACTAAGTAAAAAAAAAATTCACTCGAGTTTCAATGGACTTTAACGTTTTCTTAAGTAATGAATGATAAACGAGTTTTAAATAGCCTTTTGGGATTTCAAAGCAACTTAACGATTTCAACTATACGTGCATCGGGTTTCTACAAACACAAAAACAAAGAGCTTTTCACTAAAAATAAACCGGCAACTTGTTTTCTTTAAAACGTTTTCACTCCGTTACATGCCAGATTCAGTCGTGGTGTGTTGATCGGGTTTGCGGTGTTACATTTTTTTGTATCAGAGCCAAGTTCAAAGGCTCGACTGTGGGCCCGAGGCCCAAAATGTTTTAAAGTGTGGTTTTAAAAAAGTATTGATGGAAAAAAATACATGGTTTAAAAAGCATGGCACCGAGTCTCTGGCACCAATCCGCCCAGGTAAGTACCCCTAACCGTTGCTTATGATTGTGATGATATATGATATTATATGAATAGTATTAGTGGACATCCTAGAGACAAAAACCTATAGGATTCTATGAACTCGCAGAAAACAAAACTCTTTAAAGAACTATTCATAAGAATATGCCTTAACAACAGTGGAATAAAGACTGACGCATAAAATTTTTTAAACCAGATAAGTCAAGATATTAAACATGAGCACTCGAGGTCGAGGCCGTAATATATGTGGACGCGGTCGGGGTAGGATGACTGTGTCTGAACCAGTGGGGTCTAGTCAGCGGTCGAAGAATAAGATGCCACCACTACCAACTACTGGTGTTGAGTATTAGAATCAGACGGGGGATAATGCAGTACCGTAGGTGATGCTGCGAGTTCTTGAGAGGGTGGCTGGAGCAGGTGGAGGTATGGGAGCTCGAAAATCTGTATCTGAGCGACTCTGAGCCAATGGAGATGAGGTATTCGAGGTGTTTCGGTGTGGCACCCAAATACCTGGTGAGTATTGGTTGAGGCGATTTGAGCGAATCATGGACGATTTGGATCGACTCACCGAGGAGAAACTAAAAGGGATAGTGTCGCTTCTCCGGGATGAGTCATACCAGTGGTGGCTCACGATTCGGGATAGTGCTGCAGCGGATGATCGCATTTGGGATTATTTCAAGGCCGCTTATCAAAAGAAGTATATTGGGTCCGTATCGAGTACGAGGTGAAATTCTTAAGGTTGAGCTAGTATGCTCGAGGTATCGTGGCTACGGATCATGAGCGATGTGTCAGGTTCGAGGACGGACTGAGGGATGAGCTGAGATTGTTGATTGCTCCACAACAGGAGTGGGAGTTTGCTGTGTTGGTAGAGAAGGCTAAGACAGCCGAAGGGATCAGGGAATCTATGAGATAGAATTTGGATAGGAATAGACAAAAGAGTGGTTTTGGATCATCTAGATCAGCCAAAAATTCTTAGAAAAGGGCTAGGCATGGTGGGCCGAATCAGTCTGAGAGGCCTGTTGCTGCTAATCAGGATCCAGCACAGTGTAAGCGGTGTGGAAAATATCATTGGGGAGAATGTTGGACCAGTGGCAAAGGATGCTTTGAGTGTGGGTCGCTAGATTATCGTGTGAGGGACTGGCCCACGGTTAGCCAGATTCACCGAGGGTCGTGGTCGTGCTCGGTTCCAGAACGAGACCGCAACCGCAGAGGGGTCGTGGTTCTGGTAGAGGAGGTAATGGTTCTGGTCGGGGCCGCGGAGCACCGAGCAAAGGTGCAGGTAACACTAAAGCAAGGCAGCCTGGATTGGTATATGCTTCGAGGCGTCGAGAGGAGGGCAACGCACCAGACGTCATAACTGGTACGTTTTTAATCTTTGGATTACCATATACTACTTTGATAGATGTGGGTTCGACGCATTCGTATGTTGCTAGTAGCATAGTGGAAACCATAAACCTAGACTTTGAGACTACTTCTAGGCAGATGATAGTAATTAGCCCTCTAGGTCACGCTGTAGAAGTAAATAAGTTGTATAGGGATATACCCCTAGAACTCCAATGGGTAGTATTTGTGGCTGATCTGATGGAACTACCGTTTGGGGAGTTCGATCTGATTCTTGGGATGGATTGGGTGGTAAAGTACCAAGCGAGTTTGGATTGCATGGCTAAGCGCATGGTTTTGAAAACGGTTGAGGGTGAAGAAGTGGTGATGATAGGTAATAGAAGATATTATCTATCCAACGTGGTGTCTGCTTTGAAAGCTGAGAAGATTGTCAGGAAGGGCTGTGAAGCATTCATGGTTCATGTGTGTGCTTTGGAGGCCAAGGAGTCATCCGTAGAAAATGTCCGAACAGTGAAGGAATTTGCTGACGTATTTCCAGAAGAACTTCTGGGTCTGCCTCCAAATCAAAAAGTTGAATTTGGCATAGATTTGTTACCCGAAACTGCGCCAGTGTCTATTACCCCGTACAGGATGGCGCCAAAGGAATTGGTGGAGCTGAAGGCTCAGATTTGGGAGTTGTTGGACCGAGGTTTTATCCAGCCAAGTGTTTTACCTTGGGGAGCGCCAGTGCTCTTTGTTAAGAAGAAGGATGGTACAATACGGATGTGTATACACTACCGCTAGTTGAATAAGCTGACGATCAAGAACAAGAATCCGTTGCCGAGGATAGATGACATATTGGTGTACTCAGGGTCTGGGGAGGATCATGATGCGCACTTGCGGGTAGTTTTGTAGATTCTGAGGGAAAAGTAGTTATTTGCCAAGTTCAGTAAGTGCAAGTTCTAGCTTAGGGAGGTGACTTTTTTAGGTCACGTAGTGTCAGCCAAAGGGATTAGAATGGACCCTCGTAAGATTGAGGCAGTGTTGGACTGGAAACCACCTAAGTCGGTTGTAGAGATTCAGTGTTTTCTAGGTCTGGTAGGGTATTACCGAAGATTTGTAGAAGGATTTTCTCTGATCGCAGCGTCGTTGACCAAGTTATTGAGGAAAGGAGTTTCATTTGTGTGGTCTGAGAAACAATAGGAAAGTTTTGACAAATTGAAGAAGATTCGACTAAGCTCGCTTTTGATTGACTCGAGGCGGAAAAGAATTCACGGTCTACTGTGATGCATCACATACTGGCTTGGGATGTGTACTGATGCAGGAAGGGAAAGTAGTGGCATATGCGTCTCGATAGCTGAGACCACATGAAGTTAACTATTCGACGCATGATCTGGAGTTAGCTGCAGTGGTTTTTGCCCTGAAGATATGGAGACACTATTTGTACGGTGAGAAGTCGCCAGTCTACACGAACCACAAGAGTCTGAAGTATCTTTGACTCAGAAGGACCTGAATTTGAGACAGCGGAGATGGATTGAGCTATTGAAGGACTATGACTGTTCAATTGAGTATCATCCGGGCAAGGCTAACGTGGTGGCAGATGCACTGAGCCGTAAGGTAGTGTCGGACCTGAGAGCGATGTTTGCTCATCTTAGCTTGTATGACTACGTGAGTCTGTTGGCAGAGTTGCAGGTAAAGCCGACTTGGGTAGAGCAGATTAAAGAGAAATAGTTAGTGGATGAGGGTTTGAATGCTCGGAGGTTGCAGGTTCAGGATGGTGGTTTGGAGGGTTACAGCTCAACCAACGATGGAGTGTTGTGTTTTCAAGGGAGAGCTTGTATGCTGAAGGACGTTGGGTTAAGGCAGAGGATACTTCATGACGCACATAGCAGCCCATATGCTATGCATCCTGGAGGTAGCAAGATGTACCGGGATTTGCGAGAGCAATTTTGGTGGCCAAGTCTGAAGCGGGAAGTGACTGAGTTTGTGGGTAAGTGTCTGACATGTCAGCAGGTCAAAGCTGAACATCAGTTACCGTTGGGCTTACTTCAGTCGGTGAAGATTCCTCAGTGGAAGTTGGAAAGGATCACTATAGACTTTGTCAGTGGGCTACCCCTTACGCCTAGTAAGAAGGACTCAGTCTGGGTGATTGTGGACCGTTTGACTAAGTCAGCTCATTTCATACTGGTAAGGGTTGATTACTCGCTTGAAGTTAGCTAAGTCAGTATGTGGCGTAGATAGTGGGGTTGCGGTGTGTGCGATGTCGATTATCTCGAGATAGGGATCCCATTCACGTCGAGGTTCTAAAAGCATTGCATCAAAGCGTTGGGTACGTTGTTGGATTTTAGTATCGGCATTTCATCCGCAATGGATGGACAATCAGAAAAGGTTATACAAATCTTGGAAGATATGTTGAGAGGCTGTGTTTTGGACTTTAGAGGTAGTTGGGAAGAATTTCTACCATTAGCTGAATTTGCATACAACAATAGTTACCAGGCAAGCATTAAGATGGCACCATATGAGGCATTGTGTAGTAGGAAGTGACGTACACCTACGTACTGGACAGAGTTGGGTGAGCATCAGATGTTGGGATCGGAGTTAGTTGCTGAAACTGAGGATAAGGTCAAATTGATTCAGGCTCGTCTAAAGGAAGCTGCGGACAGGTAGAAGTCATATGCTGATCTTAAGCGAAAAGATATAGAGTTTACAGTGGGTGATAGGGTTTTCCTGAAGGTCTCGCCATGGAAGAAAATGCTGAGGATTTGAAGGAAAGGTAAGCTAAGCCCAAGATTTATTGGCCCATATAAGGTGTTGAGGCGAGTAGGACCAGTAGCTTATTAGCTCGAGTTGCCAGCAGAACTGAGTCAGATACATGATGTGTTTCATGTCTCCATGCTTAGGCATTACCGTTCAGATCCATCGCATGTTGTATCGGTGGAGGAAATTGAGGTGAGCCCAGATTTGACCATGGAAATGGAACCAATACAGATTCTAGATTGGGATGTGAAGGTTTTGTGCATGAACTCAGTTCCATTAGTGAAGGTGTTATGGTGGAACCATGGCATGGAAGAAGCTACGTGGGAACTAGAGGACGTGATGCGCAGCAATACCCTCAACTCTTAATTTCGAGGCCGAAATTATTTTTAAGGGGGTAGAACTGTAACATCCTTAAATCGGGGTCTCTACATTTTTGCGTAATCGCATGTGAATGGATTGATTTTGTTGTTAATCAAGGTGTCTTGGAGTCTGGTTATGAGCCAAGGGTAGGCCCAAACTATAGGAAAAATTTTATTTTCAAGCATTGGTTCAGGGGAGCTGAAGGACCTAGGGGTTAAGAATATTTTGTGGTAAACTGTAGCATAAGAAAAGCCTTGGTAAAGTGGCAAGGAGGTGCCACTTAGGGCCTTATTCAGTGACGCCACAAGCAAGGGAAGGAGAGCTTGGGTTCGAGCTGCAGAAATCCCTTACTGCTAATTCTTTTTGACATCAGAGAGGGGAGGAGTTGTGCTCAGCTCAAACTCTGATGGATAACTGTTGAACAAGTCAACAGATTTAAACGGATGGAGAAGAGAGAATTTAGGAGTGTGATCAATTCAAACTCATTTGAATGGTTGGCCAGGAGAAGTTTGAGGAGTTTGCCAAAATTTGAACTCTAGTGTGAGGAAGAGTAATCAGTTGGAAGACTAGGGGGAGTGCCGAAATTCCTTAATGACATTTTCGGCTAGTCAATGCCTTAGTACATTCAGTTGTGAGCTAAAGCCGAAACCCCCTTAGCCTTGTTGATTTCTTCCCTTAATGCACCATTTGAATCAAAAGCCAAAAGTTTTGAGGCTATTGTCGATTTCCCTCTAAAGCATCTAGCTGAACCCCTAGAAGAACCATTTGGGCTTTTCTTCATTTGAAACTGAAACCACTTTGGCTGAATCTCCTTCTCCCCCACTTCTTTCTTTTCTTTCTCTCATATTTGTTTCAAAACCCCATCAACATCTCTTCTTCCCAAATCGGCAACTTTCTTTTCTCTCCATCTTCTCTTGTGCCGAAAGTTCATCAATCTTTTCTTGATTCCTTGCAAAGCCGAATCTCTTTTGCTTTTATTTCAAAAAGCCATAGCCGAAACTCCTTTGATTGTTCCACCACCATTGCCAAAATCTCTCTCAACCATTGAAGATCTCTTCTTTTCTCTCGTTGCGTTGTAAATCTCTCGTGCTTTCTGCACTAGTCGATTTTGGAGTGGGTAAGTGTTCTTGGTGAATCTCTATCATCTTCTTCTTTTCTTTTCTCTATGTCGACCTATATAGAACAAAAGTCGAATTTCGGCATTTGTCTTGATTCTTAATTATCTATGAGATTGGATTCTCTTAGGTTCTTCCAGATTTTGAAGCAGTGGATCGTGGTCATCTACTCTCTATCAATTGGTTTCATTAAAGACTATGGTAAGGTTACTTATCGACTTAACCTTTCTCTTATTCTTTTGAAAATCTGAAGGCTATTAGCTATGTGGTTTAAGATCTTGGCCGATTGTAGGGGAAGGCTCTATCTCGTATATCTCGGCTTGTGACTGCTGATCAAAAAGCGTTAAGGTAAGGATGGCTATTAGATGCGTTAACTCTTCGGGATTTACAAGTGTAGCTGAATGGCTTTTTGCTAATAGTTGTCATTGGTCGAATGTAGGAAAGGGGGGATCTAGAGCGTTAGATCTTGATCTTTGGGATTCAGTAGTCGTGTTAGTAGCCAGGTGTGTAACTTAAACACTTCATAATCGTTGTAAACTTGCTAATAACCTAAACATGTTAAAAGCCAAAAACTGTGTAGATTTCAATATGGTACCCTTATGGGTATGAGCAAGGATTTCGGGTAAGTCCATTTTGGTTGAGATTATGGCACATGATTTCTGATGATATTATCTATGCTATGTTTGATATATGTTTAACGATTAATCATGATGGCATGATTTGTATGTGCATGAGCATTTATGTGGGTGACATGAGAGGAGGGGGAAGATTGATATCCGTGACTTTGGGTCACCGGAGGTTTGGCACCTCATAGCGACTCGTCCCAGTGGCTTAGCACCACAGTGGGTTGGCCCCACATTTGATAAAACAGATTGTCGCTAGTGATTTGGTATCACAACGTGGGTTGGCCCCATATATGGATTATTCATGACTTTGGGTCGCCAGTGGTTTGGCACCACATTATTATTGATATCAGTGACTTTGGGTCACCAGTGGTTTGGTACCACACGGGATAGAGAAAGGAGTTGTGGATGGCTAGGTTTGGGTGCATGATATGTTTGCTTGATTATGACCTGTGTAAGAATGTTGCTATAATCGGGAGGGGGATTATGCACTGAGTCTTGGTGACTCACCTTCTCCCTTATCTTTTCAGGTGACTAGTAGATCGCGGATGAGGAGTCAGGTGGACTCGAGGTGGCCATGTGACATTTGTTTTCAATTTTACATAGATTTTCGACTTGGGTACTTTAACTTTATATTTTGGTTTTATTTGGGTTTGTAACAAGGCCATTAGTAATTTTTATTTTGGGTTTTATTATATCTGCTTTAATTTTCTAAAGGTTGCTAAGTAAACTGTTTAACATGTTTTAAATAACCTGATAACCAAAGTTTTCGAAAATTTTACTATACAACGGGTTTTCTAAATCTTACCATCGGGTAACAATATTTACAAGAGGATAACAAAGTTAACTTAAATGATTTTCAAAATCTAAGTTTTCCAAGCTCAAAATCAAACGGTTTTAAATTAACTAAGTAAAAAAAATTCACTCGGGTTTCAATAGACTTTAACGTTTTCTTAAGTAATGAATGATAAACGAGTTTTAAAAAGCCTTTCGGGATTTCAAAGCAACTTAACGAATTCAACTATACGTGCACCGAGTTTCTGCAAACACAAAAACAAAGAGCTTTTTGCTGAAAATAAACTGGCAACTTGTTTTCTTCGAAACGTTTTCACTACGTGACATGCCAGATTCGGTCGTGGTGTGTTGATCGAGTTTGGGGTGTTACATCGTATGACTAATTTGTTTTTAATATATGTCTAAATGACTGTTACTGAGAATGGCCATTTTGCATACACGTGTAATGATTGAGCACGACATACACGACATTTTGCATTGGGGTTGGGATTCTTATTTGGAGGAAGTACTGTACTAGTGGCTCTGCCACGTATTCTGATTTTAGTGGCTTGGCCACGTTTACTGTTATTCATAACTTTGCTGCATTACTATTAGAAGCTATGCTACGATATTGGTGTGTTGGCTGGGTGGGTCGACTTAGTCCCTACATGGTGTGTTGGTTGGTACGAGTGGTGTGTTGGTTGGATTGGGTGGGATGCATCCTCATAATGTTGCATATCTGTTTATGAGATCTGTCACTGTACTGGGCTTAGGACACTTGTTCTGTTATTGGTTTGGGCTAGGCCCAATTGGCTCTATTATAATGTGACCCAAATGATATTGCAAATGGGTTTTGGCCCACGATGCTCGAATCGGATCTGATCTTATCTTTAAAGGGCTTTGGCCTGCATATTTCGATTTCTATTTCTGTATACTAATTGTTACTCTAGTAAGGGGATTACACACTGAGTTTTTATAAACTCACCCCGTTTTTAACTGTGCAGGTAATCCCCAGCCTTAGACGGGTCGGATCTGCGAAGGACTCAGAGATGGCCACACAATTGCTTCTATTTTTCTATTAAGTTATTCATAAGTACTTTACTTTGGTTTGGTTTGTAATAAGGCCTCTTAAAGTTTTCAGATTTTAAAGTTTAGGTTTGGTTTTATTTTAATTTATATCTATTAGAAGTAAATTGCAATTTCCAAAAACAATAACTATTTTCAAACGCTACGTTTACGCAACTCAATTTTAAATATCACATTTTTGTAAATCATTTGCTTAAATTAAGCTTCTGCAACAAATAAGGTTTCAAAACGGCAAGAAGTTTTAAGTTATCAAGAAGGGTTTTCAATGAAAATATGGTTTTTGAAAAACACTTCAATGTGACACGCCAGGTTCGGCCCTAGCGTCTAGGCCGAGTTTGGGGTGTTACAATCCATGCAATATCAGAATATTAAAATACAAATATAACATTGCATTATTAACATACGAACTTAACTTGGTACAAAAATAGTGAAAATAGACCTAATCGTCAAACACTTTATTTTTCACCCGATCTAGGTCCGAACTTTGTTTTTCTTGATCTATAATAGAAAATTTAACTCATTTAATACTCACATTATTCAATCCAGTCCAAAAATCACAATATGGATAAATTACATTTTTTTCCCTAACTTTTCAACATTTTACACTTTAGTCTCTAGGCTCATAAAATCAAATATAGACAATTTCTTCAAAATCGAAGCCTAGCTGAACCATTTTCATACTCATAACAGCCCACATTTTTCATTAAATCAAACTTCTACTACTCACTTTACAACTTTTACAAATAGGTCCTTTTTAGGCATTTTCATCAAAAATCACTTAGTAAAAGTTATTTATCTAACATCAAACATACATTTTCTACCATTAAACATCAAAATACACAAATATCTAACACGAGTAAAATTTTAGACTTTGACATATTTGCAAATTAGTCCTTGAAATAACTAGATTAGGTTTCAAGGATCTCAAAAACATAAAAATCATTAAAAACAGGGCTAGAACGGATTTACAATTGAGCTTGGAAGATGAAAAATTCTATCTATGTATTCTTCTTATGAATTTCGGCCTTAGGGACTAATTTGAAGAAGATGACATCTTTTATTTATTTTATTTTGTCTTTATTTAGCAAATAACCAAAATGCCCTTTCATTAAAACATCCAAAAATTAGCTAATTCATGTAAATTTTGTCCACCAACTTAACCAATGGTCTAATTATCATCTAAGAACCTCTAATTTTTAAATTTTATAGCAATTAGACACCTCTAGCTTCTAGAACACATATTTTGCACCTTTTTAATTTAATCCTTTTAATTAAATTGAGTGCCCAAACATCAAAATTTTCGAACAAAATTTTCACGAAATCATTCCATAAAACTGTAGACCATAAAAAAATAATAAAAATAAATTTTACTCCTTCAGATTTGTGGTCCCAAAACATAGTTCTGACTAGACCCAAAATCGGGCTGTTATAACTCTCCTCCCTTTAAGGATTTTCATCCCCAAAAATCTTACCAGAAAAGAGGTTTGGGTATTGTTTTCTCATAGCTTCCTCAGGTTCCCACATAGCCTTTTTGACCCCATGTCGTTGCCATAAAACTTTCCCTAGATCTATACTTTTATTTCTCAATTATTTGATTTCCTGAGCCAAAATCTTGATCAGTTCTTCACCATAAGTCATATCGGGTCGAATCTCAACCTCTGTCAGAGAAATCAAATGCGAAGGGTCTGATCGATAACGTCACAACATCGACACATGGAATACATTGTGAATCTTTTCCAATTTTGTCGGCAAAGCTAACTAATAGGCCACTGGCCCAATTCTTTCAACTATCTCATACGGTCCAATGAAACGTGGACTCAAATTGTCTTACGACCAAATCTAAGAATTTTCTTCCACGGAGATACTTTCAGAAATACTTTATCACCAACTTGAAACTCAATCTCTTTTCTTTTCAAATCCACATACGATTTTTGTCAATTTGAAGCTGTTTTCAAATGGTCATGAATTAGTTTCACTTTTTCTTCGATTTCTCTAACCAAATCAACCCCGTGAATCTATCTCTCACCGAGCTCGGTCCAGTTCAACGGAGTTTGACACTTGCGGCCATACAATGCCTCATACGGTTCCATCTTAATCCTCGACTGAAAACTGTTGTTGTAAGCAAATTCGACTAAAGGTAGATATTTTTCCCAACTACTTTCGAATTCTAAAACACAACATCGGAGCATATCTTCGAGAATCTAAATCGTTCTTTTAGATTGATAGTCAGTTTGCGGATGAAATACGATACTAAAGTTTAACTTTGTACCCAAAGCTTCTTACAACTTTTTCCAAAACCTCGACGTAAACCTCGGATCTCTATTCAAAATAATAGAAATTGGCACCCCGTGTAATCTAAAAATTTTAGCAATGTACAATTCGGCTAGCTTATCAAGTGAATAGTCGGTACGTACTGGTTTAAAATGAGCCGATTTCATTAATCTATCAACAACGACCCAAATGACATCATTCTTTTCCAGAGTCAGAGGTAATCCAGTTTCGAAATCCATCATAATTCTATCCTATTTCCAATCGGGTACCATCACTAGCTGAAGTAAACCCAAAGGTACTTGGTGTTCAGCTTTTACTTGTTGACAAATCAAATATCTTGAAACAAACTCTGAAATATCTCACTTCATACCCGACCACCAATACAATTTCTTCAAATCATTATACATTTTCGTACTGCCTGAATGAACAGATAAACAACCATTATGTGCCTCATGAAGAATTTTTGAATAATCTCATCATTTTTGGTACACATACTCTATCTCGAAACATTAAACAATCATCAGAATCAATCCAAAAGTCTGAATCACTACATGATTCACACTGAGCTCTTTTGGCTTGCAATTCAATATCACTTTTCTAAACTTCACAAATTTGCTGAAGAAATATCGGCCTGACTCTCAACTCAGCTAGAATCGAACTATCCTCAAATAAAGTCAACCTCGTATTCATAGCTCCCAAGGCAAATAAGAACTTTCTACTCAAAGTGTCTACGACTGCATTCGCCTTTTCGGGATGGTAGTCAATTACCAACTCATAATCTTTTAGTAGCTCAAGTGTAACATCCTGAAATTGGGCCTAGGAGAACTAAGCCCAATGGGCCTTGAGCGTAGTAGCGTTTAAAATTTTTGAGAATAAGAGATCGGCTTAAATGCAAGTTGGACCTATTATATAAGTGATTTTGGAAGGTTAGGGGGCTTCTATGAAGTCCCGGGATCAAACTTTGGCTTTAGGGAAATTTTGGTTTTAGGTGAAAAAAAAAATCCTGGAAGTTGGCAAGTAGGCCTTAAGAATAAAATATGGAGAAAAGTGACACAAGTGGAGTGTGTGGTGTAGTGGCAAAGTGACACCACTTAAGGACAAGGGGGCGACGCCACAAGGAAGGAAGGAGGTCCAAGGTTCTAGTTGTAGCGTTTGCATTCCTTTTAGATTATTTTTATTAAATGAATTTAGACCTTGGCCATTGGGTTATTTTTAGTTGTGCATGGTTTAAGACACAAGAGGAGCTTGTGGCCTAGTGGATAGCGGCGTAGATTATGTTGCAAGGGAGCCTGGGTTCGAATCTCATGAAAAGCAGGGGGGTATTTATTTTACGGATTGGACAGTAAGAGTTTTAGTTGGATTTAAACTCTACTAACGGAAGGATCCAACATCGGAAAGATACAAAGAATGAAGGTGAAGAGCTAGCTATATAAAGGGCATCTTAGGAGGATATTTAACATACCTTGGTGGGCGTTTGGGCACAGGAGTGGTGGCAGCGCGGTTTAGCACCAGAGTCCTACTAGGTGTGTACTTCTCTACTCTAGCTGTAGAGCGGCAAATGCCAAAATGCCAGTCACACGGCATTAGTAGCCACACGAGCGTGCGAGCGCACGTGTGGGGCTTCGACGAGATAGTTGAGGCCATCAGTAGTATTCTTGTGGGTTGGGTTGCTTGGGCCACGATGGGCCGAAGTGGGCCCAACGGGGCCGTGGGCCCTTATGAGTAAATTGTATGATGATATAGTATATAGTGAACTAGACTAGGTGGAACTTATATACGTGACTAGATTTGTGCTAGGTGGGCCACACGAGCGTGTGGGTCCGAATGGGCTAAAATCGAGTTTAGGCCCAATAATTCGGTAAAGATCGAAAATGGTAGCCGAGTCACTCGGGGCAACTTTGGGCCTTCAAAAAGGCCATTGTAGGTGAAAAATTACGAAAATACCCTTGGTAGGTAAATTACGAAAATACCCTTGGTAGGTAAATTACGAAAATACCCTTGGTAGGTAAAATTACTATTATACCCTTAGAGGTTGGTTAGCTTGATTATGTTGTATATTATTATTCTGATTATGATGGTAATTCGTCTCATATGTTATCTGATATATGATTTGCATACATGTCATACTGCATACACGAATTATCATATTATGTTGCATGTGCATGGGGTTCAGGATATATATATGTTTAATGAATGAAAGGGTGTACATTTATATACGTGGTTTGATGTTAGCCTTCAGCTACATCATGGATTGATGGTGGCTTCGTGCCTCATCGTGGATTGATGGTGGCTTCGTGCCTCATCATGGATTGATGTTGGCTTTGTGCATCATCATGGATTGATGATGACCTTAAGTCACATCGTGGATATTGTGATTTAATCACGTGGATCAGTGGCTAGACCACTAAGTGGACTTTGAGCAGCACAACTGCCAAAGAGGTGTGTAGCGGATGGAGGGTCGATTTAGTAATCCCCTGGTGTATGGTGGCAGGATATACGGGGGTGTGTAGCGGTTGGATACTAGGTTGGGGTTAGGTTAGCATTTTGCATCATCATGCGTGGTATGTGGATATATGTGTGGATGTGGGCCAAGCCCATTTGTGGAATACGAGTGGATTAATTGCATTGCACTAATTATTGATATGCCATGGCATTGGGCTAACATATTACTGTAGGCTTAGGCCCAGTTATCGTGGTAAGGGGAATTGCACACTAAGTCTCGGTGACTCACCCCTTTGTTTAAACTTTGCAGGTAATCATTAGATCGCAGATTTGGGAATGGA
Source organism: Gossypium rotundifolium (assembly GCA_025506655.1). NCBI lineage: Eukaryota > Viridiplantae > Streptophyta > Magnoliopsida > Malvales > Malvaceae > Gossypium > Gossypium rotundifolium. The sequence goes on along the minus strand of CP106727.1, from coordinate 107,718,797 downwards.
GGCGGACTCGAGGTGGCCATGCTCAATATTTTAGTTTTATTTTAATATTTATTTTGGAGTTGTTTTACTATAAGTTTGGTTTACAGTTTTGTAATAAGGCCACTACAACTTTAATTTTGGGGTTTTGGTTGGTTTCGCTTTTAATTTGACTATTGCCTACTATTATTAAATGTTCAATATGGGAATTTCCTAACCCTTAATAACCATTTTCCAAAATATTAATAAACCATTTCTTATTCAAAATTACTTAAACTTGACTTTTCACAACATATATAAAGAATACAAACTTTTTAACGAACGCATAGTTTTTTGACATTCCTTTCATGTGACATGCCAGATCCGGTCGTAACGTTTAGGCCGGGTTTGGGGTGTTACAATTTTGGTATCAGAGCCTAGGTTCAAAAACTCGACTGTGGGTTTGGGTTCAAAAATGTTTTCAAAGGATGGTTTAGAAAAAATATATATATTTTCTGTAAGTATGGCACCCGAGTCTCTGGCACCAAATCCGTAAGTTTCCTTTTTACTATATTATGTTATATGCGGAATGATTGTACTTATTTTGCGATGTGTGGATGTGATGCTTGAATATAGGAATTGTATGTATGTGTGAAAAATATCTATTTGCTTCGGTGGTAAATAGTTGGTTATGTGAAGGGGTTCCAAGATTTAGTTAGAAAGTATATTAGTTTTATTAAGATCAGAGTACGCAGCAAGAGCGTAGTGTGGTGGGTTAGGATGTGTACTTGTTAGTAGTTGGAAATTTCGAGGATGAAATTTCTTTAAGGAGGGTAGATTTGTAACATCCTGAAATTGGGCCTAGGAGAATTGAGCCCAATGGGCCTTAAGCGCAGTAGCATTTAAAATTTTTGAGAACAAGAGATCGGCTTAAATGCAAGTTGGACCTATTAGATAAGTGATTTTGGAAGGTTAGGGGGCTTCTATGAAGTCCTGAGATCAAACTTTGGCTTTAGGGAAATTTTGGTTTTAGGTGAAAAAAAAAACCCTGGAAGTTGGCAGGTAGGCCTTAAGAATAAAATATGGAGAAAAGTGACACCAGTGGAGTGTGTGGTGTAGTGGTAAAGTGACACCACTTAAGGACAAGGCGGTGACTCCACAAGGAAGGAAGGAGGTCCAAGGTTCTAGTTGTAGCACTTGCATTCCTTTTAGATTATTTTTATTAAATGAATTTAGACCTTGGCAATTGAGTTATTTTTAGTTGCGCATGGTTTAAGATACAAGAGGAACTTGTGGCCTAGTGGATAGCGGCGTAGATTATGTTGCAAGGGAGCCTGGGTTCGAATCTCATAAAAAGCAGGGGAGTATTTATTTTGCGGATTGGACGGTAAGAGTTTCAGTTGGATCTAAACTCTGCTAACGGAGGGATCCCACATCGGAAAGATACAAAGAAGGAAGGTGAAGAGCTAGCTATATAAAAGGCATCTTAGGAGGAGATTTAACATACCTTGGTGGGCATTTGGGCACAGGAGTGGTCGTAGCACGGTTTAGCACCAGAGTCCTATCAGGTGTGTACTTCTACTCTAGTCAGAGAGCGAAGAATGCCAAATACCCTGGGTCACGGCATTAGTAGCCACAGGAGCGTACGGGCGCACGTGTGGGGCTTCGACGCCATAGTTGAGGCCATCAGTAGTATTCTTGTGGGTTGGGCTGCTTGGGCCACGATGGGCCAAAGTGGGCCCAATGGGGCCGTGGGCCCATATGAGTAAATTGTATGATGATATAGTATATAGTGAACTAGACTAGGTGGAACTTATATACATGGCTAGATTTGTGCTAGGTGGGCTACACGAGCGTGTGGGCTCGAATGGGCCGAAATCGAGTTTAGGCCCAATAATCCGGTAAAGATCGAAAATGGTAGCCGAGTCACGGGGCAACTTTGGGCCTTCAAAAAAGCCATTGTAGGTGCAAAATTACGAAAATACCCTTGGTAGGTAAATTACGAAAATACCCTTGGTGGGTACATTACGAAAATATCCTTGGTAGGTAAATTACGAATATACCCTTGGTAGGTAAAATTACTATTATACCCTTAGAGGTTGATTAGCTTGACTATGTTGTATATTATTATTCTGATTATAATGGTAATTCATCTCATATGTTATCTGATATATGATTTGCATACATGTCATACTGCATACACGAATTATTATATTATGCTGCATCTGTATGGGGTTCGGGATATATATATGTTTAATGAAGGAAAGGGTGTACATTTATGTACGTTGTTTGATGTTAGCCTTGAGCTACATCGTGGATTGATGGTGTCTTCATGCCTCATCATGGATTGATGGTGGCTTTGTGCCTCATCATGGATTGATGTTGGCTTTGTGCCTCATCGTGGATTGATGATGACCTTGAGTCACATCGTGGATATTGTGATTTAATAACGTAGATCAGTGGTTAGACCACTAAGTGGACTTTGAACAACACAACTGCCAAAGAGGTGTGTAGCGGATGGAGGGTCAATTTAGTAATCCCCTGGTGTGTGGTGCCAGGATATACGGAGGTGTGTAGCGGTTGGATACTAGGTTGGGGTTGGGTTAGCATTTTGCATCATCATGCGTGGTATGTGGATATATGTGTGGATATGGGCCAAGCCCGTTTGTGGAATACATTTGGATTAATTGCATTGCACTAATTATTGATATGCCATGGCATTGGGCTAACATATTACTATGGGCTTAGGCCCAGTTATCGTGGTAAGGGAATTGCACACTGAGTCTCGATGACTCACCCCTTTGTTTAAACTTTACAGGTAATCATTAGATCGTGAATTTGGGAGCGGAGGCGGACTCGAGGTGGCCATGCTCAATATTTCGGTTTTATTTTAATATTTATTTCGGAGTTGTTTTACTATAAGTTTGGTTTACAGTTTTGTAATAAGGCCACTACAACTTTAATTTTGGGGTTTTGGTTGGTTTCGCTTTTAATTTGACTACTTCCTACTATTATTAAATTTTCAATATGGGAATTTCCTAACCCTTAATAACCATTTTCCAAAATATTAACAAACTGTTTCTAATTCAAAATTACTTAAACTTGACTTTTCACAACATATATAAAGAACACGAACTTTTTAACGAATGCACAGTTTTTAGACATTCCTTTCATGTGACATGCCAGATCCGGTCGTAAAGTTTAGGCTGGGTTTTGGGGTGTTACATCAAGCCATCTCCTTTGTATCAAATTCAAATCCTTCTGAATCATCAAATACTTTAAACTTTTGTGATCCAAAAAGACATGACATTTCTTACCATACAAGTGTTGTCTCCAAATCTTCAAAGCAAACACAATGGCAGCCAATTCTAGATCGTGCATTGGATAATTTTTCTCATGCGATTTCAACTGTCTCGAGGCATAGGCTATCAATATGCCCTCTTGCATCAATACACATCCTAATCTATTTAGTGATGCATCACTATAAATCCCAAACTCCTTTCCCGGTTCAGGTTGCACTAAAACCAGCACCTCAGTCAATAATTCTTTCAACTTCTCAAAGCTTTGCTGACATTTTTGGACCATTCAAACTTCACATCTTTTTGTAACAGCTTAGTCATAGGAGTAGCGATCATCGAAAAACCCTTAACAAAACATCGGTAGTAACCGGCTAAGCCCAAAAAGCTTCTAACCTTTGATACATTTCTCGGTGGTTTTCAATCAACAATTGCCGAAATCTTACTCAGATCAACCCAAATACCATCTCCAAAAACAATATGTCCCACAAATCTGATTTCTCAGGGCCAAAACTCACTTTTATTGAATTTAGAAAATAATTTCTTATCTCTCAAAGTCTGCATATAGTTCTTAAGTGCTCAGCATGCTCAGTCTCATCTTGAGAATAAATCAAAATATCATCAATAAACACGACCACAAATTTGTCTAAATATGGTCAAAAAATTCGGTTCATCAAGTCCATAAAAACAACAGGAGCATTAGTTAATCCAAAAGGCATGACAAGAAATTCATAGTGCCCGTACCTTGTTCTGAAAGTGGTTTTCGGTATATCTAACTCTTTAACTCTCAACTGGTAGTATCCAGATCTCAAATCAATCTTCGAAAACACTATTGCCCCTTTCAACTGATCAAACAAGTCATCAATTCTTGGCAAAGGATACTTGTTCTTTATCGTTACCTTGTTGAGCTACTGATAATCGATACAAAGTCTTATAGATCTGTCTTTCTTCTTTACAAATAATACTGGTGCGCCCCAAGGAGAAAAACTCGATTTTGCAAAACCCTTATCTGTCAACTCTTGTAACTAAGCTTTTAATTCTTTCAATTCGATCGGAGCCATTCTATATGGAGCAATCAATATCGGTGAAGTCCCTGGCACTAAATCAATACCAAATTCAACTTCTCTAATTGGTGGCAACCTAAGCAACTCTTTTGGAAAAACATCCGGATATTCACAAACTACCGGCACTAATTCAATTTTCAATTCAGACGCTTTTGTATTCAACACATAAGCTAGCTAAGCTTCACAACTTTTTCTCACATATCTCTGGGCAAACATCGAAGAAATCACAACAGGTAACTCACCCGATTCATCTGAATCAATCCAAAGAATTTTACCATTTTCACATTTCAATTCAATAATTTTCCATCTACAATTCACTACCTCATCATGCAGTGTCAACCAATCCTTACCCAAAATAACATCAAACTCATCAAATGGCAACAACATTAGATCAGTCGAAAAATAGTAACCTCGAATCATCAAGGGACATTTCTTGCAAACTCTAGCAACTAATACAAGTTTGCTTAAGGGGTTTGACACTTTAATCAAAAATTCAGTAAATTCAACAGGCAAGCTCTTACTAGCTACCAATTTCATGCAAACATAAGAATGATTCAATCCAAGATCAATCAATGCAACTACACTAGTATTATAGAGAGAAAAAGTACCAGTGATAACATCGAGAGATGTCGCTTCTTCGTGAGCTTGGATAGCATAGGGCCTAGTAGGTTCTCTAGCCTTGGATCTTACAGTTGAATATTTGGTCACACCTTTACAACTGGCCGCATTCCCCATATTCCTTGGGGGCCTCTCTCTAGTGGCAGTGTTGCTCGATCTTGCATTTTAAGTCTTGTCTTTCTCAGCCATCTCATGGCTGTCCCAAATAAAGTGGTCTTGTGAGCCACACTTATAGCAAGCCCGGTTATTCATTCTACATTCACCAGGATGTCACCTACCACAGTGTTGACATTCAGGTCGATTGACCGACACTCGCTATTGACATAGGCTTTAGAACCCGAATATTGTTTCCCACGATCTCTGTTGGAATACCTAGCTCAAGCACTCGAACGAGCATACAAATCTCTTGATTTCTTAGACTGAGATTGAAATGACTTACTTATCGGCCTCTTTCTTGCATCTCTAACCTCAAACTCAGCTTTTCTATTCTCCTTGCTCAATTCTTCAGCTTTACAAGATCGGTCAAATAGCACCACAAATTCTTTTAGCTTAAGAACTCCAACTAATAATCGGATATCCTCATTCAACCCATATTCAAACCTTTTGCACATGATAGCCTCGGTGGAAACACACTCCTAAGCGTACTTACTGAGCCTGACAAACTCTCATTCATACTCGGTTAAAGACATTCGGTCCTGTTTCAGCTCTAAAAACTCCTTATGTTTCTAATCAATGAACTTTTGGCTGATATATTTCTTCCTAAACTCATCTTGGAAGAATTCCCAGTTAACCCTCTCTCTCGGTACTATTGACACAAGAGTTTTCCACCACCGGTACGCTGAGTCTCTCAGAAGCGACATAGCACATTTTAGACATTCATCCAGTGTGCAAGACAGATCATCAAATACCCTGATGGAGTTTTCAACCCAAAACTCGGATCTCTTGGGATCATCATCAACATTAGCTCTGAAATCTTCAGCCCCATGCTTTTTGATCTTATCAACTAGAGGCTTACTTAATCTTACAAATTCCATACCTTGTGGAGCTACAAGAACCGACTGAGGAATAGTGGGGATGGAAGGGGTTGAGTAGTCAAATTTGTTTGAACAAACTCCGTATACCACTCGTTCATCATGTGGAGGAAGGCTTCCCTAGCCCCTTCTCCTTGACCAATTGTCACTGGTCTACTTTCAGATGGCGCAGTCCCTTGAGCGAGAGCCAGTGCATTACTTTGTACGTCATCAGCTTCAGCTCGATTGGGATCCATTTACTATATATAAAAACACAATTTAAAGTTGTCAGGAGTCATCACACTATCATGATTTATTTATGGCATGTATAGCTAGACTCTTACACATGCTACGTTAGTCCGAGAATTGACTAAACCATATCTCTGATATCACTAAATGTAACACCCTTTACCCGTATTTAATGCCGGAACAGGGTATGAGGCATTACTAGACTCACAACACAAACAATCGTACATTTCGAGTCATAAATTTGCGTCCAAATTAAAACCATTCATATTCAATCATAAAGTCTTTAATACGAGCCTACGAGGCCCAAAACATGCTTTAGTAGTGGTTTGAGACTAAATCGAGAACTTTAAAAATTTTTACAAAACTTAGAAAAATTTTGCTATAAATAGGGGTCACACGCTCAAGTGGTTTTGAGACACGGCCGTATGGGCTGGCCGTGTGGTCACACATGCCTGTGTCCCTAACCCGTGTAACTCTCTACTTGTAACTCATGAACAAATTGAAGTCACAATGCCAAGTCATATGCTCGTGTGTTAGGCCGTGTGGTTGACTTAATTTTCATGAATTTTCATAAAAAAGGTACAGACCTCACACGCCCGTGTCTAAGGCCGTATCCCTCACACGGTCGAGACACACGCTCATGTCTCTGCCCGTATGCTCAATTATAAGCATTCTGTTTGTCAAAATCAAGGTGCAGGGGGCACATGGCTGAAACACATGCCCGTGGGGCAGGCCGTGTGTCTACCCGTGTGGACAAAATAAGGCTATTTACCAAGCCTTTTGCCACCCTTCCATGCACATACCTACACAACATCATATAATACCAAATCAAGCATACTTAGGCAACTAAAACATCCATAACCAAGATATTAACATCACATCCATATGCTAACATCTAACATGCTTTAACACCATAATTTATCAACACAAATCATGCAAGTTTCCACATTCATGAATGGTATCAACATATAATGATACTCATAACCAACATTAGCCAACTTTGATGGCCATATACAAAATGAAATCATTACCCATAAGCCAATACATTTGGCCACATTACCAATGACACATATAACAAAATGACCAAGTCCCTATACATACCATAACTCAAAATATTGACATTTCAATAATACCCGAAAGAATGGTTGATAGTGTGAATGGATCTCTGACGATCTTTAATCCCCTAGCTAGCTTGGTGACACTATAAAATAAGGGAAAGAAAGGGGAGTAAGCTATATAGCTTAGTAAGTTCATATGCAAACAATAAACAACATTAATTATACATTTGTCATAGGAATAACATAACATGTGCTAACATAAATTCCATTAAAACTTCATAAGCATAACTCATTCAATCACATCCATACCAGTAGTTCATCATATGCTAAATCCATTTTCTTTGAGTTTTTCATACATACATGTACCAACTCGTAACATAATCACATACTTTCTCATCTTTGACATACCCGTTGAACACTTGAAATACTATCGGATACATGGAAAGATTTGCACATAAGTGCCACATATGTAGCCAATGCTACCACAAATCTCATAACACATATAGGCTCTCTCTCAAGCTATCCACGAGCCTGCTCACATATGTTGTCGATCAAGACGTAGCTACTCAGTGTTGGTCGCACAAGCTGTCAAGTATACGCAACATATGCTAGTATACTCAACCACCGATAGGACGTACGAGACTAGCACCCAAGAAAGTTAAATCACATAATTACATGGGTTCCTAGTGATATGTCACTTGTATCCTAATCTATTTCTAAGGCTCAACCGGGATTTCTCTCTTGCCAGAACTTCGTCGAATATACTCATAGAATCAATCATACAATCCATGCAATATCAAAACATTAAAATACAAATATAACATTGCATTATTAACATACGAACTTACCTCGGTACAAAAATAGTGAGAATGGACCTAACAGTCAATTTCTTCAAAACCTAAGCCTGGACAAACTACTTTCATACTCATAACAGCCAACATTTTTCATTAAATCACACTTCTACTACTCATTTTACAACTTTTACAGATAGTTCCTTTTTAGGCATTTTCATCAAAAATCACTTAGTAAAAGTTCTTTATCTAACATCAAACAAACATTTTCTACCATTAAACATCAAAATACACAAATATCTAACACGAGTAAAATTTTATACTTTGACATCTTTGCAAATTAGTCCTTAAAATAGCTAGATTTGGTTGTAAGGATCTCAAAAACATAAAAATCATTAAAAATGGGGCTAGAACGGACTTACAATCGAGCTTGGAAGATGAAAAAACCCTATCTATGTCTTCTCCTTGTGAATTTCGGCCATGGGGACAAATTTGAAGAAGATGACATCTTTTATTTGTTTTTTTTTTTTTTGTCTTTATTTACCAAATGACCAAAATATCTTTTCTTTAAAACATCCAAATTTCACCTAATTCATTTCCATTTTGTCCACCAACTTAACTAATGGTCTAATTACCATCTAAGGACTTCAAATTTTGAAATTTCATAGAAATTAGACACCTCTAGCTTCTAAAACACACATTTTGCAACTTTTTAATTTAGTCCTTTTAACTAAATTGAGTGCCGAAATATCAAAATTTTTGAACGAAATTTTCACGAAACCATTCTATAAAATTGTAGACCATAAAAATATAATAAAAATAAATTTTACTGTGTTAGATTTGTGGTCCCGAAACCACTGTTTTGACTAGACCCAAAATCGACCTATTACAATCAATTAGAAAGAAAATCAATGCTCTCAAGTGGGAGCGATTTTGTGATGCTCATTCACTTCTTGATGATGAACTAGTTCGAGAATTATATGCTAGTTTGACTATGCAATATGCTACTGAGGTCATCATTTGAAAGAAAAAGGTACCTCTTACTTCTAAATCCATCAATGATTTGTTTAACTTACTTGATGTTGAAGAAGATGAGTACTACCCTATGATGAACAATATCAATTGGGATTTTCTTCAACAAGTGCTTGATGCTGTGACAAATTCAGGATCCCAATGGATTATAAGAAAGTATGGGAGCCATTCTTGCTGAAGGGAATACCTAAAACTAGTAGCAAAGGTATGGTTTTATTGTGTTCACTACAGTTTTATGCCTATCTCGCATAGTTCCATCATCTCGATGGAATGGATGCTCTTGTTATATGCAATTTTGACAGAAAAGCCCATTATTGTTGCGAAATTATTCTCAAGGAGATTCATGATTGTGTTAAAAAGAAGATAGGAATTGCTTATTTCCCATCATTAATCACTTCACTTTGCTTAAGCGCCCATGTTAAAACACAAGCAAATCTGAAGGGGCAGTATGTTCAAGGGTGCATTACAAATCATGATCTTGAAAGGTTAGTAGAGAAGGTGCATGAGTTAAATCTAGGTGAGCAAGAAGAGCCAACTGAGCTAGATACCGATGAGTCAACAAATGAAACTGAAATTGAAACTAATTCTGTTACAGACAGTAAAGAAGGAGAATCTGATAAGGAACTGAACAGTCCTAAACCAGTTGAAAGATTTGCAAACTCTGAACCAAAGGTTGAGCCAAAAGAAGAAACAATCAAGCTAAGTGTTGAGCTTGAATCTACAACTCCTATGCTAACTTATGCAAGTAATTCAAAGAAATCGGAGTTGTCAATTATAATGGATATGTACAAGTTCATGAACAATCAACAACAAACTTACTAGAAATATGAAAAAATTAGAGATGACTCAATTCGAAATACTTTTAAGAATATCTCTAATACTTTTGTTCCTGAGTTCCCAAATACTATCTTTGAGACATGAATGGAAGATACTAACTATGCAAACGGAGATGAAGCTGAAAAAGACAAGGAGAATGAGTCAGAAAAATAAAAAAGGGGGATTCTAGTCTTGTTATTTATTTAATTATTTTTAGGTCTTTAGGAATTTATTTCATTCGTAATTAGGATTTAATTTCTACAGAATAAAACATAACAAGCATGAATAAACTTAACACTTCTTTCGAAAGAAAAAGACTTAGTGATGTGGTAATGGGAATGAACATTTCTAGGATTGGGTTATTAGGAAAGACTTGGTATTTAAGTAGTCTTAATGACTCACCTCTCTTTCTTTACAACCCTACCTAGTGTTCAGTTTTCATTCATTACTTTGTTCTTGCAATGAGGACATTGCTTCTTTTTAAAAGGGGCAAGGCAAATAAATTGCTCAAATTTTTAAAAATTTCAAGTATGTTTCAATCATTTCTTTCATAAGTATGTTTTAATAAATGAAAGTTTAGAGACATTTTTTTTTTGTTAATGAGATAGTTTGTATGCAAGTATGAATGATGATTATATCTGAGTGAAAGTATGTTATCATGTAGAATGGGATGCTTGTGTGATCTTAGTCTTAGTAATGTTTGCTATGAAAGCTTAGTTTCTCTTGAGATTAGACATGCATGAAGGTTTACATCTTTAGAATTGACTTAGTAACTTTCTTAAGGCGAAATCCCAGGAGACATAAAAATCTAAAATGATATAGCCACTATTTCTTTGGATCATTTGAGCCTTTTCAAGCCAACCTTATGATATTCGACCCTTGAAACTATAATTTTGAGGTTAAAGGCATGTTTATTGCAATGAACCTACATTATAAGCCACATTACCATCTTTTTAAGTTATCCTAATTTTGTGCACCCATCTTAACTAAAGTTGTCTTGGTAATCAACATTTGAGGAAATTTTCAAAAAGATGTATGTGCTAATGCTAAAAAAAATAGACGAAGAAAGAGCGAAGAAAAATTTGCTTAGTCTCCAAAAAGAAAAAGGTATGAGCATAAGTTCAAAATAAGTTTGGGGGTGTTCCTAAGGTTCACTTAAAGAAAAAGGTTGTATTTCTAGAAATCCAAGACAAAGTTAAAGGTTAAGATTTTGAAATCGAAATGTCTCATCTCTTAAAATCCCTACCCTTAACCGAGCCCCATTACAACCTTATAAAAGACATATTGATTTGATGGTTATGTCACCTACATTAGTGGAGAGGAAGTACTAAGTTCAACATATAAAGATCATAAATAAGCCTTATGATTGTTTGCTTGATTGATAAGAAATTATGTTGAATGAAGAATATTATCTGTGGCTGTGACATACATACAAACTACGATTCATGTTGGCATATTTTGAAACTTAGTTATAAAATTCTAAAAATGTTTGCATATGATTTACTTGTTAATAAAGGAGATCTATAAACATGAAGTTATTAATGCATGATTATGGGACAAAGATTGATGCTGCTCACACAGTTAGCAATTTTGCCTTAGCCAGACCTTTTGTTGTGCATAAACATTACTCGGGACGAGTAATGATTTAAGTTTGGGGGTGTGTAAACTGAAATATACATAGGATTTTTCCTATGCAATTTATCACCTTTTTACTTAAATTCGTTGTTAAAACTAAGTAATTGTTTAATAAATTAATGAAATATGTGAAAATATGAAATTAGGACATAGAAACTATTAAAATGTGATTTTATGCTTTATTATATAGTTTTCATGCATAAAATGGCTTATTTTATATTTATTTGAGCATATTATATTTTTAAGACATAAAATGGGCCATGCGTGATTAAATTAAATAATAAAATATAAAATTATATTTAATAATTCTTTTTAAATATTTCATTAATAATTTGGGTTTTAATTATTTATTTATTTTATTCTTTGGTCCTTTAAAGTATTGATTTATTTTGGACAGGTCTGATAGCTTTGTTGGATTACAAAAACCGTCCAAATTGAAGACCAAGTCAACCCAATTTCAGCTACACATGGCTGTCCACATAAACCACTTTTTGGTTTAATTACATAAGGTCCTTGCAATGTTGAAGAAATTAGAGATTTTCCGAAGTTTTACATTTGACCGAGTCTCAGTCCAAAGTTGTTATGGCATTTTAATTGCTTAAAAATCAAGCAAAACTCAACTCAAAATCCACTAATCATTGCTGGCCGCTCATTGAAGAAGCTTGAAGAGACTAAAACCTCTCTATTTTTAGCAAACTACTCTCCTCTCTTCACCTATAGATAAGACTTCATTTCACCATCATCCATCATCCCTCATCCCTCATCATTCTCTCTTTTCTCTCAATTCTCTTTAGCATTTTCCATTCCCCACTCCTAGCATCATCTCTTCATAAAGATTTTAGCAATTAAGTCTCTTAAAGAGCCCTTGGTTGGCCACCTTGGAAAAGAGCAAAGCGAAGGAGCGAAGGAGTCTCGTTGATCAGAGTCTTGGGTGATAGCCACTTTGAATTGGGTTTAATCTTTCGTTTCTTTGATTTAATCTGAAAATGTTTGATATGTGTTCTTTGTTCTTGTTACAATAATGTTAGCTTAATTTTATTTAATCTAGGATGATTGCTTTGATTAAATAATATTTATTTGATTCATGCTTATAATGTTTGTGCCTCAGTCGATCATGTTTCCTATTAAAATCAAGTCTGTATTTTGTTTATACATGATAGAAATACACCTGAATTAGCTGAGCGATCCTAACCAGATGACGGCTAGTGGACATATAATTGAAATGTGCATGCTCAATTTAGATCCTAACCTGATTAAATTTCAGGTTGCATAACAACTCTAACCAAGCTCTATTATCTGCATAGTTTTTAGATTTGTGTGATTAAATTGTTTCAAACCTAACACGTCCTTGTTACCTCACACAAATTCTAAGAATCCCTTAGTAAAAAAGGATCAGTAAAATGCATATTTACTAAGTAAAGGATTCTGAAAGGACCTAATGTGGTTTCCAAACTCATGAAAGATATAGTTGTCATGGAATGTTTTTCCGAATGTTATTAAGCATGTTGATAATAAATTGAGTTTAATTAAAGTAATTGTCCTAGTTTATTTATGTTATAATTGTTTCAAATTGTGTTTAATTTTGTTAAAATATATTTCATTCATATAGTTTGCATATTTAGGATAATTTGTATTGGGGATCATTGCATTTAGTTTAATATATTTAATTTTAATCATCACTTCTCAATCATATTGTGTTTTTATTTACCAAGTTGTTAATATAATTTTACAATTAAGTGATTTAGCACAAATACAATCCCTGTGGAGACGATAACTCAACACTTACTTATTACTTGATAACGACTGTGTACACTTGCACAAACCTACGTGTTACAGTGCCCAATAATATCTTCTCTCAATCTCACTTATCTTGATTTTCCCTTAGTGTAACACCCTATACCCGGTCCGGTCGTCGGACCCGAGCTACAGGATGCTACTATAGTAAACTAAAACATTCACATTGAAACACCCCAAACATGGCCCACAAGCCCTGACCAGATCTGGCATGCTCCTTGAGTAAAATGTAGCTAAATCTCGTTTTTGACCTCTTAGAAAAAATTGGTGGTTTTGAAGAAAATAGATTTGTGTTATGATCAAGTTGAAAACCGTGTTGTTTTTAAAGTTTGTATTTCATTAAAACGTTATTTTCATGTTTCAAAAGCTTCAAGTTAAAAGAAATACTGAATTTTAGAGCTTATCAATAGGTTGAAAATCGTAGGTGTTTGGGTGTCAAACATTTGAAGTTGTTTTATGAAAAATTGTTTAACCATTTGTTTAATGTTGATCGTATCAGAATAAAAATTAAAACGCAAAAATAAAACAGTTAAATAGTAATGGCCTTATTACAACAAAACAAAACCCGAAATAAATCTCGAAAACTTAATAAGAAAACGCGATTAATTTAATTATGTGAAAACCCAAAAATGCTAAGCTGAGCATGGCCACCACTAAGTCCCTGTCGACCCGGTCCATTTACTGAGTATCACCTGCAAAATGTTAGCCCACGAAGGGTGAATCAACAGACTCAGTGTGTAACAACCATCACAGACTCCCCAACGATTAAGGCATATCAAATCACATATAACAAATATAAGCAATGATGCAACCCAAACCCACCTAGATGTCCAACCTCTACACACCACCTGTACCTACCAATCACACCGTGGGGATTACTAAATCGACCCTCCATCCGCTACACACCATCGAAGGCAGTCATTGTAGTCAACTGCACATCGCCCTTATAATCGTGGCATAGCCACCAGATAATGTGACAGAGTCACCGGATTCATAATATGTGACATAAGTCACCGGATAATGTGGTAAAAACCACTGGAACACTTCCCCTTTATCATTATCATCCATATGCCCATGCAACATACATATTATTCAGATATCATGCAATGCACCTTACCCCAAAGTCATAATGAAATCACACATACTCCATATCAATGTTTATAACATTACTAACTGAGAGTTAGGGGTAACGTACCTGAATGCACTGTACCATTGAATGGTAACCTTAGCCATGTTACTCGTATTTTCATAATCACATGTTTAATATTGCCATTAATCTATCGGGAATTAATGTAGGGTTACACACCTGACTATTCGTAGATCTAAGTGAAATCCCGAAACTACGTGAAACTAACGAGATCCCAAGACGCTTGTCTTCCCCCTTTCTTAATGCCTATTTGGTTTCCAACCAAATCCCGAAGCTACGTGATGCACCTCCTCTGCAATCGGCCAAGCACTAGCACACAAAAATAATTAGCCTTCAGCTTTTGAACGAATGAGAGACAGATCCGAAACACTAGAACCCTTACCGGAAAAGATCTGAATCCCGAAACTTCTCCTTATCTCTGTCGACTCCCCCCTAAAGACCATAGTTAGAATCGGTAACCCTCAATAAGTAATATGGCCTTTGGCCGAATATTACAACTCCCTTACCTTGCTTGCTCAAATCCCGAAAACTATTATCTGCTCCTGAAATTGCTGAAATCCCTACATGGCTTAGGTTAGAATCGGCTTAGTGGCCTTAAAACCAATAGAAATGGCCCTTGGCCGAATGGTATGCCTTGCTTACCTTGGATATCCAAAATCCTAAAAGATCTTCCTTAAATCGTTGGCTACAAGTGGATCCCGAATTCTCCTGAAAAAGAGTGACCAACGCAATGAGCACTGGCCTTAAGAGATTGACAAGGAGAAAGATGATCGGCTTTCGGCCTTTAGTGCTTAGGAACAATCGGTTTCAATGGGTTAAGGGTACAATCTGCTATAGTCAATGTGCTTTCAGCTTTTGATGACAGAAGGAATTGTGAGAAGAAGAAGAAGAGAAAGATAGTGTGGTTCGGCTTTGGTGAGAAAGAGGAAGAAAGATTGGTAAGAAGAAAGAAAAAAAAGAAAGTGATGGTGAGGCTCAAATTAAAATTCGGCTTAGGGGATTTTGGCTACTAGGTGACCGAATTTGCCATCCTAGAAGTCCCTTGGCCGAAAATGCCACACCAAGACCCCTCCATTTGGCCAACTCTTCCTCTCTCATCCAAATCCCTTCTTTTCCTCCTACTTAGCCGAATGTTTGAGCTGTTTGACCCAATCTACACTTCATCCATTCAGAGTCCTAGTGCCGTCCACCACTGCACCTCCTTGCTGAAAAAATAAAATCTCCACAATGCCACCTGCGTTACTCGAACCTAGGCCCCTTCACACTCCCTGTGGTGTCACTCTCCTGTGCTCTAAGTGGCGCCTCCCTTGCCACTTTACTAGCTGAGTTCTTGTGTCCTAGTCCACATACTAAACTCCTTAAGGCCTAGCTCCCTTAATTCTCCTTTAAGGCTTAGAAATCAAATATTTTTCTAAGGCTTCTACCTACATCCCAAGGTTCCCGAAGCCCCTAAAACACATGCAAATCACACACAAGCATCATTTAAGTGAAAATGCATAACCCCTAAATCTTGGATATTACACACATGCAATTTAATCAATAACATTCAATAATTTAATATTTATACAAGTTAAACATGCAGTAGAAATAAAATCGAGTCTCAATTGAGCTTAGGAAAGCCCTTAAACCGGCTCGAAACTAAATCATGACCATTTTGAAACATTTACAAAAAGATAGGTAAAAAGGTAAAATAGGGGTTACACGTTCATATGATAGGGTTGAGGCTATATGGTGCCATCACACAATCGTGTCCCCAAACCGTGCAACAATTGCATGTCGTGTAATCAAGTGCCACATGGCCATGTAACTAACTTTGGCCGTGTGAACTAAAAACCAACCTAAATGTGTTGAACACACGATCGTGTCATCCAATCCTGTGTGACACACGGACGGGTGATAGCCCATGTGCAGCAAAAATGACCTATTTAAGCAAGTTTTTATACCATACCTTTAAGTGACCTATAATGTCATTTTATTCTACTCTTACCAACACTAACACCAACATACATATTTCAGAGTCAAAACACCAATTCTCCTAACCATTTAAACATACAACCAATATGCCCCTATTGGCACCAATAATTCAATATGTTCAATTCAAACACAATAAATATCAAAACCTTAAACCATTTAATGCCATATCTCAATTCACATGCTTAATAACTTTCAATTCTTTACCATTATCATAAACTTCCTAATTTTCAAATTGATACCAACCACATAACACAACCAAGTTGCATAAAAGCTCGAATAAAAACTAATATGCCAAAACATGATCACAGTCTTGCAAAGATTAACCATCCTATATGCATACCAAAAATAACCAAGTTGAAACATCAAAGTATACCGTGTTGAGAGACGGTAGGTGTGTGCTTCTAGTTGATCCGATCAACACATTTTGGACGTCCAAACCTACAGAAAAATAGTAACACGTAAGTATTTAAAATACTTAGTAAGCTCATACAATATAAACGATTACATACCTTAATTACTTATCACACATTCAATTCATTATAAAATATAAGTGTCCTTATCAAACACAATGAAACAACATCAAATACATAAGGTTTTGAGCTCAAACCATACATATAACCTCAACTATTTATACTTCCATTATAATCTGATTTGCACCAAATATCCAAATCAAGAACGATCATTTTGCTAACATCAACTTCATATCATCATATTTCCATTTTACTATTCAACCCGATGAAACATCATAAAAGAACTCAGTATACAGGTGAAAATATCAATAGTGCCTGGTTACCCTTTCGGGTTAACCTACACAACAGAAAGCCTAACCAAGGCTTAATATACTTGTATTCTCGAGTTCGCAACAAATGTTGGATCTTGGAACCTATTCCCATATTCTCGAGTCCGTAACATATGCTGGAGCTCGAAACCTAGGGCAATAACCTATAACCTCATATACAAGACTTTTACTAAGCTCATCGGGATTTAATCTCAATTTATTTATATTTCGTATCAATCCATTTTATTTATATTAAAACCTCAATTTATAATTCACAACAAAAAATTAATTCATAATGTAATACAATACAACAACAATATAAGTTCGGTTATACAATATGAACTTCCCTGAAAAAACAATAGCGATTTAGATAACAGGGACTACTCAGTAGTTTTCCATTTTTCGCGTAAATCTTCTGGTTGTTGTGATTCTTGATCTATGATATATATTTATTTCAATATAATTATCCAAATATCATATAATAACCTATTACACATATATGTAAGCTCAATCTCATCTTCTTATTACTTCCTTAAGTTTTATATTTTATTCAATTCATTCCTAAAATCAAACTTATCATAACTTCCAAATTTGGACTCTAAATTTTAAACCAACTTCAAATACATCCAATTATGGCATCTTATTATCAAAAATTCCAGAAATTACTTTCCAATTTCAAGATATTAACAATTTAGTCTTTATGTTCAAAACCAATAAAAATCACTTTATAAAATAGTCTTATTTTCCATCAAAGCTTCAAACTTTACTATAAGCATTCAAAAACTTCAATTAACATCAATGACAACTTTAGAAATCTTTAATAGTTTAGATAATAGAGATACGGGTTAGCTAAACCTAGTTGCAACGAGCTCAAAAATATAAAAATTATAAGAAAAAAAACTTAAAAACTTACCAATTTAGAAGGCTGAATATGTTAAAGCTTATAACCCTATTCTTTCTTTCTTTTTTCGATGAAGAAGACGATTGGAGGGAAGAAGATAACCTTGTGTCTTTTTAATTTTACTTTTATACTTAAATTAACTTAACTAATTAACATTAACCTAATTAACCTTTAATTAACCATTATTTAATCAAACACAAACTTAATTAACAAAGTTGATGGCTTACAACTAGCCTCCACCACCATTTGATAGTTAGAAATTGGTCAAATTTCTCAATTGGTCTTTCAATTAATTAATCAAGCTTTATTTCAATTAAACCTTAATTAATTATGGCTTAATAATACTTAACCCAAAAGTTAATGGGATTTATGACACCCACCACCGCTTGGACTTTTGACAATGGTCTAATCACCATTTTGATCCCTTAGTTATTTAAAATCTATTGCGATTAAATTTTATCACATTTACACTTTAGTCCTTTTTTCCTTAATTAACTATCAAATCACCAAAATCACTAAACCAAACTTCAATCCACTTGTATAATATCTCCCTAAATATTCAATAACAACATTTATGAGCTCGATTTATGAAAACGAGGTCTCGATACCTTATTTTAGAAAATAATTGACTTTCGATACGTACCACTCGTACCTTGACTAACTGACCAATTAACAAAAATTATCATATTAAAATTCAATAAAACACTATAATAAACTCATAAATATTATTAAATAATATTTACAGATTCATTTATCGAAATTGAGGCCCTGAAACCACTAATTTCAACACCCTTGAAAAATGGGTTGTTACATTTAGGGTCGTGAATCCAAAGTTTTTAAGTCTATTCGATTTAGTTTGATTTTTCTATTTAGTCCCTGAATCCAAAAATCAATTACCCAACACTTTCATCAACCAACCCCTAAATATTTACTCAATCATACTTATATTGTAATTCATAATTGGCAATAAATTAAATGAAAATAACATTAACTTAAACCCTAAGAAAATCAATAAAAACCCAAGCTTTCTAATAAAAGCTTGGATACAGGAATAATGGCAGCAAGAAAAGTAAACAAGAACACTAAAGAAGTTATTTTTAACAAGGAAAATGTAATAAAACTAAATGGCATTCGATTAATGGAATAGATTGTAACTATAAAAGAGTTAGAAGAACTAGATAAGCAAATCGGTCCTAACTACGTAGTAAGTTACTTAAGTAACTACAAGAAACTAATAAACACCAGCAAAACAAGCAAGAAATGAAACCCTAGACTATGGAGAAAAACTAAACCCTAAAAGATGAAGTGAATAATCCTAAAAACCTAAAAATCTCAAGTGTGTCCTTTGTTTCAGCCAATTCGGCTTATTTCAATAGAGTTCACGTAGAAAAAAAATTGGCCAAATTTCCCCTAAATGTCTAACTTTGCTTGGGGAACATGTTGGACAAGGGTTGCCATTTTGGTTTTTTTATCTCACTTGATAGAGATATCATGATACCTAGATCCAAGTATCATTATATCAGCTCCAATCTTGAAATGGGGTTCTTTAGGAGTCTTGGGTACCGCAATACCCTATGGCCAGTATCGTGATATCACTGCAGGTGACTCGAGCTTCCTTGTTTCAACATTTTCAAGGGTATCATGACTTTCAGGCTTCGATATCACAATATCCCCTTCTAGATAATGTTCTCGCTCTATTTGGGCCACTATGGGCTCCCTATATCATCTCGAGTCTCAGAATAGCACAAAAAGCATTAATCACTTATTCTTACGAAGAATTGAAACTAAGTAAAAGCACAACAAAAAGATATAAATTGCTCGTAAATAAGCTCTTTAAGCGTACTAGGGAGCCTAATTTGGAATATCAAATTACAACAGATCAAGTAGGGACATTTTCATCGGTTGACCTATGGTTAACTCTGTAACACCCCAAACCCGGCCCATACGTCATGACCGGATCTGGTATGCTACGGGTTGAATGTTGAAAACTCTACCTTGAAGGGTTTTGAAAATCTCAGTTTATTTTAACCGATTAATCATTAATTATGACATTTTTGAAGAAACTTTAACATTTGCGTTGAACATGCTGGAAAAACCCATTTTCCTTTCACTTTATAATTAAGACTTTGAAAACATAAGTTTATAAGATGTAACATAAAAAAAATATAGTTCGATAACCTAAGTTATGGAGGCCGTATTACAAAAATAATCCCAAAATTGAAACTTAAAGAAAAATCGAAAATAGTCTATGAAGATAAAAGACTTGATGGCCCCTCGAGTCTGCCTGGCTCCCATGTCCACGATCTACTGCTCATCTGAAAAGTTGGGAGAAATGAAAGGGTGAGTCACGAAGACTCAGTATGCAAATCCTGAAAACACATAAAAGCCTTGAAGCCCACAAACACATTATGGGCCCTGGGCCCATACACAATGGCAACAGAATATATATTTACGTGCAACATGGTCCATCCCAAACCTAAGAGTCCATCCTTTACACACCCCCGTACCAACTATCACACCGTGGGGATTTCTACAATCAACCCTCCATCCGCTACAAACCATATCGATAGCTGTGCTGTCTGTCATAAAGACCGATCACTATGTGACCTATGTGGCAAAGCCACCGATCGCCATGCGACCTTAATAATACATTGTAGTATTTGACAACTGTGTTGCCTGTCATAAAGACCGATCACTGTGTGACCTATGTGGAAAAGCCACCGATCGCCATGCGACCTTCTTCCCCTTCATCATATCAATCCCATCCCATGCATACATACATGCAAGAATCAAAACATTATATTATCTAAACAGATCACGACTTTCACATACTTCGATACACATAGAGAAGTTTCTATGATTACGTACCTAGCATCCCTTGCCTACCTTTTCTGGGTAATACGACTATTCATACAGCCTCATTTTCTAGCTTTTAGCCTATAACATACATATAATACAGATTAACTAGTGTGATAGAGATCTGGACACTGACACCGATAGAGAAGATTTTTTTATGTCGACACTATCAGAAGTCGATACGACTGCTAACTTTCTAAAGTATTGTTCTGAAGCCAATCCACAACTCGGCGGCCAATCCCGTACTGCTGACACCGCACGTTTCTTAAACTTTGGGGCTGGGACTACAGATCCAACCCCTTCCTTCGATTTGCTAACATTCGAGTCCATGAATGACCTTAGTCAGAGGATACTATAATGATTGCTTAATGAGGCATTAGGTTAAGGCTCAATAAAGAAAGGAAATCGATGGATCAACTTAGGGAGAATTGAAATCCTTACATTGAAATCCCGAAAGAAGACAATAGGATTGGGAAGTTGCCAATTTTTGTCCTAGGAACCTAGGTGGTTAGATCTCCTTTAAATCCCGGAATGCCGCCAAACAGGACACATGATAAGTGAATAGAATATCAAATTAATGATGGCCTTACAACCCATTAGCCAATCGGCTATGGCCCCTAAAACCAAAAGAGAAAAGATCAAAAGAAATCGGCACTTACCAATAGGTTCAGCTTCTCTTGACAGATTTCGATTTCTGAGAAGATCAAAAGAAAGACAGTGCAACAGGATCTATGAAGATTTGGCTATGAAAAAATTGGCAAAAGGGAGAATAAAGGAAAGAACAATGATCATTCGATTATAGGAAAAGAATGGAGATGAGAAGAGTTATGAGTTTTGGCTTTTGGAGGAAAAGATGAGAGAAGAGAACAATGAAATTTTTGGCTTTTGCATAGAAGTGGGGATGAGAGGAAAGAAAAAAGAGAATAGGGTCAAATGCTGAAATTGAAGAGATATCCCCCTTACTTAAGCAAAATTTCGGCACCTACTGCCTAAAATAAAAAATGCCCCTTTTTAAAACTAAAACTAAGCTATTAATCAAGAGAAATTTCGGCACCCCTTAATCATATCAGAACCGATTTCTCCTCCCACCTCAGTGTTGGAATTTTGACGACCGCTGTGACCAACAGATAAATCTTAAATTTCCTCCCTTATCTTTATCTGATCACACCTCCAAAAGAATCCTAGATAACACAACCTCTTCCTTCCTTTATCTGCCATATTATTTGCATTATCCACTCAAATAAATCCTCTTATTTCCAAGCCTTATTGCCGTCTCACTCTACCCACTTAAATGCTGAAAATTAGCTGAATTTAATTAAAAAGAATTGGGCTTTATGTTACTCGAACCTTGGACCTCCTTAATGATTGACACGCCACTCCTAGTCCTCGTGATATCGCCATCGACCCTTTGGGCCACAAGCCCATTTTTGTGTCTTAATTCACAGGTAATGTCTTTTAAGCCCTACCCTAACTTACTTTCCACTAGAGTGTCCAAACAGATAATTCGAGTAAGGCCTCGGCCCAACTTCGAGTCCATTCTGTACCCTTAAAACATTCTATCAAGTATAATAAGCACAACCACACACATTAAACGCATAGGCCCATTAATTCAGGATGTTACAGTTCTACCCCCTTAAAGAAATTTCGGCCTCGAAATTACCTGATCAAAATAGATGCGGGTATATTGCTTCCTCTGGTTCCCAAGTAGCCTCCTCAGAACCGTGATTTCGCCATAGAACCTTAACTAACAGAACTGTTTTCCTTCGCAATACCTTGACATCATGATCCAGGATTTCTACCGGTTCTTCTTTAAAGGATAGGTCAGGTCTCACTTCGATTTCTTCCACAGACACCATATGGGATGGATTCAAACAATAACATCTTAACATAGAAACGTGGAATACATTGTGAATCTGGCTTAGCTCAGAAGGTAGCTCTAGCTGATAGGCTACTGGCTCCACTTATTTCAAAACTCGATAAGGTCCAATAAATCTGGGACTTAATTTACCCTTTCGTCCAAACCTCAGCACTTTCTTCCATGGTGACACCTTCAAGAACACCTTGTCACCCACTGCAAACTCTATGTCCTTACGCTTCAAGTCTGCATAGGACATCTGTCGGTCCGACGCTTCCTGTAGTCGAGCTCGAATTAACTCAACCTTCTCTTCTGTCTTGGTAACCAACTCCGGACCCAAAATCTGATGTTCCCCTAATTTCGTCCAACAGGTAGGAGTACGACACTTCCGCCCGTACAATGCTTCATAGGGCGCCATCTGAATACTAGACTTGTAGTTGTCGTTGTAAGCAAACTCCACTATTGGTATAAATTCTTCCCAACTACCTCTGAAATCAATGACACAACCTCTCAACATGTCCTCCAAGATCTGAATTACCCGCCGATCGGTGTCCATCATGTTCGAGGATGAGCTGTTATCTTGAAATCCAACTTCGTACCCAACGCTTGATGCAACACCTTTCAGAATTGTGACGTGAACCTAGGGTCCCTGTTCAATATGATCGATATTGGTACTCCATGCAACCTCACCACCTCCGCTATGTATAGCTTAGCTAATTTTTGCAGAGAGTAATCGACCCGTACTGGTATGAAATGAGCAGACTTTGTCAAGCGATCAACAATCACCCAGACTAAATCTTTCTTAGTAGGCATTAGGGGTAGCCCACTAACAAAGTCCATTGTGATCCTTTCCCACTTCCATTGTGGAATCTTCACTTGGTCGCAATAACCCCGATGGTAAGCGATGCTCGTGATTTACTGCCGATGGTCAAACACTTACTCACCGATTCGATTACCTCTCGCTTCAAGCCCGCCACAGAACTAATCCCGCAAATCGTGATACATCTTACTCCCTCCGGGGTGCATAGCGTATGAACTTCCATACGTTTCTTGGAAAATTCTATGCCTCAATTCCAGAACTTGTGGCTTGCAAACTCTCCCTTGAAAATATAACAGTCCTTCCTCATTCATACTGAAGTCCGTCGATCCATCACTTAATCCTACATGAAACTTCTCCTTTAGCAACTCATCGGTCTGCTGCTTCTCCTTAACCTGACTGACCCAAGAGGGTCTCACTTGAAGTTCAGCCAATAAGCTCCCATCATCGTATAAACTAAGGTGAGCAAACATTGCTCTCAAGTTAGAGATTACTCTATGACTTAAAGCATCCGCCACCACATTAGCTTTACGCGGATGGTACTCGATCGAGCAATCATAATCCTTTAACAACTCGATCCACCTCCTCTGCCTTGAATTCAACTCCTTCTGGGTCAAAAGGTATTTTAGGCTCTTGCGATCGATGTAAATAACAGATTTCTCCCCGTATAGATAATGTCTCCAAATCTTTAAAGTAAAAACCACCGCCGCCAACTCCAAATCATGTGTGGGATAATTTGCTTTGTGCAGTCTTAACTGCCGAGATGCAAACGCAACAACCTTTCCATCTTGCATCAACACGCATCCTAGTCCCGTGTGTGACGCATCACAGTAAATTACGAATTCCTTTCCAGCCTCTGGCTGAATCAATACCGAAGCCTCCATCAAAATCCTTTTTAACTTCTCGAAACTCTCTTGCTGCTTATTAGACCAAACAAATGGAACTCCTTTCCATAAAACTTAGTCAATGGTGCCTCTATTGAAAAAAATCCTTCAACAAACCTTCAATAGTACCCGGCCAGTCCAAGAAAACTCTGAATTTTTGCCACGGACTTAGGCGGCTTCCAATCCAATACCGCTTCAATTTTTCGAGGGTCAACCCTAATCCCCTCGACCGACACAACATGGCCTAAAAACGTAACTTCTTTTAGCCAAAATTCGCACTTACTGAATTTGGCATACAACTGCTTCTCCCTCAAGATATGCAAAACCACTCGAAGGTGTAAGTCATGTTCCTCCTCCGATCCTAAATAAACCAGGATATCATCTATGAATACCACGACATATCGATCCAAGTAGGGTTGGAATATTCGGTTCATCATGTCTATAAATGCTACTGGCGCGTTGGTCAATTCGAATGGCATTACGATGAACTCGTAATGACCATAGCGAGTCCTAAAAGCTGTCTTATGAATATCTGCCTCCTTGACCTTAAGCTAGTGGTAGCTTGACCTCAGATCTATCTTTGAAAAGACTGAGGCTCCCTTCAACTGATTGAACAAGTCATCAATCCTCAGCAACGGGTATTTGTTCTTGATCGTTAGCTTATTCAAGTGATGATAGTCAATGCACATACGCATTGATCCATCTTTCTTCTTGACAAATAACACCAGCGCTCCCTACGGCGACACACTTGGTCGAATAAACCCTCTATCCAGCAACTCCTAAATCTGCGCTTTCAATTCCACCAACTCCTTTGGCGCCATCCTATATGGAATAATAGATACTGGTGCTATTCCCCGAAAAAGATTGATACCAAACTCCACTTCACGATCCGGGGGTAGTCCCAAAAGCTCTTCTGGGAAAACATCAAGAAACTCCTTCACCGTCCTGACGTCCCCAACAGTTAGGTCCTTAGCTTCCAAAGCCTGAACAAACATTAAAACTGCCTCGCATCCTTTTCTCACCATCCTTTTCGCTCTTAGGGTAGTCACCACATTCGACAGAAAGCTCCCCCTTTCTCCTATCACCAACATTTCACCACCCTCAGGATTTTCAACACCATACGCTTAGCTGCATAATCTAAATTAGCTTAATACTTCACCAGCTAGTCCATGCCTAATATTAAGTCAAACTCTCCGAACGGTAATTCCATCAGATCCGTCTGAAATACTATTCCCTGAACTTCTAAGGGTACCTCCCGATAGAGTTTATCTACTACCACAAATTGTCCTAATGGGCTAATTACAGTCATTTCCCTAGGGGTAATCTCGGAATCTAAACTTAAAGTTCCAGACACACTACTAGCAACATATGAATGTGTTGACCCAATGTCAATCAATGCAGTGTAAGGCAAACCAAATATTAAAAATATACCAGTTATAACATCTGGTGCGTCAGCCTCCTCTCGATGTCTAGCAGCATAGACTAACCCCGGCTATCTCGCCTCAATGTTTTCTGCCCCTCGGCCTGGTGCTCCACGGCCCTAACTAAAATCGTTACCACCTCTAGCTAGACCACGACCCCTCTACGGCTGCTGACCTCCTCTACCTGGCTGAGCATTTCCCTGCCCTGCGGGTCTTACATCACTCGTGGCTATGGACAGTCTCTAATCTGATGGTCCAAAGATCCACACCTAAAGCACTTTCCAATGCCTGCCCAACACTCACCTATATGGAATTTACCACAGCGAACACACCTCCGTGTCTGGTTAGCAGCATATGGTCAGCCACTGTTCCATCTTTAATCGTAAGCCACCATTGATAAGCTTTGTCCCGGAGAAGGGACACTACTCCTTTCAGCTTTTCTTCTTCCGTGAAATCTAGATATCCATTATGCGTTTGACCGCCTCCAACCAATACTCATTTGTCTTGGGGCTATCCCAGAAATTCTCCTAAACACTACATCCCATTAGCTCTAAGTCGCTCAAACCTGATTTAGGGCTCCTATGCCCATGCCCCGCCCAAAGAACCCTCTCTAAAACCCTCAACATCGCCTAAGATACCGCATCATCTCTGGTAGTCACGATCTTGAAATTCGCCTCCACGGTGGTGGCACTGGTACCTTATTCCCAGACTCGTGACCAGACCTTACCGGTTCCGACACAACAATCCTGCCTCTACCTCGGCCACGCACACCACGTCCTCTAGTGTTCATTCTACCGATTCACGTTTATCTAATTAGGAATTTTATGAATTATTAATTTTTTCCATTGATTAATAACGTACAATCTTATGGAGAGTAGTTTTAACAGTAGTTCTTTCGAATTCAAACTCTATCTAGAAGGTTCAGTTCTCAGGTCTGTATTTCCTAGCTCTAGAATCCACATACATTTAACCATCACACATCAACATACAAGTAGCATTCATGAGCTCTCATTCATCTTATAAGGGTATTTTTGTCATTTCACTACCCAGGGGTATTCTCGTAGTTTTCCAAAATAGGGTATATTGGTGATTTTACAAAATAGGGGTATTTTGGTAATTTTGCAATCTGAGGGTATTTCAATAATTTTACAAACCAAGGGTATTTTGGAAAATTTTCAAAATTAAAGGTATTTCAAAATTTTACATAACTAGGGTATTTGGTAATTTTGTGAAATAGGGTGGTTGGTTCCTTCGTGTTTTAGTTATAAATTTTGGCCCATCAACAAGTCCCGTGGCTAAAGTGAAGCAGTCACTCGTGCACTGTAGGATTCGGTGAGGAGGAGGTGAGCCGCTAGGACCGCTTAAATACCAAGTTCTCCCGGATCCAATCCTAGACATGCGATGCTGTTACCACACCCCAACCACATGAGTTGTTCACGAGACATGTTTAATTAGAAATTAAGTCTTATGAGATTTGAAGAATTGTTTATACTAAACCTAAAGTCCATAAACTCTAGCATACTAGCCTACATCCCTATAGAGCCCATCAAGCCCAACATGCATATCACATAATGATTTTAGAATACTTACCTGCGTGGATCGGGTGTCGGTAGACTCGAAGGCCATATCTCAACCGAACTTTTCTCAAACGTATATCACTTTTACAAATCACTACTGGACCCATTACACAGCCCGAGTTTTGAACTAGGCTCTAATACCAAAGATGTAATACCCCAAACTTGGCCCATACGTTATAACCGGATCTGGTATGCTACGAGTTGAATGTTGAAAACTTTGCCTTGAAGGGTTTTGAAAATCTCAGTTTATTTTAACTAATTAATCATTAATTGTGACATTTTTTAGGAAACTTTGACATTTCGTTGAACATCTTTGGAAAAACCCATTTTCCTTTCACTTTATAATTAAGACTTTGAAAACATAAGTTTATAAGATGTAACATAAAAAAATATAGTTCGATAACCTAAGTTATGGAGGACTTATTACACAAATAATCCCAAAATTGAAACTTAAAGAAAAATCGAAAATAGTCTATGAAGATAAAAGACTTGATGGCCCTCGAGTCCGCCTTGGCTCCCATGTCCACGATCTCGCTCATCCGAAAAGTTGGGAGAAATGAAAGGGTGAGTCACCAAGACTCAAAGATGCAAATCTCGAAAACACATAAAAGCCTTGAAGCCCATTAAACACATTATGGGCCCAGGCCCATACAAAATGGCAACAGAATATATATTTACATGCAACATGGCCCATCCCAAACACAAGAGTCCATCCTCTACACACCCCATACCAACCATCACACCGTGGGATTTCTACAATCAATCCTCCATCCACTACACACCATATCGATAGTCAGGTTTCTCATCATAAAGACCGATCACTATGTGACCTATCCGCAAAGCCACCGATCGCCATGTGACCTTAATAATACATTGTAGTATTTCGACAAATTTGATCTTCTGTCATAAAGACCTATCAACATGTGACCTATGTGGCAAAGCCACCGATCGCTATGCGACCTTCTTCCCCTTCATCATATCAATCCCATCCCATGCATACATACATGCAAGAATAAGAACATTATACTATCTAAACAGATCACAGACTTTCACATACTTTGATACACATAGAGAAGTTTCTATGATTACGTACCTTGCATCCCTTGCCTACCTTTTACGGGTAATATGATTTGTTCATACGACTTTATTTTTAGCTTTTAGCCCATAACATACATATAATCTGATTAACTAGTGTGATAGAGATCTACACACCGACACCGATGTGATAGTACTTTTTATGTCGACACTATCAGAAGTCGATATGACTGCTAACTTTCTAAGGTTTGGTTCTGAAGCCGGTCCACAGCCTAGAGGCCAATCTCGTACTGCTGACACCGCGTATTTCTTGAACTTTGGGGCTGGGACTACAGATCTAACCCTTTCCTTCAATTTGCTGACATTCGAGTCCATGAATGACCTTAGTTAGATGATACTATAATGATTGCTTAATGAGGCATTAGGTTAAGGTACAATAAAGAAAGGAAACTGATGGATCAACTTAGGAAGAATTAAAATCCTTACCTTGAAATCCCGAAAGAAGACAATAGGATTGGGAAGTTACCGAATTTTGTCCTAGGAACCTAGGCGATTAGATCTCCTTTAAATCCCAGAATGCTGCCCAAACAGGACACAAGATCAGTGAATAGAATATCGAATTAATGATAGCCTTACAACCCATTAGCCAATCGGCTATGGCCCTCAAAATCAAAAGAGAAAAAATTAAAAGAAATCGGCACTTACCAATAGGTTCGGCTTCTCCTAATAGATTTCGGCTTCTGAAAAGATCAAAAGAAAGACACTGTAATAGAATCTATGAAGATTCGGCTATGAAGAAATTGGCAAAAAGGAGAATAAAAGAAAGAACAATGATCATTCGGTTATAGGAAAAAAATAGAGATGAGAAGAGTTATGAGTTTTGGCTTTTGGAGGAAAAGATGAGAGAAGTGAACAATGAAATTTTTGGCTTTTGCATAGAAGTGGGGATGAGAGGAGAGAAAAAAAAGAATAGGGTCAAATGCCGAAATTAAAGAGATATCCCCCCTACTTAAGCAAAATTTCGGCACCTACTGCCTAAAATAGAAAATGCCCCTTTTTAAAACTAAAACTAAGCTATTAATCAAGGGAAATTTCGGCACCCCTTGATCGTATCAGAACAGATTTCTCCTCCCCTCAGTGTTGGAATTTTTACGACCACTGTGACCAGCAGATAAATCCTAAATTTTCTCCCTTATCTTTATCTGATCACACCTCCAAAAGAATCCTAGATAACACTACCTCTTCCTCCCTTTTTCTACCATATTATCTGCATTATCCACTCAAATAAATCCTCCTATTTCCAAGCCTTATTGCCGTCCCACTCTACCCACTTAAATGTCAAAAATTAGCTAAATTTAATTAAAAAGAATTAGGCTTTATGCAACTCGAACCTTGGACCTCCTTAACAGCTTGACACGCCACTCCTAGTCCCCGCAGATATCGCCATCGACCTTTGGGCCACAAGCCCATTTTGTGTCTTAATTCACGAGGTAATGTCTTTTAAGCCTGTCCTAACTTACTTTCCGCTAGAGTGTCCAAATAGAAAATTTGACTAAGGCCTCGGCCCAACTTCGAGCCCATTTTGGACCCCTGAAACATTCTATCAAGCATAACAAGCACAACCACACACATTAAACGCATAGGCCCATTAATTCAGGATTTTACAAACTCTATAATTTAGCATGAATGGCTTAGGAGAAGCTATTTTTTTTCTAGGTATTCGAATCTTAAGAGATCGAAATAACAAAGTGATAACATTACCAAAGGCTTCATACATAGACAAGATATTGGAATGTTATACAATGATCGATTCTAAGAAGGGAACTTAACTTTCTTTATCAAGATTTCATCTTTCTTTGGAGTACTACTTTGAGACAGCAAAAGAAAAAGAAAATATGAGAAAGGTTACTTATGCTTCTGCAGTAGGAAGTGTCATGTATGTTATGTTATGCACACATCTAGATATTTATTTTGCGGTAGGGTTGGTAAGATGATATCAGATGAATCTCGGCCTAAGACGCTGACAAACAGTTAAACATATACTCAATAAATTACTGAAAATGATGGTGTAGCACCCCAAACTCGGCCTAGATGTTATGGCCGAATCTGTCGATGTCACATGGTCGTGTTTTTTGAAACAAATGTGTTGTCGTAAAAACCTCTTTTCTTATTTAACCTCTTTAAAAAATCTTATGTAAATTCTAGGATACGTCGTTCATTTTCAAAATGTAGTACATTATCACAAAATTATTCTCTCAAAATGTTGTTAATTTTTCAAAACGTCACTTATTCCGGAAGCTTTTTAAAACAGTTTGCGTATTTGAGTGATTTTTGTCAAAACGTTTGATCTTTTTGAAAACATGATTATCCCCACTATTAGCAGTTATAAATCAAAATAGTAAAAGTCCCCAAATTAAAAATATAACCAAAGAGGCCATTATTATAGTAAAATATCCCCAAAATAAAATCAAATTTTTAATTACGTACTAAGTCAATTTAAACATGTTGTGTAGCCACCGCTTAGTCCTCCGCCACACTGATCCGCTTAAGTATGAGGATTACCTGTACAGTCAAATCAGAGGGGTGAATTTACGAAAACTCAGTGTGCAATCCCATATAAAGCAAACAGATAGATAGAAGGCAATCACGATGCAGGCTAAGCCCTTTCGTAATCGATGTGATGTCGGTTTGGGATTTAGCCCATCTCAGTACAGAGGCAGTCATGTAATTGGGCCTCGGCCCATTACAGTATTAGTAATCAGTATAGTATCAAATTATGCAGTATACAAGTCCTACCCAGCCAGCCTCTACACTCCATCTCCGTCCAACCCTACACTCCATGTGGGGATATAATCAACCTACCAATCCCTACACTCCAGAAAGTACCGAATGCAGTACTAAACAGTAGTTTGCAGTTGAGCTACCAGTAAGTTAGGCTCAAAGCCTTTCAGTACACTTCCTCTGATCCATATAAACCCATCCCCATGCAATGCATCATACAATCATGTCATGCCAAATCATGGTATCATATGTGTATTCAGTACAGTTTTAATAGCATGCTCAAAATACAGAAGTACATGGATATAACAGTCATTCAGTCAATTAGGGATCTAGGTAATCTTACCGACCCTACAGTAGGTCCACAGTCAACACGGAGACCCGTGCAACCTTAGCAGTCAAAAACAGGGAAAATGGGCCCATAATCCCATGTAATTTGCCCATTTGGGCCCTCACGCTCGTGTGGCCCACAAGGCCCAAAATGGCTATAGCCGTGTGGATCACACAGCCTAGCCCAATAATCCCACACGCCCGTGTGGTTCACCAGTGTAGGGCCTACACGGCCCAATCTGGCCTGGCCTATGAATCACACATGGCCTACCTCATCGATCACACACCCATGTCGGTCACATGACCTACCACACAGGCGGCCCATGCCCATGTGGCGTCGACTTTCACATTTTCTGGCTTTTCGCCAATTTTCATTTCCAGAGTCGTGTTTACACACCTGGTTTCTACTCGCTGAGAAGGAATTCCCCGAACCCTTGAAACCTACATTTGACCCAAACAATCACCAATTAATCACTTAAACCCCTACTCAATCAAAAACACACAAGTTGACCAAGCGTTAACTAGCAACAACATTACCTTCAATCAAGTAAAGAAGGAGGTTTCACCCACGTAAACGCCAATTAATGATCTCCCACCCCTCGAATAACTCCTTGGCACCAACTGAAATTAGATAAGCATTGATCCATCAGGTAGTAGGATAAAAATTTACTATCTACACTTACCAACTGTTGGAACGCCGGCACCCCATGACGCAGCAAAATAAAATTAATCCCGATGATCCAAACCATAAATCCATGTGTGAGGAATGAATCGGGGTGAGATAAAGGTTTCGATGTTACTGAAATTTCAATTTGAGTAGACAGTGATGCCTCGGCAACAAAAGTTCTGATCTACTGTCGAACCAAGCCGCAACCTTTACGATGTTGGCCTCTATGTAATCCACCCGATTTGACTATGAACAGCAGAAATCTCCAAAACTATTTTTAGAGGTTTTATTTGCTTGACGGCTGCTATACTTTTTCAAGCAAATTCTTAAGGGTTTTTTTATCATAAGTTTTTTATCACTTATTACCTTATATAATCGGTATATCTTTTATGAATTATAAAATTAAATAAATATAATAATATTTTAATCAAAATTATAATTACATTAATTATACCCAAAAAGTTATAATTACATTAATTATAACATAGATTTTGGTAAACTATATTTATTTAAATTTATGTATGAACCAAATTTATATATTAATTCTCATTATGTGTACAACATCCTTGTACATATAATATATTCAATATTTGATTGCCCAATCATGTGACAATCAAACACTATACCAACTATGTTTTATTCCGTTCATTTGAACCATAGGGTGTGACCCTGTAGGTTCTTGTAACGTTAGCAGCAATACTAGAACGATTCTAATGTCACAAACAATGAGTGGCATCTAGCAATGCATCATCGCTACCTAAGTTACAAGAAGTCATGATTCGACATAATTTTTTGTGATTAACCTTTCATGCATTAATCATTAAGTTCTTTATCTCTGGAATGGATACAAGTCATGGAATAGTCACACTTGAATAGTCCATCCCATGTTTCTTGATATCTTGAGTAGACTATGATATACAAATTAGTATGACATCTCATGTCAACTTATTTAAGCATGGCCATGCATTTCTAGTCTCACTCAATCAAGTGGCCTAAGATATTACTCCAATTATGTGGGAGGGACTTATTCTATATTGATCAACAATATCCCTCTACATAGATTGTGGTATATCCAACATTAGCCTTTATAGAATAATCAGTTATGGTGTACGTTTGACTATATCAAAATATACGACTCACGATGTTGGGATAATGATTATCTCAAGTCTAAGGATCATATACATAGTAATCACTATGAGTAATGTTGTGACAATTACATAATAATCCAAGAAACATACTCATAGTGGGTCAGTCCAATATGTTGTTCTCTAACATACATATTCATGCATTGATTTTGACACTCCATATCAATGACAACTCTTTATCATCAATCAACTACATGTTAGTCTTAATGCATTATTGTTGTCCTAGTCAACAATAATACTTGACTAAGGATCTTTTAAGAATAATCATATTATTCTCAGGACATTATTATAAAACAGTTTATTTGTACACACAGAAGGAAAAATTGAAATAATAATGACAACACTTTATATTAATAAACATGGTAAACCAAGTATGTTATTACAATCATCTCATGATTGATATTTGGGCATACTCTTATTCCAACAACACGAGAAGAGCACCAACTACGAAGTGTAAGAACTTATCAGCAAGTAAAGAATGATAAACAGAACAACAGAGAAGGAAAAACAGTCAGCTGCAAGGAAAAGAAATGAATCAACCAAAAAGAAATGAAAGGGGAAGGATGAAAAGAGGGAGAAGATTCAGCCCAGGGAAAAGGGAAACATTTGCTCACCTTTTTCTAAAAAAGTAATATTCTGGAAAGTCAAAAGAGAGAGACCACAGGAACACTAATTTGGCAGAAAGCAGTAAGAACAGAATCGGCACAATAAAGGTGAAAAAAGAAAAGAAAATCGGTAAGGAAGGAACCAACAGAAAGCATCATAAATATTAAGGAAGATGAGAGGAAACTGAAATTACAAAAAGAAAACAAAATAAGAGGAAGGGAAACTAGCGGAAGTTTCAGTAGAGAAAAGAAAAATTTTTGTAATGGGGAAACAAAACATCAGAGGGAAAATTGTTAGAAATGAAAAAGTGAGGGGAAAGCCAAACTTGCAACCACAGTTTGAATGCTCTCAAACTCTTCACTCCTTAATTTTCTCACCATATCCCTCAATCCTCTCCCCAAAGTCGTCTACCCCTCCCTCAACCACCTAATTCAAATTCCACTCAAACTCTTCAGTATTTTAGCTAAACTAGAACACCCACACGGCACAAGCAGCAAAATAAAACACTCTCCTGCACACACTAGGACTCGAACTCAAGACCACCAGCACTTTGCCACTCCACTTAGCCACCAGACCATTAGGCCCATTCTGACATATTTTGCCAACATTTATTTATAATCCTATTGATTAGAGATAGGGGTTTATTCATTTTAAAACAAA
Source organism: Gossypium rotundifolium (assembly GCA_025506655.1). Lineage (NCBI taxonomy): Eukaryota > Viridiplantae > Streptophyta > Magnoliopsida > Malvales > Malvaceae > Gossypium > Gossypium rotundifolium. The sequence continues at coordinate 107,684,048 of CP106727.1, read as the reverse complement.
AATTTGCCCAAGCTAAGGCTTGAACTTGGGACCTTTCAGACACTCCCGGAATATATAGCCACTAAAGTAGATAATTATTTATGCCACAAACATACGAAAATAAATATCTAATGGATTTTTGGGGTGTTACAGATGGATTATATGCTTCTGTATTCTGAAGGAGATCTTACTCCTATCAGATATACTGATTTTAACTTCCAAATGTGTCAAGATTTGAAGAAATTGAAATTAGGATGTGTTTTTATCTTAGGTGGCGAGTCCATATTTTAGAGAAGTGTCAAGCTGAGCTATATTGTTGACTCCACTGAGGAGATTGAATATGTGGCTGCTTCTGAGGCTATAAAAGAAGCAATATGACTTCAAAAGTTCCTTACAGATTTTAAAGTCATTCTTGGTATGGAAAAAGCTATCACATTTATTATGATAATAGTGCGACAATAGCTAACGCTAAGGAAATTAGAAACTATAAGAGGACGAAACACATTGATAGAAACTATCATATCATAAGGGAGGCAGTAGCAGATAGAATCGTGGATGTAGTTAGTCATATCAGAAGACAACCTTATGGACTTGTTTACCAAGAATTTACCAGCTAGAAGTTTTGAGAAACACGTAGAGAGCATGTGAATGCAAAATATGACTCATCTACTTTTCTTTTCCAGGCATTTTCATATGCTACTCTGCCTACATCACATCTCTAAAGCTCCATTAAGAACTTACCATTTCCAATCCACTGTCAAAGTACTAATTTTCCTCAATTGTAGCTTTCAAATATGCATGAGCAACCAACTAACTCATTCCCTTATGAACCCATACCTACTTTAAGTGTTGCTTCTTCCCAATTCTAGTTTGAGCACTACTGGCACCAAGATTGAACTTCTTAAAGTCCTCTAGAATTTTGTAACAAAATGGTCTTATATGACACTCATTGCCTCAATAATGATAGACAAAGCTCATTTTCTTTTTATACTCTGCCTTTTTTTTATAGAGATAGCCTCATTAGCCTTCATAAAAATATCAAAAGTTTATTATTCATACCTTCTTTAGATAGCCAAGACCTCGTCTCCCTGATTAGAGCCTATGTGTGAACAGAATCTCATCAAGCTTAGTACTTTGCCCCTAAAACTTTTTCAAATTCAGTTTTTCTTCTTTAAGCTCCTTATTGACCTTGTCAATAGCTTGGTTCTTAGTAAAGATTTCTTTTTTAAGAGCCTCCTTCTAACATTTAAGGATACATACCTCTTCATGAAATTGTTACACCCCTAACCCGTATTGGTCACAAGAAAAGGGCTATGGAGCGTTACAAGAATTTTTAATACATTTACAGATAATTCATGTAAAATTCTATTCATTGTTCAAATATTATGCATATCATCCCTTAAATGGACCCTCAAGGCCCAAAATGAGTACGAGAACTTAAAGAATATTTCACGAAATTTCTAAAATTTACCAAGATATGGGGCACACATGCCCATGTGATCCAAGGGACACGCCCGTGTGACCCTAGGACACGTCCGTGCTACAGGCCATGTTTGACCCTCGTGTAACTCTCTAACTTGTGCCACACGGCCAGCCACACGACCAGCCACACGCTAGTGTGCTAGGCGGTGTAACACACACAGCTAAGACACACGCCTGTGTCTCTTCCCGTGTGCTCAATTCTAAGCATTCTGTTTCTCAAATTTAAGGTGCAGAGGACACATGGCCTAACCACACGCCCATGTACTAGCCCGTGTGTCAGACATAGTCAAGAAACATACCCATGTGACTACCTGTGTGGAGAAAATATAGCCATTTTCCAGCTTTATTTCTCACCTAAACTTTTCCAATGACCTATACCAAAAATTTCATTCATATACCAACCAATTCAAGCATCATAATCAAGTTAATTTTAACATCTAACATGATACATCATGTAACAGCCTGATTTTGGGGCTAGTCAAAACAGTGTCTCGAGACCACTAATTTGAGGTTGAGGAAAATTATTTTAGTATTATTTTATGTGTTTTGGTATTAATATATGGCTATATGAAAATTTTGGTGCTTTAATTTTAGCAATAGCATGTTTAATTGAGAAAAAAGACTAAATCGCAAGAGATGCAAAAGTTTTATTTTATAAGGTAGGGGCACATAATAGCTATAGATTATAAATTGGAGGATTTTAAAATGAAATTAGACCATTAGTAGGGTATGGCCGGCCATGTAGATAAAAGAGGGACAAGAGCATTAAATTTTAGTCAAATTTGGTGGAAATTAGGTGATGAAATGAATAAAATAAGAGAAGTAAAAGATGTTATCATCTTTCACTATTCACTCATCTCTTTCCATCGAAAATTGAAGAGGAAATAGAGCTCTTGGAGTCTCAAACTTTCATCCACTCAATTCTCATTCAAGTAAGTGATTTAGGGGGTTTTAATTGATGATTTTTGTGTTTTTAGAGTCCCCAAAGCTTAAGCTAGCTAATGAGGGGATTAATTTGTGATATGGTTGAAAGTATAGGGACTTTCCATGGGAGTTTTTAAGTGGTTGGCTGAGTTTTTATGGAATAAATTGAATGTTGGGGAGTGGTGAAGCAACTTTTGTGAAAGGTGTTTTCAAAACAACACCTAGGTAGGACTTAAATGCAAAGATTTAGTTTGTGTCATAACTGCATGAAATAGTTGAAATGGTGAGTAGTTGTAAGAGAAATAAATGTTCATCTATGCTTGTTTATCGAGAAAATATGATGAAAAATATATTACGAGCTTAGGGGCAAAATCGTAATTTTTTCAATGTACAAGGGCAAAATGGTCACTTTTGCCCAAGTGCAGAATTTGATGTATTATAATCATAGAATGATCGAAATGAATGAATTTCATTGTTATAGATCAAGAAGAATGCGGAATCAACCTTGACTGTGGGAAAGGCAAGGTGATTGAGTAAATCGCTAGCTAACACGTTTGCATCGAGGTAAGTTTATGCGTAAGCAATATATATTTTTGTAAGCATTATGTTGCTAATTAGAGCATGGCATGATTGAGAACATATGTGGTTCTAGTGGATTGAATGTGATAGTCATTGAGTAATTATTGTATGAATGGCGAAATAATTATATGAATGTGTATTAACGAAATTTGATGGTGGGCTAGGTGCGATACCGCCTTGTTGTTTAATTACGATGGGCTATGTGTGATACCATTGTCTATATATCCTTTTGGTGGGGTCTGTGCGATACCACTGTAACTAATTTTTTGGTGGGCTATGCGCGATACCACCCTAATAAAGGCTGATGGTGGGCTAAGTGAGAAACCACCGAGTAATTTGACTAGGAGTAATGAAATTAGAGATAGTGATGTGTTGTACTATGGGACTTTGTGATGCTAAGTGCATGGGAACTTGTTAATGAGTGTATGCATTAAGCTTGTGATATGTTTGCAATGTGGGAATGGAGAAAATGAGTAAGCATGATCATGAATGTAGATTTTTTCTCGCTTAGTATGTAATGCTATGTAATTGTTTAATACATGTTATAATGTTATATTATTTACATGTAAACTTACTAAGCTTAAAGCTTACTCCCCCTTCTCATTTTCCCTTATTTTATAGAGTTTAAGAGCCGAGTCAGGATACGTTGATAATAAGGAGGCCGCCCACACTATCTACTTACCTCAGTATATTCAGACCTAATGATTTTGTGTATGGCATGTATAGGGGCTAGACTAAACAGATTATTTTGTTATTTTGGCCAAAGGTGTATTGGCTCTTGCTAAGACATTTATTTTGTAAATTGCCAAGAATGATGGCACATTTTATCATTTATGAAATTTCAAAGTTATCAGTGTAGGTGCATGTTCAATTATGAGATGTTTATTAGTTTGTTGAATGAACTCATGTAGCGTAAGATATAGGGGTGCTAGAATCTTGGCAAACAGCCTTGTTCTGTCCACATGGGTAGGCACACGGGCGTGTGTATAGACCATTTGTGACACACAGTCAGCCCACGAGCGTGTGACTTGGCCGTGTGTCCCCTGCATGTTAACATTTTAAGTTAGAATAGACCACGGACTGCCTAAACGGGCGTGTCCAGGCGTGTTAAATTAGTTAGTAACTCCCCACGGTTTAAAGCCACGGGCATGTTATGAGGGTACACGGGCATGTTCCACTTCACATGGGCGTGTGCCCTAGCCGTGGGAGTTTTGGCAGAATGCTGGGGTTTTGGGGCACGGTATGAGCACATGGGCATGTGTGATTACACACGAGCGTATGTGTCCTCTAGCACGGGCGTGTACTCCCTGTTTGGATGGAAAAAAATTTTATGGATCGTAAGGTTTCCGATATAGTCTCGAGAGCCCTCGTATGTACGAGTGAGGTCTCGTAAGTCAAAAATAAAGTTGTTGTAGTGACTCAAGTAGAGTAGTCACATGAGCCTAAGTGGCGATCAAGTAGTTTTGTACAGTAATGCTTTGTGCCCAATTCTGGTAGGGATTGTGGGTAAGAGGTGTTACATTTAGTGGTAGTAGAGCTATGGTTTAGTCAGTTATACATGCCATTAGTGTAAAATGATAGTGTGTTGGCTCTGATAATTTTAAATTTGTTTTATGTAGTACATGAATCCCGATCAATCAACTGCTGATGACGTAGCTAGTAATGCGTCCGTCTCCTGCGTAAGGGAACGCGCCTGTGCAGAGTGAACGCGAGACTAGGGGTCAAAGAGAAGAGGCTCGAGAAGCCTTTCTCCAAATGATGAGTAATTGGTACACTGAGTATGTACGAGCTAACCCCAATGCTCAACCTCTTCCACCTCCTCCTATAACTCAACCAGTTCCTGTGGCTTCCCAAGGTATAGAAATGGTGAGGACAACTAAGCCCCCAGTAGATAAAATTTGAAAGTAAGGGGCTAAAGATTTTCGAGCTAATAAAGATGATGGCCCTGAACGGGCGGGGTTCTAGCTTGAGAACTTAATGAGGGTATTTGAGGAACTCTCCTGTACACCCGAGGAAAGCTTGAAATGCGCTGTATCTTTACTTAGGGGCTCGACATACCATTGGTGGAAAACTTTGACATCAGTGGTTCCTAAAGAGAGGGTAACGTGGGACTTTTTCTTGGAAGAGTTCTGAAAGAAGTATATAAGTCAACGGTTTGTAGACCAGAAGCGGAAAGTATTCCTTGAGTTGAAGCAAGGAAAAATGACTATGGCGGAATATGAGCGTGAATTTGTTCGACTCAGTAAGTAAGCACAAGAATGTGTACCCACAGAAGCTACCTTATGCAAGAGATTTGAAGACGGGTTGAATGAAGACATCAGACTTCTAGTTGGGATTTTAGAGCTAAAAAAATTTATGGTATTGGTGGATCGGGCTAGTAAGCCTGAAGAATTAAGTAAAGAAAAGAGGAAATCCCTGAGTGAGGCTCGGGATGCGAAGAAGAGGCCAATGAGAAAATTATACCAAGCTTAATCGAAGAGGTCCAAAGAAATGAACCCTCAGATGACTACGTCAGATAGGCATTCGTAGAGAGAGTGAGGTAACACTTATTCAGGTTCAAGAGTTCAGGCCACCTCAATGGCGAGTGTCGGCAATCTAACGTCCAAACAGGAGTGCCCAAGTTGTGGCAGACATCACACTGGGAGTGTTGGGGAAACAATCAAAATTGCTATAAGTGTGGATCCCCCGACTATTTCATCCGAAACTATCCTGAAAGGGATGACAAGGAGAACAAGCAAGAGGTAAGATCAAGTAGTGCATCCTTTAGAGGTAGGCCACAAAAGAACTCGAGAGGTGGGACTAGTGGTAGAGCTGTATCACGAGACACTACTGTGAGGTCAGAGGGTCCAGTGCAAGTAAGAACCTATGCTATTCGTGCTCGAGAAGAGGCCCCATCGCCGGACGTAATAACGGGTACATTTTCTCTCAATGACACCTCTGTTATTGCTTTGATTGACCTAGGGTCAACCCATTCTTATATTTGTATGACATTGGCATTTAGTTTGAATATGACTATTGAGTCTACTGAATTTGTGATAAAAGTATCAAACCCACTAGGTAAACAGGTGTTAGTTGACGAGTGTAGGAACTGTCCCTTGACAATTAGTGGTCATTATTTTCTGGCAAACCTTATGTTGCTGCAGTTTGATGAGTTTGATTTGATTCTTGGTATGGATTGGTTGACTGCCCATAGCATTTTAGTGAATTATGGTAGTAAATTTATTGAATTGAAGTGTGACAATGGAGATGTTATTCGGGCTGAATCAGGTGAGTCAGATAGTCTACCGGTGATGATTTCGTCCATGGTAGCTGAGAAATATTTAAGAAAAGGATCTGAGTCGTATCTTGCCATTGTACTAAACACTCAAGAGTCTGAAGCAAAGATTGAAACTGTGCCGGTTGTATGTGAGTATCTGAATGTATTCCTAGAAAAGTTACCTAGACAACCTCTAATCAGAGAGGCTGATTTTGGAATTGAGTTAGTTTCGGGAACGGCACCTATTTCCATCACTCCATATAGGATGGCGCCATTGGAGTTGAAAGAATTGAAGGTCCAGTTGCAAGAGTTGACGGATAAGGGTTTTGCAAGACCAAGCTATTCACCGCGGGGTGCTTCGGTATTATTTGTGAAAAAGAAAGATGGATCAATGAGATTGTGTATAGACAGCAGACAGCTCAACAAGGTGACGGTGAAAAATAAGTATCCTTTACCGAGGATAGATGATTTATTTGATCAACTGAAGGGATATATGGTATTCTCCAAGATTGATCTGAAATCCGGTTATTACCAGTTGAGGGTTAAGGAACAAGACGTGTCGAAAACAGCATTCAGGACAAGGGATGGCCATTATGAGTTTCTGGTCATGCCGTTCGGTTTAACGAATGCTCCTGTGATTTTTATGGACTTAATGAACCGTGTCTTTCGACCGTATTTGGATAAGTTCATGGTTGTTTTTATTGATGACATATTGGTTTACTCCCGAGATGAGAGTGATCATGCAAAGCATTTGAGAATTGTCTTGTAGACTTTGAGAGACAAGCAATTATATGCCAAATTTTGCAAGAGCGAGTTTTGGCCCCGAGAGGTTAGATTTCTAGGACACATTGTGTCGGGTGAGGGTATTAGAGTTGATTCGAAAAAGATCTCGGCTATTATGGAGTGAAAACCGTCGAGGAACATGTCGGAAGTTAGAAGCTTTTTGGGTTTGGTGGGGTACTATAGGCGATTCATGAAGGGATTTTCTATGATTGCTACTCCAATGACAAAATTATTGCACTAGGATGTTAAGTTTGAATGGACTGAAAAATGCCAATAGAGTTTTGAGAGATTGAAAACGTTGTTGACAGAAGCACCGGTTTTGGTACAGCCTGAGTCAGGAAAGGAGTTTGTGGTCTACAGTGACACATCGTTAAATGGTCTCGATTGTGTGTTGATGCAAGAGGGTAAGGTAGTCGCTTATGCCTCGAGACAGCTAAAACCACATGAGAAGAATTATCTGACTCATTACCTAGAGTTGGCTGCAATTATTTTCGCGTTAAAGATTTGGCGACATTACTTGTACGGTGAGAAGTGCCAAATTTTTACGAATCATAAGAGTTTGACGTACTTGATAAATCAAAAGGAGTTAAATTTACGGCAACGGCGATGGCTTGAATTATTGAAAGACTACGAGCTAGTGATCGATTACCACCCGGGGAAAGCGAATGTAGTTGCAGATGCTTTAAGTAGAAAATCCTTGTATGCTTTGAGAGCTATAAGCACGAGTTTGTCATTGTTTAATGATGGCACTATACTGGCTGAGTTGAGAGCTAGGCCACTATTTGTTCAACAAATATGTAAAGCTCAAAGGAATGATAATGAGATACTAGCTAAAAGAGCTCAGTGTGAATCAGGAGCTGATTCTGAATTTTGGGTAAGTTCAAATAGTTGCTTAATGTTCCATGATAGAATTTGTGCCCAAAGATGACGAGTTGATCCAAGAAATTTTACAAGAAGCACATAGTAGTTATATGTCAGTACACCCGGGCGGTACGAAAATGTACAATGATCTGAAGAAATTTTATTGGTGGCCAGGAATGAAAAGAGACATCTCGGAGTATGTAACAAAATGTCTGATCTGTCAACAAGTGAAAGCTGAGCATCAAGTACCTTTGGGATTACTTCAACCAGTGATGGTTCCCGAGTGAAAGTGGGATCGGATTACCATGGACTTTGTGATGCGGTTGCCTTTGACTCCTAAAAAGAAAGATGTGGTGTGGGTTGTTGTTGATAGATTAATAAAGTCAGCTCACTTTATACCTGTGCGTATTGATTATTCACTAGAGAATTTAGTCGAGTTGTATATTGTAGAGGTAGTAAGGTTACATGGAGTGCCTATATCCATTATCTCGGATAGAGACCCGAGATTTACTTCGAGGTTCTAGAAGAAGTTACAAGAGGCCTTAGGTACAAGGTTGAATTTTAGTACTGCTTTTCATCCTCAAACTGATGGTCAGTCTGAGAGAGTATTTCAAGTTCTTGAAGATATGCTCCGATGCTGTGTGCTAGAGTTCAAAAGCAGTTGGGAAAGATACATACCCTTAGTCGAATTCGCTTACAACAATAGTTATCAGTCGAGCATACGGATGGCACCGTATAAAGCCTTATATGGTCATAAGTGTCAGGCTCCTTTATATTGGATCGAGTTGAGTGAGAAGCAAATCCATGGGATTGATTTAGTTAAAGAGACTGAGGAAAGGGTGAAAGTGATCCGGGATAGTCTGGAGGCTGCTTCGGATTAGCAAAAATCATACGTGAATTTGAAAAGAAAAGAAATTGAGTTCCAAGTGGGCGACAAGGTATTTCTGAAAGTGTCGCCATGGAAGAAAATTGTGAGATTTGGTCAAAAGAGTAAATTGAGTCCGAGATTCATAGGGCCGTATGAGATTCTCGAAAGGATTGGGCCAGTGGCATATCGGTTCGCTTAACCAGTAGAGCTAGAGAAAATTCACTGTGTTCCATATATCAATGCTAAGGCGTTATCGTCCCGATCCTTCGCATGTGATTCCTCCGACGAAAATTGAGATACGACTAGATATGACATATAAGGAAAAGCCAATTAAAATCTTGGCTCGAGAAGTGAAATAGTTGAGGAATAAGGACATAGCCTTAGTAAAAGTGTTGTGGCAAAAACATGGTGTAGTGGAGGCTACGTGGGAACCAGAAGAAACCATGAGAGAACAAAATCCAAACCTCTTTACCTGTAAGATTTTCAAGGGCAAAAATCCCTAAAGGGGAGAGAGTTGTAATAGCCCGATTTTGGGGCTAGTCGAAACAGTGGTCTCGGGACCACTAATTCGAGGTTGAGGAAAATTATTTTAGTATTATTTTATGTGTTGTGGTGTTAATATATGGCTATATGGAAATTTTGGTGCTTTAATTTTAACAATAGCATGTTTAATTGAGAAAAAGGACTAAATTGCAAGAGATGCAAAAGTTTTATTTTATAAGGTAGGGGGTACCTAATAGCTATAGATTATAAATTGGAGGATTTTAAAATGCAATTAGGCCACTAGTAGGCTATGGTCGGCCATGTAGACAAAAGAGGGGACAAGAGCATTAAATTTTAGTCAAATTTGATGGAAATTAGGTGATGAAATGAATAAAACAAGAGAAGTAAAAGATGTTATCATCTTTCACTATTCACTCATCTCTTTCCATGAAAAATTGAAGAGGAAATAGAGCTCTTGGATGCTCAAACTTTCAGCCACTCAATTCTCAATCAAGTAAGTGATTTAGGTGGTTTTAATTGATGATTTTTGTGTTTTTGGAGTCCCCAAAGCTTAATCTAGCTAATGAGGGGACTAATTTGTGATATGGTTAAAAGTCTAGGGACTTTCCATTGGAGTTTTTAAGTGGTTAGCTGAGTTTTTATGGAAGAAATTAAATGTTGGGGAGTGGTGAAGCAACTTTTATGAAAGGTGTTTTCAAAACAACACCTAGGTAGGACTTAAATGCAAAGATTTAGTTTGTCATAAATGCATGAAATAGTTGAAATGGTGAGTAGTTGTAAGAGAAATAAATTTTCATCTCTGCTTGTTTATCGAGAAAATGTGATGAAAAATAAATTACGATCCTAGGGGCAAAATCGTTATTTTCCAATGTACAAGGGCAAAATGGTCATTTTTGCCCAAGTGTAGAATTTGATGTATTATAATCATAGAATGATCTAAACAAATGAATTTCATTGTTATAGATCAAGAAGAAAGCGGAATCAACCTTGACCGTGGGAAAGGCAAGGTGATTGAGTAAATCGCTAGCTAACACGTTTACGTCGAGGTAAGTTTATGTGTAAGCAATATATATTTTCGTAAGCATATGTTGCTAATAAGAGTATGGCATGATTGAGAACATATGTGGTTCTAGTGGATTGAATATGATAGTCATTGAATAATTATTGTATGAATGGTAAAATAATTATATTAATGTGTATTGACGATATTTGATGGTTGGCTATGTGCGATACCGGGCTATGTGCGATACCATCATCTATATATCTTTTTGGTGGGCTATGTGCGATACCACCATAACTAATCTTTTGGTGGGCTATGTGCGATACCAGCCTAATAAAGGCTGATGGTGGGCTAAGTGAGAAACCACCGAGTAATTTTAATAGGTATAGAAATGGTGAGGACAACTAAGCCCCCGGTAGACAAAATTCGGAAGTAAGGAGCTGAAGATTTTTGAGCTATTAAAGATGATGGCCCTGAGCGGGCGGAGTTCTGGCTTGAGAACTCAATAAGGGATTTGAGGAGCTCTGCTGTACACCCGATGAGAGCTTGAAATGCGCTGTATTTTTGCTGAGGGACTCGGCATACCATTGGTGGAAAAAGTTGACATTAGTGGTTCCTAAAGAGAGGGTAACGTGGGACTTTTTCTTAGAAGAGTTCGAAAAAAAGTATATAAGTCAACAGTTTGTAGACCAGAAGCGGAAGGAATTCCTTGAGCTAAAGTAAGGAAAAATAAATGTCGCAGAATATGAGCGTGAATTTGTTCGGCTCAGTAAGTACACACAAGAATGTGTATCCATGGAAGCTACCTTATGCAAGAGATTTGAAGACGGGTTGAATGAAGACATCAGACTTCTAGTTGAGAATTTAGAGCTAAAAGAATTTGTGGTATTGGTGGATCGGGCTAATAAGGCTGAAGAATTGAGTAAGGAAAAGAGGAAATCCTTAAGTGAGGCTCGAGGTGTGAAGAAGAGGCCGATGAGTAAATCATACAAAGCTCAATAGAGAGGTCCAAGGAGGTGAACCCTCGAATGACTACATCTGGCAGGCATTCGCAGAGAGAGCGAGGTAACACGTATTCGGGTTCAAGAGTTCAGGCTACCTCAATGGTGAGTGTGGGCAATCCAAAGTCCAAACCGGAGTGCCCAAGTTTTGGTAGACATCACGCTAAGAGTGTTGGGGAAACAATCGAAATTACTATAAGTGTGGATCCTCGACCATTTCATCCAAAACTGTCCTGAAAAGGATGACAAGGAGAAGAAGCAAGAGGTAAGATCAAGCAGTGCATCCTTTAGAGGTAGGCCACAAAAGAACTCGGAAGGTGGGACTAGTGGTAGAGTTGTATCACGAGACACTACTGTGAGGTCAGAAGGTCGAGCGCCAGCAAGAACCTATGCTATTCGTGCTCGAGAAGAGGCCTCATTGCTCGGATGTAATAACGGGTACATTTTCTCTCTATGACACCTCTATTATTACTTTGATTGACCCGGGGTCGACCCATTCTTAAATTTGTATGACATTGGCATTTAGTTTGAATATGACTATTGAGTTTACTGAATTTGTGATAAAAGTTTCAAACACACCAAGTAAACAGGTGTTAGTTGACAAGGAGTGTAGGAACTGCCCCTTGATAATTAGTGGTCATTATTTTTCGGCAAACCTTATGTTGTTATAGTTTGATGAGTTTAATTTGATTCCTGGTATGGATTTCTTGACTGCCCATAGCATTTTAGTGAATTGTGGTAGTAAATTTATTGAATTGAAGTGTAAAAATGGAGATGTTATTCGGGTTAAATCAGATAAGTCAGATAGTCTACCGGTGATGATTTCGTCTATGGTAGCTGAAAGATATTTGAGAAAAGGATGTGAGTCGTATCTTGCCTTATTACTGAACACTCAAGAGTCTGAAGCAAAGATTGAAACCATACCGGTTGTATGTGAGTATCCGGATGTATTCCTAGAAGAGTTACCTGGACTACCTCCAATCAGAGAGGTTGAGTTTGGAATTGAGTTAGTTCCAGGAATGGCACCTATTTCCATCGCTCCATATAGGATGGCGCCGTTCGAGTTGAAAGAATTGAAGGTCCAATTGGAAGAGTTGACAGATAAGGGTTTTGCAAGACTAAGCTATTCATCGCGGGTGCTCGGTATTATTTGTGAAAAAGAAAGATGGATCAATGAGATTGTGTATAGACAGCAGACAGCTCAACAAGGTGACGGTGAAAAATAAGTATCCTTTATCGAGGATAGATGATCTATTTGATCAACTGAAGGGAGCTATGGTGTTCTCTAAGATTGATTTTAGATCCGGTTATTACCAGCTGAGGGTTAAGAAACAAGACGTGTCGAAAACAACATTGAGGACAAGGTATGGCCATTATGAGTTTCTAGTCATGCCGTTCAGTTTAACGAATCCTCCTACGATTTTTATGGACTTAATGAATCGTGTCTTCCGACTGTATTTGGATAAGTTCGTGGTTTTTTTAAAGATGACATATTGGTTTACTCCTGAGATGAGAGTGACCATGCAAAGCATTTGAGAATTATCTTGCCGACTTTGAGAGGCAAGCAATTATATGTCAAATTTAGCACGAGCGAGTTTTGGCTCCTAGAGGTCAGATTTTTAGGACACATTGTGTCGAGTGAGGGTATTAGAGTTGATTCGAGAAAGATCTCGGCTATTGTGGAGTGAAAACTGTCGAGGAATGTGTCATAAGTTAGAAGATTTTTGTGTTCGGTGGGGGTACTATAAGCGGTTCGTGAAGGATTTTCTATGATTGCTACTCCGATGAAGAAATTATTGCGCAAGGATGTTAAGTTTGAATGGACTAAAAAATTCCAACAGAGTTTCGAGAGATTGAAAATGTTGTTGACAAAAGCACCGGTTTTTGTACAGCCTGAGTCAGGAAAGGAGTTTATGGTCTACAGTGACGCATTGTTAAATGGTCTCGATTGTGTGTTGATGTAAGAGGGTAAGGTAGTCGCTTACTCCTCGAGATAGCTAAAACCACATGATAAGAATTATTCGACTCATGACCTAGATTTGGCCACAATTATTTTCACGTTAAACATTTGGCGACATTACTTGTATGGTGAGAAGTGCAGAATTTTTACGGATCATAAGAGTTTGAGGTACTTGATAAATCAAAATGAGTTAAATTTACGGCAATGACACTGGCTTGAATTATTGAAGAACTACGAGCTAGTGATCGATTACCACCTGGGGATAAAGACCCGACATTTACTTCGAGGTTTTAGAAGAAGTTACAAGAGGCCTTAGGTACAAGGTTAAATTTTAGTACTGCCTTTTATCCTCAAACTGATGGTCAGTCTGAGAGAGTAATTCAAATTCTTGAAGATATGCTCCGATGCTGTGTGCTAGTGTTCGAAAGTAGTTGGGAAAGATACCAACCCTTAGTCGAATTCGCTTACAACAATAGTTATCAGTCGAGCATACGGATGGCACCGTATGAAGCCTTATATGGTCGTAAGTGTCAGACTCCTATGTATTGGACCGAGTTGAGTGAGAAGCAAATCCATGGGATTGATTTAGTTAAAGAGAATGAGGAAAATATGAAAGTGATCCGGGATATTCTGAAGTCTACTTCGAACCAGCAAAAATCATTCACAGATTTGAAAAGAAAATAAATTGAGTTCCAAGTGGGCGACAAGGTATTTCTGAAAGTGTCGCCGTGGAAGAAAATTTAAGATTTGGTCGAAAGGGTAAATTGAGTCCGAGATTCATAGGGTCGTATGAGATTATCAAAAGGATTGGGCCAGTGGCATATCGGTTTGCTTTACCAGTAGAGTTAGAGAAAATTCACAATTGTTCCATGTATTAATGCTAAAGCGTTATCATTCCAATCCTTCGCATGTGCTTCCTCCGACGGAAATTAAGATACAACCGGATATGACATATGAGGAAAAGCGGATTAAAATCTTGGCTCGAGAAGTGAAACAGTTGAGGAACAAGGACATAGCCTTAGTAAAAGTGTTGTGGCAAAAACATGGTGTAGAGGAGGCTACGTGGGAACCAGAAGAAACCATGAGAGAACAATATCCAAACCTCTTTACCGGTAAGATTTTCGAAGGCAAAAATCCCTAAAGGGGGGAGAGTTGTACAGCTCGATTTTAGGGCTAGTCAGAATAGTGGTCTCGAGACCACTAATCCGAGGTTGAGGAAAATTATTTTAGTATTATTTTATGTGTTGTGGTATTAATATATGGCTATATAGAAATTTTGGTGCTTTAATTTTAAAAATAGCATGTTTAATTGAGAAAACAGACTAAATCGTAGGAGATGCAAAAGTTTTATTTTATAAGGTATGGGGTACCTATAGCTATAGATTATAAATTGGAGGATTTTAAAATACAATTAGGCCATTAGCAGGGTATGGTCGGCCATATAGACAAAGGGGAGACAAGAGCATTAAATTTTAGTCAAATTTGGTGGAAATTAGGTTATGAAATGAATAAAATAAGAGAAGTAAAAGATGTCATCATCATTCACTATTCACTCATCTGTTTCCACTGAAAATTGAAGAGGAAATAGAGCTCTTGGAGGCTCAAACTTTTAGCCACCCAATTCTCATTCAAGTAAGTGATTTAGATGGTTTTAATTGATGATTTTTGTGTTTTTGGAGTCCCCAAAGCTTAAGCTAGCTAATGAGGGGAATAATTTGTGATATGGTTGAAACTCTAAGGACTTGCCATGGGAGTGTTTAAGTGGTTAGCTGAGTTTTTATGGAAGAAATTGAATGTTGGGGAGTGGTGAAGCAACTTTTATGAAAGGTGTTTTCAAGACAACACCTAGGTAGGATTTAAATGCAAAGATTTAGTTTGTGTCATAAATGCATGAAATAGTTGAAATGGTGAGTAGTTGTAAGAGAAATAAATGTTCATCTATGCTTTTTTATCGAAAAAATGTGATGAAAAATAAATTACGAGCCTAGGGGTAAAATCATAATTTTTCCAATGTACAAGGACAAAATGGTCTTTTTTGCCCAAGTGTAGAATTTGATGTATTATAATCATAGAATGATCGAAACAAATGAATTTCATCGTTATAGATCAAGAAGAATGCGGAATCAACCTTGACCGTGGGAAAGGCAATGTGATTGAGTAAATCGCTAGCTAACACGTTTGCATCGAGGTAAGTTTATGCGTAAGCAATATATATTTTCGTAAGCATTATGTTGCTAATTAGAGAATGGCATGATTGAGAACATATGTGGTTCTAGTGGATTGAATATGATAGTCATTGAATAATTATTGTATGAAGGGCGAAATAATTATATGAATGGGTATTGACGATATTTGATGGTGGGCTAGGTGCGACACCGCCTTGTTGCTTAATTACGATGGGCTATGTGCGATACCATCATCTATATATCTTTTTGGTGGGTTATGTACGATACCACCGTAACTAATCTTTTAGTGGGCTATGGGCGATACCACCCTAATAAAGGCTGATGGTGGGCTAAGTGCAAAACCACCGAGTAATTTGACTAGGAGTAATGAAATTAGAGATTGTGATGTATTGTACTATGTGACTTTGTGATGCTAAGTGCAGGGGAACTTGTTAATTAATGCATGCATTAAACTTGTGATATGATTGCAATGTGGGAATGGAGCAAATGAGTAAGCATGATCATGAATGTAGATTTTTTCTCGCTTAGTATGTAATGCAATGTAATTGTTTAATTCATGTTATAATGTTATATTGTTTACATGTAAACTTACTAAGCTTAAAGCTTACTCCCCCTTCGCTTTTTCCCTTGTTTTATAGAGTTTAAGAGCGAGCCGAGATACGTCGATAAAAGGAGGCCGCCCACACTATCTACTTACCTTGGTATATTCAAACTTAGTGATTTTGTTATGGCATGTATAGGGGCTAGACTAAACAGATTATTTTGTTATTTTGGCCAAAGGTGTATTGGCTCTTGCTAAGACATTTATTTTTTAAATTTCCAAGAATGATGGCACATTTTATCATTTATGAAATTTCAAAGTTATCAATGTAGGTGCATGTTGAATTATGAGATGTTTATTAGTTTGTTGAATGAACTCATATAGTGTAAGATATAGGGGTGCTGGAAGCTTGGCAAACAGCCTTGTTTTGTCCACATAGGTAGGCACACAAGCGTGTGTCTAGACCATGTGTAACACACGGTCAGCCCACGGGCGCGTGACTTGGCCGTGTGTCCCCTGCATGTTAACATTTTCAGTTAGAATAGACCACGGACTGCCCACACGGGCGTGTCCAGGCCGTGTAAAATTAGTCAGTAACTCCCCACGATTTAAAGCCATGGGCATGTTATGAGGGTACGAGCGTGTTCCATTTCACATGGGCGTGTGCCCTAGCCGTGGGAGTTTTGGCAAAATGTTGGGGTTTTGGGGCATGATATGAGCACATGGGCATGTGTGACTACACACGAGCGTGTGTGTCATATAGCACGGGCGTGTGTGTCGAGAGCCCTCGTATGTACGAGTGAGGTCTCGTAAGTCAAAAAAAAAGTTGTTGTAGTGACTCGAGTAAAGTAGTCACGTGAGACTAAGTGGCGATCAAGTAGTTTTGTACAGTAACACTTCGTGCCCGATTCTAGTGGAGATTGTGGGTAAGGGGTGTTACATTTAGTGTTATCAAAGCTATGGTTTAGTCAGTTCTAAAACTACCGTAGCATGTGTAGGATTCCAGCTATACATGCCATAAGTTATAATGATAGTGTATTGGCTTCTTACAATTTTAAATTTGTTTTATGTAGTACATGGATCCCGATCAATCGGCTACCGATGATGCAACTAGTGTCTGCCGTCTCTCTGCATGAGGACCACGCTTTGTCTGAGTGAACCCGAGACTAGGGGTCAAGGAGAAGAGGCTCGAGAAGCCTTTCTCCAAATGATGAGCAATTGGTACACTATGTACGAGCTAACCCCAATGTTAAACCTCCTCCACCTCCTCCTATACCTCAACCAGTTCCTGTGGCACCCCAAGGTATAGAAATGGTAAGGACAACTAAGCCCTCGGTAGATAAAATTCGGAAGCAAGAGGCTGAAGATTTTCGAGCTAATAAAGATGATGGCCCTAAGCGAGCGGAGTTTTGGTTTGAGAACTCAATGAGGGTATTTGAGGAACTCTCCTGTACACCAGAGGAGAGCTTGAAATGTGATGTATCTTTGCTGAAGGACTCGGCATACCATTGGTGGAAAACGTTGAAATCAGTGGTTCCTAAAGAGAGGGTAACGTGGGACTTTTTCTTAGAAAAGTTCTGAAAGAAGTATATAAGTCAACGGTTTGTAGACCAGAAGCGGAAGGAATTCCTTGTCTGAAGCAAGGAAAAATGACTGTAGTGGAATATGAGCGTGAATTTGTTCGGCTCAGTAAGTACTCACAAGAATGTGTATCCACGGAAGCTACCTTATGCAAGAAATTTGAAGACGGGTTGAATGAAGACATTAGACTTCTAGTTTGGATTTTAGAGC
The DNA here is from genome assembly GCA_025506655.1 of Gossypium rotundifolium. Lineage (NCBI taxonomy): Eukaryota > Viridiplantae > Streptophyta > Magnoliopsida > Malvales > Malvaceae > Gossypium > Gossypium rotundifolium. The sequence continues at coordinate 107,666,333 of CP106727.1, read as the reverse complement.
TAAAAGAATTTGTGGTATTGGTGGATTAGGCTAGTAAGGCCGAAGAATTGAGTAAAGAAAAGAGGAAATCCATGAGTGAGGCTCAGGATGCGAAGAAGAGGCCGATGAGCAAATCATACCAAGCTCAATCGAAGAGGTCCAAGGAAGTGAACCCTCGAATGACTACGTCAGACAGGCATTCGTAGAGAGAGCAAGGTAACACGTATTCGAGTTCAAGAGTTTAGGCCACCTCAATGGTGAGTGTGGGCAATCCAAAGTCCAAACCGGAGTACCTAAGTTGTGGCAGACATCACACTATGGAGTGTTAGGGAAACAATCGAAATTGCTATAAGTATGGATCCCCCGACCATTTCATCTGCACTGTCCTGAAAGGGATGACAAGGAGAAGAAGCAAGAGGTAAGATCAAGCAGTACATCCTTTAGAGGTAGGCCACAAAAGAACTCGGGAGGTGGGACTAGTGTTAGAGGTGTATCACGAGACACTATTGTGAGGTCAGAGGGTTGGGCGCCAGCAGGAACCTATGCTATTCACGCTCGAGAAGAGGCCTCATTGCCGGACCTAATAACGGGTACATTTTCTCTCTATGACACCTCTGTTATTGCTTTGATTGACCCAGGGTCGACCCATTCTTATATTTTTATGAGATTGGCATTTAGTTTGAATATGACTATTGAGTCTACTGAATTTGTGATAAAAGTATCAAACCTACTAGGTAAACAGGTGTTAGTTGACAAAGAGTGTAGGAACTGTCCCTTGACAATTAGTGGTCATTATTTTCCGGCAAACCTTATGTTGCTGTAGTTTGATGAGTTTGATTTGATTCTTGGTATGGATTGGTTGACTGCCCATAGCGTTTTAGTGAATTTTGGTAGTAAATTTATTAAATTGAAGTGTGAAAATGGAGATGTTATTCGGATTGAATCAGGTGAGTCAGATAGTCTACCGGTGATGATTTCGTCCATGGTAGCTGAGAAATATTTGAGAAAAGGATGTGAGTCGTATCTTGCCTTTGTACTGAACACTCAAGAGTCTGAAGCAAATATTGAAACCGTGTCAGTTGTATATGAGTATCCGGATGTATTCCCAGAAGAGTTACCTGGACTACCTCCAATCAGAGAGGTTGAGTTTGGAATTGAGTTAGTTCCAGGAACGGCACCTATTTCCATCGCTCCAAATAGGATGGCACCGTTGGATTTGAAAGAATTGAAAGTCCAATTGCAAGAGTTGACCGATAAGGGTTTTGCAAGACCAAGCTATTCACCATGGGGTGCTCTGGTATTATTTATGAAAAATAAAGATGGATCAATGAGATTGTGTATAGACTACAGACAGCTCAACAAGGTGACTGTGAAAAATAAGTATCCTTTACTAAGGATAGATAATCTATTTGATCAACTGAAGAGAGCTGTGGTGTTCTCCAAGATTGATCTGAGATTCAGTTATTACCAGTTGAGGTTTAAGGAACAAGACGTGCCGAAAACAGCATTTAGTACGAGGTATGGCCATTATGAGTTTTTGGTCATGCCGTTCGGTTTAACGAATGCTCCTGCGATTTTTATGGACTTAATGAACCGTGTCTTTTGACCGTATTTGGATAAGTTCGTGGTTGTTTTTATTGATGACAGATTGATTTACTCCCGAGATGAGAGTGACCATGGAAAGCATTTGAGAATTGTCTTGCAGACTTTGAGAGACAAGCAATTATATGCCAAATTTAGCAAGAGCGAGTTTTGTCTCCGAGAGGTCGAATTTTTAGGACACATTGTGTCAGGTGAGGGTATTAGAGTTGATTCGGGAAAGATCTCGACTATTGTGGAGTTAAAACCGCCGAGGAACATGTCGGATGTTAGAAGCTTTTTGGGTTTGGCAGGATACTATAGGCGGTTACTGAAGGGATTTTCTATGATTGCTACTCCGATAACGAAATTATTGCACAAGGGTGTTAAGTTTGAATGGACTGAAAAATGCCAACAGAGTTTCGAGAGATTGAAAATGTTATTGATAGAGGCATCGATTTTGGTACAGCCTGAGTCAGGAAAGGAGTTTGTAGTCTACAGTGACGCGTCGTTAAATGGTCTCGGTTGTGTGTTGATGCAAGAGGGTAAGGTAGTCGCTTACGCATCAAAACAGCTAAAAACACATGAGAAGAATTATCCGACTCATGACCTAGAGTTGGCCGCAATTGTTTTCGCGTTAAAGATTTGGCGACATTATTTGTATGGTAAGAAGTGCCAAATTTTTACGGATCATAAGAGTTTGATGTACTTGATGAATCAAAAGGAGTTAAATTTACGGCAACGACGATGGCTCCAATTATTGAAGGACTACGAGCTAGTGATCGATTACCACCCGGGGAAAGCAAATGTTGTTGCAGATGCTTTAAGCAGAAAATCCTTGTATGCTTTGAGAGCTATGAGCATGAGTTTGTCATTGTCTGATGATGGTGCTATATTGGCTGAGTTGAGAGCTAGGCCACTATTTGTTCAACAAATATGTGAAGCTTAAAGGAATGATAATGAGATACTAGCTAAAAGAGCTAAGTGTGAATCAGGAGCTGATTCTGAATTTTGGGTAAGTTCGAATGGTTGCTTAATATTCCATGATAGAATTTGTGTACCTAAAGATGACGAGTTGATCCGAGAAATTTTACAAGAAGCACATAGTAGTTATTTGTCAGTACACCCGGGCAGTACGAAAATGTACAATGATCTGAAGAAATTTTATTGGTGGTCAGGAATGAAAAGAGACATCTCGGAGTATGTAACAAAATGCCTGATCTGTCAACAAGTGAAAGCTAAGCATCAAGTACCTTCGGGATTACTTCAACCAGTGATGGTTCCCAAGTGGAAGTGGGATCGGATTACCATGGACTTTTTGACGGGGTTGCCTTTGACTCCTAAAAAGAAAAATGTTGTGTGGGTTTTTGTTGATAGATTAACAAAGTCGGCTCACTTTATACCTGTGCATATTGATTATTCACTAGAGAAGTTAGCCGAGTTGTATATTGCAGAGGTAATAAGGTTACATGGAGCGCCTATATCCATTATCTCAGATAGAGACCCGAGATTTACTTCAAGGTTTTGGAAGAAGTTACAAGAGGCCTTAGGTACAAGGTTGAATTTTAGTATTGTTTTTCATCCTCAAACTGATGGTCAGTCTGAGAGAGTAATTCAAGTTCTTGAAGATATGCTCCGATACTGTGTGCTAGAGTTCAAAAGTAGTTGGGAAAGATACCTACCCTTGGTCGAATTCGCTTACAACAATAGTTATCAGTCGAGCATATGGATGGCACCGTATGAAGCCTTATATGGTCGTAAGTGTCGGACTCCTTTGTCCATAGGATTGATTTAGTTAAAGAGACTGACGAAAAGGTTAAAGTGATTCGGGATAGTCTGAAGGCTGCTTTGGACCGGCAAAAATCGTACGTGGATTTGAAAAGAAAAGAAATTGATTTCCAGGTGGGCGACAAGGTATTTCTGAAAGTGTCACCGTGGAAGAAAATCGTGAGATTTAGTCGAAAGGGCAAATTGAGTCCGAGATTCATATGGCCATATGAGATTATCGAAAGGATTGGGCCAGTGGCTTATCGGTTGGCTTTACTAGTAGAGTTAGAGAAAATTCACAATGTGTTCCATGTATCAATGCTAAGGCGTTATCGTTCCGATCCTTCACATGTGATTCCTCCGACAGAAATTGAGATACGATTGGATATGACATATGAGGAAAAATCGATTAAAATTTTGGCTCGAGAAGTGAAACAGTTGAGGAATAAATACATGGCCTTAGTAAAAGTGTTGTGGCAAAAACATGGTGTAGAGGAGGCTACGTGGGAACCAGAAGAAACCATGAGAGAACAATATTCAAACCTCTTTACGGGTAAGATTTTGAGGGCAAAAATCCCTAAAGGGGGAGAGTTGTAACAGCCCAATTTTGGGGCTAGTCGAAATAGTGGTCTCGGGACCACTAATCCGAGGTTGAGGAAAATTATTTTAGTATTATTTTATGTGTTGTGGTATTAATATATGGCTATATGGAAATTTTGGTGCTATAATTTTAACAACAGCATGTTTAATTGAGATAAAAGGACTAAATCGTAGGAGATGCAAAAGTTTTATTTTATAAGGTAGGGGTACCTAATAGCTATAGATTATAAATTGTAGGATTTTAAATTGCAATTAGGCCATTAGTAAGGTATGGTTGGCCATGTAGACAAAGGGGGGACAAGAGCATTAAATTTTAGTCAAATTTGGTGGAAATTAGGTGATGAAATGAATAAAATAAGAGAAGTAAAAGATGTTATCATCTTTCACTATTCACTCATCTCTTTCCACCGAAAATTGAAGAGGAAATAGAGCTCTTGGAGGCTCAAACTTTCAACCACTCAATTCTCATTCAAGTAAGTGATTTAGGTGGTTTTAATTGATGATTTTTGTGTTTTTGGAGTCCCCAAAGCTTAAGCTAGCTAATGAGGGGACTAATTTATGATATGGTTGAAAGTCTAAGGACTTGCCATGGGAGTGTTTAAGTGGTTAGCTGAGTTTTTATGGAAGAAATTGAATGTTGGGGAGTGGTGAAGCAACTTTTATGAAAGGTGTTTTCAAAACAACACCTAGGTAGGACTTAAATGCAAATATTTAGTTTGTGTCATAAATGCATGAAATAGTTGAAATGGTGAGTAGTTGTAAGAGAAATAAATGTTCATCTATGCTTGTTTATCGAGAAAATGTGATGAAAAAATAAATTACGAGCCTAGGGGCAAAATCATAATTTTTCCAATATACAAGGACAAAATGGTCTTTTTTCCCAAGTGTAGAATTTGATGTATTATAATCATAGAATGATCTAAACAAATGAATTTCATTGTTATAGATCAAGAAGAATGCGGAATCAACCTTGACCGTGGGAAAGGCAAGGTGATTGAGTAAATCGCTAGCTAACACGTTTGCATCGATGTAAGTTTATGCGTAAGCAATATATATTTTCGTAAGCATTATGTTGCTAATTAGAGTATGGCATGATTGAGAACATATGTAGTTCTAGTAGATTGAATGTGATAGTCATTGAATAATTATTGTATGAAGGGCAAAATAATTATATGAATGGGTATTGACGATATTTGATGGTGGGCTAGGTGCGACACCGCCTTGTTGCTTAATTACGATGGGCTATGTGCGATACCATCGTCTATATATCTTTTTGGTGGGTTATGTACGATACCACCGTAACTAATCTTTTAGTGGGCTATGTGCGATACCACCCTAATAAAGGCTGATGGTAGGCTAAGTGCAAAACCATCGAGTAATTTGACTAGGACTAATGAAATTAGAGATTGTGATATGTTGTACTATGTGACTTTGTGATGCTAAGTGCAGGGGAACTTGTTAATGAATGCATGCATTAAGCTTGTGATATGATTGCAATGTGGGAATGGAGAAAATGAGTAAGCATGATCATGAATGTAGATTGTTTCTCGCTTAGTATGTAATGCTATGTAATTGTTTAATACATGTTATAATGTTATATTATTTACATGTAAACTACTAAGCTTAAAGCTTACTCCCCCTTCTCTTTTTCCCTTGTTTTATAGAGTTTAAGAGCCGAGCCAAGATATGTCGATAACAAGGAGGCCGCCCACACTATCTGCTTATCTCGGTATATTCAAACTTAGTGATTTTGTGTGTGGCATGTATAGGGGCTAGACTAAACAGATTATTTTGTTATTTTGGCCAAATGTGTATTGGCTCTTGCTAAGACATTTATTTTGTAAATTGCCAAGAATGATGGCACATTTTATCATTTATGAAATTTCAAAGTTATCAATATAGGTGCATGTTCAATTATGAGATGTTTATTAGTTTGTTGAATGAACTCCTGTATTGTAAGATTTAGGGGTGCTAGAAGCTTGGCAAACAGCCTTGTTCTGTCCACATGGGTAGGCACACGGGCATGTGTCTAGACCATGTGTGGCACACGATCAGCCCACAAGCGTGTGACTTGGTCATGTGTCCCCTGCATGTTAACATTTTAAGTTAGAATAGACCACAGACTGCCCACACGGGCGTGTTCAGGCCGTTTTAAATTAGTCAGTAACTCCCCACGGTTTAAAGCCACGGGCATGTTATGAAGGTACACGGGCATGTTCCATTTCACATGGGCGTGTGCCATAGCCGTGGGATTTTTTAGAATGCTAGGGTTTTGGGGCACGGTATGAGCACATGGGTGTGTGTGACTACACACTGGCATATGTGCCATCTAGCACGGGCGTGTACTCCCTGTTTAGATGGAACAAAATTTTATGGACCGTAAGGTTTCTGATATAGTCTCGAGAGCCCTCGTTTGTATGAGTGAGGACTTGTAAGTCGAAAATAAAGTTGTTGTAGTGACTCAAGTAGAGCAGTCACGTGAGCCCAAGTGGCGATCAAGTAGTTTTGTACAGTAACGCTTCGTGCCCGATTCCGGTGGGGATTGTGGGTAAGGGGTGTTACACATCATTACATGCATTCATGTTTATAATCTTACCCTTTTGTGAACATACATGTTAATATAATTTAATCAACTACACTAAACACATGGATATTCATCATGGTATAACCTTATAATTTTACCAAAACAAATCTTTACTAGCCATTCCAAATGGCTAGATTACAATCAACCCTTTTACATGCCAATATGGCCAATTAACCTATACATTCCATTATAACCATAACTAATTTACCATATGTACCAAAATGAGCTGATGGATAGTGTGAGTGATCTTCGCCAAGCTTCCAATCCGATGAGCTTCCGATTTACTATAAAACAGGGAAATAACACTAAGTAAGCATATAATGCTTAGAAGTTCGTATAACATGGTACTTAACTTACCATTTATTCTATTTCAAGATAAACATGTAAGGCATATTCAATCAATTTGATCTCAAGCCCTACACTTATCCTCATTGCCCTTGTTAGTAATATATTCCATAATAAAACCAAGAAACATATATGGGCTCAATAATAATCAGGTTTCCAGGCACATATGCTTTCCACATCACGTATTCATTTAACATGTATAAATCATATCTTTATATTACAAGTATATTTTCATAATAATTCATCTCAAGTTCGGATTATTTCATGTTAGAACTTTACTCATATAATTTGAATTATCGATGCCACATGAGTAGTACACTCAAGGTGTACAAATCTATAATCAAGGATGAACATATTTATCAAATAAATTCCATGTACAAATATCATCATCTCATATTTCCATGTATCAATTATCATATATCATCATTTTCATGTATTTTAAGCAGATACGTGTAATGACTCATTTCTTATTCATATATTCTCATATCAAGATTTTTACTCATTGAAATTATTCAAAATATCGAAGGATACACAGGTAGTACACTCGAGGTGTACAAATCAGGATCTGTCAATTCATATTCAGGGGTACCCGTTAGGGCATTTAATCAGACTAAATCCTAATTGTAACATATGCTCAAGAGGGATTTTATCAGGATTACCCGTCCAGGCTAAATCCTATATGTAATGAGATCAATAGGATTACTCGTCCGAGCTAAATCCCATCAGCAACAAATGCAGGACCTCATTCAATAAGGGAAATCACCTTTATCCATCGATTTTCATTTATTCAAACAGGATTTAACATTTTTCAAGCATTATCAGGCATGTGATTATTTCATACATCTATAACATTCATATAATTTAAATAAACACATTCCACATTCATTTCAAGCATAAAAGTAACATTTTTATCATTTATCATTTATCAGACATTATCATTGATCAGGCTTTGTCAGATATGTTTTCAATGTCATATATATATATGATATTTATATAATTCACATACAAAAAAGCTAATTCAAGCATTTAAATATACAATTTAATTACACGAACTTACCTCGACAAATGTTTGTGTACGTAAAATCTACTAATCCAACATTTTTCTCTTTTCCTCGTTCTAGCTCTGAATTTGGTCTATCTGGATCTATACGAGTAAATTTAACATCAATTTAATACAATTTAAACTCAATTCAGTCCAATTTACATCTTAGGAAAAATTACCATTTTGCCCCTAAACTTTTAATTAATGACGATTTCATCCCTATGCTCGGAAAATAAAATTCATGCAATTTAGTTTTTATTCCAAGCCTAACCAAAATTTCAATATAAAACTTACAGCACATGTATTCTATAAAATTTAGAATTTTTCTTCAATTTACACAACTTTATAATTTAGTCATTAAATCATGTTTTCATCAAAAATCACTTTGTAAAAGTTGTTTATCTATCATCAACATTTCATATTCTACAATAAATTTCAAATTTTTAGCATATTCATCCATGACATAATTTTTCAAATTAATCCCCCAAATAGATAGATTAGACTATCCCGGTTTCAAAAATATAAAAATGACTAAAAACGGGGCTTGAATACTTACCTAATTTGGACAAGAAAGCTTGCTTTCTCTTTCCTAGGGTTTCCATGGAATATTTGGGGAAGAAGATGATATAAATTATTTTAATTTCTATTCAATTATTTATCATCTTTTAATTTTTATTATTTTCCAATTTAGTCCTTAGCATTTTTCTAATTTTCCATGGATGAATCATCCAAAAATATCTACTAACTTTTCATTAATGGTCTAATTACCATATAAGGACCTCAATTTTTTAATTCCATGGCTATTTGATCCTTCTAGCTACTAGAATCCAACTTTTACATTTTACACTATTTAGTCCTTTATCAAATTAAACATGTAATTGATAAAATTTCTTTACGAAATTTTCACATAATATTGTTATCATACTTTATATCATAAAATAGTGTTAAAATAATTTTTTTTTCTGGGCTCGAATCTGTGGTCCCGAAACCACTGTTCCGATTTTATAAAAAATTGAGCTGTTACAGAAATCGTCATTGATTTCACAAACCTTTTCCATCTTCTTTAACAAAAGTAAATATGCATTTTTAATTAAATCTTCACCACTTTCAACCTTATTTTCAGCTTCTATCTTAATATTGAATGCCACAAAGTTGCTTAGTTCATCATCAGACTTATATACATCATCCTTTATTTCTTCATCACTCCATGTAGTAAGTAGTGACTTTTGTTTCTTCTTAGTATTTGCACATTCAAATTCAATGTGCCCATACCCTTTGCACTCATAACATGGATAATTTTCTTCCTCATGAACTCTCCTCTAGTCTGATTCTTCTTCAACATTTCTTCCTCATGTTCATTAGCTACCATCTTTTTCTTCGCAGACCTCTTCAAAGTCTTGTTAAAGTTTCTTGAAAGTAAATCAATATGCTCCTTAATTTCTTCCCTAGTCTCTATGGGTTTCTTGTTTGTTGCAGCTGAGTTTCAAACATTGAAAGCTGAATTTGGATTTACTTTGTCCTTCAAGATTCCAACAGATTCATCTCAAATGTCTTAAAAGATCCAATCAGCTCATCTAACCTGAGAGAAGTGATGTATTTTGGTTCTTTTATTTCTTTCACCATAATGGCAAATCGTTCTAGCAAATGAACGTAGAACCTTTCGCACCAGCTTGGTTTTGAAAAATGTTCTTTGAGGCAGAAATCCTTTTTAGAGATGTCACACAACTGAGCATAAAATTCAAAGATTGTCTCCTCTTCATCCATCTTCAAGTTCTCAAACCTTGTAGTTAGCTTTTATAATTTTTACATCTTAATGATTGTGTTTCCTTCTTGCTAATTTTGAAGTATTGTCTAGGCTTCCTTGGTCATTTCACATATGGATATTACTTTGAACTACTCCATATCCATACCATTGAAAATGGCATTGAGTGCCTCCTAAAGTCATCATTTTTTCTTCAGTAGTGTACCATGCTTTCCCTTTTGGTTGAGAAGTGTCATCTACTCCAGTCACAGTAGGCCGAGTCCAACCTTCTTCAATGGCTTCCCAAATAGCATCATTTATGGAAAATATAAATGCCTTTATACGAGCTTTCTAGTAGGTGTAATTTGAGGATCCTACAAGTAGTGGAGCTCCTAATACTGAGCTTCCTTCTCTCATTGGTTCCATAATTGCATATATGTCCCTGAATCATCTTCAAATAGCTTTTGAATCCTACTCTTATACCAATTAAAAAATAATTAGTCTACAGATATGAAGTTTATAACTTTGTTTAATGTTTGTTGTATTGTAAAATAGAACGAAAAAAGAAAACATACAAAAATTAGCAAAAGAAATGAGACGATACAACTGATCTTTGTTTACATAGTTTAGACACAATGGTCCTACATCTGTAGAGCCTCACTCAAGATATATCTTATTCAATCACCAAATTAAATCAATTGTAGACTTTCATCTTCATTGGCTAAATCTCATAGCTCCTTTATAAGGCAAGTTTATATAGCCCCAAATAGATCACTTGGTTTCTCAACATACGCTAGAATCAAATCTAGACTTCACCCGGGTGTTATCATTAATACTGTAATAAGACAAACTAATACTTAACTCAAGAAAAAAAAATAAAAGTTGGTGCAAGATACTCATGCTTTAGTATGCACTTCAGCTCTCCAAGTTATGTCACCCAAGGGAGAATGGTGCCTATTTATTGGTTGAAATAATAGCAAGATAAACTCCTTAAATCAGAAGATAAACCCTTAAAAAATCCATTGTGGAAATATGATAATTATATCTAAATTAATTCTTTAATCACCAAAGAGATAATGATAGGAATTCAATACTTATCCAGTAACCTCAAGCACATCAAAGTATTGGTTGAAGGTCTTGACACCCTACCCAAGCCATAGTAATTGTTTTGTCAAATATGACACACTCTTGTAGACTAGACTCAGCTGATCAAAACCTTTCCAAGGCCCATTTTAATGGCCCATGCAGAATATTAATCTCGTTCTAAAAGTACATGGAACAAGCAGTAGCAAACACCCCAACATCTTTCATATTTGAATAATTAACATCTACCATATAATATTTGGATTCACAGTGCAAATAGTTTATAGCTTTAATTATATAAACTTAATTTGGAGAAAGACTTATGTTACGTTAAAACCCCTTTTATAATATGAAAATTAAGTAAAAATAATATATTAAAATATATATAACCTTTATAAAAAAGTTTTTATGTAGTGTCCAACAACATGCATAACTATAACATCCTGAAATTGGGCCTAGGAGAATTGAGCCCAATGGGCCTTGAGCATAGTAGCATTTAAATTTTTTTGGAGAACAAGAGATCAGCTTAAATGCAAGTTGGACCAATTAGATAAGTGAGTTTGGAAGGTTAGGGGGCTTCTATGAAGTCCCGGGTTCAAGTTAGGCCTTAGGAAAAATTTTGGTTTTAGGTGAAAAAAACCTTGGAGGTTGGCGGGTAGGCCTTAAGAATAAAATATGGAGGAAAATGACACAAGTGGAGTGTGTGGTGTAGTGGCAAAGTGACGCCACTTAAGGACAAGGGAATGATGCCACAAGGAAGGAAGGAGGTCCAAGGTTCTAGTTGTAGCGTTTGCATTCCTTTTAGATTATTTTTATTAAATGAATTTAGACCTTGGCCATAGGGTTATATTTAGTTGCGCATGGTTTAAGACACAATGAGCTAGTTGGTAAAGTGGCTAGCAGCGTGGATTATGTTACAAGGGAGCCTGGGTTCAAATCTCATGAGAAGCAATGGAGTATTTATTTTGCGGATTGGACGGTAAGAGTTTCAGTTGAATTTAAACTCTACTGACGGAGAGATCCCACATCGAAAAGATACAAAGAAGGAAGGTGAAGAGCTAGCTATATAAAGAGCAATCCAGGAGGAGAGTTAAGATACCTTGGTGGGCATTTGGGCACAGGAGTGGTCGCAGCGCAGTTTAACACCAGACTCCTATCAGGTGTGTAACTCTCTACTCTAGGCGTAGAGCGGCAAATGTTGAATCTGCGGATCACGGCAGAATAGTAGCCACACGAGCATGCGGCGACGTGTGGGGCTTGACGCGATAGTTGAGGCCATCAAGAGTATTCTTGTGGGTTGGGGCTACTTGCAAGCAATGGGCCAAAGTGGGCCCAATGGGCCGTGGGCCCAATTGGAATAAATTGTATGATGATATAGTATATAGTGAACTAGACTAGGTGGAACCTATATACGTGGCTAGATTTGTGTTAGGTGGGCCACACGAGCGTGTGGGCCTGAATGGGCCAAAATCGGGTTTTAGGCCCAATAGTCTAGTGACAACCGGAAATGGTAGTCGAGTCGCTCAGGGTAACATTAGACCTTCGGGAGGGCCATTGCAGGTGCGAAATTACGAAAATATCCTTGGTGGGAAAATTATGAAAATACTCTTAGTGGGTAAATTACGAAAATACCCTTGGTGGGTAAATTACGAAAATACCTTTGGTGGGTAAATTACGAAAATACCCTTGGTGGGTAAATTATGGAAATACCCTTGGTGGGTAAATTACAAAAATACCCTTGGTGGGTAAATTACGAAAATACCCTTGGTGGGTAAATTACGAAAATACCCTTGGTGGGTAAATTACAAAAATACCCTTGGTGGGTAAATTATGAAAATACCCTTGGTGGGTAAATTACAAAAATACCCTTGTAGGTAAAATTACTGTTATACCCTTAGAGGTTGATTAGCATGATTATGTTGTTTTATGTCTATCGATTATGATGGTAATTCATGTTATACTTATATTTGATATATGTCTAGCATACATGACATCTGCATACACAATTATTATGTCATATTGCACGGGTATGATGAGAGGAGGGAAGATTGATATCTGTGACTTTGGGTTACGGTGGTTTGGCACCACCAAAGTGGTTTGGTACCACAGTTGATATTCGTGACTTTGGGTCACGAGGTTTGGCACCTCATAGCGACTCGTCCCGGTGGCTTCGCACCACGATGGGTTGGCCCCATATTTGATAAAGCGGATTGTCGCCATGATTTGGTATCACAACGTGGGTTGGCCCCACCTATGGATTATTCATGACTTTGGGTCACCAGTGGTTTGGCACCACAATATATTGATATCTATGACTTTGGGTCACGGTGGTTTGGCACCACCGGTGGTTTGGTACCACACGGGTAGAATCGGGAGTTTTGGATGGTTAGGTTTTGGGTTGCATGACATGCATATTTTCATATGAAATTGTGTAAGGGTTTAACACCGTTGGATGGGGATTTACACACCGAGTCTCGATGACTCACCCTTAGTTAAATTTTGCGGTAATCATTAGATCATGGATTTGGAAGTCGAGGTGGACTCATGGAGGCCATACATATGTTTAATTGTAAATTCGTTTCTTTTATTTGGACTTATTTTTATTTGGGTTTTGTTATGTAATAAGGCCTTGGGTATTTTATTTGGTTTCACTTTCAATTTGGTTCTCGCTTATTATTAAATGATCAATATGGGATTTTCCTAAAATGATAATAAACCATTTCTTATTCAAAATTACTTAAACTCGATTTTCACAACAACTATAAAGAACACGAGTTTTTTTACTTAACATACGCTTTTAGACATTCCTTTCATGTGACATGCCAGATCCGAACGTAACGTTTAGGCCGAGTTTGGGGTGTTATAATAAAATTTCTTATAAATAATATATTTTTTGTCACAATTTTAAAAAGCTATTTTTTTTATAAATAAGTTATGATAAAGAAAACTATAGTAATTTTTTTAAAAAATAAGCATATTATTTTATAATATATAGCATGGACATATAGATAGTGTATGTTCATATTTCTTGGCAATATTTTTTATAAATAAATATATTATAATACTTTTATAACATTTAATTATCTTTTATAATAACTTTTTTTCATAACTGTAAAAACATTAGGATTTAAATAATATATTTTTTGTTATAACTTTATGAAATACACCTAACTATTTTTATTATATAATCTTTAGGATTTAAAATATAATAAATATTTGTCATAACCATCCCAAGCACTCTTCCGTGTTTGTGCTTATGATATAAAAATTTATAACTTAAAATTTGTATGAAAAATAATTTTTTAAAATTAAATATGAGTGTAATTACTTGTATATGTAACATCCCTTGCCTGACCGAATCGTCATGTCTGAGCTACAGGTTGTTACATTCGTTGTCGAAGCAACTACAATCAAATTCACTATAAAATAATCATTTTCATGTGCATCCAAACATCAATCATGATTAAATTACAATAATAGATCATTTTTGGGTCTTATTTGAGCTTACAAAAGCTCTTTTGTCAACCCGAGCATGAAATAGGACCAAAATTGCAAAGCTTTAGTAATTTGGGGCCGGAGTTGTGACGTCACCAAATAGTTTCTCACTTCGTGAGCTCAGGCCACTCGACGTCATGACGTGACTCACTGTCGGCCGATGTTGCAATGAGGGAGGTTGGTTGTTGGGCATGGACTCTATTTTTAGTAAAAATGAACCATTTGGTACCTATTTCATATATTCCAACTAACCTATTCATATGATCATTGTAATACTAATTTCATTTGAATCAAAACACTCCAAGAACATATCAATCAAGTTCAAATAATCACATTCAACCTCTTAACAACATTCATTACCTATTCAACCATTAGACTTAACATTCCATTGTCATGGCATACATATCAACCAAATTATCCAAATACCAAGTCTTTACCTATACCAGGCTACCTTGAAATATTCCAATTTATATTCCATACATATTCCTAGAATATCAATCAAAATATGCCAATTTAATTAGGCATCACCAATGCCAATTCATGCATTTCTAAATCGCATACCAAGACCAACATCCAAATCACCATAAACCAAGTTCAATGCCATTTTCAACTCATAAAGACTTATATACAACAAGGATTACACCAAAACACTTATATACATGCCACAATCCTTGACTCAAAATGATCAAATAACTACCAAATTAAGGATAGTTTAAGCTTCAAGACGATCCGACTTGATGTGTTCCATAAGGTGATGATCTACAAGGAAAAGGGAAAACAAATGGGGTAAGTATATAAGATGCTTAGTAAGTTCATAGGTAATAAACAAAACTTAACTCACCTTTTATCTATAAACAAAAAATAACCTTAACTTGACATAATTTGGCTAGACATGGCAAAGCAAAACATCAATAAGGTGAGCTTTAACATGTAATCAAACCATATAATAATCCAATCACTTATACCAATTCATGTCATTTTGTACAACCAATTTTCAATCTCATTCAATCAAGGGATAATGTAATCACATACATGTTGATGACATTATTCCAATACATTATTCAAGCTCAATTCAACATTTCTCTAACTGAACATCAAGATCATTATATCTCATTTCAATTTTCATTTTATATGAACTATATTGCCCAATGAACCCTGATAAACGAACTTGGATACACAAGTATCTACGTCACACCCATTGTTTTTCCAAGCTAAGTATTTTCGCATCAGGTTACCTATTTAGGAAAAAACTTTATAATAGCATATTCGATTTCTTGTCCAAGTTGAATATAAACATGCCAAGTTACTCGTCCGAGCTAAACCTTTAAAACGACATCAGGTTACTCGTTTGAGCTGAACCTGTGTCATATGTATTTGAATATTCACAACAAATGCTAGACCTCAGTAATCATCTATAATCAATCCCATACTAGTGCGCACAAAACCCTATTGGTATGCCAATCGTATCCTAACCTTTACTAAGTTCAAATAGGTATTTATTACGCAATTTAACATTACTTTTCAATTTAGTCAAAAAATCACCTTTTGAACCAATTCATAACCAAAGATATATAATTACAATTCAAGTGCACAACAACCTATATAAATAAATATCATATAAACTTACCTGGTTAAAACAACAAACAAGTTGAATCTTTAGGGACTAATCTGTATTTTGTGTTTCCCTGATTATCTCCGGTTTGATCCAATTTTTGATCTATACAATTATTCCATTCAATTCATCAATATTAAACATTTATACATTATATCATGATATGACTGAACCTATGAAATTTTATTTTTTAATGCCCTTAAAGTTTTACATTTTATTCAATTTAGTCCCTAAAATCAGAATAGCCATAACTTTAAATTTTGAGCTTTAGTTTGAAAACCGACCTCAATTACATTCATTATAAACCCTATACTATCTATTATTACCAAAATTTCATATCAATCACACATTTTATTTACTTTGGTCCTTACGTACAAAACTAACAATTAAACATTACAATTTAGTCCTTTTTATAATCTAAGCTTAAAATCTATCAGTTTAACACCAATTTCTTCGAGAAATAAATAATGACAACTTTAAAAAACTTTAACAGTTTTACAAATTGGTACATGTGGTAGCTAAATCAAGCTCCTATGACCTCAAAAACATAAAAATTACAAGAAAAGGACTTGAAAAGGACTTGAAAACACTTACCAATTGATGGCCGAAAGTTTTAAGAATTTCTTAGGTTTTCTTCTCTTCTTTGGACGACAAGAATGAATAGATGAAGAAGATGACTTTTTTCTTTCTTTGATTTAACTTATATAGTTAGATTAATTCTTAATTAAGATTTTATTAACTTAAGTTTAATTAATTAACAAAATTTAATCTTTAAACTTAATTAGTGGGATAATCACCACTGTCCACTAACCTTTACTCCAAAATAGTTAACTTGTCATTTTAGACCTTTGGCTAATTGTAATTTAAGTCCCTAAGTCTTTGGCTAATTAAAAACCTATAGAGATTACAATTTTACAATTTAGTTCTTGTACCTAAATTAAATAATTAATAGACAAAATTGATGGACCAAACTCTAATATACTATTATACCAACTCCGTAAATATTTGTATTTAATATTTACGAAAATGGAGTTTCGAAACCACCTTTTTCCAACACCATCGAAAAGCAAATTGCTTCAACATAATTATTCCAATTCTCACCCTCCTCTAAGAATTGGAAAGAGTAATTAAGGTACTCAAATTATACCAAATACAGTGGGACTCACCAATTATAATAGTTACCTAAACATACCACCCTATGTAATTACAATTAATTACACTCAAATTCAATTATTATATAGCTTTCCAAATACTATCCGAACGAGGTAGTTTTTCACAACTTAGAAATCCACAATTTAAGACATAAATTAAATTATAATACACAGTGAAATATAATATATGTGATTATTTATTAAATTTATGGATTTATTGAATGCCTATTTAATAGTATTTTTAAAATTTTTAAAGAATTTAGGAATACGAGAAATTCATGTTTTAATATTTTTTAAATGTATATATATATATATATAAATAATATTTGTTTGAGTTGGTGTCACAAGTTAATTAAATGTCAACTCGGTTGAGAAATGACACAAAAATTTCTCTTTTCACGAAGTATTGAATATTATTTTGAGTATGTTTTGTCTTTTTATATTTTATATAAAAAACTAAAATTAAATTAATACATAATGATATTTGAACACAAACTATCATGATTTATAAAGACTCAATCAATTGAACTAATAAGCTGTCGTTTGTTTTAATATAAAATTTTTATAAATATATTTTTCTACATTTTTTCACCAAATTGTTGTGTACCATACTCTTGTTAGATTAAAACCCAACTAATTTATTATTTTTATATAACAAGTGAAATTCAAATAAAATTTTCGTTTTAAAACCCATTTAAATATAATATTTTTTGTATACATTATTTTTACCTTTTTTGAAAGGTTGGATACAATATTTATCTTTCATATAAGACTGCAAATTAATAGGTGTGGAGGAGGAGAATATAAAAGGAACCCAATCAAAACGGCAAAGTAGAGAATCGAAACAAATGACGATGGAACCCTAGGTTTTAAAAGCAAAATTATATTGATGATGATAATGGCATAAGCGTATCATGGCTGGGGAAAACAAATCAAGCGCGCGACCTTGGGGTACATTAGAGGAACTCCTCCTTGTATGTGCCGTCAACCGCCACGGCACTAAAAGCTGGGATTCTATCGCCTCGGAACTTCAGAATCGGAGACTCACTTCTTCCTTTCTTCCTTCCTTCACTCCACAACTCTGTAAAGACAAGTTTTTTGATCTTAAACGACGCTTCATATCCACAAATGGCGCCTCTTCTTCCTCTAGTTTGGTTGACCAGCTTCGAAGGATTCGCGTAGAAGAGCTCCGTCGAGAGGTTCAAGAACGTGACGTTTCAATCGTGTAATAAATGAAATCAAATGACGATTTCCTTTCCGACTGATTGCGTCGTTTACTCGCCTTGTGGTGAGATCTGAGAGGTTGCTTTTTTCTTTTGGTGATTACAGGTCGTTGGAATTGAAGGTCAAGAGATTGGAGGAGGAAAGAGAGAGGAGTTCTAAAGAGGAGACAGATCTGGATGACCGACAGAATATTTTATCACCGGATACCGTCGCCAGCACACCCGCCGGCGGTGATGGCTCCGGTGATCTCGATGACCGATCATTCAACGAGTCCAACTCCACCAGTCAAAAACCCGAGCTGACCACGTCGGCCACTATTATTGTTAAAGACGAGCAAAACGATGCCGGAGAAGTGGTAGGAGAAAGGAAGGAACAAGTTATAACAGAGCCAATCGAACCAAGAGGTGAAAATGAGATTGATCCGGTTCGAACCGGGGAAGGGCCGGTTAATGAACGATTAAATGGTGAAGAACATGATAATAAGAAGCAGGTGAGTGACGTACAAAGTTCGGCTAGTTTATCGAAGAAGAAAAGATGTAATGGTAGTAGTAAGGGCCGAAGCAGCAGCAGAGAGGAACGTGAGGGAGATGAGGTTTCTCCCGCCATGAAGCGAGCCCCGGCGGTGAAGCCCGAGTGCATGGTTAGACTCCTAGTGATCATCCGCTCTCATCGGCTCGGCTCGGCTTTGGATCGCCGCCAACGGAGCCAGGTAATTTTTTTAAAAATATAAATATTACTAATTAATAACGAGTAAGGAATATGTTCTATCTTGAAAAAACATATATGATTGAAAAATAAAACAAATAAAATTAAACTAAGAACATTTGACAAGGCGGTCAAGGGAAAACAACGTACATCTACTCTTTTAAGGTGCCGGAATAAGGCTAGGGATCTTAGGCCTTGGAGCCAATTAGCCTGCCACGTCACTTGTTTGAGAACTTAATGATAGAATGACAAAATATTGGGGTTTGCATAATTTTAGACCAGTCTTTGGATTGACGTGGCGCTTTGTGGACGGTTATAGAACATCAACTAAGCATTATCGTCTACTGACATTTTGGAGGGAGCCTCCTTGAATCTGATTAAAAAATTGAGACCATTTTTAATTTGCCAGTGATAAGTTAAAAAAAATTTCACCACTGTCTAAATAAATTTTGGACTAGAATTTTCTTTTTTTCTTTATCTAAACTTAAATCTCAATCTTAAATACTTTCTTGTATCAATAATTTTGTCTATTATGGTCTTTTGTTAGAAGAATTCAACTTTGACCATCATTTTAATAAAATAATCATAAAATGAGATAGGAGCAGAAACATAACTAATTTTGATTTTTCTTTTGGGCTAAAATTCTTTTTAGACTATTTTGGGATAATTTTAGGTTCTGATTTCTTCTTCTTTTTAATTTTGTTTTGTTTTAATTTATTATTATTAACAATTAAACTATTTCTATGTGACCATAATCAAATACTAATTTAATAAAAAATTATTGAAAAATCTTAAAAGTTATATAATTTAATAATATATTAATCTATTTTTATATTAAAAACTATAGCAGCATGGCTAATCATTTTTTTAAATTTTTTCATGTTTTCTTCAACTACACATAATTATCGTGCAGTTAACCTATTACTATTAAAATTATTGAATTATTTGATATTATCCATTATTATCGGCATTAGATCAAATGGAATGGAAGTAAAATTAATTAATTTATTAGTTTGGATAAAGGGTTGAGTTGTATGAACTAAAATCGTTTAGAATCGATAGAAAATTAATTACTGAATCAGTTTTATAATTTTTAATACATTTTTTATTTTTAACTATTTATGTTATTATTATTGAATCGGTAATTATTATCGATTCGATTATTAAAAATATAAAGTTCTCTCTAATTTAAAAGTTAAGTAGAATAAAAATATTAATTTTATATTAAAAATACTTACATATATCTCTAAAAATTATGCACTTTTCCTAAACAAATTATCCTGATGATCATATATAAGCGTATTTGAAGTTTTTCCCTTTCTCCAAATTTTTATCCTTTCTAAAAACCTTTTGACATCATTTGTTTTTCTTCAATCATTTTTTAGTATATATTTAATAAAAAGGTTGTTTAAGTTTTAATAAAATTATCTCTCCCTCGATTTTTTAAGCAATTTTATTTTATAATTTTAAATTTCTGCATCTTATTGTTGTTTCAGAGAGTGGAGTTTTAATTTTAATTTAATTTTTTTTTTCTTTTTTCCCCCAAAATTTTAAAGTTGGGTGATGTCGGCCAGCTTATTATGGTGTTGACTGGCTCCACTTGAGGACTTATATAATTTTATTTTGAAGGTATTGATCAGTTCAATAAAAACGCTTCTTTACTTATTAATCTGTATTACCATAATTTTCACTATTGATTTATTTCATCTTTTGAAATCTATTTTTAAATACTTCGCTTAGCGCAAGATGTAATAGCAACTTGTTGAAAGTTCAGATCCAAGGGCTTTTCCTTGTTCCTAATGCATACTATAATTAAACTTTCAAGTTTAATATGTAAAAATAAAATTAATTAAACGTTTTTGATGATTTTCAATCTTAAATTGTTGGTGCTATACTTTCCACCATCTAGATTTTTCAATAAAAAATGAATTGAAAATTAAAAAAAAAAAAACCCCATAAAATAGCGTTAATACCAGTAGGAGAACAGATACAGAGACAGAGGTCTTCGCCTCAATCCCTGTGTAATTCTGAAGTTTTAACACAACTTCTATGACTATTCTTAAATAAAAAAATGGTTTTAACATAAAAGTATAATTGTTATTGATTAATAATTATAATAATATTACAAGTGTAATTTGCAGGAATCTGCAACATACAAAAACCTGATAAGGCAACACATGGATCTCCAAAGAATTCAAACCAGGCTTGATAAAGGTGTCTACTCTGAATGCAGCACAAAGTTCTTGAGGGATCTCCTCCTTTTATTCAACAATCTCATCGTATTTCACCACAAAAGTTCTCCCGAACGTATTGCTGCTCAACAACTCCGGGCATTGGTGTTGAAGGAAATGACTCATATGCTTCCAAAACAATCCGAAACCGATGATGTTGCGAAACCCAACAAATCTTCTACTATAGTCGCATGTGGCAAACGCAGATCTTCCAAGGCAGTAACCAAGAATACTTCTACTAGTACTAGGAGAGGAGATGAAAAAGAAAGAGGCGTTGAAGAGAAGAAGGTTGATGGTAGTTGTCCTATGGCGACTGATGACATGGGCATAAGGAAGAAAAGAAGTAAAGAAAGAGTGGTTTCAGGCCGTCGAAACTCATTAAGAACGAGCAGCACCAGTGAGGAGACAAAGCATGAGTATGGTGGTAATGAGCTTAGCTCTCATGACGCTGTGGAGATGAAGGTGGATATTAAGAAAGAAAATAATAATCACAACAATAATATTAAGGCAAGAAAGAAACAAGGAGCAGCAAGTTTCTTGAAAAGAATGAAGCAAAATTCACCGAGTGAAGTGACGGAGAAAGACGAGGATGATGATGATGATTCGGAGGATCATAGTAAAGATGAAAAAGAGAAGGGCAGGGTGGAGAGGGTTACCCGGAGTTCAGGAGGAAGAGGGGCGAGGGCGAAGAGAGGGGTTGGGAGGCCACCGAAGGTGGTGGCGGAGTCGACGGGAAAGAGAGGGAGGGACAACGTTGAGAATGAGGTGGGATTGGGAGGTATGGGAAGGGCTAGGAAACGAGGTAGAAGGTGATTGGTGATAAATGATAGTGCTGTATAATGTATATGTATATAGTATAGTAATTGATGTTTTTCTTCTGCTTTTGCTATTGGTTTTTTACTTTCCAACTGTTTTTGCTTTTTTTAAAAAACAATCGGATTCAACGAGAATCGATTAAACGGTTAAATTAAAAATCGATTCTGAAATAAGTTAAAAATATGTTTGATTCATAAACCAATGAAAACCATAATTAAATTGTGAACCGAAAATAATCGATTGAATGAATTTTTGTATTTTGAGCTAAATATCCTACGTCAAAACCGAAAAAAAAAAAAAAAAAAAATTGAAACCAGCCCATTGGCTTGTTCCAGCCTAAGAAAATCAAGTGGTTCAAGTGAATACAAAAACCAAAAAAAAAAAACAAATACCGATCAATGAGTAGTCCATCAACGAGTAGAAAAATGTAACTTAGATTCAAGTCGTCGGAATTCAAAGAAAAAAGTTGTTTGGATTTTAGTTCATAGATTCCCGATATTCAAAGTTATTTCATGAAAAAAAATTGAATTGTAAAAGAGAAGGAGAAAAAAACCTTTCAGTTGATGCGGACGGTGCAAACGGAAACGGCCATACAACAACAATTTTAACAGCCTAGTGACTCAAATGAAAACTTTCAAATAATTTAGTGAACATTTTGTAACTTTTGAAATTGAGTGATCAAAACATAAACTTACTAATAATTTAGTGACCTTAGGTTTAGTTTACCCTAAAAAAAAATAACAAAAGCCCAAATTGCCTTAATGTTGAGTAAGGTACCCTCGTCTTTAAAACCAAAAAAACATTTGGTTGTTGCTTCGGTGCTTCATTGCTTCTTCTTTACCTGTGTTGATCTCTTTCTTTCTTTCTTTTTGAACGTAACAATTTTTTAGGCTTATTAGTAAAAAAAAAAAAAACTCACGGTGAACAATAAAAATATCAATTAAGCCCCCAACCAATTTTAGCACCCAATTGAGCCCTTAAAGATAAAAAAAGTAATCAATTAAGCTCCTTTGTTTGTCACTAGTCGCGCATCAAAGCTCATGACCAAAGCATACATAATTGCCCAAGGAGGTTAATGGATTACATTGGGTTCATTTAACCCACCAAAACTAGCTCGATTCGTGGGACATAAAGGAAGCCCATCTACTTGAAACTTGGTGGCCTAGTGAAACACTCAAGTATTTAGAGCAACTAGGGTAAATATTGTAATATTATTGTATAATGTTTAAATTCCTTAGGACTCTCATCCTATAAATAGGCATTAATATCAACCGTTGATGTAAATCAAATTGCACTATAGGATCTGGAGGAGCTCAACTTTAAATAGATATCTTTCCCCCTCATTTGTAATCACTTAGAGTTTCATTCACTCAAACTTAGTGTTAATTGAGAGCATTTACTCAAACATTTAGTGTGCATACTTTCTTATGCATTTTTCTTTACGTTCTTTGCTTGTTTCGCTTGCTTGCTTTTGTGAAGCTTCGATGCCATAGAGAATTTCTTTGAAATTCTCACTTTTCAAAAGAGTTAAGGTTGGCTTAAGCATATTTGAAGCGAAGTTATTGCTTAAGGTTGCTTGATTTTCTAGGCTAAGGTCCAACCCAGTGATAGTTGATATGCAAGCCAAGGTTTGTTAAGGTGTTGAGTTTGTGATGGCGAAAGAAGTAGATGATTAAAATGTCCCACTAGAGACTCATAGGAGGGCAAGGAAAGCAAGCAGATAAAGGGATATGCTATCAACGTTGGAAGATAGGGATGCAAAACATAAGGATTCCATGGGTGATGTGAAAGAAGGCCTCGAGGTAGTTGAGGGTTACACCATAGAGCTAGATTCAGAGAAAGATAAGCTCAAAAGGACATGTGTTGGATGCTCTCAATGCCAATGTAGAGGAGATCTAAGAGGCGCTCAACTTCACTATAGATAAGCTGACTTAAAGGGATGATGCTTTCAAAGCCCTGATGATGGCTTTGAAAAAGGAAATTGAATAGTTTAATGGGGAGCTCACTATTTGTAAAGCTACTGTGGGAAAAAGGGTGTTGGTTATAACAACCAAGCCCAAGATTGATGACTTTAAGCCAAAAGAGTTCAAATGGGCCATATCCATGATGGATGTTGGAAACTTTTTATGGGAGATGGACTAATAGTTCTTATTGTGGGCACCAAGGATGATGCTACTAAGATAGATATTGCTTCAATGTATTTTACTAATGTTACTCCTTTGTGGTGGCATCGTAGGTCCATAGATGAGAAATGAGGTGGAACCACTATTAGGGCTTGGGTAGAGTTCCAAAAAGAAATCAAGGAACAGTTTTACCCTGAGTATGCTGAAGATAAAGCTCAAGCTAAGTTGCATAGACTTACACAACAAGGCATGGTTTGGGAATATGTGCGATACTTTAGTAAGTTGATGCCCCAAATCCCTAATATGAGTGAGAAAAAGGCTTTAGTGATGGGTTGAAGCCTTGGGCCAAGAAATAGTTGCAGTGACAAGGGGTCAAAGTGTAACACCCCTTACCCGTATTCAAGGCCGGAGTAGGTACGAGGCATTACTGAAACACATACACTTGTAAACGTATTCAACCGAGTAATAAAATTTCATCCAAATTAAAAAATTTCAAATTTTTATCTTTGAGTCGCTAAATAGGGCCTACGAGGCCCAATACATACTTTGGAAGTGGTCCGAGACTAAATCGAGAACTTTGAAAAACAATAGAAAATTTCTTGAAAAAATAGGGGCACACGCCCGTGCCCAAGGCCATGTCCTTCACACAGTCGAGATACACGCCCGTGTGTTAGGCCGTGTGGCGTTTGAATTTTCGAAAATCAAGTGCAAACTTCAAACACCCTAGGCACATGGCTGTCTGGCCACGGGTAAGGCTATTTACCAAGCCCTTTACCACCCCAAAACACTTATACCCTTATACAAATTTTTCATCAGACAACATTCAAACATCCACATACCATTTAAAAATCGCATTCATAATGCACAACCACACATACACTTAACTAATCATAGCATATAGCTTACTCAACCATTCACATTTAGTATTTGTAACACATAATTATCACATATTCACTCATCCAAACCAAACAAGCATGCACATCCATGTAATGCTTCATCATAGACTTATAACATAACAAATATTAGCCACACCAAATGGCCTTATAAAACAATGACCTTCAATTAGCATAGGCCAATATTCTAGGCCAACTCATAATAACCTGTACACAAATGACCAAGTCCCTATACATGCCACATGTAACATCCTAAAATTAGGGTCTGGCATTTTTGCACTATTGCTTGTGCTGGGCTTGTTTAGCTTGTTTTTGAGTGTGTTTGGGGGTCCTAGGCAGGCTCGGGTTCGAGCCCAAGCCTTGGGAAATTTTGGTTTTTGGCTCTTTAGTGGGGAAGGGCTGTTGGAAGCATGACTTAAGGAACTTTGTTGATATTTTGCTAGCACAAGTTAAGCATGTGGCAGGGTGGTGTGGGGTCAAGGGGAATGTAAGGAGGTTGGAGGTTCGAATTCCATAAGTGCCAAAATTAAGGTTTTATTTTGTGCTAAGCAGGTGGAAGAATTAGAGTTCAGCTAGAACTCTGCCTTGGTTCGAATTCACATTTAGTATTTGCAACACATAATTATCACACATTCACTCATCCAAATTAAACAAGCATGCACATCCATGTAATGCTTCATCATAGACTTATAACATAACAAATATTGGCCACACCAAATGGCCTTATAAAATAATGACCTTCAATTAGCATAGGCTAATATTCTAGGCCAACTCATAATAACCTGTACACAAATGACCAAGTCCCTATACATGCTATATGTAACATCCTAAAATTAGGGGTCTGGCATTTTTGCACTATATTGCATGTGCTAGGCTTGTTTAGCTTGTTTTTTGGTGTGTTTGGGGGTCCTAGGCAGGCTCAGGTTCGAGCCCAAGCCTTGGGAAAATTTTGGTTTTTGGCTCTTTAGTGAGGAAGGGCTGTTGGAAGCATGACTTAAGGAAATTTGTTGGTATTTTGCTAGCACAAGTTAAGCATGTGGCAGGGTGGTGTGGCGTCAAGGGGAATCTAAAGAGGTTGGAGGTTTGAATTCCATAAGTGCAAAAATTAAGGTTTTATTTTGTGCTAAGCAACTGGAAGAATTAGAGTTCAGCTAGAACTCTGCCTTGGTGGATGGAGACTTGGTCAAACAGTTTGAATGGGATGTGGAGAGGAAATGTAGGAAGAAATTAGAGAGGAAATCGTAGAAGTGATGGTGTGGGGAGTCTTTGGCCGAATGGGGAGTGTGTGGGAGGAGAATTTCGGTGTAGAGAGGTCATCGGTCTTGAGTAGTTAGTGTGCCGATTTTTCCTAAAGGGTTCTCTTGTGAGTTTTTGATCTTTTTGCGTTTTCGGTGACAGCATTTTGGGACACATTGCTTCAATTTTTCCTTGCTGAAACCCCAAGCTTGCTATACTCTATTATTTCTTTTTCTCATCTTCTTAAAAATGTTTTTCTTTACTTAGTAGTGCCGAAACAAGATTGGCCAAATTCTTCCCCAAACCATTTTCTTCTTCTTGTCATTTCGGGTTTAGCATTTTCTTCTTGGAATTTGCTTCTGTTTCGTGCACTTGTTCTTTAAGCTTTTCGGGTTAACTCTTTTGCAAATCCTTTCTGTCGAAACCACAGTTTCTTTTCCTCTTCATCTCAATTTGTTCAAACACTCTCTGTTATTCTTTGTTGGCCAAATTTCTGCTTTGACATCTTTCTTCTAGTAGCCTAATCTTGTCATTCCATTCGGCTCATCCCTGGTATTAAGGTAATACTCCTTTTCCCTTTGGTTCTTTTCCCTTCTTTTATGTTTCTCTTTTTCTCTCTTGTAAAGTCGAATCTCTCACTCCACCTCTTCTTGTCTAAGGCAAAATCTGAATATTCCTCTCCAACTCGAATCTTGTTTGTTCCTTTGTGGAAGCCGAGACTCTTGTTGAGCAATTGCCAAATCTGTGGCACTTTGGAAAGTTTATCCGTGGCCGAATAGGGGGAGTGGATGGTTGTCTTCTATTCTAGATTCATTTAGGCCAAAAGGCCATTTCTCTGTTGTTATCGCTAACTTGTGCTCTTCATTAGGGACTCAATTTCGTAATCAGAGGGAGTAAACCGAATATTCAAGCATAGCAAGGAGTTTTCGTCGTTCTTGGTAAGTGTAGTGGATTGTGCGTAATCAATTTCAATTTTGGGATTTCCAAACAAGAAGACTAACTGTTAGCCACTTATGTCCTTAGATGCTTCGGAGAGTATCGTGTTACGTATTCCAAATCAGGTGTGTAATCTCACACCCATCTGAATGAATGCATGCAATGTTTTGTGACTCAGCCAAAAGCCGAAAAGTCAAAAAATCGGTAAATGTGGTAAGTCGTTAAGAATGTCACAAGCACTCTTACAAAACTGAGGCTCTAACGGGCCTGATCGAACTGAAACGGGTTAAATGGGTCCAATGGGCTATTCGGCCCACATGGGCAAAAATTACTAGAAAACCATTAATTGCTGAGTGTGATTGCGTAACTTGAAAAACTGATACCGAAACCATGCGAAATGGGCCACACGAGTATGTGGGCCCGTTTGGGCCTGATATGGATTTTAGGCCCAATAGTTCTGTAGAGACCCAAAAGGGGTCTCGTGTCATTTGAGGCAACAGTAGGCCTTCAAAAAGGTCATTAAATACAAAATTACCAAAATACCCTTAGAGGATAAAATTATCGAAATACTCTTGAAAGGTAAAGTTACCAAAATACCCTTGGAGGGTAAAATTACTGAAATACCCCTGGAAGGTAAATGACCGTTATACCCCTGATTATGGTTGGTTAGCATGTATGTGCTTTATTTACACTTTTATATGTATGATGCATTGCATTTATGATATGTTGCATGGGGTGGGCTTGATGATCGGAGGAAGTGTATTCTGGTGGCTCTGCCACATTCTGTCTGGTGGCTATGCCACGTATATTCTGTTATTCTGGTGGCTTCACCACAAATTCTTTAATTTTTAGCTTGTTTGCGATATTGGTGTGTAGGGCTGGGTGGGTTGACTTGATCCTCACAGGTGTGTAGGGCTGGTACGGGGGTGTGTAGCGGATGGATTGTTGGGTTGGGCTGCATACTCTGTTTGAATTATCATGTTTATAGGGCGAAGGCCTAGATTGTAATCGAATAGGGCCTCGGCCCAATCTGCTTCTATATGGGCTCAAGCCTAGTGAATGACCGATTAGGGGATTACACACTGAGTTCTCGTAACTCACCCCTCTTCTTTAACCTTGCAGGTGATCCCCAACGTTAGAGGATTTAGAGCCGCGAAGGACTTTGTGGTGGCCATACATCAGAGTACTTATCGAAGTACCTCTCACAAACTTCAGTAAATTTCATTTTTACTTCATTTTAAGATTATTTTAATTTGGGTTGGGTTTTTGTAATAAGGCCATTGGACAAAATTTTCTTTTAAACTTTCATTCAGTTATATTCAAACTATAAATGATTAAACTCTGGGTTTTCTTAAAAAGTTAATAACTGTTTTCCAAAATATCATATTTTTGCAAATTACTGAATCTAATTTCTACTATAAACAAAGTTTTCGTGAATAGCAACAATAATGTTTCTTTTACAAGAAAACCATAAGAGCAAATCTGGATTTCGCTAACAACAAAGCTCGAAGTTTCAAAAAGAATTTGAAGTTTTTAATGAACGCGCAGATTTTAAACAACCTTTTTATGTAACATGCTAGATCCGCTCATAAGTCTAGGTCGGGTTTGGGGTGTTATATTTTATGGTATCAGAACCAAGTTACAAAACACGACTGTGGAATGGGTTCGAAAAATATTTTTTCAAATTCATTTGAAATATGGTTTTAGGAAATAAATAGCTTTACTAGAAGTATGGCACACTGAGTCTCCGGCACCAAATTTGTAAGTCCCCTTACTTTATATATGGTTATGCGATGAAATAACTGTAGGGAAAAAAAACTATTAGAAATAGTGGTAGTACACTTTAGTTATAGGAAATAAAACTATAGAGACTGAAATAGTAGGAAATTCAGTATACAAAAACGACTCTTATATCTGTTTCCCACAAAACACTTGCTAATAAACATTGGAAATATAGACTGATTCATAAAATTCTTAATCAGATTAACTCGATTCAGTAGTATGAGTACGAGAGGATGTGGACGAGGTACAAGCAACCGTGGTAGAGGCCGAGGTGCTGGGGCTAAATCCTCAGAATCGGGGCATGTGCCTGAAGGCGAGGTACCAGCATCGCTAGTGGCGAAAGTGGGCTCTCATGACCGAACTGGAGGGGACGATGCTTTGTCCCAAGCAATGTCATGAGTTTTGAAAGCAGGTGGTTGGGGTAATCTTGGGTCGACAACTGGGGTCTATTTCTAAGCGACACCGGTCAAGCGGGGCTGAAGTTTTTAGGGGCATCTCTAGTGTAGCCCGAATGTAGTGGAGTACTAGTTAGAGGCTGTGGGGCAAATTATGGATGACCTAGATTGCACTGTAGAACAGAAATTGAAGGGAGTAGTGTCTCTACTATGAGATGAGGCATACCAGTGGTGGTTCACTGTGAGGGAAGGTACACAAACAGATCATGTAACTTGGGATTTCTTTAAAACAGCTTTCTAGGGAAAACATGTCAGGGCTAGTTATGTGGACACCCAGAGGAAGAAATTTCTGAATTTGGTTTAGCGAAACAAATCTATAGTAGAATATGAGGCAGAGTTTCTACGCTTAAGTTGTTACGCTCAGGGTATAGTCGCGATCGACTATGAGCGCTGTGTACGGTTCAAGAATGGTCTGCGGGATGAGCTGTGGGTACTGATAGCTCCGCAGAGAGAAAGAGATTTTGCCACTTTGATTGAGAAGGCAAAAATTACCAAGAAGGTGAAACATTCTGAGAGGCAAAATTTAGATAAGGAAAAGGGCAAGAATAAGAGAGGTTTTGGGTCATCAGGTTCTTTTGGGGGATTTCAAAAGAGGCCTAGGTTGGATGGACAAGCTCGAGTTGGGGTGCCAGTTACTGTGGGTCGGTTGTAACCTTGTGTGCAGTGTGAGAAAATACATCCGGGAGTGCTGGAGAAGATCTGGTGGGTGTTTCAGATGTGGGTCTAGGGATCATCCGATAAAGGACTGTCCTTGGGAGCCTGTTCAGACGTAAAGAGTAGGTCAAAGGTTTATGCAGCCGGAGAAAGGTGGTCGGCAGCCATCGAGAGGTCGTGGTCCGGCCAGAGGGGAAAATGGGTTTGGACGTGGTCGTGGAGCACCAGGCAGAGGTGTTGGTAATGCGGGTAATACAGATACGAGGCAGTCGGACTATTTTATGCGGCTCGAGGTCAAGAGGATGGCGACGCGCCTGACGTCATAACTGGCACATTTCTTATATTTGATATGTAATTTACAGCTTTAATTGATATTGGATCTACACACTCGTATGTTGCCTGTACTGTGTCTGGGACTCTGGGTATACAATTTGAGGTTGTTGATAGAGATATGTCGATAATTAGTCCCTTAGGACAATCTGTGGTAGTGAACAAGCTATTTAGAAATGTGCTTATGGAAGTGCAAGGGGTTTTTTTCCCGACAGATTTGATGGAACTGCCGTTCGACGAGTTTGATCTTATACTGGGCATGGACTGGTTAGTGAAACATCGTGTGAACTTGGATTACACTGCTAAGCATATGATATTAAGGACTCCAGAGGATGAGGAAGTGATTGTGATAGGTGAGAGGAGGAATTATCTGTCCAATGTAATCTCAGTGTTAAGGGCTAAAAAGTTGGTGCGTAAAGGTTGCAAGGCATTCATAGCTTACATCAACACAACTGATACTGGGAGTTTGTCTATTGAAAAGGTCAGGACAGTAAGTAAATTCCCAGACATATTCCCTGAAAAGCTTCCAGGATTGCTTCCGAATCAACGAGGTCGAGTTTGGCATTGAGCTATTACCAGGAACGGCTCCGGTGTCCATCACCCCTTATAGGATGGCGCCAAAGGAGCTGGTAGAACTAAAAGCTCAGATCCAAGAGCTGCTGGATCGAGGATTTATCAAACCAAGTGTATCGCCAAGGGGAGCGATGGTATTGTTCGTGAAGAAGAAAGATGGGTCGATGCGTATGTCCATTGACTATCACTAATTGAATAAGCTAACTGTTAAGGACAAATACCTGCTACCAAGGATTGACGATCTATTCGATCAGTTGCAAGGAGCTTCAGTTTTCTCAAAAATAGATTTAAGATCGGGGTACCATCTAAGGGTTAAGGAGGTAGATATTCACAAGACTGCATTCTGAACTCGTTATGGGCATTACGAGTTTATGGTTATGCCATTCGATTTAACGAATACACCAACCACTTTTATGGATATGATGAATCGGGTTTTCCAACCCTATCTAGACCGGTTCGTGGTGGTCTTCATAGACGACATCTTGGTGTACTCAAGAACTAAGGAGGAGTATGATTCACATATTTGGGTTATTCTGTAGATATTGAGAGAGAAGCAACTTTACGCCAAATTCAGTAAGTGCGAGTTTTGGCTGAGGGAAGTGACATTTTTGGGGCATGTTGTGTCTGTCGAGGAGATTAGGGTTGATCCTCGAAAAGTTAAAGCTGCATTGGATTAGAAGCCACCGAAATCAGTATCAATGATCCGAAGTTTTTTGGGTTTGGCTGGGTACTACAGGTGGTTTGTTGAGGGGTTTTCTTTGATTGCTGCACCCCCAACTAAGTTACTGCGTAAGGGCGTATAGTTTGTTTGGACTGATAAGCAGCAAGAGAGTTTTGAAAGACTGAAAAAGATTTTGGCTGAAGCACCGATATTGATTTAGCCAGAGGCTGGGAAAGAATTCGTTGTCTATTGTAATGTATCGCACACAGGTTTGGGTTGTGTACTGATGCAAGAAGGGAAGGTAGTGGCGTATGCATCTCGTCAACTAAGGCCACATGAGGTGAACTACCCCACTTATAACTTGGAACTAGCTGCTGTGGTGTTTGGGCTAAAGATATGGAAACATTACTTATATGGAGAAAAGTTGATTATCTACACTGACCATAAGAGTCTTAAGTATCTCCTTACCCAAAAGAAGTTAAATCTCAGGCAATAGAGATGGATAGAGTTGTTTAAAGACTATGACTGCTCGATTGAGTATCACCCGGGTAAAGTCAACGTGGTAGCAGATGCACTAAGTCGTAAGGTGGCATCTAATTTGAGAGTAATGTTTGCTCGTCTCAGCCTTTATAAGGATGGTAGTTTATTAGCAGAATTTTAGGTGAAACCGACGTGGGTTGGTCAGATTAAGGAGAAACAGATGCTGGATGAGTTGTTGAGTTCTCGTTTTCAACATATAGAAAAGGGAGAGACGGTGGATTTTGGGCTGAACAGTGAAGGGATGTTATATTTCATTGGAAGAGTTTGTATGCCGAGGGACTCTGAGTTAAGACAGATGATTCTACGGAAGGTGCATAGTAGCCCATATACTATGCATCCTAGTGAAAACAAGACGTATCGAGACCTACGTGAACAGTACTGGTGCCCAAAATTGAAACGTGAGGTTACCGATTTCGTGAGCAAGTGTTTGACATGTCAGTAAGTGAAGGCAGAGCATCAACTACGTTCGGGATTGCTGCAACCTGTGAAGATTCCACTCTGGAAGTGGGAGAGGGTAACAATGGATTTTTTTGGTGGGCTACCCCTCACGCCTACTAAGAAAGATTTAGTATGGGTATTTGTGGACTAGTTGATTAAGACTGCTCACTTCATATCGGTTCGCACTGATTATTCGTTACAGAAGTTGGCCATTTGTACGTCACAGAAATTGTGAGGCTACACAGGGTACCAGTGTCTATCATCTCGGACAGGGACCCTAGATTTACATATCGGTTTTGGAAAGTGTTACATGAAGCTTTGGGTACAAGGCTAGGTTTCAGCACAGCATTTCATCCACAAACTGATGGTCAGTCGGAGAGAGTAATCTAGATTTTGGAAGACATGTTAAGGGGCTATGTGATTGACTTCAGGGGCAATTGGGAAGATTATCTACCCTTAGCGGAATTTGCCTATAACAATAACTACCAATCCAGCATTCAGATGGCACCCTATGAGGCATTATATGGTCGTAAGTGTCATACCCCTACTTATTGGACGGAATTGGGTGAGTGACGGTTATTGGGTCTAGAACTGATTTCAGAAACTGAGGAAAAGGTGAAGTTGATTTGGGGTCGGTTAAAAGAAGCTTCTTATAGACAAAAGTCTTATGCAGATATTAAGCGTAAAGAAATCGAGTACTCGGTGGGAGATTATGTTTTCTTGAAGGTTTCACCATGGAAAAAGATCTTAAGATTTGGACGGAAGGGCAAGTTAAGCCCTAGGTTCATCGGGCCTTATCGGGTGTTGAAACGTGTTGGACCGGTCGCATATCAGCTTGAGCTGCCTCCTGAGTTAAACTGGATACATAACGTATTTCACGTTTCTATGCTGAGGCGCTATCGCTCAGATCCTTCTCATATAGTGTCGGTGGAAAATAATTGAGATAATACCTAATCTAACTTTTGAAGAGGAACCAGTGCAGATTTTGGATCAGAATGTTAAAGTGTTGAGGAAGAAATCTATTCCGTTGGTCAAAGTGTTGTGGTGCAATCATGGTTCAGGAGAAGCTACGTGGAAGCCTGAGGAGACAATTCGACAGCAATACCCTCACCTCTTTTGATCAGGTAAATTTCGAGGCTAAAATTTTCTTTAAGTGGGTAGAACTGTAACATCTTAGAATTAAGGGTCTGGCATTTTTACACTATCACATGTGCTGGGCTTGTTTAGCTTGTTTTTAGATGTGTTTGGGGGTCCTAGGCAGACTTGGGTTCAAGCCCAAGCCCTGGGAAAATTTTGGTTTTTGGCTCTTTAGTGGGAAAGGACTGTTGAAAGCATGATTTAAGGAAATTTGTTGGTATTTTGCTAGCAAAAGTTAAGCATGTGGCAGGGTGGTGTTGCGTCAATGGAAGTGCAAGGAGGTTGGAGGTTGGAATTCCACAAGTGCCAAAATTAAGGTTTTATTTTGTGCTAAGCAGGTGGAAGAAGTAGAGTTTAGCTAAAACTCTGCTTTAGTGGATCAAGACATGGTCTAATAGTTTGAATGGGAGGTGGAGAGGAAATGTAGGAGGAAATTAGAGAGGAAATCATGGAAGTGATGGTGTGGGGAGTGTTTGGCCGAATGGGGAGTGTGTAGGAGGAGAATTTCGGTGTAGAGGGGTCACTTAGTAGCATATTCGATCTTGAGTAGTTAGTGTGCCGATTTTTCCTAAAGGGTTCTCTTGTGAGTTTTTGATCTTTTTGCATTTTCGGTGACAGCATTTCGGGACACATTGCTTCAATTTTTCCTCGCTGAAACCCCAAGCTTGCTATACTCTATTCTTTCTTTTTTTCATCTTCTTAAAAATGTTTTTCTTTACTTAGTAGTGCCGGAACAAGATTGGCCGAATTCTTCCCCTAACCCTTTTCTTCTTCTTGTCATTTCGGGTCTTAGCATTTTCTTCTTGGCATTTACTTCTGTTTCGTGCACTTGTTCTTTAAGCTTTTTAGGTTAACTCTTTTGCAAATCCCTTCTGTTGAAACCACAGTTTCTTTTCCTCTTCATCTCAATTTGTTCAAACACTCTCCGTTATTCTTTGTTGGCCGAATTTCTGCTTTGACATCTTTCTTCTAGTAGCCGAATATTGTCATTCCATTCAGCTCATCCCTGGTATTAAGGTAATGCTTCTTTTCCCTTCTTTTCTATTTCTCTTTTTCTCTCTTGTAAAGCCGAATCTCTCACTCTACCTCTTCTTGTCTAAGGCCGAATCTGAATATTCCTCTCCAACCCGGATCTTGTTTGTTCCTTTGTGGAAGCCGAGACTCTTGTTGAGCAATTGCCGAATTTGTGGCACTTTGGTAAGTTTATCCATGGCTGAATAGGGGGAGTGGATGGTTGTCCTCTATTTTAGATTCATTTAGGCTGAAAGGCCATTTCTCTGTTGTTTAAAATAACATCGCTAACTCATGCTCTTCATTAGAGACTCAATTTCTTGGTAAGGAGTTGTCGTCATTCTTAGTAAGTTTAGTGGATTGTGTTATCAATTTCAATTTTGGGATTTCCAAACAAGAAGAATAATTGTTAGCCACTTATGTCCTTAGGTGATTCGGAGAGTATCGTGTTACATATTCCAAATCAGGTGTGTAATCTCACACCCTTCTGAATGAATGCATGCAATATT
This sequence comes from Gossypium rotundifolium, assembly GCA_025506655.1. Classification (NCBI taxonomy): domain Eukaryota; kingdom Viridiplantae; phylum Streptophyta; class Magnoliopsida; order Malvales; family Malvaceae; genus Gossypium; species Gossypium rotundifolium. The sequence continues at coordinate 107,631,102 of CP106727.1, read as the reverse complement.
CTGTGACTCAGCCAAAAGCCGAAAAGTCGAAAAACTGGCAAATGTGACTACACGAGCGCGCGAGCGCTCGCAGTGGCAAACTGAGACGTAAATGTTAGTGGTAAGTCGTTAAGAGTGTCACGAGCACTCTCATGAAATTGAGGCTGTAACGGGCCTAATCAAACCGAAATGGGTCAAATGGGCCCAATGGGTTTTTCGGCCCACATGAGCAAAAATGGCTGGGAAACCATTAATTGTTGAGTGTGATTGCGTAACCTGAAAAATTGAGACCGAAACCATGTGAAATGGGCCGCATAAGTATGTGGGCTTGATATGGATTTTAGGCCCAATAGTTCTGTAGAGACCCAAAAGGGGTCCCGTGTCGCTCGAGGCGACAGTAGGCCTTCGAAAAGTCCATTAAATGTGAAATTACCAAAATACCCCTAGAGGGTAAAATTATCGAAATACCCTTGGAGGATAAAATTATCGAAATACCCCTGGAGGGTAAATGACCGTTATACCCCTGATTATGGTTGGTTATCATGTATATGCTTTATTTACACTTTTATACGTATGATGCATTGCATTTATGATATGTTGCATAGGGTGGGCTTGATGATCGGAGGAAGTGTATTCTGGTGGCTCCGCCACATTCTGTCTGGTGGCTATGCCACATATATTCTGTTATTCTGGTGGCTCCGCCACAAAATCTGTGATTTGCAGCTTGTTTGCCATATTGGTGTGTAGGGCTTGGTGGGTTGACTTGATCCTTACAGGTGAGTAAGGCTGGTACGAGGGTGTGTAGCGGATGGATTGTTGGGTTGGGCTGCATACTCTGTTTGCATTATCATGTTTATAGGGCTAAGGCCCAGATTGTAACCTAATAGGGCTTCAGCCCAGTCTGCTTCTATATGGGCTCAGGCCCAGTTAATGACCGATTAGGGGATTACACACTGAGTTCTCATAACTCACCCCTCTGCTTTAACCTTGCAGGTGATCCCTAGTGTTAGAGGACTTGGAGCCGCGTAGGACTCTGTGGTGGCCATACATTGGAGTACTTATCGGAGTACCTCTCACAAACTTCGGTAAATTTCATTTTTGCTTCATTTTAAGATTATTTTAATTTGGGTTTGGTTTTTTGTAATAAGGCCATTGGACTAAATTTTCTTTTAAACTTTCATTTCAGTTATATTCAAACTATAAATGATTAAACTCTGTGTCTTCTTAAAAAGTTAATAACTGTTTTCCAAAATATCGCGTTTTTGTAAATTACTGAATCTAATTTCTGCTATAAACAAAGTTTTCGTGAATAACAACAACAATTTTTTTTACAAGAAAACCATAAGAGCAAATTTGAATTTCGCTAACAACAAAGCCCGAAGTTTCAAGAAGAATATGAAGTTTTTAACGAATGCGCAGTTTTTAAACAACCCTTTTATGTAACATGCCAGATCCGGTCGTAACGTTTAGGCCGGGTTTGGGGTGTTACACCATAGAATTAAAAAGCTAGAATAAAAATCATTGATACCAATCCATAGCTTCTTAGTGTGATAGAATCTCCGACGACCTCCAACTCGAGCTAGCATCTGTGACACTATAGGAAAAAGAAAGGAAGCGGGTAAGAATTATAGCTAAGTAAGTAGGTATGTAAATAATAAGTGATTTATTAACAGGCTTTTATAAATCTTCACAATATGTTCTAAAGATAATACAATCATAATTGCACATAGTTCCACTATTTATTCATGTTCATCTCAAGTTGTCTACTCAAGTCACAGTAACTAAATTATTTATATATCGAGCTATAGAACTCCAAATTAAGATCTACTAATTTTTCCTGAAACTAAACTCACATATATTCTTACCATAAAATTTTTAGAATTTTTGGTTTAGCCAATAAGTACAAATTATTCTTTAACGTTTCCCCTGTTTTGCTGTCCAATAGTTCCGACCCCTCTGTACTAAAAATTAATTATCTCATCGTAAATAATTTGGATAATGTTACCATTTGTTTCTCTTGAAATTGGACTAAATAATAAATTTAATCATATAAATTATAAACCATAATTATTTTTATACAATTTTTAATGATTTTCCAAAGTCAGAACAAGGGATTTTGAAATTATTCTGACCTCGTCTCACAAAAATTCGAATATCATAGAATATGAAATTATTTTGTTTACACCGTTTTTTTATGTGAAAATAGACTTATTCAGATTTAATTTCATATCTTATTCAACCTATAATTCAATTTACACAATTTTTGGTGATTTTTCAAAGTCACACAACTACTGCTGTTAAAACTATTTTGTTGCTAAATTTACTCTTTTATAATTTCACTTACTCCATTTCATCTTACCGAAGGTTCGATCAAATATCGAGCACATTGTTCATAAATTTTCACACTTATACATGCACTTATTCATCACATAGTCATATTCAATTACACTTAGTCGTTACATGATCACGTGCATTTTCACTTAGTCAATTTCCCGTTGAACTCATCGGAATAATAACAGATACACGGTGGCCTGCACATAGTACCACCCTTATAGCTAAAGCTATCTGGTGCACATAGTAGCCTACACTTAGCACCACACATGTGATCGAAGCTATCGGGTATGCATAGTAGCCTGCTTTTAGTACTACGCATGCGACCTATCCGTCTGGTACACATAGTAGCCTGCATTTAGTACTACAAATGAAACACCCCAAACCCGCCCATGAGCCTTGACCGGATCTGGTATGTTCCTTGGGAAAAACCATTCAAAACTTATTTAAACTTTGCCAAAGTTTTGTGTGTTATTGAAGATCATTTGATTTGGTGTTGGGTTCAAATTTAAAATGGTGTTGATTAGGTGTCAAAACATTTAACATTTACTTTTAAGAAAAGTTACTTAAACTTTTATTTGATAAAAGTCGTATCCTACTAGAAAAATTTTAAAATGCATGCACAAACAGTTTCATACTAGTGGCCTTATTACATCAAAGGAATCCCGAAATAAATCCAAAACTTAAATATTAAAAACTAATAAAAAATAAAATAGTCTCTGAGCTGAGCATGGCCACCACTGAGCTCCGGCCGACCCGATCCATTACTGAGTGTCACTTGAAAAAGATCCCACAACGGGGTGAGTCAAACAGACTCAGTGTGTAACAACCAACACAAGTCTCAATCAATTTAGGCATGTCAAATCATACATAATAAACATATATAATCAATGATGCAAACCCGAACCCAAACCTAGATAACCATCCGCTACACATCACCCGTACCACCATCACACCGTGGGGACTACTAAGTCGACCCTCCATCCGCTACACATCATCGAAGGCAGTCGCTGCAGACGACATGCTCATCGCCCTTATATATATTGTGGCATAGCCACCAGATAATTATTTTGTGACATAAGTCACCACATTTAGATTTCGTGACATAAGTCACCACATTTAGATATTGTGGTATAAAACCACCAGATCACTTCCCCTTAACATATCACCCATATGCCCCATGTCATACAAATCATGCAATAACATGCCTTATTCTTTATTTCACATTCTTATTAATATTCACGGATGGACCATAACAGATATTCATGCTATCATAGCTACAGTAGTAGTAAGTTACGTACCTGAGTACTTCGTACCATTGCATGGTACTCATAGCCATATCTTACATATTCTTATTAACACATTTATCAAAACATAACCATAAATCTATTAAGGCTTAGTGTGGGGTACACACCTGGTATTAACACTTTACTGAAATCCCAAAAACTCGATCTAATGCTTTAAACCCTTAATTCCTACATTCGGCCAACACTACACATTTTAGCTAAAGGCCATTCGGCAAAATAATCAAATCCCGAAGGATTTATCACAACTTAAATCTTACCTTGCTGCCGATTTGATTACTAATCAAATCCCGGAACGTCGTGATACTCCTTCCTTCCAATTGGCCAATGCTACACATTTGACTTGGTTAGTTTCGGCTTTTGAACCGATGAGAAACAGATTTAGAATTACTAAATATGACCTTGGCCGATTGTTCAGGTTCACTTACCTTGTGGATCTTAAATCCCGAAAACCACCACTTGCTCCTGAAATTGACGAAATCCCTACATACCACATGTTAGATTCGACTTTAACCTTAAACCCATGACGGTGGCCCATGGCCGAATGCTACATATCACTTACCTCGATCACTTCAAATCCCGAAAGACTCCTTCACGCTAGCTACAACAAAAACACGAGATTATGGCTTAATGCCCATTCGGCCATCCTCAGAAATGAAGGCTTAACTATTAATTTCGGCACACTAAAAGAGATAGAAGAAACGATTAGGAGAGAACTCTTACATACTATAGAGGATCAATTGGAGAAACTCACAACTAATGGTACTTCCGGCTTCTAAAACTTGCGATAGAAGAAAAAGAATGAGGCCCCTTTGAGATTCGACTCAAGCTTCAAATGGTGAAGAAAAAAATGCAAGAGTGGGGAGAGTTGAGTGCTTAAAGGATTCGGCCAAAAATAAAACTAGATCAAGTGGTCAAGGTTTCGGTTTTGAAGAGAAACGAGAGAAGAAACAAAATAGTGGGAAGGTTCAATGGAGAATTTGGCAAGAGAGACTGAGAAAGAAATAAAAAGATGAACACACTCCCTAATAAAATTCGGCACTTATCCCCTCCCATATGATCGAATTTTGCCAACCAAAGAGTCCCTTGGCCGGCCACTATATCCTTTCTTTTCAAATCCCAAATTGCTCTCCTATTTTTCCTCCATGCTACTCATTCAAAATAAATTGAATAAGCCAACATTATCCTACTCTTTTAGCCGAATTTTTAAAAGAAAACCAAAACTTATCTTCATCTTTTCAAAGCCCTTATGCCGTCCAACACTCCCCCCTCTCTCTTGATGCCAAACTGCAAAATAAAAGCACACTCCATGCTGCCAACATGACTCGAACCTGAGCCCTTACACCTTGCATATGGCATCACATACTGAAGCCCTAAGTGGCGCCTCCAAGCCACTTAAACAAGCCCATTCTTGTGTCATATTTCCCTACTAATTTTCTTAAGGCCTATCAGGCTTAGCTCCCTCTTTGAAATTTAAAATCAAGTAATTCTTAAGGCATTCTCTACACTTTAAAGTTTCCAAAATTTATGCAACACAATTCAGAACACACATAGGCATGCTACCTCATACAATTTAGTATTAATACATAAGCCATAAATCCCGGATATTACAACAAACGTGACCTAAAACCATCTTGTAGCTCTTTTGTACACATAGTGGCCTACACTTAGTACCACACATGTGACCTAGCTACCTCATTCGTATTTTTTCTATTCCGAAGGTTCAACTGGGAATTCTCACTTTTCAACATTTTACCAATTCATCCATAATCAATCACAATTCATAATTTACATCAAATAATTACTCCATATTCAACCATATCTCATATAATATAAAAAATATTAAAAATAAATAAAAACTTTGTATTATTTACATACAAACTTACCTCGACACCAAAAATGGCAAAGAAGGACCTAACCGTCAATTTCTCATTTTTTGGTCGTTCTAGGTCCGAACTTCATTTTATTTAATATATAATATCACATTTAGTATATTTAGTAGTCACATTATTCAATTTGATCCAAAAATCATATTATGGAAAAATTACATTTTTGCCCTAAAGTTTCACATATTTACACTTTTGCCCCTAGGCTCATAAAATGATTTTTATTCAATTTCCTTATATTTTAAGCCTAGCCGAACCATTTTCATAACTATAGCAATCCAAAATTTTCATTTATTCACACACTTACACACATTTTATAACTTTTTACAAACTAGTCCTTTTTGACAATTTCACCGAAAATCACTTAGTAAAAGTCGTTTATTACACACCGAGCATTCATATTCTACCATTAAACATCAAAACACAAGCATTAATCATATGGTTAAATATTCAAATAGCAACCCCAGCTCAAATAAATGGTAGGAATAGAGAGATCGTGTTACGAGGATTTCAAAAACATAAAAATCATTAAAAATGGGGCTAAAACGAACTTACAATCGAGCTTGGAAGCTTGAAAAGCCCTAGCCATGGTTTCCCCTTGTGAAATTCGGCCATGGGGTTGAATATGGACAAAAATTGGCTTTTAATTTTGTTATTAATTCATTTTAATTACTAAATGACCAAAATGCCCCTAACTTAAAAAATATTCTATTTCACCTATTTCATATCCATTTTTGTCCAAAAAATTAACCAATGGTCTAATTATCATATAAGGACCTAAAATTTAAAATTTCATAACAACTGGACACCTCTAACATATAGAACTCAACTTTTGCACTTTTTACAATTTAGTCATTTTGACTAAATTGAGTGCCCAAACGTCGAAATTTTCGAACGAAATTTTCATGAAATCATTTCGTGAAATTTTAGACCATAAAAATGTAATAAAAATAAAAATTTCCTCGTCGAATTTGTAGTCCCAAAACCACTGTTCCGACTAGGCCCAAAATCGGGCTGTTACATAAAGTATTGGAAAAATATGGTTTAATGAAATGATTTTTTGTCACAGCGAAAAACTAAAAATTTGAAAACTGAGTCGATTTATGATATTTATAGCAATAAAATTTTTCCAAAAAGTAGTTATGCTTTGTGCGGGACAGATCCTAGACAGCTTGACTTTTAATCGAACAACCTTCTCCACTATTCTCATACCACGAATCACTACAAGTGTGATCTTGAACAATCGATAATCAAATACAAAACCAGAAATAATTTTCTTACTTTTAGTAGGAAAGTAAATCTCTCTCTTAATAGAAACCGGTAGAATTGTTATTCATAGGTAGAGTTTATACTTAGAAATAAATTCTCACTATTTACTGGCAGAATAATAATATCTCAAAGTTGTGTATATCTTGTTGTTTTTAGCCTTACTAGAGCCATCTTTTTATAAGGAGAGATAGGAGAATCCTAGTTGAATTAGTAGAGCATAAATGATACTTATTAGATAGAAAAACTAGTCATTTATCACAAAGACAAACGACCTATGACCATGTTTACTTTTCATCTATCTTATAATGCTAATGGGAGGATATCATTTATATTGGATCTGGTGCCCTAAGTGTAGTGTTTTCGTCTAAGTACATTTGTAATTTTTCAATTAGATTGGTTAATAAAATTATTCATGAATTATATTAATACTTTGTATATTGTCCTCACATGATTTTTGCACGCAGAACAAAATGGAAGAAAATGTTACTCACTGCTTGTCTATTGTTTAAGTACTATTAACCGGTATAACGTGGTTGGATTGTAATATGAAAAGATAACTTGTATTAGTAAACGAACCTAAACATGTCCTTAGTCTAATCAGAAATGAGCAAATCGATTGAAAGACTAATATGTCATCTATCAAGTTCAATTGGGGAGGTGCCTTGTCTTGGGCATCAGAGCGGATGACTTCTAGAAGATAAAGATATAAATGTGACTAACTGGACTGACAGTACGTTGGACAGGACCTAAGCGGAATACTAGGGTGTGTCGTCCTCCCCGATCCTACTCTAAGTAGAAAGTTGTTTTTCTATTTGAAATAAACCACTATAACTCAACAAGGGTTCTACATTCTCTTCCTATAAATAGATGGTACTGGTAGAGCTATTAATATAACTTTAAGAGATTGTTACTCTTTCGAAAAATAGAGAGAATTTATTATTAACTATCAAATATATTTTTCCAAAATAATAATTATACTGGTTTCTATTAAGAAGGGAGAATTTTTGTTTTCTCTTCAAATAAAAGAGAGAAAATTTTTCTAGTTACGTGTTTTAATTCAATTGGTTTGAGTCGAAATTCGAAGCGGTTCGTGGTATAAGAATAATGGAAAAGATCGTTTGGCTGAAAGCCGAGGACAACGAGCACCCGTTAAGTCGAAAACACATATATGAATTCAGTTAAGGTTTATTGCTATAAATATCACAAACCGAGTCGATTTATGAAATTTTAATTTTTCGCTGTGCAAGAAAATTATTTTCAAATTAAATTTTCTAACAATTGGTATCAGAGCCAAGTTGTGCTATGTTTATAGTGTAAATTGAGATCGAATCTCTCTATTCATCTTGTTTGATTAATATTTGATAAGATGTGACATTCATGTAATTATTTCCATGTTTAGGGGAATATATGAGAATGAATGTGATATTACATATTTATTATATAATTGTTATTTTTTGCAAGATTGTGGTTCTTAGGAAAGAGAATGTGGACTATCATCTCCACGTAAAAATATTTTTTTAGATAATTCTTGTAAGCCTAAAACAAAAATAGGACTTAAATGTATTTTTCCCAAAAAGGATTCCATAATGAGGAGAAGATGGAGTGATAACAGTTGAAGATAGAAGGAATGGCTTGTGGTGAAAAGCTATGTAAGTTTTGGTTTTTCATTTATTTTCTATAAATAGAACCATGGAAACCTTGTCTAGTAATTTTATTTTAATTACCCATCTTCTTATATATCTTGTAACACCCTATATCCGACCTGATTTACCGGATCCGAATGTAGGATATCATAATACTTACATAGAAAATTTTTTTAGCTGGCAAAAACCATACTGGATGTACTTCTTATTTATTTAAAAATCTTTTTTGAGTCAAAAGATTTGAATGAAACAATTATAATTTATAACAGACTCTTAAAAACAATATAAAACATTATAGCTTAAATCTTTGATAAGACAAATATATATGTGGCGTATAATACTATTTGCCATTTGAAAACATATTCCCAAAATTTTCCCTCTGTATGCAAAACATCGCACTATGATTAACCACCTTGGCACGTTCTTGGCTTGGTTCCTTCTAGTGAATTAGTTCAACTCAAGAACCTACATTACATATAAACAACCATAAGTTCAATGAAACTTAATGAGTCTCAACCATTTTTTCTTTTAAACGATGATGTTGAATTCCCCGACTTAAGAATTTTGGACTTCTTTTCTTATTCCTAGATGATAACTATGAGCCAACCTCTAACTTGACCATCTTGTACATGTTCCAATCGATTGGTAGTTTACAAACTTCCCACCTTATAGAGGATCACATTCCGCAATCGCTTGAAGATAAAAATTGAATACATTTATCAGAATTGTATACCTATGGGCACTACTCTCGGTGGATTCATATACTAGCTCCGGTGACTATCAGAATAACATTCACCGGATTCATATACTGGCTCCGGCGACTATCAGAATAACATTCATGTTGTAACTTTACATTAATCTAGATAATGAAATTGGTTTGATGAAGGAAATATTTTAGATCACCCAATATAAATAACTTCAATACAAAATGGGAAAACTTTCAGATTTGGTGGATACTTACATCACCCATAATTTCATATATGCCAGGTTCTCTTTCTAACTTAACGAGTTACTATGGTAGATTCATCAGTAGAGTGCAATGCTGAGGAATCTTTCAGAAAATGCGTCAAAATCATACCCAAATATCTCCATAAAGGCAGACTAACAATTTGCCTCTTAAGTGTTAGAGAGTTTGACTGACAGGCTTTCTAGATATTACGCCACATAGGTTTTACAAGTAACTAGCCACAAAAGCTTCCCAAATAAATCGCCACAAAGGTTTCCCAAACAATTCACCACAAAGGCTTCCAAGTAAATTGCCACAAAGATTTCCCAAACAATTCACCACAAAGGCTTGGATTGGTTTGCCACCAAGGCACCACATAAATTGTAACAGCCCGATTTTGGGCCTAGTTGGAATAGTAGTTTTAGGACCACAAATCTGATGCAGCAAAGTTCATTTTTATTATATTTTTATGGTCTAAAATTTCACAGAATGATTTAGTGAAAATTTCGTTCGAAAATTTTAAAGCTTGGGCACTCAATTTAGTCAAAAGGACTAAATTATAAAAAGTGCAAAAGTTGATTTCTACATGCTAGAGGTGTCTAATTGCGATGAAATTTTAAATTGAAGGTCCTTAGATGGTAATTAGACCATTGGTTAAGTTAGTGGACAAAAATGGACATGGAGTAAGAGAATTATCATGTTTTAAGTTAGGGGCATTTTGGTCATTTGGCTAATTAAATGAACTAATAATCAAATGAAAAGCCAATTTTTGCTCATGTTCAACCCCTTGGCCAAAATTTACAAGAAGGAGACATAGATAGGGTTTGTCAAGCTTCCAAGTTCGATTGTAAGTCCGTTCTAGCCCCATTTTTAATGATTTTCATGTTTTTGAGATCCTTGTAACTTGATCTATCTATCTCTACCATTAATTTAAGGAATAATTAAGGTATAAGGTTTGAAACATGTTAGATATTTGTGTATTTTGATGTCTAATGGTGGATTATGCATGTTTGATGTGCGATAAACAACTTTTGCTAGGTGGTTTTTAATGAAAATGTCAAAAGGACCTATTTGTAAAAATATTATAAAATGTGTGTAAAAGTGTGATTAAATGAAAAATGTAGACTGCTATAAGTATAAAAAAGGATCGGCTAGGCTTGGAAATCAAAGAAATTGAATAGTTTTAATTTTTCGAGCCTAGGGGCAAAAATGTAAATATGTTAAAGTTTAGGGGCAAAAATATAAATTTTCCATAATGTGATTTTTGGACTGAGTTTAATAATGTGAATAACAAATGAGTTAAAGTTACTATTATAGATCAAGAGAAATGAGGTTCGGACCTAGATTGGGGAAAAATAAAGTATTTGACCATTAGGTCCCATTCCTACTATTTTTGTACCAAGGTAAGTTCGTATGTAAATTATGCATTGTTATTTATGCTTTAATTGATTTATTATTATATGAATTTTGATTTACTCTTGAATGTAATCGACAAATTTTGACAAACGAAAAATCTCGGTTGAACCTTAGGAATAGGTAGGATACAAATGTCATGACATTAGGGTTATTTAAGATTTTGTGTAAGACCATATCTGGGATATGGCATCGATTTGAGATTTCGTGTAAGACCATAGACCATATCTGGGATATGGCATCGATATGAGATTTCGTGTAAGACCATAGCTGGGCTATTGGCTTCGATATGAGATCCCATGTAAGACCATATCTGGGACATGGAATTGGTATGGTACTATGTGTGTGAGATTTTCTGAGTATCCTTTAGTATTCCAAGTGGTTCAACGGGAAACGTAACAAAAATGTTAACATTACGAAATACCATGGTATGTTGCTAATTGGTATAGGTATGCACGTTGAACTTATCCTTAATGAGCTCGATATGTGATGAATCTCTCGGTAAGGTTATGATAGTGTAAGATATGATATTAAGGCTTCTAATAATATCCATGCCAAGTTGGACTATGAGATTTATAATGACATCTATGTTAATTCATTTCATGTTAGTTGCATGATAAATTCATGTTTATGATGCTTATTATTTGCATAGGAACTTACTAAGCTTTAAAGTTTACTCCCTTTTTTTTCCTTTATCTTATAGTATCACCAAGCTAGCTTGGGGATCGGAGATTGTCGGATATTTGCTCACACTATCAACTTATCATTTTGGGTACCAACGATTTTAATATTTTGAGTTATGGCATGTATAGGGACTTGGTTATTTTGTTATGTGTCATAATTGATTTGGGCCAAATGTGTTGGCTAATGTTGGTTGATAATTAATTTTGTAAATGGCCATTGAAACTGGATAATATTGGTTTAGGTATATATATACAATTTATGAGGCCTTTCATGAATGAGGAAGTTTGCATGGTATGAGTTGTTAAGCATGTGATGTTTGTATGTGATAAATGGTGGCATGTGATGGAAGTGTTGATGCCTTGGTCGTGGTTGATTTGGTTGTATTATATTCTTGGATTAGTGTTATGTTTTGTGGTGTAGGTATGCGCATAAAAGGGTGGCAAAAGGGCTTGGTAAATAGCCATATTTTTGTCCACACAGGTAGGCACACGGGTGTGTGTCTAGGCCGTGTGTGACACATGGTTTGCCCCATGGGTATGTGTTTTAGCCGTGTGTCCCCTACACCTTAATTGTTGTAAAATAGAATGCTCAGTAATGAGCACATAGACAGAGACACGGGGGTGTGTCTTAGTCGTGTGCACGGCACTGCCTTGAACACCGACGTGTGCCCTGGCCATGTGAAGTCTGCACCTATTTTATGAAAAATTATGAAAATATAACCGATCACACGGCCTAAGCACACGGACGTGTGACTTGGCCGTGTGACCTCAATTTGATGATGACATCATAAACAGAAAGCTCTTTAATTTGATTACGGCTTGAAGCATGGTCTGTCTTAGGGTTACACGAGCGTATCCCAAACCCACACGGGAGTGTGACACCTTTTTCATGAAATTTTTTTCTAAGTTTTCTAAAAGTTTCCAAAGTTCTCGGTTTAGTCCCGAACCACTTCTGATGCATGTTTTGGGCCTCGTAGGCTCGTTTTAGGGATGATATGAATGTTTTTGAATTAAATTTGAGTGGAAATTCATGTATCGATTTTGAATGCTTTCTTATGAATAAGTCTGGTAATGCCTCGTACCCTATCCCGATGTCGGATACGGGTAAGGGGTGTTACATAAATTATCGTGTTTGACGATATGGATTTGCCTAAACTCATCATCACTTAAGGTTTTCCCATCATTGTCCTCGAGAAAAACAAACTAGAATGTGTCATGGCCATGGTCTTTTCATTTATATGCTGCACTAGCCTTTTCTTATTTTTATTGTCCCGGTAGACCTTGAGGTTACGATCTCGACGGACTACATTTCACTATACTAGCCTTCGTATTTATTGTCCCGGTGGACATCATCAAAGCACCACTACGGGGTCAGTCATTGTATTATATACTTTCCTAACATTTCACCTGAACCTCTTTATCGCTAACCATACTTGGTCATGCATCACTCAAATAACATAATGGACGTATCTACACATATTTCATTCATAATCTTAACAAAATCATACTTCCTAACACATTATTTCCCATGCATGCTTACCATACATCATCTTATTCATGCAATGCATCGTCCACTTTAGTATATACATACAAATACCTCACAGAGAACACACACAACCATACATACATACATACAACAACTTTTCAAGGAGATATGCACATCTATATTAACAATAACCATACAAGGAATCATCATAATATATCGTGCAGAAGTCGGGTCTATATTAATAACTTCTCAACCTAGAGTTTTTGTTATGATTATTCTTCCAAATCTAGTAGCAGCATTTGCTTACAAGATCATGGAATTTTCATTAGAATCCCCATTTATAGATTGCTTACTAATGTTTCAACTACGTACGACCCTCCTGCAGGGCCTTTCACTCACACCTTACTATCCTGGCACATTTTAACATCTTTACTCAACAACAATCATAACATATAGGCTTATAAGACTTACCAGAAGGTTGAACCATCTATTGATTAAATGAGGTCTTAGCTCTATCTTAACGAAGAAGAAGAGAACATTTAAGTCAGAAAAAAGAACTAGAATGCAAAGTAGAAAGAAAAGTCATTTGGAATGTCTTCTCCTTTACTAGATATAACCTCCTTGTCCCCCTACTGTAGCCTTTGACTAGTTGCGATGCTTACCTAACCCAAATCTCCTGCTTTCCCACAAAAATTTGAGGGAAGGTAAATAGAATCTGGCGAAGATCTTTGTTGTTGTTTTGACCATTCATAGGAAGGGTCAAATCAATTTAGTTGACTCCCAACTAATCTCGTAATGTGGACCAACTTGAACAGTGCTCAAGCAAATCGAGTGTACTATACTTTGTAGTGACTCACGTATGGCGTGGCCTTAAAGACAATTATGTCTCTTACAACTTTCAAAAACACTTGATAGGATATTCGTTATCAGCCAAAACTCAGGGGCGTACTCTTCCTTAGATGTACTCTTTCTTGGACATAATCTTTCTTTGCTTCAAGATACCTTGTAATTAAATCCTTGGATACCGCTAGTAGGTGGATACTTTAATGCTAGTATATGCCAATACTCTAACTCATCATTAAGCTAATAGGGTGGCGGATTATGCTACCACTGTGCGCCAAATAGTTTATATACTTTACTCACCTTTTTGGATTCGTCATTTTTTAGGTGTGACAACTCTTCCTTCCTTCAAGGAAATTTCGTCATCAAAATTTTTATCAATCTCGTAAACCCCATTACTCATAATGCTTGGTGAAACGTGGACACATAGTTACAACACTAAGAAGATTCCAACTAGTGCGAATGTAGATAGATAATCTCGATTGGCGAATTTCAAACTCGTGGGCATAGTTGGTGGGTACTCCGTGTTTTTCAACATCTTATAGCCTTAGCCTCGACAAGTTTTGAGCTTTGATTCAATACTTTGAACAGTTGGTTTTAAATTTGAAACTTCTCACGGACGCTTAGTTCTTTATAAATACTAGGTGTTCAACACTGCCCCCACAAATTTTTTTGCACTATATCATTGGAACCCTAATTTCTGCCTCTGCCAAATTCCTTTTGCTTCCTTTCGCTTTCAGTCCACACTTTCTTTAAAGGTAATCCCCTTTCACTTTTCCTTACTATTATACAAAATGGTCAAAACAACTACCCGTAAAAGAGGTCGTGGTGGTCCTGCCCAAAGTAGCATAAGCGACAGTCCCAGAAATGCTACTGTGATTGGACCTAGAGGTCCCAATGGTACTCATTGTGTACTTGCTCCCATGTGTGAATTCAACACTACTGAGGAGAGACTGACTCGATATCTAGTGGCTTGAGCCATCTTCTATCCAAAATTTGCTTACGACTTTCATTTAGTCTAAGGGGAGTGTCACCAGAGTGACAACACCAAGGGCTTTATTCTTCCCCTCTTCCTACTCGAGGCTGGCTTTCACTTGCCTCTTTACACTTTCTTCTGCTTGGTGCTCAATGAATATGATATTACACTAGGGAAACACTTTGGCCTTTCCTGGTGGCCATTGGTGGCTTATTTCATCGACTATTGTTTGCACAACGAGCAGTCTATTCTTGATATTTTCCAAAAGATCTATCAAATAAAAATTAAAAGGAATGGTGCCTTAGCTGGGATAGCCTACTTTAGTACATGCCAGGGTTATGAGCACATAATTCAGAATTGGGCCTTAAACCTCCATATCATAAAAGACAAGTTCGTCAAGGTCACGTGCAATCTCAAAACTGGTTTTGGCTTTCCCACTTTATGGTTCATACCCCAAGAGGATCTCTTCTTACAGAGCCAACATGTCGATTTTGAAATTGCTTGAAATTGAGAGAGATTGTTACTATCCAAAATGTCTTCTAATGCTGCCTAAAAAGGCTAAGCACAAATAGTTAGTAGGCGAATGATCTTTTACTTTAGGTGGATTCTCAAAATGTCCCTTTTGCTAAGGTGGTCTAGCCTTACAACGCCAACGATGATTTGGCACAAATTTTATTGGGAAGGATCAGGGAACCTCTATTCTATTTCTACGAAACATGTGGACTACGTCCACGCCATTGGAATATCAATAATTATGGTACGTCTTCCACTCCTTATCCTGATCGAGCTAACTTTTCTATTACTGTTGCAGGGTCTTCTTCTTCTCCTACATCTAGTACTTCTCCGCTGACTCTAGCAGTCAATATGGACGCCTTAGTCTTGTTAGAATCAATGTGTGAAAATGAAGGAATGATTGCCGCCCCACCAAGAACAACGACTGCTAGGTCTCAAAAAAGGCTAAAGGTAGAGGGAAGCACCCAAGATATTAAGGGTAGTGACCACCCAAAGTTGACTAATCATAGGATTAGAAGATGGCTTGCTCCCATAAGAGCCATCACTACTCCTACTCCTTTCTTGCCTCCTATTCCTGCCGTTCCTTCTATTCCAGTTGCACCACTAGAGTATGCCAATTCTATAAACTCTCCAATCCACATCTTAATTCCTCATGTGGATACATTTGCGAAAGAAAAAATACATTAAGGCTAGCCAAAGGCCCTTTTTAGTTCTTTACCTATTACTACTCCTTCTGGCGAAGTGGGCAGACTCTTCCCATGGCATGATCTAATAAGGTCAAGGCAATATCCCTTCTCTCTTGACGCCATCCATTAGTAAAATAATAACTTGCCTTAGAAGGTAAATAAGGCTTTCCTTTCTCCCCTGTCCTCCAATCCTCATCTTCCCCCACTCTCAGTGCTGGCGGGGTCTTGTCAAGTATTAGCTGCTGAGTACGGGCTTATGAGTTGGGCCCTTAAAGAGGCTTGCTATAATTTTCCATTTTTCAATGGTGTCAAAAATAGTGATTTCAGAAACAGTGGTTTTGGGTCCATAATTCTGATTTGTGATTTATTATTTAATTAATATTTATGGAGTTACATTGAGTCTTATTAAATTTTGGTGATGAAATTTTAATGTTTACTTTGTTAATTTAAGAAAAGAACTAAATTGTAATAGATGTAAAAGTCTAGTTATAATTGAATTATAGTGATTAAATGGTGTAAATCTCATAAGTAGAATGGTTTATTTGGAAATTATGCCATTCTAGTTTAATATGGACAATTTAAGGATAGTAGTTAGCTAAAATATATGTTTAGTTAAAGGGTAATTACATAAATTAATAATTTAAACTTAAGAAACAAATAAAATAAAACATCCATCTTTTTCCTGAGTGGATTTTTTACCGAAAATTAAAGTAAAAAACACCATTAAAGGGTTTGGGACTTTCAGCTAACTTGTAACCCTTGCATGGTAAGAATTTATTACCCTTTTTCAGTAATTTTTATGTTTTTGAGATTGTTGCAACTAAGTCCAGCTAACCTGTACCTTCATTTTTGAAACTATTTTTGAATTTCACCATTGATGAATTCTTTTTGTTAATGACGTTATAGGATAGATTTAAAGTATTGGTGGTTGATCATGAATAAATTGTAAAGTAGTCTTTGTCAGTTTTTGGTTAAACGATTAAATTAATTAAATATTAAAATTGATAGGGAATTTTTGAGAATTTAGAATAAATGTGGGGTGTAAATGGATGGCTAACAATTCGGTTAGCATAAGAAGTTGGAAAATTTTTGGTTTAGGGACTAAATTGTGAGAAATGTAAAAGTTTAGGGAAAATGTGTAAATAATAAAAACATAAGGGTTTCATGTATTGGATTAAATTTTAAATGTATGTGAATGTAATAAATTGAATTTAATTATTATATAGACCAAGAACTGAGTAAAAATAATAATAATCGAGGAAAGGGGAAAATTATGGAGTAGGTCCCCGCATTTTAACCGGAAGTGATGGTAGGTAAGTTCATAGTGTTATGATATGTGAATGTAAATTTCTTGTTATAATCTCATTGTTATCTAGTTAGTTATATATAAGTATGTGAAATTTTATTTGTTACTTATATGATATTAATTATTGCAATTGAATACATATGAAAATGAATAATTGATGGTAGCAAATCTTGTGATTGCGCATTATTGAAATTAATATATTGAATTTATAGTGTACGGAAATGAAGAAGTGCTTCTGAATGATAAATATGTATAAAGGTAACGAATTTATGTATAATGCCCGATTGAACGTAGTAATTGCATAGTATACGATTGGCATGCCATTAGGGTCAGTATGCACGCTTGTATCGGTTTGCACTTCGGTGCCTCTGATTGTACATTTGTTCCTTTGTTAGCACTTCGGTGCATATGTTAAGCATCTATGATGCCTCTGGTGTGGTGTATTTACTCAAGTATCCAAGTGGAGTTACTTAGTTCATCGGGCTAAATGTTAATTGAATAACAATTTAATTATGTGCTTAAATGTTAATGCATATTCATGGTATTAGTAAGTGAAAAATGTTACAATGAACCACTTGTTTACATATGTGTAGACAATTATATTGATGAAATGTGGTTTATCGTAATGGTAAGTTATTTGAGAAGAGATTATCATGATATCTTTAGATATGTGAGCAAAAACTAATGTGGGTTGTGAACTTGTATCTGGCTGTCAAGAATTATAAATTATTTCTTTGAATATTTATTTTGAATAAGGTAAGTTAGTTTGATGTTTAAACTATGAGCTTACTAAGATTCTTTAGCTTACTTATTTAATTTGTGCTCTTTCGTAGTTGTCAAGGTTGCAAACTAACTAGATGGATTGATTTGGAGCTCACACTATCCAACCATTTTGGTAGTGATGTGGCATGTATATAGGTGTTTCGTTGTGAATATGTATGTAACATCCATAAAATAGGGGTCTGGCATTTTTATGTTGTTGCATGTGTTTAGCTTGTTTAGCTTTTTGTTTGGGTGTGTTTGGGGGCCCTGGGGAGGCTCGGGTTCAAGCCAAAGCTTTGGAAAAAAAATTTCTTTTTGGGCACTTAAGGGGGGTGAGATACTAGAAGCAGGACTTAAGTATAATTGCTTGTGTTTTTATAATAGAAGCTGAGTAGGTGTAAAGGTGGTGTGGCGTCACTTGTAGAAGAAAGAGGGGATGGGGTTCGAATCCCACATGCTGCATGATTGGGTTTTATTTTTGAGCTCTGGAGGAAGAGGGGAGACTGGGTCAAACCATTTGAATGGATGGTGTAGAGGAGATTGAGAAGTGGGACTTGGTTAACCATTTCAAATGGTGGATGGAGAGTGAGTGGGGGAGGAAATCAAGGAGAGAATCAAGGAAGGTTTGAGTGTGGAGTTGGTTGGCCGAAAGTGGGAGTTGTGGGAGGTGAATTTCGGTTATGAGTTGTTTTGGGCAAGGGAAATTTGGCATTTTGAAGCTAGTTAGCAAAACTGAATCCTTTGAGGGGGTGTGCATTTCAGGTTTTTTCTTCTAAAAGTCTTCTACTGAATTGATAGTTTTCTCTCCCTCTTTTCTCCATTTGGTTTTCACACTTTTTTTCTTGGTTGTTACGTAAACATAAGTGAGCCGAAACTTCTCTGCACCTATTTGCTCATCTACTCTTTTCTATCTTCATTATCTGTTCTCCCTTGTGTCACCATAGCCCAATCTCCTTAACATTTTATCTCCTCTATTGCCAATAGCCGAACCTCTCTTTTCATTTCTTACCATTTGTTTTCCCATATAGCCGAACCTTAATTCTCCTCCTTTACTTCTCTATTTTCTCCATTAAACCGAAACCCCTACTCCTTTTTGTTCTTGGTTAGTTTTTCTCCATAGCTGAATTGTGTTCTCCTTCTTTACTTCTTCATTCTTTTCTATTCATTTTCTTTGCAAGTCGAATCTCCTCTTGTGTCAAACTGAGTTCATTTCTTTCATCTTTTGTTATTAGACGAACATCAAGAAGCAAAGTGCTAGGATCTCCTTTCCCTGCCGAAAGTTCCTCTTCATTCGGTTCTTGCTAGCTCCAAGGTAATGGGTTCCTCTCTTCGTGTGATTTTATTCTCTTCTCTCTTCTAATGAATCGAAACAATTATCCTTTAACCCCTTTCTTTTTTAGGTTGAATCTGAATACCCCTTTCCACCTTGAATCGTGTTGGTTCCTTTGTGGTAGACGAAGCTCTTGTTAAGCAGTGACCGATTCTTGGGCATCTTGGTAAGTGGCCATGGCCGATTAGGGGTGGATGGATGCCCTCATTCATGGTTCATTTAGGCCGAAAGGCTGTTTCTTTACTACTTTATTTTGGAACATCGGTCCTAACTCATGCTTATTTAGGGACTCAATCTAGTAACCGACGGAGTAACCAACAGTCGGGTATAGCAAAGAAGTATCGTATTCTTGTTAAGTAGTGTGGTGTGTTGTTGCTTTCAACCTTAGATTTTGACATATTATGATCGGAACTTTCTTCATAGAGGCGAGGTAGCCGTTCTAAGGGGACATCGACTAAGGAGCCCAAGGGGAGTGGACTCGTGCCTCTACTCCTAAGTTCAAACGACGTAGAGTGTCAGCGATTCAGGATTTTTTACTGGGTTGTGGAAGGGAGTCGACATCCGATTCAGAGAGGAAAATCATTGTTGTTCATGATAGTAAGGGTAAGTATTAGCAAATCGTTGTTTAGATGTGGGTTGTGGATCACTCATTGTTTGGATATAAGTTAATTCTGCGATATATTATCTTAGGTGACGTCGATCGAAAGTGCCTAGTTCTTCACGTGATCAGGTGTGTAATCACATTTTATTTGTTTTGATATGAGACTTTCTATGTGTTGGCTAAAAGCCAAAAGAACCTTAATGGGCAAGTCAATAAAATACCCCTAGTAGGGTACTTTGGTTACAGTCCAGGTGAGTAAATTTACTATCATACCTTAATGGGTAGGCTGAGCATGTTTGGGTACTGCGTATATCTGCCATGTGGGTACGTTAATGCATACATGAATTATTATGACATGATATGTTGCATGGGCTTGGGCATGATATTGATGATCGGGGAAGTGTAATTCGGTGGCTCTGCCACAAATTTCGCATTTTGGTGGCTCTGCCATAGATTTTGGCGATGAGCAGCGTGACTGTCATCGAGGTGTGTAGTGGATGGAGGGTTGATTGTAGAAATCCCCACAGGTGTGTTAGGTTGGATATGGGTGGTGTGTAGCGGATGGAATATTAGGTTGGGTTGGGTTGCATTACATTCATTATCGGTTATACCATGTTAATAGGGCTCCGACCCAATTCGTTTCTGTATGGGCTTCGGCCAATATGCTTCTGTGGGCTTAGACCCAATTCTATTCGAAAGGGGGAATTACGCACTGAGCTCTCATAACTGACCCCACTGCTTTAATTTTGCAGGTAATTCCCAGCAGTGAGGATTTGGAGCTGAGGTGGACTCTGTAGTGGCCATACATCGTTAATTTAGTAAACTCTGTATTACTGTACTTTAAATTTTATTTTAATTTGGGTTTATGTTTTGTAATAAGGCCTCTGAGATCTAATTTGGTTTTAATTTTTAATTCAGTTTTTACGTTCTATTATTAATTGTTCAATATGGGGTTTTCCCTAAAACATTAATAACTTTTTTCCAAAATGTTAACAAATGATTTACAAACTATAATTGGTAACACTCTGAATTTTCTTAACATGGGTAACTCTTTTCAAAATATCGCATGTTTACGATAATTTAAATGTCAATTTTTGAAACTCATTGAGTTTGATTAATTATAAACAAGATCATCAGAAATAGCAATGAAAATATTTTTGCAAAGAGAGCTGTAAAACAAATTGGAGTTTTCACAAGCAACGGAACTTGAAATTTTTAATGAATGAGCAGATTCTTTAAACAATTCTTCCATGTGACATGCCAGATTTGGTCGTAATGTCTAGGCTGGGTTTGGGGTGTTGTAACATTCTGAACTATTGGGCCTATGTGTTTGGTTTTGAGATATGTTTAATGTGTTAAATTATGTGTTAGGGGTTCAAATTGGGCTTAGGTTTGGGTCGAGGCTGTAGTTAAAATTTTTTGTTTGAGCACTTTAGAGGAAAGCTTGTTAAGTTAAGGCATAATAGATATTAGCTGTGTTTTTAAAACACAAATGGGCTTGTGACCCAGTGGCAAAATGGCGCCACAATGAGGGAAGGGAGTTGGCATATTTTGAAGGTCCAATGTTCGAGTCGCCTGGTACCTTTTATTTTAATTATTTTTGGCATTTACAAGAGTAGTAGTGGAGTTTAGCAATGATACTGAAATTTAGGAATTTTGTAATGTGATAATAATGTGCTGATAAAGGAATGAAGAGGTTGGTCATCCATGACACTATAGATGAGTAGTTAGATGAGGATAAGGAGAAAATCAAGGAGTTATCTACAAGGCTAGGTGGTGGTTGAAATTTTGACTCTAAAAGGAGTAAAGGAATCAATTTCTTTATAGCTAAGGGGTGCCAAATTTTCCCCTATTCCTTGTTTAATTTTTAGCTATTAGGAATGGCACTTTTGGGTTTTGATAAGTAAGTGCCGAAATTGCCTATAAATAGGGGTGGTAGCTCATCAATTCCGCCATTTGAACTCTACTCTTTTCTTCTTTCCCTGTGTCGAAATTCTCAGTCTTCCTTTCCAATTTCATTTCTTTTGATTTCTTCAAAAGCCGAAACCTCCCATTCTTCTCAACATCTTTTCTTTCAAAAGCCGAAACTACTTAGATTTCTTCTTATTATATCCTCTTCTTGATCTTCTCAAAAGTCAGAATTATTTGGGAGTAGCCGAATTTTCTCTAGTAAGGTAAGTGTCAATTCTTGTTGTCCTTAAGATCTCTCTTTCGGTTTCTGGAAGACAAAGCTGAAAAGCTAATGGTTTAATGGTTGCATGGGCTTGGGGCATGATATTGATGATCGGGGAAGTGTAATTCGGTGGCTCTACCACATATTTCGCATTTCGGTGGCTCTGCCACATATTTCGGTGGCGCTGCCACAGATTTTGGCGATGAGCAGCGTGACTGCCATTGAGGTGTGTAGCAGATGGAGGGTTGATTGTAAAAATCCCCACAGGTGTGTTAGTTTGGATACGAGTGGTGTGTAGCGGATGGAATATTAGGTTGGGCTAGGGTGCATTACATTCATTATCAGTTATACCATGTTGATAGGGCTCCGGCCCAATTCGTTTCCGTATGGGCTTCGGCCAATGTGCTTCTGTGGGCTTAGACCCAATTCTGTTCGAAAGGGGGAATTACACACTGAGTTCTCGTAACTCACCCCACTGCTTTTATTTTGCAGGTAATTCCCAGCAGTGAGGATTTGGAGCCGAGGTGGACTCTGTGGTGGCCCTACATCGTTAATTTACTTTAAATTTTATTTTAATTTGGGTTTATGTTTTGTAATAACGCCTCTGAGATCTAATTTGGTTTTAATTTTTAATTCGGTTATTACCTTCTATTATTAATTGTTCAATACGGGGTTTTCCCTAAAACATTAATAATTGTTTTTCCAAAATGTTAACAAACGATTTACAAACTACAATTGGTAACACTCTGAATTTTCTTAACATGGCTAACTCTTTTCAAAATATCGCATGTCTACAATAATTTAAATGTCATTTTCTGGAACTCATTGAGTTTGATTAATTATAAACAAGATCATCGGAAATATCAACGAAAATTTTTTGCAAAGAGAGCTATAAAACAAATTGGAGTTTTCACAAGCAACGAAACTTGAAATTTTTAATGAACGCCCAGATTCTTTAAACAATTCTTCCATGTGACATGCCGGATCCGGTCGTAACGTCTAGGCCGGGTTTGGGGTGTTACAATGTAAATGTTATTCTATAATGGTATTTCTAGTGAAATGGCTGATAATGAATGTGTATGTTCGAAGTGTTTTGGTTTGGTAATCCTTAATGTTAAGAATTAGGTCATGATAGTTGGAATGGTAACTTGATATGAGTATTTATATTTGGTTAATTTGGTTGATGGTTGAGTATGGATAGATGACCAATGTTAGTACATTTTTAGGCTTAGTTTGGATGGGCGGTGTGTTTACCTCCGGTAAGGTTAAAAATAGTGGTGGCGGTGAGATTAATTACTGTAGCGGTTAGATTGGATACTGTAGCAGTGAGATTAGAAATAGTGGAGGAGTGTGTGTTTGGATTCAAACGTAGCTGTAGCGGTGAGGAGAGAATAGAAAATGACTTTTAAGGACATTAGATTAGAAATGATATATAATAGAAGTTTTTAAAATTATTTAACAATTACAAAATTAATAAATGATTAAAAATTATTACAATTATATTTATTTTTAATAATAATTTTAATAATAAATAATTAAATATAAATTAAAACTCGAGAAAAATTCAAAAAATTATTTTATTTAATATTTCAAAATTAATCAAGATTTAATTATAGGGCTTAATTCATTATTGAAAGATTATTGAAATTATTGAGCCTTTAGAAAAATAAAACATTATTGAAAGATAAAATAATGAAGCAACTCTAGAATAAGAAAGAAAAGAAATAATATATGGGTAAAAGAGGAAAAGAAAAAGCAACTGAAGTTGCTAAATTTTTACTGGACCAAAAGGCTTCAGTCTGGATTTAAGCCTCTAGTGAGGTGAAATGCATTCTCAACGTACTGAAGAATGCTTTCCAAACAGGCTTGTGTTTACTAAAATTTTAGTTGCAATATTTTTTAGCCTAAAAAAGCCAACGCACTGAAACCCGATTGCATCCAAAGGAAGCCTATGGCATATTGGTTATTTGAGTGAATAATTGTGGTGGGCATATTGGTTAGGCATTGGATGGATGAAATTTTGGCATGTAATTGGTGTTTTGATTGTGCTTTTGAACCATGGAAATGTACCAGAAATGGCATGTTTTGTTGTGCAAGGAATGGTGCATGAATTGGCTTGAATTAGGGTTAAAATGGAGGACACAGCCTAGGACATGGGCTATCACACAACCGTGTGCGACACACAGTCATCTCACACGGCTGTGTGTATTTATCGTTTTTAGGTGCAGTATCTACACGACTTGCGACACGGGGTGTGACCTAACTTTGAATACACACACGGTCTAGCACACGGCCTGCGACATGGCCGTGTGACCTATTTCGAATATTCACACTGGCTGGGACACAGCCATGTGTCCTGACTTTGAATGTTGACACGGTCTGGGCTATGTCAGACGACCTGGCCACACGGGCATGTGACCCTCGTTTTTCAAATTTTCAAGTTTTTCTGAAATTGTTTTATTTGTTTCGATTTGATCCTAGATTGTTCTCAAAGTATTTTTACGGCCCCGTAAGCCTAATTTAAGGCCCATAAGTATATTTATTTTTTAAATGTTTGTAATTTATTTTTTTAGCTATTTGAAACGAAGTTAAATGTTCTGTTTTACTTGGTAACACTCTATGACCTTAATTCGGTAACGGAGACGGGTTAGAGGTGTTACACTTGCCATCAAAGTAGCATCAAACTGTTGGGCCTGGAGGAAACGTGCATTCTGGCGAACAATCCTTGGCTCAACTATGCCAAACTCATTAGGAAACTGTGAGCCAAATCAAGGAACTCAACTCCTCCATCTCATCTTGGAAAGCCAAATATGAAGATTTAGAAATTTGGATCAAGTAGATGGAGGAGGAAAACAATCGACTATAGGCCAAAGAGTCTTCTAGGGAGGAGAAATTCAATTCTCAAGACCAATGATATGTATCAAAGTTGGAGCATCTATGCCAATCCATGAAGAAGCTCTGAAAAAGTACAAGGAGGACACCAAGAAGAATATGGTAGAGACCCTACCCATACTATGATCCAATCTGGTCATTCACACCCAAGTTGTTGCAGGTCCTGTCAATTTGAGTTAGGTGAACTTCAACTTAATGCCTTCAACTTGACCCAACTCGCTGGATCCAAATCTCGGGCGTTACATCACAATAATTAACAAATTATCAAAATAATTGACAACTACTCATTTCTTTAAACACTTTATAAAATTATTTTAACTAGAAACTTAATGTCTAAAAATAATGGAAAGTATTTATAATAACTTATTACACTAGACTTATTACAGATTCGATATATATTATAAAAGCTTATTAAAGATAGACTCCTAGGGTGTACTCCTAGACTACGCCACTTTTCCACTGTATACATAATGACCATTTTCGTCGCATCCTTGGTGTACTCCTCTCGTCGTCCCTCATGGCACAATACTTCCCATCTTACCTGAACATAAATATAACATTCTATAAGTTCAAAAGAAATTAGTGTGCTTTAATCCAAAATATACCTTGGTGGATATTGATTATGATTAATGAACATCTATGCCCAAACTATCCTTTTTAGACCACTGTCTTCCACCTTGGGCGAATACCACTACTGTTTTGGTGTACACTTGGAACAGCGGAAATGTGCAAGCGTACACAATCACAAAAAGTAAAAAAGTGACAAGTAAATGTTAAGTTATCATACCCACAGGGATTGTGAAAAGAATTATTTATGAATGCAATTTTAAAAACATTTTGGTGAAGAAAAATATTTTGATTTGAGGAGGTGATTAAAAACTAGGATTTTAACTAAGTAAAATAAATAAAAATAAAATAAAAGTTCCAATGCACGATTTCAAAAGATGTTTTTAATCAAGATGACATAGTTGTGTTAGATTAATTACATTTCTTAACTTAGAAATACTAAAATCATGTTTATGTTGTTACGAATAAATGCATGGCAACTCGGTAATTTGCTAACTTATGAACATTCTTACTTACCAAAATCCATTTATCTCTTGACTATATCTCTATGTCAATTCAACCGATTAAACAAATTTTAATAAGAAAATGTGTTTGTAACACCCCTAACCCATAACCATCACTAGTTTAGGGTTAAGAGGTATTACCGAACAATCAAAAACTTTTACGGACATTTAATGTTACAGTTCATCCAATGCAATTAAAGCATCCCTTAAATAGGTCAACGAGACCTCAAGCATGCTTTAGAATAGGGCCGGGACTAAACTGAACACATACGAAAATTCTCAAAAATTTAAAACTTTTTCTAAGTTACAGAGGTCACACGCCCGTGTGGGCAGGCAGTGTGCTTCTCATGCCTCAGACACGCCCGTGTGTCTAGGCCGTGTCGAAACAGGGCATACATACTGACTTGTCCATACAGCCTTGGACACGCCCGTGTGCCTCACCCGTGGTTAATCCTGACTTGCACCACACGGCCAGTCACATGCCCGTGTGTCCAGCCCGTGGTCGATCCTGACTTGTTTTGAATTTCAACCACGAGGGACACGGTCGAGCCACACGCCCGTGTGCTCAACCGTGTGGGAAAATATAGGCCATTATCAAGGCCTAATTGACACCCACACCTAAGTCATTCTCACCTGCACATACAAGCATAATTCTTAACACCATATGCAACCAAAAACACACCAAATGATCATAATATTATCCCAATTCAATCTCTTTTCTAGCATACCATCTTATATGCTAACTAGCCTAACCAATTCACAATTAAACCAAGTATGATACATCCATATCTTACCATTCATATAACCATTTCATTAGCCAAACATGTGCACTCATTTTGCATCAATAGGCTTACCATAATCTTGACCATTTCATTTGCCAACAAGCCATACCAAAACATGCATCATATACCATATTTACTCATGCATACTATCAACATTTATCTAGCCACATCTCATGCCTATTTATACACATTTCAACCATATACCAAAATAACTAGCCTATACATGCCAGATTTAGCTATTTACACATTCAAAAGTACCAAAATTGAGTTTGATAGTGTGGTGATGATCCTCAACGGTCCCCAAGCCTAGTTTAGCTTTAACGATCTATAAAACAGAATAAACACACACAAAGTAAGCTTTCCAAAAGCTTAGTAAGCCATATACAAATAAACTTAACATATAATCAATCATAAGCATAACTATTTGAATTCATTAACATATCTTCATTTCATGCACATGGATAATCTCTTTGGTTCACTTGGTTTACCATTGCTTACCAATTCATCCTATCTCAAACATCTCATTTGTTCATTTCTCAAACATACATATATCTCAAATGTCCCTTGCATCAATGCACATATTACTCACATTTCATGCTTATACAAAGCATGCATATCAACGTACCTGAAACGGATGTACATTTCACATAAAAAATTATTTATCGGACTTGCCTGTTGAACCATTCGAAACTAAATAGGATACTTAGAGTGCTCGGAATAGTCATACAATGCCAACGTCCCAGACGTGGTCTTACATGTAACCAAATATCGATGCCACTGTCCCAGACAAGGTCTTACACGAATCAATATGATGTCGATGTCCCAGACATAGTCTTACACGTAAATCTCATATCGATGCCAACGTCCCAGACGTGGTCTTACACGAAATCTCAAATCAATGCCATCATCCCAGACGTGGTCTTACATGATATCGAATATCGGACACCTATGTCATGACATACATAATTCCCATCTATTCTTAGGTTCATAAGGGACTTCTCGGATATTGACTATTTCTCGATATTTTCTCGGAATCCATATTTTCATCATTTCATACACATTCATCGCAATGTAATCTCATATGAATATACATAATTTAATACAAATACACTTATTTGTATATAGACTTACCTCAGATTTAGATATTCGATCGGATTCGGTTATTCCACAACTTTTGACTTTCCATGATCTAAGTCTGTTTTCTTCGGTTCTTGATCTATACATATTCAAATATAACTCATTTATTCACTAATTCATCCAATTCAATCCAAATACACATATTTAGGGCAATTTCCAAATTAGCCCTCATATTTTCACATTTGGACAATTTATCCCTATTTCACAAAATCACAAAATATACCAAATTTGTTTATACCCATGCTTGGCCGAATATACCATATCATCATATCAATCCATACATTTCATTTATTTCACAATTTAGTCCCACAAAATATTATTTTCTCAATTTAATCCAAAATACTGAAATTCAAAAAAACTCCAAAGACAAACTATGATAATCAAACACATATCTTTCATATTTCACTATCAAACATCACAAAACGCATGAGTTCATCAAAGTATCATTTCAAAAACATCATTAATTCTCAAAATTAAGACACGGGTTTTGAAGTTTACGAGGTAACTATTACAAAAACGTAGAAATTATCAAAATCGAATCAAAATCATACCTTAATCAAAGAGCTTTATGGCCGAATGCCCTAGCTTCATATTTTCTTTTTCTTTTATTTGATGTTTCGGTCACAACATAAAGATGAACATCCACTTTTCATTTGTTTGTTTTATTATAAACATATTAATACACATTTTACTAAAATGACCTTAGTAAAAATAATTAGAAAACCGTATATTTTATGAGTAAAACTGTCCACCACATTGCTATGTGGTCAATTTACAACATAAGGCCTCAAATAAAAGAAAACACATCAAGTTGACCACTTAATCAAATAGAAGGTCACTTTTACTAGTTATGCGATTAAGTCCTTTGCTTAAATTAAGCACACAAATGATCAAATTAAATTACAGAAATTTCACACATGCTTAATCACATATCATAGGCACGAAAAATAATATTAAATTTTTTTTTGACTCAGATTTGTGGTCCCAAAACCACTGTTCTGACTAGAGCCTAAATCGGACTGTTATAATTCTCCCCCCTTAGGGATTTTCGTCCTCGAAAATCCTATCGTTAAACAGATTCAGATATTGTTGTCTTATTTAATCTTCAGGCTTTCACGTAGCCTCTTCCACTCTGTGTCGATGCCACAACACTTTTACTAACGAAATTTTCTTATTTCTCAACTTTTTAACTTTAAGAGCTAAGATACTAATCGATTCTTCTTCGTAAGTCATATCGGATCGGATTTCAATTTCAGACAAAGGAATCACATGTGACGGATCGATAGGTATCGTCTAAGCATCGATACGTGAAATACATTGTGAATCTTTTCTAGCTCAGGTGGCAACAACAATCCATATGCAACAGGTCTAATATGCTCAACGATCTCATACGGTTCGATGAACCTCGGACTCAATTTGCCTTTACGACCAAATCTGAGTACTTTCTTCCACGGAGATACTTTTATGAATACTTTGTCACCGATCTCAAATTCGATGTCTTTTCTTTTCAAATTTGTATAGGATTTTTGACGATCAGACGCTGCTTTTACACTGTCTCGGACCACTTTCACTTTTTGTTCACTGTCTTTTATCAAATCAACCCTGTGTATCTTATTTTCATTGAGCTCAATCCAATACAGAGGTGTTCGACATTTACCATCAATGGTAAATTCAATCAATGGTAGGTACTGTTCCCACGTACCATCAAACTCAAGAATCCAGCATCTCAACAAATCCTCGAAAATTTTAATGATCCGCTCGGATTGACCATCCGTTTGTGGGTGAAAAGCTGTACTGAAATGCAATTTTGTGCCTAAAGCTTCTTATAGTTTCTTCCAAAACCGTGATGTAAACCTCGGATCTCTGTCAGACACAATAGACAATGGCACCCCATGCAATCTCACAATATCAAAATGTAAAGCTCAACTAATCTATCAAGTGAGAAATCAGATCTCACCGAAATAAAATGGGCAGATTTTGTTAAACGATCAACTACAACCCAAATTGCATCTTTCTTTTTCAGAGTCAAAGGCAATCTAGAAACAAAATCCATCGTTACTCTATCCCATTTCCACTCCGGAATCAGAATTGATTGTAGCAAACCGGACGGAACTTGATGTTTAGATTTAACTTGTGACAAACAAAACATTTCGAAACAAAGTCAGAAATGTCTCGTTTCATACCAGACCGCTAATAGTGTTGCTTTAGATCATGATACATTTTTGTACTTCACGAATGAACAGATATACAACTATTATGGGCTTCACTCAAAATTAACTAAATTAACTCTAATTTTCTCAGAACCTCAAACAATCATCAGCATCAACTCGAAATTCAGAATCAAAGTTTGAATCACACTGAGTTTGTTTTGCTATCATTTCATTATCAATCTTCTGAGCATCACATATTTGATGCAGGAACAACGGTTTCGCTTCCAATTCAGCTATCACTAAACCATAATCAGACAAGTCTAAATGAGCATTCATAGCACACAATGCAAATAGTGACTTTTGACTCAGTGCATCGGTAACAACATTTGCCTTACCCGGGTGATAATCAATCACAAGCTCGTGGTCTTTCAATAGCTCTAACCATCTTTTCTGTCACAAATTCAAATCTTTCCAGGTCATCAAATATTTCAGACTTTTGTGATCCTAAAATACATGACACTTTTCATCGAAGAGGTAGTGACACCAAATCTTTAATGCGAATACAATCGCAGCTAAATCAAGATCGTGAATCATATAGTTCTTTTCATGCGGCTTTAGTTGTCTCGAGGCATAAGCTATTACTTTGCCTTCTTGAATCAGAACACATCCCAGACCATTTAACGAAGCATCACTGTATATCACGAATTCTTTACCCAATTCTGGCTGTACCAATACTAGAGCTTTAGTCAAAAGGGCTTTCAACTGATCAAAGCTTTTCTGACATTTATCGGACCATGCATACTTCACATCTGTCTGAAGCAATCTAGTCAGTGGAGTAGCTATCATCGAGAATCCTTTTACAAACTGACGATAATAACCAGCTAATCCCAAAAATTGCGAACTTCAGACACATTCTTTGGAGGTTTCCATTCCAAAATAGAAGAAATCTTGCTTATCAACCCGTATTCCAGAGGCCGATACAATATGTCCTAGAAAACTGATTTTACACAACCAGAATTCACATTTGCTAAATTTCACATACAATTACTTTTCTCTCAGAGTTTGCAACACAATTCTCAGATGTTCAGCATGCTCAGATTCATCTCGAGAATAAATTAAAATGTCGTCAATGAACACAACAATAAATTGATCTAGGTACGATCTAAAAATTCTGTTCATCAGATCCATAAAAATAGCAGGAGCATTCATTAGTTCGAAAGGCATAACTAAAAACTCATAATGCCCGTACCTCATTCTGAAAGCAATTTTTAGAATGTCTGAATCTTTTACTCTCAACTGGTAGTATCCCGATCTTAAATCTATCTTTGAAAACACAGTAGCTCCTTTAAGCTGATCAAACAAATCATCGATTCTGGGCAACGAATATTTGTTCTTTTTAGTAACTTTGTTCAACTGATGATAATCAATGCACATTCTCATCATGCCATTTTTCTTTTTCACAAATAGAATATGAGCACCCCAAGGTGAGAAACTTGGTCTTGCGAACCCTTTATAAGTTAACTATTGTAATTGAGACTTTAACTGTTTCAATTCTATTGGTGCCATTTTGTACGGAGCTATTGAAATAGGAGTTGTACCAGGCAACAGATCTATACCAAATTCAACTTCACGTATCGAAGGCAATCCCGGTAGTTCTTTAGGAAATACATAAGAGAAATCACAAACAACAGACACTGATTCAACTTTCTTTTAAGATACTTTCGAGTCTATTACATAAGCAAAATAAGCTTCATGACCCTTTTTCACATAATTCTGAGCTTTTATCACTAATATCACAGCAGGTAACCCATTCAAATCATCAGACTCAATACGAAATATTTCACCATTCTGACATCTCAAATCAATAATGTTTCTTTTGCAATTCACAATAGCATCATGTAACGTCAACCAGTCCATACCCAAAATTATATCAAATTCATCAAAAGGCAATAACATCAGATCAGTCGAAAAATAGATATCTCAAAACATCAACGAACAATTCTTGCATACTTTATCAACCAAGACAGTTTTACCTAAGGGGTTCGATACTTTTATAACAAACTCAGTAGACTCTATAGGAAAAGTCTTACTGGATACTAAGTTCATGCATATATATATGAGTGAGTAGAACCTGGGTCTACCAATGCAATCATAGAAGTATCATAAAGAGTAAATGTACCCGTAATAACATCTGGAGATGAAGCTTCCTCACGAGCTCGGATAGCATATGCTCTAGCAGGCACTTTAGCTTCAGATCTCGCTATGATGTCTCTTGTAGTTCTTAGACTACCATTGACATTTCTTACATTTTGGGAAGGTCTACCCCTAGCTGCAACATTATCAAATCTCGGGTTCTAAATAATCTCTTGATCAACAGACTCTGGGCAGTCTCGAATAAAATCCTGACGATCCACATTTGAAGCAAGCCTGATCATTCAATTTACAACTTTTCGGATGTCTTTTACCATAGTTCTTACATTCAGGTCGATCAGATTGAACATTTCCAACACTAGCCATCGATGTTACTAGAGCTTTGGAGCTCAACTATGATCTAGCTCGATCTCTATCCGAATGTCCCACGTTAGCCTTTGAATGGCTATGCTCATCTCAGAATTTATTCGAAGTAGACTGAAATGATTTGCTCAAAAATCTCTTTCTCACATCTCTGGCTTCAGACTCAGCTTTTCTTTTATCTTTCCTGAGTGTCTCAGCTTTGCATACTCGGTCAACTAGCACAACGAACTTTTTTTTCTCTAGAATCCCAAATAGCAATAGGATATCTTCAGTTAGGCCATCTTGAAATCTCTTACACATTATTGCCTCAGTTGATACACATTCATGAGCATACTAGCTTAGTCTCACGAATTCTCATTCATATTCAGTGACAGACATGCAGCCCTATTTCAATTCCAAGAATTCCTTCCGTTTCTGATCAATAAACCTTTAACTAATGTATTTATTTTAGAACTCAATCTGAAAGATATCCCATGTGAACCACTCTTTTGAAACAACAAAAATCAAAGTCTTCCACCACTGATAAACCACGTCTCGTAAGAAAGATACAACACATTTAATACTTTCTTTCGGAGTCAAAGACATCTCATCAAATAATCGGATTATGTTTTTGAGCCGAAACTCAGCTTTCTCAGCATCGTCATCACTAGTGGCCTTGAACTTTTCAGCCCCATACTTACGAATTTTGTCAACCGGAGGCTTATTTGACAGATTCAGATCCATAGTTGGAAGCATAGCAGATGTTTGAGGGGGATTAAGTGGGGTGGAGGTTGTGAAACAGTCGAATTAATTCTCATAAATTGAGTGATCTACTCACTCATTATTTGGAAGAAAGCTTGTTTAGCTTCTCCCTCTTGATCGCTCATAGCCCGTCTTGATTCAGATGGTGCTATCCTTTGAGCGGGAGAAGGCGTATTGCTTTCTACATTGTCAGTTATGACTCTTTCGGGATCTATTACTATACGATAAACACATTTTACACGTCAGGATTCATCACACTATCACAATTCAGATATATGGCATGTATAGCTAGACTTTTACATGTTACGTTAGTCTGAGAATCTCTGATACCAATCAAATGTTACACCCCTAACCCATAACTATCACTGGTTTAGGGTTAAGAGGTATTACT
Source organism: Gossypium rotundifolium (assembly GCA_025506655.1). Classification (NCBI taxonomy): domain Eukaryota; kingdom Viridiplantae; phylum Streptophyta; class Magnoliopsida; order Malvales; family Malvaceae; genus Gossypium; species Gossypium rotundifolium. Next base: position 107,597,298 of record CP106727.1, on the reverse strand, counting down.
GGACAATCGAAAACTTTTACGGGCATTTCATGTTACAGTTCATCCAATGCAATTAAAGCACCCCTTAAATAGGTCAACGAGACATCAAGCATGCTTTAGAATAGGGCCGAGACTAAACAAAATACATATGGAAATTTTCAAAAATTTAAAATTTTTTCTAAGTTACAGAGGTCACACGTGTAACATCCCGAAACAGGGCCTAAATGAAATAGTGGTTGCGAAACCATGATTCTGAGCTATAAAAGTTTATTACGATTAATTATTATGATTTACTTAGTGATTAAATACATGTGTTAAAGTATTGATAAGAAATTTTATTGATTTCATGCTTAAATTGCCTATTAGGACTTGTTTGCAAAAGTTGCTAAATAGGGGTTCTAATTTATAGAGTACTTGATTGAAATGGGGGTTTGAAGTAGGAGTCCTTAAATGGTAATTAGACCATTATATTTTCATGGACAAAAATGGACATATATAGGTAGAAAGAACCAAAGTTTTTAATGAAGGGTAATTTAGTCATTTGGTAATAAAAAGAATTTTAAAAGGGAAAAAGATGACAAAATATGCTCATCTTCTTCATTAGGCCAAATTTTCAAGTGTTCACCATAGCTAGGGCTTGTTTCAAGCTTCCAAGCTCCATAGTAAGTGATTCCAAGCCCCATTTTTAATGTTCTTTACATTTTTGAAGCCCCAGTAGCTCGGTTTAGCTTATTCTATCAATAATTCATGCTAGGGTTCATATTTGGAAAAATACCCATAGTTGAAATGTGTTTATTTTGATGTTTTATGATAGAATATGATGTATGAAATTATGTTAAACAACTTTTGCTAAGTGATTTTAAGTGAAAACGAGTAAAACGACTTAATCTGTAAAAATACCTAATGTTCATAAGTACATGTTAGAGTGAGAATTTGATGTTGTCATACAAGGGAAAAATGATCAACATGTCATAAAACATAAGAATAAGGGATGAAGTATAATTTCTGAGCTTTGGGGAAAATGTGTAAATATGTAAAAGTTTAGGGGCAAAATTGCAATTTTGCCAAAGTTAGACTTAAGGACTGTTTTGATATAAGCTAAATTTGCTATTATAGATCAAGAAGAATGAAATCCGGAGTTAGATCGGGAAAAAAAAAGATAGTGGACTAAATTGATATAGTTTATCATATTTTGTTTCGAGGTAAGTTTGCGGTAAATAAATGCAATATTCTATTATTTTTCATTTGATACTATTAAATTCCAACATTTACATATTTATTCTGTAAATTTAGCATTTAAAGACTCAAGCATGAATTGACGAAGAAGCAATCTCAGAATGTCCCGGTTGAACCTTAGGAATGTGTAGGATACAAATGTCATGACATTAGGGTTTAAAGAAATCATGTAAGACCATGTCAAGACATGGCATTGATAAGTTGATATAAGGCAAAGGTCCCACGTAAGACCATGCCAAGGCATGGCATTGGTGAATTTATAAGGCAAACGTACCATGTAAGACCATGCCAAGGCATGGCATTGGTGAGTTCATAAGGCAAGGATACCACGTAAGACCATGTCAAGACATGGCAATGGTTAAGTTTCACAAGGAAAGGTACCTGCGTATCCTTAGTATTCCAAGTGGTTCAATGGGAAAATTTAAGGAGTATACCAAAGGAAAGGTAAAACAAGTTCAAGCTAAAAAGGTACAAGTAAGAATTTAAGACTTAAGTATATTAAGTTAAAGGCTTAAATAATTTTGGTAAGAAATATGATAATGCATTAAGAATGTTGTTATTTATTTACATGCAAACTTACTAAGCTTAATGCTTACTCCCATTCCTTTCTTTCTTTTCATAGTTTACAAGCCAACTTGGGGATCGTAAGGATGTCGGAGATCGTTACACACTATATATCAAAGGATTATATTGGTATTTTGTGACTCAAATGTTTTAAGTTATGACATGTATAGGGACTTAGCCATTTTGTGTGTATGACCTTATGATATGGATTAATATTGGCTTGTAAATGTTTTGTAATGATTAGCTATTAAAATGGTTAATTAAGAACATATTTTGGATGTTATGTAATGCCTAGTTGATAGTTATTTTAAGAAATTATGTAATTATATGTAGGGGAACAGTTTGGACAGTAGCAGTGATGTGACTTTGAAAAATCACCAAAAATAATATAAATGGAATTAGGTTGTGCATGAGATATGTAATTAAATCTTATTGAGTCTATTTTTATATAAAAGAAATGGTGTAGGAAACATAATTTTATATTATGAGAAAATTGATTTTAAGTGAAGAGAGGTCAGAACTATCGGACTGTGTAACAGGGGAGACTTTAACTAATAAACTGTACTAATTGGCCACACCAAAAATTCTGGAAATATTACAGTAAGAAGATATATGAGTCTAGTTTCATGAAAAATTTACGGATCTATATTTCGAGTTTCGTAACTCGAGTTATAGTTAATTAAGTGAACATGATGCAGATGGACAGTTTCAATTTTTATGCCCTGATCTAGTAAGTTAAGTCTAGTAATGCCTCGTGCTCGACTCCGGCAACGGTCTCGGGTAAGGGGTGTTACAACACGCTTGTGTGGGCAGGCTGTGTGCCTCCCACACCTCAGACATGCCCGTGTGTCTAGGCCGTGCCAAAATAGGGCATACATATTGACTTGTCCACATAGCTGTGGACATGCCCGTGTGCCTCACCCGTGGTTGATCCTGACTTGCACCACACGGCCAGTCACACGCCCGTGTGTCCAGCCCATGGTCGATCCTGATTTGTTTTGAATTTCAACCATGAGGGACACGGTTGAGCCACATGCCCACGTGCTCAATCGTGTGGGCAAATATAGGCCATTATCAAGGCCTAATTGCCACCCACACCTAAGTCATTCTCACCTGCACATACAAGCATAATTCTTAACACCATAGGCAACCAAAAACACACCAAATGATCATAATATCATCCCAATTCAATCTCATTTCTAACATACCATCATATATGCTAACTAACCAAACCAATTCACAATTAAACCTAGTATGACACATCCATATCTTACCATTCGTATAACCATTTCATTAACCAAACATGTGCACTAATTTTGCATCAATAGGCTTACCATAATCTTGACCATTTCATTTGCCAACAAGCCATACCAAAACATGCATCATATACCATATTTACTCATGCATATTATCAACATTTATCTATCCATATCTCATGGATATTTATACACATTTCAACCATATACCAAAATGACTAGCCTATACATGCCATATTTAGCTATTTACAAATTCAAAAGTACCAAAGTTGAGTTTGATAGTGTGGTGATGATCCTCGACGGTCCTCGAGCCTCTCGTAGCTTTAACGATCTATAAAACAGAATAAACACACATAAAATAAGCTTTCCAAAAGCTTAGTAAGCCATATACAAATAAACTTAACATATAATCAATCATAAGTATAACTATTTGAATTCATTAACATATCTTTATTTCATGCACATGGATAATCTCTTTGGTTCACTTGGTTTACCGTTGCTTAACATTTCATCCTATCTCAAACATCTCATTTGTTCATTTCTCAAACATATATATATCTCAAATGTTCCTTTGCATCAATGCACATACTTACTCACCTTTCATGCTTATACAAAGCATGCATATCAACGTACTTGAAACGGATTACATTTCACATAACCAATCATTTCTCGGACTTGCTCATTGAATCCTTCGAAACTAAATAAGATACTCAGAGTGCTCGGAATAGTCGTACAATGCCAACGTCCTAGACGTGGTCTTACATGTAACCAAATATCGATGCCACTGTCCCAGACAGGGTCTTACACGAATCAATACGATGCCGATGTCCCAGACATGGTCTTACATGTAAATCTCATATCGATGCCAATGTCCTAGACATGGTCTTACACGAAATCTCGAATCAATTCCATCATCCCAAACGTGGTCTTACATGATATCGAATATCGGACACCTATGTCATGACATACATAATTCCTATCTATTCCTAGGTTCATACGGGACTTCTCGAATATTGACTATTTCTCGATATTTTCTCGAAATCCATATATTCATCATTTCATACACATTCATGATAATGTAATCTCATATGAATATACATAATTTAATACAAATACACTTATTTGTATATAGACTTACATCAGATTCAGATATTCGATCGGATTCGGTTATTCAACAACTTTTGACTTTCCACGATCTAAGTCTGTTTTCTTCGGTTCTTGATCTATACATATTCAAATATAACTCATTTATTCACTAATTCATCCAATTCAATCCAAATACACATATTTAGGGCAATTTACAAATTAGCCCTCATATTTTCACATTTGGACAATTTAGTCCTTATTTCACAAAATCACAAAATAAACCAAATTTGTTTATACCCATTCTTGGCTGAATATACCATATCATCATATCAATCCATACATTTCATTTATTTCACAATTTAGTCCCTCAAAATATTATTTTCTCAATTTAATCAAAATACTCAAATTTAACAAAACTCCAAAGATAAACTATGATAATCAAATACATATATTTCATATTTCACTATCAAACATCACAAAACACATGAGTTCATCAAAGGCTCATTTCAAAAACATCATCAATTCTCAAAATTAAGACATGGGTTTTGAAGTTTACGAAGCAATGATTACAGAAACGTATAAATTATCAAAAACCGAATCAAAATATACCTTAATCATAGAGCTTTATGGCAGAATGCCCTAGCTTCATATTTTCTTTTTCTTTTCTTTGATGTTTCGGTCAAAACATAAACATGAGCATCCACTTTTCATTTGTTTGTTTTGTTATAAACATATTAATACACATTTTACTAAAATGACCTTAGTAAAAATAATCAGAAAACCATATATTTTATGACTAAAACCGTCCACCACATTGCGAAGTGGTCAATTTACAACATAAGGCCTCATATAAAAGAAAGCACATCAATTTGGCCATTTAATCAAATAGAAGACCACTTTTAACAGTTATACGATTTAGCCTTTTGCTTAAATTAAGCACACAAATGATCAAATTAAATCACAGAAATTTCACACATGCTTAATCACATATCATAGGCACGAAAAAAAATATTAAAATATTTTTCTAACTCGAATTTGTGGTCCCAAAACTACTGTGCTCGACTAGGGCCTAAATCGGACTGTTACAGTGTTAATGCACATACATACTTATGAAACTAAAATAATCTCTTGTACATATCTCTATGCCAATTCAAACAATTAATTCAATCTCATAAGCACATAAAAGATTATGTGAGGTAACAACGTATTTCTACCTTGAAACAATTTAATCACAATAATCTTGCAAGTTATGCGAGGCTAATGTATCGTTAGATACCGTTGCTAATTTAACCCTCAGCTACCTTAGATGATTAAACATGCACTGATTAAGTATCGTGTCAATTAATTACAATTTCAATCCATTTAATTCATTAGTTACCTTACAATTGTAATGCAAGAATAACATAGTCATGGTTTTACTTAATCAAACATCTTATCGAGGCCTATAACAACACAAACACAATTTTAATAAATTAAGTAGACAAAAATGTAATCAACCTAACACGAATTAAATTTAAGCCATATTAATTAAATTAAACATATCAATATCACAAATATTCATAGACATGGTCATCATAAAAACAACAAAATTAAAAGGATAGGGATAAAGAATAAAATCCGATGTTTTCTCCGTGGCTTGACTATTTTTCTCCACTCCTCCTTCTCCGCTTGTTCTTGTCAAACTGAGGATTCTATGAACACTTGAATGCTGCTCCAATTGGTGGTTGATTGAATCTTTTTCAAGAGGTGAAATCAACAAGGGAATAGGGGAAGAAAATGAAGAACAATGGAAGGGAATGAAGAGAGAAAAATGAGAGAGAAGTGAAGATATGAGAGGGCTTGAGATGTGTTTGAAGTGAGCAGCCAAGGGGGTATTTATAGGTTTAGAAGGCTGCTAAAAATAGCCAAAATCAGCAGCCAAATACTCCCCCCATGACCGGCCACACTTGTGGCATGTTTGAATATTTCAAACATGCTATTTTTAAGTAAGGGCAAATCTTAAAAGGCATGAATAGTGGAGGGGTTTGAATGCAAATTGAAGGAGTATTCAAGGGCCATTTTTCAAGCCAAATAATCAGCCAGACAAGCTGATTGGGTCAGCATGTGGGACGGTTTTGGGCTGCCTAGTGCTCAGTTGGATTGGTTTTCTCGTTTCATCTCAACTGGGCCCCTTTTAATAATTAATTAATAACAATTTATTTAACCCAAATAAATTGGATTAAAATTAAAATTAATTATATTATGAATTAATATTCATAATTTTGAGTGTCTTCAGTTGAAAATATAATTCTCCCTGATGCTTCAAATTTGCTTTTCGGTTTTGTGCTTCTAGCAATGTATGCCGAGCCGTTTTTCGCCCTTTATGAAAATTTGTCGAAAAAAATCAAAATTTATTATAAAATTAATTACAATTCAACATGTTAATAATTTAAGTACAATTTAATTATTTTATAATAATTATATATTTTTTGACAAGAATTTTATTGAAATTGCATGAATTTGAGTTAAAAAGGCATGAAAAAGTTTGTATATTTTCGTGTTTCCACACCACCAAACTTAATTCATTACTCGTCCAAAGTAATGAACAAATTTGAAAAGAACTTCTCGGAAACAACTTTGAAAAATGCCTTCAGAATAATATTCTTCCCAAAATTATGATTTTAGTATACTTATGCTCAAGAGCAAGAAATTTGATATTTATGCTACTTATGTATACATATCATTCAAATTAATATCAGTTATTCTTATGATAGCAAAAATAGACTAAATGCTTCCAAATAAAGACATGTTAAATCCCTACCAATTTAATTTTATTCCCTTATTAAAGATTAAGCTGCAATAATTAAGCATAACTTATGCGTTCATATGTTAAACATAACAATTTATCTCCACTAATGTAGGTAGCATAGAAACTTGAATCAATAGGTCTTTAAAAAGGTTGTAACGTGGCTAGGCTATGGGTAGGTAAAAGATAGCTAAATTTAGGCTAAAAACCCTAGACTCAACTTTAATTGGACCTTTAGAATAATTACCTTCAATACACATGCTCTTTTGCACATCTATTTTCTTTCAAGCACATATGCTCTTATTTTTCTTTCCAATAGCATTTTCCTATATGTACTACAATTTTTTGAGCATCTGATACTTATTTTTAACTCCCCCAAACTTGTTTCAAAGGATATTCTAAATAGTACTGAGTCTAGTGTTTGGGACAATTTAAAGATAATTAAGAGAAAAGTGATGGCTAAATATTGCAAAGGTTCAAATAAAATTAGGCCATATCGTCTCAAAGTTGGGTTTCAAGGGTTAAAATTTCATTAAGGTTGGCTTGAAAGGCTCAAACGGTCCAAACAAAAGCTGCCTAAATCATTTTCATCATTCCATGCATCCTAGGATTTCGCCTCAAGAAACTACTAAGTCAATTCTAGAGACTTAAACTTTCATGCATGCCTAACTTTCTTAAGGAACTAACAATTTTATGGTATGATTTGCATGCTTTATTAAGAGTACATTTATGTCATAATTCATCCAACATAGCAAGTATTGAAATAATAGAATTCTATTCATACTGAAGTTTAGCATACTTAACAAAATTTCAAATTTTTGAAAAAAATATATCCTAATCAATAAAAGAAAAATTTATTCTGACAGGAAATAATTTCAATTTTTTGGTCCCCCTAATTAAGATGATCAATGTCCTTATTCTTAGAAGTGGATAGATACTATACATTAGGTAGGATTCCAGAAAAGAGGAGGTGAGTCAATTTGACTACTTATGTACCAAGCTCTCTCTAGATCCAATCGTAGACATGTATATATCTATTGCCACACTTTGTACTTTGCAACTTGTTCATTTTTATTTATGATTTCCACCTCTTGTTTTATTATGCGAAAAATAAAAATCCTAATAGAACCTAATCCTAAAACATTAAATAACCTAATAAAGAAAATGAAATAAAGTAAAGATCCCCCTTTTTATTTATTTGCAGATCCCTCAGAATCTGACTCATCTTTTTTTGTCCTCGACATTAGAGCCCATGGTTCGAGTATAAAGTCTAGAAATTCACGCACAAAAAAAAACGTGTTATGAAATATATATTTTAAACACTTCTCAGATTGAGTCGTCCCATATTTTTGAGTATCTCTAGTAATCTTGTTGCTGCAACGACATGTGTTGCAGCATAGCCATTATACCAAACTGTTCACTTCATGGATTGTTGCTAGATAAAGGGACTCTCAACATCGAACTTAGGAAATCTGTTAAGGGTGGTTTCAGTTTTGGGCAGGTGGGTAAGTAGTTGAGGGTATGGTTTAGAGTTAAAGAGGGTGGTTGTTTTAAGGATTGTTTAGGTACGGTAGTTGGTGACTTCGAATGAAGGTGTTTGGGGTAGTGATTTAGGGAGTTAAGGGATGCAACATTAAGGGGTTAATTGAGATGCACTATTGGGCTACTTGGGAGTAGAGGTGGAGTAAGATAAGGGTTATAGATTTGTGCAGAAAATGGTTGAATATTTTTGTTCCTAGTAGTGTCTTAAGCATAATGGCAGCTCCTTTTTGGATCCTAAGCTCCTGTACTGAAGATAAACTCAAAGAAATTATTGCTTGGCTTAAAAGTTGACCCCAAAAGAAATACTTAAATTATTCGGCCTACTAAGAAGAATATTTTTCAAAAAATTACATTAAATTAAACTCCCAAGAAAGACTAGAGAGGTCACAGATGGTCTCGCTTATGTCCCAATCTCCTAGACAAAGTTTTAATTAATTTAATGAACCAAAGAAAATTTTATCTAAGTCTACCATTTTATTCAAATGAGAAAAAAAAAACTAAAAATAAAAAATAATGATAGAGAAAGTGAAGAGAACTCCCTCTATTTTATTCAGGATCGTCATTGACCATGGGGGTGTCAAATGGCCATTTGTTATACCAACCATAACCATTTAAGAAGTAATCACATTTTTTCCCATCAAATCGCTTTCGGCTTTTCCTAATCATTAGAGGAGTAATCTTTTATAAGTAAATACTTACCACCACTTACCCAAAACCGAATGTCGAGAATGCTAGATCCGATCCTCTGTTTTGAGATCCAGAAGTGCCTATCATCGATTTCAACCTTTGGTTAGAACTCTTGCTACTAGTTGTCAAATTTCGCTTCCATTCAATCCATAAGTCGACAAGAAAAAGGAAATACAGAAGGAGGGTTCGCCATCCTTACCTTGATATTCGATTGAATTACAAAGAAGTCCGGAGTCTCAATGCTATCTTGCACCATTCGGCCAAAGTGCAACCAAGGAGGAATGTGAGGTTTGACACTTCAAGAGAGTATTAGATTGGCTATTTGGAGGTAGGACAATAGGGTTTTGATCTATGAAGAAAAGAAATAGATGGCTATGGAGATGTGGAGGTTCGGCCAAAGATTGAAAAGAAAAGAAATTAATGGCTTTTAGTCTTCAAAGAGAAAGAATAAAAGATAGGAGGTTGAGAGTTTGGCGGTTTGCAAAGATGGAGAAAGAGCAAAACAAATGCTAAGTGATGCTATTTATAAGCATTCGCAACTCCCTCCCTTCAAAAGTCCTTGCAGTCCACTCCTCCTCAACAAGGAGTCCAAGATTCCTTTAACTTCCTTAATTCACTCTAGACCACTTAATTTAAAACCATTTGAATTTTCTAATAATAATCCAATGATAATTCTTTTAAATCTCCATGATCTACTTGATTATCCTTAAAATAATATGCTTATATTATCCTTTATTTAACTTATTATTTATCATCAATAAATAAATAATAATAAGAGTTTAAAGAGGAGAAACTCCCCCATGTGCCGTCAAAATAAAGAACAAAGGGGATTTCATGACTCGAACACAAGCTCTCCTTGCTCCTTGGTGGCGTCACATATAGCTCTTAAGTGGGCTTGCTTTGCCACTTAATCTAGGCTTATTTTATGTCCAAATTATCCCCATTTATTCTTATAACACCCTCTTGCTAAGGCTCCCTACCTTAACAGTTAAAAACTAAAATTTCCTACCAAATCGAGTCAACACAATGCCTTAAATTGATCATTATCATTCCATAAATAATATCTCGGCAGCTCTTACATAAGATAAATGATTAAATTCCAAATAACCCCATTTTTGGGATGTTACAGTTCTACCCCCCTTAAAATAAATTTCGTCCCGAAATTACATAACTAAAACAGATGAGGTATTATTGCCGTATCACATCTTGAGGTTCCCATGTAGCTTCCTCGGCACCATGGTTCCGCCATACAAGACTTTCACTAAGAGCCGACTTCCCTCGTAGAACCTTTATATCTCTATCCAAGATCGAACAGTTCTTCCTCAAAAGATAAGTCCGCGTTAACCCGATTTACATCACGGGCACCACATGTGATGGATCGACCGACACTGTCTCGGCATTGATCGTGAAAGACGTTATGTATCGACTTAACTCTACCGTAGTTCAAGCCGGTAAGCTACCGGTCCTACTCGCTTCAAGATCAGTATATGGGCCAATAAATCTTGGGCTCGGCTTCCCTTTTCGCCCAAATCTTAGTACCTTCTTCCAGGCGACACCTTCAGAAGACCTTATCTCCCGACATACTCTATTTCCTTGCGTTTGAGATCGATATAAGACTTACGCCTATCTCGATGCTTCCTTGAGGCGAGACCGAATCACTTTGACTTTGTCTTGGTCTACGCTACCAATTCGGGCCCAACACTTGTCGTTCACCCAATTCATCCAACACGCTTCCGAGTTCGGCATTTAGTCCATCTGATTAGCCGTATGGTGCCATCGAATACTTGCTTGGTAGCTATTGTTGTGGCGAACTCGGCTAGGGGTAAGAATTCCTCCCAACTACCTCGAATTCCAAGACACAACCCTCAAACATATCTTCTAAGATCATGAATCGAGGATGAATTGTGCTAAAATCTAACCGCTAACGCTTGATGTAACGCTTTCCAAAACCTCGAAGTGAACCTTGGGTCCCTATCCGAGATAAGCGTCTGGTACACCATGCAATCGACTATCTCGCCACATACAACTTGGCTAAGTGAGTAATCCATTCTCAGTATAAAAGTGATTTAGTCAGACCTCGATTACCCAAGCGCATCTTTCTTCTTTGGGCGTAAGGGTAGTCGGTGACGAAATCCATAGTGATTCGCTCCCACTTCCATTGAGGGATCTTTTGGGTTGAAGTAACCCGATGGTAAGCGGTGTTCACCTTAACTCGGCGACACGTCAAACACTTCCTACGAATTCGTAATCTGTTTAGTAGATCTCCATACATCTTGCTTCCTCCGGATTCATAGCGTATGGGCGCTATGAGCATCACGGAGAATTTTCCGCCTCAACTCCATATCTTTTGGCATACAAGGCCGCCCCACGAAAACATAGCACACCATCACCGGTCGACTATACCCTTCCAAACCACTATCACGAACTTGCGTCCTCTTAGCATTTAAGCCTTCATCCAAAGCTGTTTGGCCTTAATTTCCTCGATCCATGTTGGCTTAACGAAGTTACGCCAAAACGTCATATAGGCTCAACTGACGAACATTGCTCTTAAATCCGTCACGAGCTCAACGCGTCGGCCACCACGTTATCGGATGATATTCGATGGAGCGATCGTAGTCCTTCCCAATCCAACGCTGTCTCTCAGTTGAGATCGTATGGGAAGATACCTCAAACTTTTGTGGCCCAACATCTTACTAAGGTGCTATGAACCACGGTGCCGTTCAGGGTAGCAAGTCCTGCGAATTCGACTTCCGTCTGGAAGCGGAACCAGGAAGTTCTTAGGAACACATCAGCAAATTCCCCAACCGTTCGGGCCTCTCCAACTCTTACGACTCTTTGGCTTCCAAAGCGCAGATTCAGACCAAATCGCCATACAACCCTTCTTGACCATCTTTCCCGCCTTCAAAGCGGACACCACATTGGATAGGTAATTCCTTCTATCACCTATCATAACTACTTTACCACCTTCGGTAGTCTTAAGAACCGTAAACTTAGCGCATAATCCAAGTCGCTTTGGTATAACCGGTAATCCATTCAAGGATCAAATCGAACTCCCCAAGCGGTAGTTCCATCGGATCGACCACAAATACTACCCTTGGAGTTACAGAAGTGCGTCTATAAAGTTTGTCTACCACTTCTGAGTGACCTAACGGACTAACTACAGTCATCTCCTAGCGGCGGTCTCGAGTCTAGGTTCAAAGTCTACCACCACTACTTTTCACGTATGAATGTATAGACCCCACATCAATTAATGCATAATAAGGGAGACCAAAAATCGAAGCGTCTGGGTTATGACATCAGGTCGTCACCCTCACCATGCCTTCTTCTTGCATAGACTAAGCCGGTGCCCTAGCCTGCATGTTACTGAACCTGCGCTAAGTTCCTCGACCTCGGTTAGAACCATTGCTTCCTCTGCCATTACCACGACCCTCTGCGGTCCCACATTTACATCACGATGCAGTTACGCCCTCAGTGATTTGAGCTCACTTAGGACAATCTCGGCAGATGTTCTAAAGACCCCACTCAAAACATCCTCTATCGCGGTCGAGCATCCTCCCCATGGGACTTCCACACCGATTATTTTGATGGCTGCGACGATTAGCTACAGAGCCTTCTTTGCTGATTTGGCCCTCTACGCTAGCCTTCTTGATCATTACCACTTTGGATCGGTGACCCAAATCCTCTCTTCGATTATTTCTACTATAATTACGCCTCGCGACCTCCTTAATCCCTCCAACAACTTTAGCCTTTTCCACGGAGATGAAAACTCACGAACTTCTTGCGGGCGTAATCGGTAACCTCAAGTCATCTGGTCCGAGTCCTCAAGCGGACCTATTTCCGTGTTCATTAGCCGATGCCTCTTGCATACCTCTACTTAAAAACTACGCCTCATACTCATACGGACTTGGTTCCTTGCACTAGACCGGAAAAACCCTCCTGTGGCGTCGGTGTATTTGGTGCCCCCATACTTCTTCTGAAAGGGTTTAAAGTAGTCCCGTAAGATCATCATTGTGGCTCCATCCGACTGTCGACCACCAGCGATGCGCTTCATCCTTTAGAAGCGACTAACGCCTTCGGCTTTTCCTCCTCGGTTGGTCAAGATCATCCATTATCCTCTACGTAGATTCCGGCCAATACTCTGCTTACACTGGGTGCCACTCGACACACCGGAACACCTCGGCTCAGTTGGATAGAATCCGCTCTAGGAGCAGTTGAGAGCTCCTAAATTTCCATTGACCACCAATTCGAGGACTGTGTCTCTTAAACGCGATCTGCCTCTCCTCGTCGATCTGCTCTCTGCTCCAAAAAAGTGGAGGTGGTGGTGGCGAGTACATCGTTTGGAACCTTGTCCCGACGGACGGGTTCGGACACGCGTCATCCTACCCCTCTGCGCGTCCACGGCGTCCCGTCCTCTAGAACTCATTCTATCTACTTGCGCTTTTAATCGATTAAGATTAATTTTTATGCATTAGCATTTGTTCCACTTTATTATTGCGAAGAAATTTTATGGATAAAGTTTAATCGGAGATTCTTTCGTGCAAACAAGGTTTCGATCTTCTATCCTAGTTCACACAAAGAAGTTCTTGCATCCATTCCCTAATGCTTTCCATACCTATTCACTCTTGGACATTTCGCCGTTTCCCAACTGAGGGTATTTTCGTCATTTTCCTACGGGGTATTTTTAAGTAATAAAAGAAAATTTAAAACTTTAGTAAGTAGATTGTTTGAAGTTCCCAAAAGCTGGAGGTATTATTGAAAATTGACAAGATTTGAAGTTATGGCATTATTTGAAAACCGGTATATTTTGGTAATTTGGTCCTCAGGGTAATTTTGTAATTTTGTAAATCAAGGATGTTTTAACCATTGTAAAACTACGGGGTCCCTTTGAGAATTTTTTTCTTAAAGCGGTGATGTTGCAAAAATTTTGTTTTCGAGGGCATTTTGGTAATTTTATAAGTTGAGGCGTTTTGTAATTTTTTCCAAAACCAAATATTTTCTTGATGATGTCCAAGGCTAAGTTGTTGAATAATTATAGAATAGTTAAAATTTTTGGACAAAATCATTGATTTGATATTTTATGGACCAGGGTATTTTGGTAATTTTACCCCAAGGGCATTTTCGTAATTTTTCCACAAATAGAACTTTTCGAGGAAAGCGTTGTAAAAGAGTTGTTCTTACTTTTGAAGGGGTGATTTGAAAAGTTTTAAAACCAAGTTTTGTTGTTTTTTTTCAAAAAAAAATCAAGGCTAATTCACTTTCGGGTTTTAGTCATTATGTTTAGCTTATGGTAGAGCCCCCTGGTGGGGGTGAACCAAGCTACGCACCAGGCAGTTTTAGTGTGGAGAGGGAGGTGAGTCACGTGATTGCTTAAATACCAAGCTCCCAGAACCTTTCTAGACATGCGCCGGAGGTTACTGCACCTTGAGCCCACTGAGTTAGGGTGAACCCAAGCTCGCACCGGGGTGGGATACTGCGAAGAGGTGGTGAGTCACTCGGATTTGCTTAAATACGAGCTCTTAGGTTCCAATCCTGAGACATGCGTCTGAGGTTACCACACCCTAGCTCGGTGACTAAGTCATAGATTGGTTTAGTTCTTTAAGTCTTATGTTCAGGTTTGTGTGTTTGAGTAATCTAATCCTAGGGTTCAAGTTCCTATAAGTCTATCTCGTTCCATGCCTCCTACCCTTCTCTGAATATAATTCACAGAGAGTTTAGATGTACTTACAGGCGGATCGGTCTTGGGAGACTCAGAATATCTCTTTAAAATCCAAAAACAATTAATAAGGCCTACTAAAACATTTTTGGGCCTTGGGCCCTTGATAGGAAGTGTTGAGCCAGGGCTCGATACCAATTTATGCTTGACCAAGCCCGGCCCAAGCGTTAGGGAGGAATATGGGTGGTTCTGGAGAAAACTTTTGAAAACCCATTTAAAAACCAATTTAATATTTTACGAAAACTTCTCATTTTAGCTATCTCGTTGAAATCATACTTAGTCCAAGTTTGAAAAATTTAATTAAGTCAAGTTTTTATACAAATTTCGGATGTGCTGATGTACGATAAAACATTTTACGTGTTAATTTAGAAAAGCGTGCGATTCAAATTTATAATTAAAACAAAATATCCAACATATAAGAAAATAACTAAAGTAAAAGTATGATGAGGCCTTATTACATCCAAAATAAAACAACCCGATAAGCAAATTTAAAATAACAAAATTAAAGTCCATTAAACTTTAAGTCCACATGGCCTCCTCAAGTCCCTCGGCTCCATGTCCAGCGATCTAAGCATCACTGAAAAAATTAATGGAGAAGGTGAGTCACCAAGACTTAGGATGTGTAATCCTTCCCAGTTTAAAGTATTTTTCATACACAACATATAACATTTAATATGCAAAATAATGTGTACCCAACCTAGCCAACCATACGCCTTGCCTCTACCAGTTGTGGTACCAAACCCTTGGTGGTGCCAAACCACTTGGTGACATATAGTCACAATGTGTTACCAAAACTCTTGGTGTCCGTGAGACACAAATCGGGTGATGGGCCAACCCATGGTGTGATACCAAATCAGCTGAGGCGATCCCATATCTCAAGTGGGGCCAACCCACGGTGGTGTTAACCACGAGGGACAAGTCGCTATTGAGGTACCAAACCTGGAGGTACCAAACCTCACGGTGACATATAGTCACGGTGTGTTACCAAACAACTGGTGCCGTCGACACGATTAATCTGCCCCCTCCACTCATCAATCCGCATCAATCACATATTTAAATTTCATGTATTAATGCAACATGCTTACCAAAAGCAGCGAATAACAAGTGCACATTTTAGGGACTTACGGGATTGCCAACTATCTGGAGTATGGTATATTATCAATGCTACATAGAAATCAAGTTAGCATTTACAACAAACGACATATTAACAAGTTATATGTGTATGTACACACACATTACCACGATAGTCTTAAATCCGAAGATAATCAATCGGCCACACTCTAAGTCCCCTTATATTAGGCCAACTATCAAGGTTAGTAATATGGCCATTCGGCCAAACCAAATAATCTAAAGGGTCATATTTTGTACCGCATCCCTACCTAATCGGCTTGAATCCTAGCTTGGCACCGAATCGCAAATCTGGTTCATAAACTACAGTTGGTCAATATTAGCAACCATGGCTTTCGGCTTTTCCTAATCATTAGAGGAGTAATCTTTTATAAGTAAATACTTACCACCACTTACCCAAACCGAATGTCGGAGAATGCGGATCCGATCCTACTGTTTTGAGATCCCAAAGTGCCTATCATCGATTTCAACACTTGGTTAGAACTCTTGCTACTAGTTCTGAAATTTCGGCTTCCATTCAATCCATAGAATCGACAAGAAAAAGGAAATACAGAAGGAGGGTTCGGCCATCCCTTACCTTGATATTCGATTGAATTACAAAGAAGTCCCGGAGTCTCAATGCTACTGCACCATTCGGCCAAAGTGCAACCAAGGAGGAATGTGAGGTTTCGGCACTTCAAGAGAGTATTAGATTCGGCTATTTGGAGGTAGGACAATAGGGGTTTTGATCTATGAAGAAAAGAAATAGATGGCTATGGAGATGTGGAGGGTTCAGCCAAAGATTGAAAAGAAAAGAAATTAATGGCTTTTAGTCTTCAAAGAGAAAGAATAAAAGATAGGAGGGTTGAGAGTTTCGGCAGTTTGCAAAGATGGAGAAAAGAGCAAAACAAATGCTAAGTGATGCTATTTATAAGCATTAACAACTCCCCCTCCTTCAAAAGTCCTTGCCGTCACTCCTCCTCAACAAGGAGTCCAAGATTCCTTTAACTTCCTAATTCACTCTAGACCACTTAATTTAAAACCATTTGAATTTTCTAATAATAATCAATGATAATTCTTTTAAATCTCCATGATCTACTTGATTATCCTTAAAATAATATGCTTATATTATCCAACATCTTACTAAGGAAAAACCCTATAATATTCTTTCCTGTGGCCTTGTTTAACTTCCTATAATTCCTACAAATCCTCCAACCTGTGACTCGAATATGTGAAATAATTCATCCAGTACCGTTCTTGTGCCTTTCCAAAATCACAAGTGCCTCTTCTTCTTGATTTTTGGTGAACTCAACTGAAATAATGACAGGCAAATTTGAAGATAGACCCAAATAGTCATATTTCAAATGAGGAGACAAATTCTTCAGTTCCAATTTAGCTAGCTCTTCAATCAATGAATTTGGTTGTGTCTACTCTTAAGATGATAACTCTAATGATTTGAGTGGAACTTCTTGAGTGAATTCTTTCGAATTAGCTTCTAACCAAGCCAAACTTTTCTTGTCTTCATCATCACTTGGTGAATCCTCCAGTAGAATATGTTCTAACGGATCGTCTAAAGAATTGAGCTCTAATTCTGTAGAAGCCAGAAGATTCCATCTTGGAAATAGCAGAGCAGTCTTCAACTATATCTAGGGATTTAGTAGCATTGAAGTCATTAAAAGTCACCTTGTAATCAAATATTTCTTTCAACTGAGTATCATTTTTACTGCTTCTGGAATAGTTGAGGATATGGCAGTGGTGGAATCTTAGCTTTAATCGGACAACTCTTTTGTGGAAATTTTTCTGTATTCGACAAGGGTGTTAGGTAATTAGAACTAACTGGTTTAGATTTTACCTCATCAAGGATCACCGTATCTAACTTTTGTGGAACAGGAGTTTCAAAAATCAGTTGAACTTCCTCTTTGCCTTGAGCTACAATAGGCTTATCTTCAACCTCAATAGCTTTGGGTTCCATGTCTTCCCACTTTGTAAAGTGACGGTTTTGCAATGCTCTTTGCTGTGCTTCTCAGATTTTCTGTATCACTTGGCCAAATACCTTGGGGTCTAATTTTGAGCTCATTGGCTAGCTGTCCCACTTGGTTTCCAAAATTCTTCAATGTTGCTGCTTGGCTTTGGATTAGTTCATCATTCTTTGCTATGTACGCCTTTAGTAAATTCTCAAGATTACTTGAAGAATCTTTAGTATGGGTTGTTGCACTTGTTGAGAATATTCTGGTAGATAATTTGGTCAAAATGACATAGAAGAGTCGTTATGGTCCGCCCATTGATTACTCTATCGAGAAATTGAATGATTCTGCCATAAAGAGTAGTAAGAATTTGACTGTGGAACATTCCAATTTTGATTTCCCATGTAATATTTCGACTCTTGATTTGATGGGAAAGTTTCAAAGAAATGGCCATCTCCACAGTATTCACAAGAAATATCCTTAAACTGATTCGGTTGCTGATCTGTCAAATTACCATTGAAACCATTAACAATTATGTTCTTAAGCATAGAAGACATAGAGTATACCTGGGCTGCCAAATAAGCAAGTGTGTCCGCTTCATGTACTCCTGCTGCTTGTCTTTCTAAGGCTACTCGGTTGGTTGGCCACTAATAGTTATTGCTGGTGATTATTTCAATAATCTCGTAAGCATCGTTATAAGACTTAGAAAGAAGGGCTCTATTTACCGAAGCATCCACTATTATTCTAGTATGAATATTGAGACCAATATAGAAAGATTTCATTTGAACGCAGCAAGGAATGCCGTGATGAGGGCACTTTCGAAAAAACTCCTTGAATCACCCCCATGCCTCATATAAAGATTCTTCATCAAGTTGCTAAAATGAAGTGATTTCATTTCGGATCATGGTTAAAGATGGAGGGAAATATTTCATTAAGAAACGTTCAACCAACTCTTGCCATGTAGTTATGGAACATGAAGGTAGGGAGTTCAACCATGCTCGTGCTCTATCTCTTAAAGAGTATGGAAATAATCTCAGTCTCAAGGCATCCTCAGTCACCCCGACTAGTTTAAATGAGTCACTCACTTCCATGAATAGCTGGAGATGAAGATGTGGATCTTTAGTCGGAATCCCACTAAATTGAACCATATTTTGCAACATTTGGAACATGATCGACTTCAGCTTGAATTTTTTGTACCTCGATTTTGGGTCTCCTAATACTTGGATTGAGCTTGTTGAATAGAGGAATGGCATATTGTTGAATGACACAGTTTCTATCATCGGCAATAATGATTGGATTGTGAGTATTATAAGCAAATGTTCCTCTTGGATTTTGGTTTGGATTTTCAAAATTCATATCTTCGGTCCTCCTCTAGTTTGCTTGTCTTCTACTTTGTTAGAAAGTCCTTTCAATTTCAAGGTCTACGGGGAGTACGTCAATAATTTGATCAATACTCATAAACACCTGAAACAAACTCAAAAAAATAGAATTAAAATTTAACAAAAAAAGAGACAAAAATGCAAAATTAACAATTTAAAAAAATTAATGACTTTTAAAATAGTCTTCGGCAACAGCACCAAAAACATGGAACGATGGAAATGTGCAAGTGTACACAATCGTAACAAGTAATAAAGTGACAAGTAAATGTCGATTTATCGTACCCACATGGACTGTGAAAAGAATTATTTATGAATGCAATTTTAAAAACACTTTGGTGAAGAAAAATATTTTGATTTGAGGAGGTATTAAAAACTAGGAATTTAACTAAGTAAAATAAATAAAAATAAAATAAAAGTTCTAATGCATGATTTCAAAAGATGATTTTAAACAAGATGACATAGTTGTGTTAGATTAATTACATTTCTTAACTTAGAATTACTAAACTCATGTTTATGTTGTTACGAATAAATTCATGGCAACTCGGTAATTTGCTAACTTATGAACATACTTATTTACCAAAATCTATCTATCTCTTGACTATATCTCTATGTCAATTCAACCGATTAAACAAATTTTAATAAGCAAATGTGTTAATGCACATACATACTTGTGAAACTAAAATAATCTCTTGTACATATCTCTATGCCAATTCAAAAAATTAATTCAATCTCATAAGCACATAAAAAATTATGTGAGGTAACAATTTATTTCTACCTTGAAACAGTTTAATCACAATAATCTTGCAAGTAATGCAAGGCTAATGTATCATTAGATACTGTTGCTAATTTAACCTTCAGCTACCTTAGATGATTAAACACGCACTGATTAAGTATCGTGTCAATTAATTACAATTTTAATCTGTTTAAATAATTAATTCATTAGTTACCTTACAATTGTAATGCAAGAAAAACTTAGTCATGGTTTTACTTAATCAAACATCTTACCGAGGCCTATAACAACACAAACACAATTTTAATAAATTAAGTGGACGAAATGCAATCAACCTAACACGAATTAAATTTAAGCCATATTAATTAAATTAAACATATCAACATCACAAATATTCATAGACATGTTCATCATAACAATAACAAGATTAAAAGGATAGGGATAAAGAATCAAATCCGGTGTTTTCTCTATGGCTTGACTAGTTTGCTCCACTCCTCCTTCTCCGCTTGTTCTTGTCGAACCGAGGCTTCTACGAACACTTGAATGCTGCTCCAAATGGTGGTTGATTGAATCTTTTTCAAGAGGTGAAATCAGCAAGGGAATAGGGGAAGAAAATGAAGAACAGTGGAAGGGAATGAAGAGAGAAAAATGAGAGAGAAGTGAAGAGATGAGAAGGGTTGAGATGTGTTTGAAGTGGCAAGCCAAGGGGGTATTTATAGGTTGATAAGGTTGCTAAAAATAGCCAAAATCAGCAGCTCTCCCCATGGCTGGCCACACATGTGGCATGTTTGAAGATATCAAACATGCTATTTTTATGTAGGGGCAAATCTTAGAAGGCATGAATAGTAGAGGGGTTTGAATGCAAATTGAAGGAGTATTCAAGGGCCATTTTTCAATCCAAATAATTAGCTAAAAAAGCTGATTGGGATAGCATGTGGGACGATTTTGGGCTGCCCAGTGCTCGGTTTGCTCGATTTTCTCGGTTTAGCTCAACTGGGCCCCTTTTCATAATTAATTAACAATAATTTATTTAACCCAATTAAATTAGATTAAAATTAAAATTAATTATATTATGAATTAATATTTATAATTTGGACCGTGTTCGGATGAAAATATAATTCAACTTGATGCTTCAAAATTGCTTCTCAGTTTTGTGCTTCTAGTGTCTGCCGAGCCGTTTTTCGCCCTTTATGCAAAACTGTCAAAAATAATCAAAATTTATTATAAAATTAATTAAAATTCAACATGTTAATAATTTAAGTACAATTTAATTATTTTATAATAATTATATATTTTTCGACAAGAATTTTATCGAAATTGCATGAATTTGAGTTAAAAAGGCATGAAAAAGTGTGTATATTTTCGTGTTTCCAACACTTACACACCAACTATAATGCTCTTATCATACCCATATCATCCTTATCTAACTAACTGAAGATCCTTCCAGAAATTTCATAAATCTCATTGTTGCATATGTACTTTTCAACAGAACATACCCTCAAAGCCCACCTCATACGGACTATATCGTAACACTTACTCTATTTTCAGACAATTGTTCTCAGACATTAATCATGGACTAATACATACATATTTGGCGAATACTTATGCAGAACTAAATACCATCAAACTCATTCTCAAAGCATGCCTTGGTTCAATACCACACAAACCCATATTGATAATGTACTACATAAATCATTCAAATCAAATTCCACATCTCTTTATTTTAGAGCCCCATAAACTCAAGATAACACTGACTCAAATTCCAAAAAATTTCAGAAGAAGACATAATACAATTCAGATTCAACCATACATGTTACAGAAAAACTTAAACTAATTGATACTTATCTCATTCATATCTATGAACACGCCTAAACCCCAAACTATCAATTTATCACAGCAAATACCCTTTTTGAATATCCAGATACTTATAGATAAATATATCATTTCAAGAAATTTCCTTAATACTTATCCAATTACATTACAGAACTAATTCAGCCAAACTACTTCAAATGTATCATAGTCTTATCATAAACTTACCTGTCAGAGAATACCCTGATTTTATCTAGAACTTACCACTAGGGAAAATAGTCACATTCTACCGTATAGTTATAGGAGTACGCCATAAGGGCCAAATAGAATCCGCCACAAAGGTGTAATACAGAATATGTCGTGAAGGCATCATACAGAATCATGTTTTTACTGTCCCGGTGGACTTCACTGAAGGTTCCATGGGTTTCTGCTTCATGGAATTATACATAATTTCATGTATAGTGATTTGCCATTTCGATTCATACATTATCAAAGGCTACGCCATGAACATACATATAGACAAATCTTGCCATTAGTCTCAGCCACATGGACTTCCACACACATTCATGTATCATGACCTGCCAATTCAGTCTTTATCTTACTAGAGGCTACACCATGAGTGTTTACAAATCATATTAAGATGCCATGGGTCTCTACCTCATGGTCTTACACTTGTTTTCACATCGTGATTTGCCAGTCTAGTTAACATTATAATTGCCTTACTAGAGGCATCATAGAGGAACTTTTTCTCGACATTTACTTACCCAGATGATCACCTTTTTATTGTCCATACATCTCGTATTTCAAACCTTACTTGCTTACGTACCAAACATCATTCTATTTAATAGAACTTCATACATATCATCGTAGCACATCTCACATCTTTACACTACTTATACTATTACCCATTTCTATAAACAACATCATCATCCCATTTATTTGTATAAAATGCTTCTTGCTTGAACAATTCATATAAACAAGTTAGAACATAGACTCACCTGTTACTCATCTACAACAATTCTAAGCTCCAAACTCGAACATTCTTTCCGAACTAGTAGAGAACATAAATTCTGAAACACCCCAATTCCGACCCACAAGCCCTGACCAGATCTGGCATGCTCCTTGAGTAAAACGTTGCTAAATCTCATTTTGTCATCTTGGAAAAATTGGTGGTTTTGAAGAAAATAGATTTGTGTTATGATCAAGTTGAAAACCGTGTTGTTATTGAAGTTTGTAGAAAAACGTTATCTTCATATTTCAAAAATTACAAGTTAAAAGAAATGCCGAATTTTAGAGCTTATCATTAAGTTGAAAATCGTAGGTGTTTAGGTGTCAAAACATTTGAAGTTGTTTTACGAAAAATTGTTTAACCATTTGTTTAATGTTGATCGTATCAGAATAAAAATTAAAACTCATGCATAAAACAGTTAAATGGTAATGGCCTTATTACAACAAAACAAAACTCGAAATAAATCCTGAAAACATAATAAGAAAACGTGATAAGTTTAATCATAAGAAAACTCGAAAATGCTGAGCTGAGCATGGCCACCACAAAATCCCTGCCGATCCGGTCCATTTCACTGAGTATCACCTGCAAAATGTTAGCCCACGAAGGGTGAGTCAACAGACTTAGTGTGTAACAACCAACACAGATTCCCAATCGATTAAGGCATATTAAATCACATACAAACAAATATAAGCAATGATGTAACCCAAACCCACCTAGATATCCAACCTCTACACACCACCCGTACCTGCCAATCACACCGTGGGAATTACTATATTGACCCTCCATCCGCTACACACCATCGAAGGTAGTCGCTGCAGTCAACTGCACATCGCCCTTATAATCGTGGCATAGCCACCAAATAATGTGACCGAGTCACCGGATTCGTAATATGTGACATAAGTCACCGGATAATGTGGTAAAAACCACCGGAACACTTCCCCTTAATCATTATCACCCATATGCCCATGCAACATACATTTTATTCAGATATCATGCAATGCGCCTTACCCCGAAGTCATAAGGAAATTACACATATTTCCATATCAATGCCTATAAGCATTAAACAATGACATGATAGCATATAACGAGATCCACAATCAGGGGACTTACCCGGAGTCCACACTCATGCCCACAAGGCATAACCACCGGTTTTAATGGCTATCACAGTAACACAATAAACATATCATACTAACGAAGTGTGTAAGCGTTACACACCTGACTAGTCATAGATCTAAGCGAAATTCTGAAACTACGCGAAACTAACGAGATCCCGAAATGTTTGCCTTTCCCTTCCTATAATCGGCCAACACTTTGTTAGTAACCAAAACCCTATTCAGCTCAACTAGAGATCCCGAAGGATATGTCTCATGAAGATAACACCTTACCTTAATGCTGATTTGGTTTCCAACCAAATCCCGGAGCTACGTGATGAACCTTCCTTGCAATCAGCCTAGCACTAATACACACAAACGATTAGCCTTCGGCTTTTGAATGAATGAGAAATAGATCTACACGCTAGAACCCTTACCTAGATCGGCCACCAAATCCCGAAGATCTACCGAATCAGGTTGCACTCCTCCCTAAAAACCATAGTTAGAATCGGCTATCCTTTAAAATAATATGGCCTTTGACCGGATATTAACCCTTACCTTGAGTAGTTGAACCCAAGAGATCCTTAACGCTCCCTTACTCTGGCTACACAAAAGAAGCACAAGATTATGGCCTTATCAAGATTCGACCATTCCTCAAAACCGAGGCTAACCATTCGGTTTCGGCACACCCAAAGAAAAATAGATGAAACCAATTGCTAAGAGGAAGATACTTACCACCAAATCACGTTTGAAGAAACTAGGAAAAGATAGTCAACGGCATTACCCTTAGAGATTCGGCTCTTGAGAAATGACAGAAAAAGAGAAAGATTTTGGCTATTAACAAGGAATGTTTCGACTTTAGGGACTTATGAAAAGAAAAGAGAAGGAGAGTTTACACGATTCGGCTATGGCTCTCAATAAAGATGGAATATTCGGCCACAAGAAGAAAAATATAGGATTGAGGTTGAGAGAAAGAAAAGAAGAGTAGGAGGTGATTAGGAGATTTCGGCAACACTCCTACTACAACCCCAAAATCGATTATGCATCTCCTAGAGTCCCCCATTCGGCCACCTCTTCCCCTCTCTCCCAATCCCACGTTTTCCTCCTACTTAGCCGAATATTTGAGCTGTGGACCCAATCTACACTTCATCCATTCAGAGTCCTTGTGGCGTCCACCACTGCACCTCTTTGCCAAAAAATAAAAGCTCCAAAATGCCACCTGCGTTACTCGAACCTAGGCCCCTTCACACCTCCTAAGGCGTCACCTTCCTGTGCTCTAAGTGGCGCCTTCCTTGCCACTTTACCAGCTCAGTTCTTGTGTCCTAAGCCACACACTAAACTCCTTAAGGCCTAGCTCCCTTAGTTCCCTTTAAGGCTTAGAAATCAAATATTTTTTTCTAAAGCTTTTACCTACATCCCAAGGTTCCTGAAGCCCCTAAAACACATTCAAATCACACACAAGCATGCCAACACATACATTTAAGTGAAAATGAATAACCTCTAAATCCTGGATATTACAGTTCTACCCCCTTAGAATAATTTCGACCTCGAAATTACCTGGCTAAAACAAGTGAGGGTATTGCTGTCGCATTGTTACCTCTGGCTCCCACGAAGCTTCCTCCGATCCATGGTTACGCCATAACACTTTGACTAGAGGAACTAATTTCCTCCGTAGCACCTTCACATCCCGTTCCAGAATCTGAATCGGCTCTTCCTCATAGGACAAATCTAGTCTTAGCTCCACTTCCTCAACCAGTATTACATGAGATGGATCCGATCGGTAACGACGTAGCATCAAAACGTGGAACACATCATGCATCTACTTCAATTTCGAAGGCAATTCTAACTGATATGCCACTGGTCCAACTCGCTTCAAAACCCGATAAGGTCCTATAAACCTGGGACTTAACTTTCCCTTGCGACCAAATCTCATCACCTTCTTCCATGGCAAAACTTTTAGAAACACCTGATCCCCTACAGCAAACTCTATCTTTTTCCGCTTAAGATCTGCATATGACTTTTGCCTGTCAGATGCCTCCTTCAACCGTGTCTGAATTACCTTAACCTTTTCTTTCGATTCTGCTACAATCTTCAGACCCAAAACCTGACGTTCTCCCAACTCTGTCCAACACGTAGGAGTGCGACACTTCTGTCCATACAGCGCTTCATACGGTGCCATCCGAATACTTGCTTGATAGTTGTTATTGTACGCAAATTTTGCTAAAGGCAAGAACTCCTCCCAGCTCCCTCTGAAGTCTATCACGCAACCTCTCAACATATGCTCTAGCACTTGAATTACCCGCTCAGACTGGCCTTCTGTCTGCGGATGAAATGCCATGCTGAAGTCCAACCTAGTGCCTAAAGCATGATGTAGTGCTTTCCAAAACCTCGACATGAACCTCAGATCCTTATCCGAAATAATTGACACCGGCACTTCATGCAGCCTCACAATTTCTGCCACATACAACTTCGCTAACCTCTGCAGAGAATAGTCAACCCGTACTGGTATGAAATGTGCAGACTTCGTTAACCGATCTACTATCATCCATACTGAGTCCTTCTTAGTAGGCGTAAGAGGAAGCCCACTAACGAAGTCTGTGGTAATTTTGTCCCACTTCCACTATGGAATCTTTATCGGCTGAAGCAATCCCGAAAGTACTTGGTGTTCACCCTTAATCTGCTGACACGTTAAGCACTTCCCCACAAATTCTGTAACTTCTCGTTTCAGACCGGGCCACCAAAATTGATCTTGTAGATCCCTATATAACTTACTTCCTCTAGGATGCATATCATAAGGGCTACTATGCGATTCCTGAAGAATTCTCTGCCTTAACTCTTCATCATTTGGCATATAGACCTTGCCCCGAAAACACAGCACTCCATCGATGTTTACACCATAGTCTTCCAACTCCCCATTCTGCACTTGTAGCAGCTTAGCACTCAGATCGTCATCTACCAACTGTTTCTCCTTTACTTGACTTAGCCATGTTGGCTTCACCTGCAACTCTGCTAGCAAACTTCCGTCATCATAAAGGCTAAGATGTGTAAACATTGCCTTCAGATCCGACACCACCTTCTGACTTAGGGCATCTGCCACTACATTCGCCTTACCCGGGTGATACTCTATTGAACAGTCGTAGTCTTTCAACAACTCCACCCACCTCCGCTGTCACAAATTCAGCTCCTTCTGAGTTAACAAATATCTCAGACTCTTGTGGTCTATGTAGATCACTGACCTTTCTCCATACAAATAGTGCCTCCACACTTTTAGAGCGAATACCATCGCCGTTAACTCCAGATCATACATCGGATAGTTAACCTCGTGTGGCCTCAATTACCGAGACGCATAAGGGACCACCTTTCCGTATTGCATTAGGACATACCCCAATCTTGTATGGGAAGCATCACAATACACCACAAAGTCTTTCCCTGCTTCTGGCTGAATCAACACTAGAGCCTCTGTCAATACTCTCTTAAGCTTATCAAAACTCTCCTGCTGCTTATCCACCCATACGAAAGGTACCTCCTTTCTCAACAATTTCGTCGGAGGAGTCGCTATTGATGAGAACCCTTCTACGAATCTTCGTAGTAGCACTCACCTAACCCCAAGAAACGCAAACCTCACCAGCACTTAGGTGGTTTCCAATCTAACCGCCTCAATCTTTCGAGGATCCACCCTTATACCTTCCGCAGACACCACATGACCCAAAAACGCAACTTCCTTTAACCAAAATTTGCACTTGCTAAACTTGGCATTTAACTTCTTCTCCCTTAACACCTGCAACACTACCCGGAGATGCGCATCATGCTCTTCCTCGGACTTGGAATATACCAGAATGTCGTCAATAAACACAACGATGAACTGATCTAAGTAGGGTTGGAAAACCCAATTCATCATATCCATGAACGCGGCTGGGGCGTTCGTCAATTTGAACGGCATTACTAAAAACTC
Organism: Gossypium rotundifolium; assembly: GCA_025506655.1. Taxonomy (NCBI): domain Eukaryota; kingdom Viridiplantae; phylum Streptophyta; class Magnoliopsida; order Malvales; family Malvaceae; genus Gossypium; species Gossypium rotundifolium. The sequence continues at coordinate 107,569,409 of CP106727.1, read as the reverse complement.
ATAATGTCCGTATCTAGTCCGAAAAGCTGTCTTATGGATGTCTGCTTCCTTCACCTTAAGCTGATTATATCCCGACCTTAGATCTATTTTTGAAAATACCACCGCCCCCTTAAGCTGATCGAACAAGTCGTCTATCCTCGGCAACATGTACTTGTTTTTGATCGTCAGTTTATTCAACTGTCGGTAATCTATGCACATGCGCATAGTCCCATCTTTCTTTTTCACGAATAGGACCGGTGCTCCCCATGGAGACATACTGGGTTTGATAAACCCACGATCGAGTAACTCTTGGATCTGGGCCTTGAGCTCTACCAACTCCTTTGGCGCCATCCTATACGGAGCAATTGACATAGGAGTGCACGGCAACAAGTCAATTCGAACTCCACCTCCTCGTCCGGGTAACCTCGAAGTTCTTCCGAAAGACATCCACAAATTCTCTTACTATTCTAACTCCACCTACAGCTACTTTCTTAGCCTCTAAGGCACTGACCAATATCAGAAAAGCTATACATCCCTTTCTTACCATCTTCTCCGCCTTAAGGGCAGATACTACATTCGACAAGTAATTACATCTCTCGCCCATCACCACAACCTCATTGTCGCCGAAGTTCTCAATGACATGTGCTTAGCAGCACAATCCACATTCGCACTGTACTTCACTAGCCAGTCCATGCCTAATATTAGATCAAATTCCCCGAATGGAAACTCCATTAAGTTAGCTGGAAACTGTGCCCCCTGAACTTCTAAGGGCACTACCCTAAAGAGTTTGTCTACTACTACGGATTGCCCTAAAGGACTAAGTATAGTCATCTTCCTAGGTACAGTCTCAGGGTTCACATACAGAGTTCCAGATACTTTACTAGCGATGTACGAATGAGTTGACCCTATATCTATCAAAGCAATAAAGGGTAATCTAGAAATAAGGTACATACCCGTTATGACATCAGGTGCATCACCATCCTCCTTCCGACGAACCGCATATACCAGACCGACTGTCTCGCCTCCGCATTACCAACACCTCTGCCCGGTGTCCCGCGACCTCTACTAGAACCATTACCTCTGCCAACCAGACCACGGCCCCTCGGTGGCTACTGTCCACCTCTGCCAGCCTAATTAAACCCTTGACCTGTTGGTCGGTTCCTATGTGTATCCACCAGACAGTCCCTAATCATGTGATCTTTGGACCCACACTTAAAACATCCTCCTGTCTTCTTCTAACACTCCCCCGGGTGCATCATTCCACATTGAGCACACGTATGATATTGACCTCTCACAGTAACCTACCGATCTCGCGGCCCATCAACTCTAGGTCTTTTCTGGAGACTTCCAGATGACCCCGATGATCTAAAACCTCTCTTTTGTCTATTCCTATCCGAATTCTGTCTCACAGATTCCTTGACCCCTTCGGCTACCTTAGCCTTCTCTACTAACACGGTAAACTCCCACTCCTGCTATGGAGCAATCAGCAATCTCAGATCATCCCTCAGTCCGTCCTCGAAGCTGACACACTGTTCATGCTTCGTAGCCATGATACCTCGAGCATACTGGCTCAACATTAAGAATTCAACCTCGTACTCCGCTACGGACTTACTCTCCTGAACCAGCCTCAAAAATGCCTTCCTCTGCGCATCAATATAGCTAGTCCCAATATACTTCTTCTGATACGCCGCCTTGAAATACTCCCAAGTGAGATCATCCACTGCCGCACTATCCCGAACTGTGAGCCACCACTGGTATGACTCATCCCGGAGAAGTGACACCACCCCTTTCAATTTTTCCTCAGCAGTCAGGTCCAAATCGTCCATGATTTACTCCGTCGCCTCCAACCAATACTCAGCCGTATTGGGCGCCACACTAGATACACCTCAGAATACCTCAGCTCTATTGGTTCGGAGTCGCTCAGGTACAGATTTCTGAGCTCCCATGCCTCCACCTGCTCCAGCCACCCTCTCAAGAACTCGCAGCATCACCTACGATACTGCATCATCCCCCGTCTGATCCTGATACTCAACACTAGCAGTTGGTGGTGGTGGCATCTCATTCTCGGACCCTTGATCAGACCTAACTGGTTTCGACACGGTCATTCTGCCTTTACCACGCCCACGTACATTACGATCGCGTCTCCTAAAACTCATGTTTATGATCGCGATTTAATCTGATTTAAGAAATTTTATGCACTAGCTTTCTGTTCCACTAATTATCCACGAACAAATTTTATGTAACGAAGTTTAGTAGTAGTTCTTTCGATCATTTCAGTGTTTTCGTTCTAATCTCCTACCCTAATTCAGAGAATCACATTCATTCAATAGTATCTACTACACACGTTCACCCATTTGAACATTTTCGTCCGCTCCAACCCAGGAGTATTTTCGTAATTTGTCCTATAGGGGTATTTTGGTAATTTTCCAAATCAGGGTATCTTGAAATTTTGAAAAATAGGGGTTTTTGGTATTTTTGCAAAATAGGAATATTTTGGTAAAAATTGAGGGTGGTATGGTAATTTTATAAACTGAGGGTATTTTAGTAATTTCCACAAATCGGGGTACTTCGGTAAAATTTTTTTCCAGATCTAAGGTAGTTTTTTGCAAATCGGGGTAATTTGGTGATTTCAAAACTAAGGTTTTATAAAACAATGTAGCTAATCCCTTTCGTGTTTTAATTATTGAATTTAGCTTTGTGGGTAAGTCCTCTTGGTTAGGGTGAACCGTCACTACGCACCATGTAGGATTCGAGCGAAGAGGAGGTGAGTCACTAGGACTGCTTAAATACCAAGCTCCCTCTGAATCCAATCCTAGACATGCGCACAACTGTTACCACACCCTTAACTCAGTGACTTACTCACAGGTTTGTTCGATTAGTCTTTAAATTTTATGTAATTTTGTGTGGGAGTAAGCCAATCCTAGGGTTCAATAGCTCCTAATCTACTAATCTACGATCCCGTAATACCCACATACAAATCACACAATAATTAGGGTACTTACCGGTGGACTTGGTAGGAGACTCAAAGCCATGCCGAAAACCCGCTCATCTTTTAGTAAAACTCAATTTAAAAAAAAAACATTTTGGGCCCAAAAGCCCTTCAAGCTGAGTTTTGAACCGGGCTCTGATACCAAGTTGAAACACCCCAAACTCAGCCCACAAGCCCTGACCGGATCTGGCATGCTCCTTGAGTAAAATGTAGCTAAATCTCGTTTTGTCATCTTGGAAAAATTTATGGTTTTGAAGAAAATAGATTTGTGTTATGATCAAGTTGAAAACCGTGTTGTTATTGAAGTTTGTAGAAAAACGTTATCTTCATATTTCAAAAATTACAAGTTAAAAGAAATGCCAAATTTTAGAGCTTATCATTAAGTTGAAAATCGTAGGTGTTTATGTGTCAAAACATTTGAAGTTGTTTTACGAAAAATTGTTTAACCATTTGTTTAATGTTGATCGTATCAGAATAAAAATTAAAACGCATGCATAAAATAGTTAAATGGTAATGGCCTTATTACAACAAAACAAAACCCGAAATAAATCTCGAAAACATAATAAGAAAACATGATAAGTTTAATCATAAGAAAACCCAAAAATGCTGAGCTGAGCATGGCCACCACAAAATCCCTGTCGACCCGGTCCATTTCACTGAGGATTACCTGCAAAATGTTAGCCCACGAAGGGTGAGTCAATAGACTTAGTGTGTAACAACCAACACAGATTCCCAATCGATTAAGGCATATTAAATCACATACAAACAAATATAAGCAATGATGCAACCCAAACCCACCTAGATATCCAACCTCTACACACCACCCGTACCTGCCAATCACACTGTGGGGATTACTAAATCGACCCTCCATCCGCTACACACCATCGATGGCGTCATCGCGATCAATCGTACATCGCCTTATAATCATGGCATAGCCACCAAATAATGTGACCGAGTCAACGGATTTGTAATATGTGACATAAGTCACGGATAATGTGGTAAAACCACCGAACACTTCCCTTAATCATTATCACCCATATGCCCATGCAACATACATATTTTTCAGATATAATGCAATGCGCCTTACCCCAAAGTCATAACAAAATTACACATATTTCCATATCAATGCCTATAAGCATTAAACAATGACATGATATCATATAACAAGATCCACAATAAGGGGACTTACCCGGAGTTCACACTCATGCCCACAAGGCATAACCACTGGTTTTAATGGCTATCACAGCAACACAATAAACATATCATACTAATGAAGTGTGTAAGCGTTACACACCTGGCTATTCGTAGATCTAAGTGAAATCTCAAAACTATGCGAAACTAACGAGATCTCGAAACGTTTGCCTTTCCCTTTCCTACAATCGGCCAACACTTTGTTAGTAACCAAGAGCCTATTCGGCTCAACTAGAGATCCCGAAGGATATGTCGCATGAAGATAACACCTTACCTTAATGCCAATTTGGTTTCCAACCAAATCCTGAAGCTACGTGATGAACCTTTCTTACAATCGGCCAAGCACTAATACACACAAACGATTAGCCTTCAGCTTTTGAATGAATGAGAAACAGATCTACACGCTAGAACCTTTACCTAGATCGGCCACCGAATCTCAAAGATCTACCGAATCAGGTTGTACTCCTCCCTAAAAACCATAGTTAGAATCGGCCATCCTTTAAAATAATATGACCTTTGGCCAAATATTAACCCTTACCTTGAGTAGTCGAACCCAAGAGATCCTTAACACTCCCTTACTCTGGTTACACAAAAGAAGCACAAGATTATGGCCTTATCAAGATTCGGCCATTCCTCAAAATCGAGGCTAACTATTCAGTTTCGGTGCACCCAAAGAAAAAGAGATAAAATCGATTGCTAAGAGGAAGATACTTACCACCAAATCACGTTTGAAGAAACTAGGAAAAGGTAGTCGACGGCACTACCCTTAGAGATACGGCTCTTGAAAAATGACAGAAAAAAGAAAGATTTCGGCTATTGACAAGGAATGTTTCGACTTTAGGGACTTATGAAAAGAAAAGAGAAGGACGGTTTACACGATTCGGCTATGGCTCTCAATGAAGATGGAATATTCGGCCACAAGAGGAAAAAAAAAGTATAGGATTGAGGTTGAGAGAAAGAAAAGAAGAGTAGGAGGTGATTAGAAGATTTCGGTAACACTCCTACTACAACCCTAAAACCGATTATGCATCTCCTAGAGTCCCCCATTCGGCCACCTCTTCCCCTCTCTCCCAATCCCACATTTTCCTCCTACTTAGCCGAATATTTGAGCTGTTGACCCAATCTACACTTCATCCATTCAGAGTCCTTGTGCCATCCACCACTGCACCTCCTTGTCGAAAAATAAAAGCTACAAAATGCCACGTGTGTTTCTCAAACCTAGGCCCCTTCACACCTCCTGAGGCATCACCTTCCTGTGCTCTAAGTGGCGCCTCCCTTGCCACTTTACCGGCTCAGTTCTTGTGTCCTAAGCCACACACTAAACTCCTTAAGGCCTAGCTCCCTTAGTTTCCTTTAAGGCTTAGAAATCAAATATTTTTTTCTAAAGCTTCTACCTACATCCCAAGGTTCCCGAAGCCCCAAAACACATTCAAATCACACACAAGCATGCCAACACATACATTTAAGTGAAAATGAATAACCCCTAAATCCTGGATATTACAAATTCACTACTACAATTATTATATGCACAATTTTGCTTATCATTTAATCGTTGACAACCTCATGCAAAACCTTGCTCTTACAACTTACTGTTCAATACCACATATAGACTTACTCAATCAGAACTTAACATGCAGAGTTGTAATACTTACCCGAAGATGAAATAAACACTCATTATCAAAGAACCATAGCTTCGAATTTAACAAGGAAATGATGAAATTAGACTTAAGAAAAAGGATTAGAGAGAACCACTTAAAGAAGAAGAAGAAGAACCTCTATTAGAACCCTTCTCACACATATAAATATGACTCATTTTACTTAGTGGAACTTAAAAAGTGTCACACATTTTTAGAACTTGTCTTTCTTAATGGCCTACAAATTTTAGAGAGAAACATAAATGAGTATCCAACATTTGCAAATATTAGACTAGTCTATCTAGTTGATTCCTTGTAATGCCCTCAACCCGACTCGATTCACCAAATCTAGATCTTGGTTGTTACATTACTATTGCAGAATTATATATATATGAAACATATAAATTTCCAAAGAAATACATCTTATTAGTAGTACTGCCCAACAAAATTACGTTTGGGCTAACAATGTGTACAGAACATATAGATATAATTACACATCATAGTGGCTTATACTGTCCCACTTATTTAATCTCTAAGTAATATTATTGACTTAGATTATTTGGCTAACACAACTGAGTCACCCTAAGGCTTATAAACAAATTTTTGAGACTTGCTCGAAATGTTTCTTTCAAACTCGATCATGCCCGTACAACCCCCGCTCTGTATGCATAAGTTCCTACTTTGCTACTCCTTTAGCGTAACCCCAATGTCGTCCCTCCTGGCTTCTCCTTCACTTGAGACATAAAACACAAAATGATAAGTTTAGTAGAACTCAATGAGAAAACCCTCTTTTACCTGAGCCCTTATTCAAGGATTTCATTATTTCTTTCTCGATCATAACTTTGACACTATCGATTATACATATTGGTTTTTCTTTTAGAGCTAATCCACAATTGCTAGTTCTCAGAATACTATGTTCGCCATTCATTTAGAGTCCACCCATAGGCATTATCTTCATATGGTTACCACAAGAACCATTCTTTAGATTACGCCACGAAGGTGTTCTTTTCCAAAGATAGCCACAAAGGCTTTCTTTTCAAAGTCTTTCAATGATAAACCACAATGTGAACATATTTTAATCCCACATTTAACATGTTTTTGGATGATTTATCCCTTTAATTATGGAAATAGGTGCTCCTAATCCTTTGTTTTCATGTTTTATACTCAAGAGAGCACCAGAGGATAAAAAGAACTAAAAACAGGCCAAAAACGGGGAAAATGGGCCAAAGTACAAAATCCATACGACCTGGACCCCGGGTCACACAGTCGTGCCTCATTAACAGACCCAAACAATGCCTGGCCTCGACTTATACGGGCGTGTGCCATGGGCGTGTCCCTAACGTGACCTGCTTGAATTTAATTCGAATTAGGGTACTTAGATGCAAAGAAAGCCAATCCAAAAGCCTATATAAACACCCTAGAGGCCAACCTTTAAGAGGGTGTTTAGCTAGGCCAAAGAGCCAAGCCAAAGGGGCCGAAATGTGGGATTCACTCGAAGAAAGCTAGTTGATTCATCTCAAGAAGCTGGAATCATACGCAAGACGAATCTTGTTGTTGTTTTCTGAGCTGTATGATAAATACTTGACTTGTTCTTAATTATTTATTCTTAATTCTTGCTTTGATATTTCAAGATATTGATTCAAGTATTGATGTGCTTAGACAGTGGAGCAAAAGTCCCTGTTTAAGAGTAAATCTAGCATAGTTAAGCAGAGTTGATCGCAACCCTAGAAATAGGATGACGAAAATCTATCGGATTATAGTCAAACCTAAAATGAGAGTCCATAGATCAAGTTAATGCAATTCTAGGGGTTTTAATGAGAAAGAGATTTCAATTAATCAACCTAGGGTTAGGCGTTAGTAGCCTCAAAAGAGGTATTAACATAAATTAGGGAATCCTACAGATCAAGTCATATGAATAAATCGTCTGGTTTAGAGTTAAATAATAAGTGAAGTCTAGGTGGATTCTTTCTCGGGTATTGTCTCAATCAATTGGTTTTTCCCCCCAAGTATTTCCCCAATTCATTCTCTTTGTTTTAGCATCTTTAGCTTAGCAGTTAGTTAATTTTAGATTAAACAACAACTCCTTTAATTTTTAGGTTAAATAATAAAAAGATAGTTAGTATTAGTACTTTTGGTTCCTTTGGGTTCGACAATCTAGTCTTGCAACTAAACTATACTACTGTTCGATAGGTGCGCTTGCCTCGAGTTGTTGTCATAGTTAGTTTTTAGGCTAGATCATTCATTATAAATTTTTAAGACTCTGACACACGATCAAATTTTTGGTGCCGTTGCCGGGGAACTAAAATACTAAGAAAGCTCAATTTTTATTACTTTAGCCATATTTTATTTTATTTTATTTTTCAATTAAATTTTATTTTTACTTTTCAAATTTTCTTTTTCTTTTATCTTTTCCTGCTAGGTACCTCTAGTTTATGACTAGAAGGAACCCGACAAGACCCTTGATTTACGACAGTGATATTGAAGGTACGGTTCGCAGAAATCGTAGAGAAATAAAGCAAAGCTTAAAATACATAGAAGAAGAACAAGGAGACGAAACTAATACTACCGAAGATATGGCTAAGAATAATCCGCTACCTCCAGAGGTGGCCGAAAATCATGCTCCTCGAACTATGTATGATTATGCTAAGCCTAATTTAATAGGAATTGAGTCTAGCATTGTTTGACATGCTATAGCTGCTAATAATTTTGAACTGAAACCCAACACTATACAAATGATACATCAATTTGTTCAGTTTGATTGTTTGCAGGATGAAGATCCAAATAATCACTTGGCTAATTTCCTAGAATTTTGTGATACTTTCAAAATTAATGGCATTTCTAATGATGCCATCCATCTTCAGTTATTTTCCTTTTGACGAGGAATAAAGCTAAACAGTGGCTGAATTCTCTTCCATGAGGATCAATCACTACATAGGAACAAATGATCAAAAAATTTTTATTAAAATATTTTTCGCCGGCAAAAACAAACAAATTAAGGAATGATATCTCTTCTTTTGTGCAGATGGATCTAGAAACACTATACGATGCATGGGAGAGATACAAAGATCTATTGAGAAGGTTCCCACACCATGGATTACCCTTATGCCTACAGGTCCAAACCTTTTACAACAGTGTGAACTGATAAACCGTAAAAGTAACATATTTTAATTCCACATTTAGGATGCTTTTTGACAATTTATCCCTTAATTTATATAAAAGGTGCTTGTAATCCTTTCTTTTCATGTCATATACTTAGGAAAGCACCCGAGGATAAAAAGAACACAAAACGGGCTTAAAACAAAGCAATTGGGCCTTAGCAAGAAATCAGCACGGCCTGGCACAAAGCCTGCACGACTGTGTCTTGTCGATTACTTAGAACACGGCATAACTCATGAGTTGGATGACCGCGCATCATCTTATTACCACACACGGACGTGTCAAGCGATCGACACAACCGTGCCCAAAATGAAAGAATCAAGACATGACCTAACCCTGACTTACACGGACGTGTACCATGGGCGTGCCCCTGCCGCGGAAATGAGAAATTTCACTCAGAATTGGATGCTTGAGGCCAAAGAAACATACTCCTAAGTCTACTTAAACACCCTAATAGTAATTCTACTTGAAAGAGGTACTTAGGATCCAAGTAAAGCCTCTCAAAAAGCTTATATAAATAACCCAAGGCAGACATTGAAAAGAAGGGGAGTTTTTGGCAGAGGCTTTTGCCAAAACTTTCATCTTTTAGGGAATCACTTGAAAATAGCCAGTTGATCCATCTCAAGAAGCCGGAACTCTATTCAAGATGGAGGATCTCTCCTTCAATTCCTTCAGGGAGTTTTAGGGATTTCTTATGTTTTGTTTTATCTTTTCCCTTGAGATGTTTTCTTCTTTAGTTATGAACTAAACTCTTCGGATACCTGAAAGGGATGAAACCTATGATGGATTTTGTTATTTGATTTCTAAATTATATGATAAGTACTTAGTTTGTTCTTAATTATGTTGCTTAATTTAATCTGATGTGCTTAGGTGGAGGAGGAATAGATCCTGCCTAAGAGTAGATCTAGCATAATTAAGTGGAGTTGATCGGGTGCCTAGAGATAGGGTTACGAGATTTTTCCAGATTAGGGTGAAACCTAATATGGGAATCCATTGATCGATTTACTGCTTCCTTAGGGGGTTATTATAAGAGAACAAGAGTTCCACTAATTAACCTAAGGTTAGACGTTATTCGCATCGAGAGAGAGTTTAATATAGGTTAGGCAGTCTCACGGATCAAGCTAAGTAAAGAAATCATATGGTTTGGGGAATAAATAATAATGAAGTCATAGGTGGATTCTTCCTGAGGGTATTGTCTTCATCAACTGAGTTTTCCTAAAGTCTTTCTCCAATTCATTCTTTTGTCTTTGCATTTAATTTAAGTATTTCATTAGTTTTTTTTAGAGTAATAAACCAATCATTCCATATTTCATGCTAAATAATAGAAAGAAAGTGAGTAGTAGTACTTTTAGGTCCCTTGGGTTCGATAAGATATTCTTGCCTAAACTATACTACTGTTCGATAGGTGCACTTGCCTCTATCGTTGTCATAGTTAGTCTACAGGTTTGATCATTCTTTTATAAATATTAAAGCTCGACTGTTTGACACGAACAAGTTTTTGGCGCCGTTGCTGGGGACCTCTAAAATATTAAGAAAGCTCTATTTCTATTACTTTAGCCATTATTCTATTATTTTTTAGATTAAATTTTTATTTTTTTTTACTAATTCTCTTTCTTTCTTGACTTGCGAGGTACCTCTAGTTTATGGCTAGAAGAAACCCGGGAGGACCTCTAAAATACAAAAGTGACATTGAAACTACCGCTAGCAGAAATTGCAAAGAAATTAGACGAGCTCTAGACTACCAAAGAGAAGAACAACAAGAAAGATCCAATCCTACTGAAGGGATGGACGAAAACAATCCACCGCGAAATGTGCAAGAACAGAATGCTCCACACACTATGTATGATTATGCTAAACCTAATTTGACAGGGATAGAATCTAGTATTGTCGGGCCTGCTATACCTAATTTGACAGGGGCATAATCTAGTATTGTCAGGTGGAGTTAATGAATAAAAAGCTTGATAACTTATGTTCTTCATAGGTACACCCAGTCATGCAATGCGAAGTGAGTGGAAATGTGGCGAACCCTGAGTACCCACCCTACCAACCGGGCATAGACAACGAGCAGACAAACTATATAGGTAACAATTTCAGATCTAATAATAATCCTTATAGTAACACTTTATAATGCAGGTTGGAGGGACCACCCAAATTTTTCATGGGGAGGATAAGGAAATCAAGGAAATCAAAGGCAGCAACCTCCTCCAAATTACCAAAATCAGCCCTATCCACAGGAAAAGAAATCAAAGTGAAGTGATGCTGGCAAAATTCATGGCAGTTACAGATTCTCATCTCCAAATGACGGAAGCAACACTTGATGAACAACAAATCTCACTCAAGGGAATCAAGACTCAGGTGGGAGAGCTCATTACATCAGTTGGAATACTTACTAAAATAGTATGTGAAATACGGACAGAAATTTTTTCCAAAGACACAGAGCAAGTAAGGGCAGTCACACTAAGGAGTGGTAAAGAGCTAGTTGAACCATAAAGAAAGACACCACATGAGGTTACTAAGAAAAAAAGTGTAGAAGTTGAGAACGACAATACATTGCCTAAAGAGAATAGGACACAAATTCCATATCCAACAAAATTGAAGAAAGAAAAACTGGATGCTCAATACGATAAGTTCCTGGAACTCTTTAAACAAAAACATATTAACTTACCTTTTGTTGAAGCTATTTCCAAGATGCCAAAATATGCAAAATTCTTAAAGGAACTTATCACAAACAAAAGGAAGCTTAAGGAAGTATCAAAAGTGGAGCTTAACGAAGAGTGTTCAGCCCTTCTCCAAAATAGACTACCATGGAAGTTAAAAGATCCAGGGAGTTTCACTATTCTTTGCTTAATTGGTAGTTTAAACATCACGAAAGCATTAGCAGACCTAGGCGCTAGTATCAACTTAATGCCTTACCAATTGTTTAAACGGCTAGATCTTAGAGAACCAAAACCCACTAGGATGAGTATTCAATTAGCTGATAGATCTATTAAATATCCTAGAGGAGTTATTGAATATGTCTTGGTAAAAATTGATAAATTTATTTCCCCTGTTGATTTCGTTGTGTTAGACATGGATGAAGACATCAATGTTCCTTTAATCTTAGGGCGTCCTTTTTTAGCCACTGTGAGAGCTATTATTGATGTAGGTGACGGAAAACTAGCACTAAGGATAGGTGATAAAGAAATTATTTTCCAAATTTATGATGCCATGCGATATTCTAAAGAGCAAGATGATTCCTGTTATTTTGTTGACACTACTGATCATATTATTAAAAATTCATTACATGAAATCCTGCGGGATGACACGATGGAACTGTGTCCGCCTCAAGGAGAGGGGAAAGAAGATGAAGGCCATGAGACAAGTTTGTATACATCAGAATTTAGACAAATGAAAGAAGAAAACATTGAAGAAGATGACATATTAAAACAGAAACCCTTCATCGACGAGCCGCCAAAATTGGAATTAAAACAGTTACCACAACATTTAGAATACGCATTCCTTAGGGACAATTCTACACTACCTATAATCATCTCTTTAGAACTAGAACAAAAGGAAAATGAGGAGCTGATAAAGGTATTAAGAGAACATAAGAAAGCCATAGCTTGGAAAATTTTCGATATCAAGGGAATAAGCCCCGTGTTTTGCACTCACAAAATTTTAATGGAAGAAGAATATAAACCGTGTGTGCAACCCCAGGGACGATTAAACCCCAACATGAAAGAAGTGGTCAAAATCGAGGTAATTAAACTTCTAGATGCAGAAATAATTTATCCTATTTCTGATAATGCTTGTGTAAGTCCTGTGTAGGTAGTTCCACAAAAGGAGGAATGACAGTAGTACCCAATGAAAAGAATGAGTTAATTCCCACAAGAATAGTTACAAGCTGGAGAGTCTGTATAGACTATAGAAAGCTGAATGGTGCCACCAGAAAAGATCACTTTCCTCTACCCTTAATAGATCAAATGTTAGAGAGACTATCCGGGCATATGTACTACTACTTCCTGGACGGATTCTCCGGCTACTTCTAAATCCCAATAGCTCCTGAAAACCAAGAGAAGACAACATTTACATGCCCATACAGTAAGTTTTCTTATCGTAGAATACCTTTTGGATTATGTAATGCACCTACCACTTTTCACCGTTGTATGTTGGCAATTTTTGACAAACCCGTAGAGGACATCATAGAGGTATTTATGAATGATTTCTAGGTATTCGGTAATCCTTTCCAGCTTTGCCTTAAAAATTTAAAACGAGTTCTAATTAGATGTGAAGAAATAAACCTTGTTTTGAATTGGGAAAAATGCCACTTTATGGTTAGAGAAGGGATTGTTTTAGGACATAAGATTTCTAGAAAAGAGATTGAGGTAGATAAAGCAAAAGTTGAAACCATAGTAAAATTACCTCCCCCTAGTTCAGTGAAGGCTATTAAAAGCTTTTTAGGACATGCAAGTTTTTATAAAAGATTCATTAAAGACTTTTCTAAAGTAGCTAAGCTTTTGACAAAATTACTAGAAAAAGATGTTCCTTTTAATTTCAATCAGGAATGTTTAGATGTATTCAATATCCTTAAAGATAAATTAATAAATGCACCGATTATAATCGCACCTAATTAGAATTTACCCTTTGAACTAATGTGTGATGCAAGTGACTTTATAGTAGGCACAGTTTTGGGACAACGAAGAGACAAGTATTTTTAGCCAATTTACTACGCTAGCATTACATTAACATCCGCGTAAGAAAATTACACCACGACTAAGAAAGAACTGCTAGCTGTAGTTTTTGCTTTTGAAAAATTTAGACAATATCTAATATTATCTAAAGTTTTCATTTACACTAACCATTCAACTCTTCATTATCTTTTAACCAAACCTGATGCAAAACCTAGACTCATACGATGGATTTTACTTTTACAGGAAATTAACTTGGAAATACAAGATAAGAAGGGAGTCGAGAATCTTGCAGCAGATCACCTTTATAGACTTGAAAATCCACACACCAAAGAGCTTGACGAAGGTGAAATAAATGATTTGTTTCCTGAAGACCAGCTCTTCTCTATAACCCATTCTGAGGTACCATGGTTTGCAAATATCACAAATTATTTAGAAGCTAATGTTCTACCAAGGAAACTAACACATCACCAAAAGAAGCGATTCTTTGCTGATGTGAAAATTATTTTTGGGAAGATCCCTTTCTTTTTCGCATATGTGTAGATCAGGTAATTTGAAGATGTGTTACAAAGACAGAAGAAAACAAAATCGTGGAGCATTGCCATTCAAGACCATCAGGAGGACACTACAGTGGAATTAAGACAGTACACAAAATACTCAAATCAGGTTTTTATTGGCCCACTCTATTCAAAGATGCCAACAGGTATGTTACCTCATGTGATAGATGCCAGAGGATAGGTAACATCTCTAAACGTGATGAAATGCCTCAAACATATATGTTATCATGTGAGGTATTTGACGTATGGGGTATCAATTTCATGGGACCATTCCCCAATTCATTTGGAAATAAATACATCATAGCATGTCAAAATGGGTAGAAGCAGAAGCCTTACCTACCAATGATGCTATGGTAGTAGTTAAATTTCTCAAGAAACTATTTTCCGATTCGGGACACCTAGAGCCATCATTAGTGATAGGGGTACTCATTTCTGTAATACACAATTTGAAAAAGTTCTAAAGAAATATGGAGTATGCCATAGAACAGCCACCCCATATCATCCTCAAACCAGTGGGAAAGCTGAGGTAGCAAACAGAGAGCTTAAGCGCATTCTAGAAAAAACGGTTGAATCAAATAAAAAAGACTGGGTAGTTAAAGTAGATGATACTTTATGGGCCTCCAGAACAGAATTCAAAACACCTCTATGAACATCCCCATACAAACTTGTATATGGGAAACGCTGTCATCCACCATTCGAATTAGAACACAAAGCTTTTTGGGCAATAAAATTTTTTAATTCTGATCTTAATGCTGCAGGAAAGAAAAAAATGATGCAGATAAACAAGCTAGATGAATGGAGAGCTGAAGCCTACGAGAACTCAAAATTATACAAAGAGGCAACAAAGCGACGCCACGATGCTCGTCTAATGTAACACCCCAAACCCGGCCTAAACGTTACGACCGGATCTGGCATGTCACATGAAAGGAATGTTTAAAAATTGTACGTTCGTTAAAAAGTTCGTATTCTTTTTGAAACTCCACGTTTCGTGGTTTGTATATAAAACCTGATTCATTTAATGCCCATTTTACAAAGTTGTTATTAGTTTGTAAAAATTGTATTTGTTGTGAAAATTGAGTTGAAGTAATTTTAAATAAGAAATGGTTTATTAATATTTTAGGAAAATCCCGCATTAAACATTTAATAATAAGCAGTAACCAATTTAAACGCTAAAACCAAATAAAATACCAAGGCCTTATTACACAACAAAACCCAAATAAAAATAAGTCCAAATAAAAGAAATGAATTTCTGAGTAAACATATGTATGGCCTCCACGAGTCCACCTCGGCTCCCAAATCCATGATCTAATGATTACCGCAAAATTTAACTAAGGGTGAGTTATCGAGACTCGTATGTAAATCCCCATCCAACATGTGTTAAACCCTTACACAATTTCATATGAAAATATGCATGTCATGCAACCCAAAACCTAACCATCCAAACTCCCGATTCTACCCCCGTGTGGTACCAAACCACTTGTGGTGCGAATCAATAATAATGGTGCCAAACCACTGGTGACCCAAAGTCACGAATAATCCATATGTGGGGCCAACCCACGTTGTGATACCAAATCACTGGCGACAATCCCGTTTATCAAATGTGGGGCCAACCCACTGTGGTGCGAAGCCACTAGGACGAGTCGCTATGAGGTGCCAAACCTCTGGTGACCCAAAGTCACAAATATCAACTGTGGTACCAAACCACTGGTGGTGCCAAACCACTGGTGACCCAAAGTCACAGATATCAATCTTCCCCCTCCTCTCATCATACCCATGCAATATGACATAATAATTCGTGTATGCAGTATGTCATGTATGCTAGACATATATCAAATATAAGTATAACATGAATTACCATAATAATCAGATAGACATAAAACAACATAATCATGCTAATCAACCTCTAAGGGTATAATCGTAATTTTACCCACCAAGGGTATTTTCATAATTTACCTACCAAGGGTATTTTCGTAATTTACCCACCAAGGGTATTTTAATAATTTACCCACCAAGGGTATTTTCGTAATTTACCCACCAAGGGTATTTTCGTAATTTACCCACCAAGGGTATTTTGTAATTTACCCACCAAGGGTATTTTCATAATTTCACACCTGTAATGGCCCTCCCGGAGGTCTAATATTTCCTGAAGGACTCGGCTACCATTTTCCGGTCGCCACTAGACTATTGGGCCTAAAACCCGATTTTGGCCCATTCAGGCCCACACGCTCGTGTGGCCCACCTAAAACAAATCTAGCCACATATATAGGTTCCACCTAGTCTAGTTCACTATATACTATATCATCATACAATTTATTCCAATTAGGCCCACGGGCCCATTGGGCCTACTTCGGCCCATCGCGGCCCAAGCAGCCCCAACCCACAAGAATACTACTGATGGCCTCAACTATCGCGTTGAAGCCCCACACGTGTGTTCGCACGCTCGTGTGGCTACTATTGCCGTGACCGGCACTTCGGCATTTGCCGCTCTACAACTAGAGTAGAGAGAGTTACACACCTGATAAGACTCTGGTGCTAAACCGCGCTGCGACCACTCCTGTGCCCAACGCCCACCAAGGTATGTTAACTCTCCTCTTGACATGCTCTTTATATAGCTAGCTCTTCACCTTCACTCCTTGTATCTTTTTGATGTGGGATCCCTTCGTCAGTAGAGTTTAAATTCAACTGAAACTCTTACCGTCCAATCCATAAAATAAATACTCCCTTGCTTCTCATGAGATTCGAACCTAGACTCTCTTGTAGCATAATCCACGCTGCTAGCCATTTTACCAACTAGCTCCTTGTGTCTTAAACCATGCACAACTAAATATAACCCTATGGCCAAGGTCTAAATTCATTTAATAAAAATAATCTAAAAGGAATGCAAACGCTACAACTAGAACCTTGGACCTCCTTCCTTCCTTGTGGCGTCATTCCCTTGTCCTTAAGTGGCGTCACTTTGCCACTACACCACACACTCCACTTGTGTCATTTTCCTCCACATTTTATTCGTAAGGCCTACCTGCCAACTTCCAGGGTTTTTTTCACCTAAAACCAAAATTTCCCCAAAGCTAATAATAGATCCCGGGACTTCATAGAAGCCCCCTAACCTTCTAAAATTACTTATCTAAAAGGTCTAACTTGCACTTAAGCCAATTTCCTATTCTCAAACAAATTTTAAACGCTACTACGCCTAAGACCGATTGGGCTCAATTCTCCTAGGCCCAATTTCAGGATGTTACAAATCTACCCTCCTTAAAGAAATTTCGTCCTCGAAATTTCCAACTACTAACAGTCACACATCCTAACCCACCACACTACGCTCTTGTTGTGCACTCTGATCTTAATAAAACTAATATGCTTTCTAATTAAATCTTGGAACCCCTTCACATAACCAACTATCTACCACCGAAGCAAACAGATATTTTTCACACATACATACAATTCCTATATCACATCCATACATCGCAGAATAAATACAATCATTCAGCATATAACGGAATATAGTAAAAAGGAAACTTACGGATTTGGTGCCGGAGACTCGGGTGCCATACTTACAGAAAAGAGATATATATATTTTCTAAACCATCCTTTGAAAACATTTTTGAACCCAAACCCACAGCCGAGTTTTGAATCTAAGCTCTGATACCATAACTGTAACACCCCAAACCTGGCCTAAATGTTCACGACCGGATCTGGCATGTCACATGAAAGGAATGTTTAAAAATTGTACGTTCGTTAAAAAGTTCGTATTCTTTTTGAAACTCCACGTTTCGTGGTTTGTATATAAAACCTGATTCATTTAATGCCCATTTTACAAAGTTGTTATTAGTTTGTAAAAATTGTATTTGTTGTGAAAATTGAGTTGAAGTAATTTTGAATAAGAAACGGTTTATTAATATTTTAGGAAAATCCCGCATTAAACATTTAATAATAAGCAGTAACCAATTTAAACGCTAAAACCAAATAAAATACCAAGGCCTTATTACATAAGAAAAACCCAAATAAAAATAAGTCCAAATAAAAGAAATGAATTCTGAGTAAACATATGTATGGCCTCCACGAGTCCACCTCACTCCCAAATTAGCGATCTAATGATTACGCAAAATTTAACTAAGGGTGAGTCATCGAGACTCAGTGTGTAAATCCCCATCCAACGTGTGTTAAACCCTTACACAATTTCATATGAAAATATGCATGTCATGCAACCCAAAACCTAACCATCCGAAACTCCCGATTCTACCCGTGTGGTACCAAACCCTTGGTGTGCTAAACCTTTGGTGACCCAAAGTCACCGATATCAATAATAATGTGGTGCCAAACCTTTGGTGACCCAAAGTCACGAATAATCCAAATGTGGGGCCAACCCACGTTGTGATACCAAATCACTGGCGACAATCCCGTTTATCAAATGTGGGGCCAACCCACTGTGGTGCGAAGCCACTAGGACGAGTCGCTATGAGGTGCCAAACCTCTGGTGACCCAAAGTCACAAATATCAACTGTGGTACCAAACCACTGGTGGTGCCAAACCACTGGTGACCCAAAGTCACAGATATCAATCTTCCCCCTCCTCTCATCATACCCATGCAATATGACATAATAATTACGTGTATGCGTTATATCATGTATGCTAGACATATATCAAATATAAGTATAACATGAATTACCATCATAATCAGATAGACATAAAACAACATAATCATGCTAATCAACCTCTAAGGGTATAATCGTAATTTTACCCACCAAGGGTATTTTCGTAATTTACCTACCAAGGGTATTTTCGTAATTTACCCACCAAGGGTATTTTAATAATTTACCCACCAAAGGTATTTTTGTAATTTACCCACCAAGGGTATTTTCGTAATTTACCCACCAAGGGTATTTTTGTAATTTACCCACCAAGGGTATTTTCATAATTTCGCACCTGCAATGGCCCTCCCGGAGGTCTAATGTTCCCTGAGGGACTCGGCTACCATTTCCGGTCGTCACTAGACTATTGGGCCTAAAACTCGATTTCGACCCATTCAGGCCCACACGCTCGTGTGGCCCACCTAAAACAAATCTAGCCACATATATAGGTTCCACCTAGTCTAGTTCACTATATACTATATCATCATACAATTTATTCCAATTAGGCCTACGGGCCCATTGGGCCCACTTCACCATCGCGCCAAGCAAATTTCAACCCACAAGAATACTATGATGGCCTCAACTATCGCGTTGAAGCCCCACACGCGTCTTCGCATGCTCATGTGGCTACTATTGCCGTGGACTGGCACTTTGGCATTTGCCGCTCTACAACTAGAGTAGAGAGTTACACACCGATAGGACTCGGTGCTAAACATGCTGCGACCACTCCCGTGCCCAACGCCCACCAAGGTATGTTAACTCTCCTCTTGACATGCTCTTTATATAGCTAGCTCTTCACCTTCATTCCTTGTATCTTTCCGATGTGGGATCCCTTCGTCAGTAGAGTTTAAATTCAACTGAAACTCTTACCGTCCAATCCATAAAATAAATACTCCCTTGCTTTTCATGAGATTCGAACCTAGACTCTCCTGTAGCATAATCCACGCTGCTAGCCACTTTACCAACTAGCTCCTTGTGTCTTAAACCATGCACAACTAAATATAACCCTATGGCCAAGGTCTAAATTCATTTAATAAAAATAATCTAAAAGGAATGCAAACGCTACAACTAGAACCTTGGACCTCCTTCCTTCCTTGTGGCGTCATTCCCTTGTCCTTAAGTGGCGTCACTTTGCCACTACACCACAAACTCCACTTGTGTCATTTTCCTCCACATTTTATTCTTAAGGCCTACCTGCCAACTTCCAGGGTTTTTTTTCACCTAAAACCAAAATTTCCCCAAAGCTAATAATAGATCCCGAGACTTCATAGAAGCCCCCTAACCTTCCAAAATCACTTATCTAAAAGGTCTAACTTGCACTTAAGCCGATTTCCTATTCTTAAACAAATTTTAAACGCTACTACGCCTAAGGCCCATTGGGCTCAATTCTCTTAGGCCCAATTTCAGGATGTTACATCTAAAAAGGTCAAAACAATTCGAGGTAGGAGATTTGGTCCTACTGTATAACTCAAGGCTTAAATTATTTTCGGAAAAGTGAAATCAAGATGGTCTGGCCTATTCATGATTAATACAATTTTTCCATATGGCACAATTGAGGTAACTCACCCCACTAGGGGCACATTCAAGGTGAATGGGCACTGACTCAAAATTTATAATGGTGTAGATTTTGGAGATATGAGAGAGGAGCTCCTACTCCATGAACCTTCTTTTAGAACCGAAAATAGGGAAAGTCTTGCTTAAGACTATAAACAAGCGCTTCTTGGGAGGCAACCCGAGTGCTAACTCACTAACATTAACTTTATTTTTAAAAATTTTTCTAAAATAATATAATAGATATGCAGGATTATTAACACGGCCTTGAACATGGGCGTGCCCACGATCGTGTACAAGACAGGGGACACACCACGGGCGTGGCCGGATTCGTGCATAAATAGGGAAAAGAAATTCTTTTCAACAACACGGGCTATGATACCAGACACGCCCGTGTCGTTCTACCGTGCAAGGCTACTGACTTAGTGAGCACAGCTAGAACACGGCCGTGCCCCACGATCGTGTGAACATACTGACTTATCAAGCATGGACTACACACGCCTGTTTGAACCAATCGTGTGAATCAACACACGGGCGTGGCAACATCAACACGGCCGTGGCAAATCCACCTGAATGCGCCTAAAACCCAAAATCACGAAAGGCACGGGAAAATTTAAAAATGACATGGGCGTCGAGAATGACCGTGCCTCAGACCCTATATATTAATCTAACCGTCCTCTTCCCCAAATCCAAACCCTAAAATTAGATTCCAACCTCCCCCCTTCTCCAATCCGCCACCAAATCATCCCTCTCCCCTCCAATCAACCTTCTTTCGACCGTTCTTCTCAAAATACCAACCAAAACCAACCACACGCCTGCAAAGACCGCCAGATACTCAAAAACACCACGCCTTACAAAGTAGTTTCACCTTGAAGAAACCAAAGACCACCGCCGTGCCCTTCACCCATGCACCTCACCCACCACCGTTCCTGGTTCCTTTTTCTTCACATTTTCGCATATTTTCGCTTTATTTAAAGTTTTGTTTGATTTTAGACTTAAAAATCTAATTCATATTGTTTAGTTTATTTTATTTCTTGTCTAGTCTATGTTAAAACATGATTTTTTTTTTTGTTTTGCTCAGTACATTTGTTTTAGTTTTCTTCTTGGTTGTTTAATTTTTCTTGGTTGCTTTATTCTATTTTTCTTGTTGATTTCCATTATTTAATGTATTTTCTGCTTTATTATTAATATATGTTAGATTTTATTGGCTCTCCTCATTAAAGAATTGATGCTCTACTGCAAATCATAGTTAGCCTTTAAATCATGATTTTTATGCAACATGTTTGGTTCCCATGAGTTCTTTGTATAGCTTTATTATTTTATTTAGTATTAGCCATGATTTTAGTTAGGAATTATTTTAATGAATAATGAGATTGTGGTTTGCTGATTTTAGTATTTGTTCTTGAAGAAACATTTCTACTGGCTATTGATTTTTTATTATTGTTAGGAAAATTCTTGGCTATATAAAGGATGTGTTTTTTAGGTATTATGTCAACATCACATACTAAACGATCTATCCCGAGCAAGAAAAGTAAGGGGCCCGGATCATCATCCGGAACTGCCTCCACCGAACTCTAACACCCCTTTCTCCGATTCCCTCATGCTACCCAAGAAGAACGATACAAAGCACTACGGAGTAGGCCCTTGGGCATCAGTAGGTGCATTGACTGGAATGCAGCACAACAAGTAGGGCTTATAATGGATATGTGAGCCCTTCTCTCAACCGAACCATTTCTTCTCAATCAATGAGCCCGCCTTTTTAGAGCTTACATTGGAATTTTGCTCCACTTTCACACTACAAACAGTGACGACCTAGTTCGACGACCCTGGTGCTATCCAATTCCGTTTAGAGGGCTCAGTATGTCGAATGAGTGTACCACAATTCGGCACGTCTTTGGGACTTTACACACCCAAATTCATAGAAGAGAACCCCCTTGATGGATTAAATCGTGAGCTCCATTTCACACCGTGCGAATGTTGGCGCAGCCTAAACCCCACTACAAATAACTACGACCTCAGCTGCTCTAAAGCAATAGCACTTACTCTAGCCCTGAGGTATATTCACGCCATACTCGCGCACACCATCACAGGTCGTAGAAAAAGCACCGGCGTCATAAATAAACACGATGTCGACTTCCTTTCATGTATGTCTGAAGGACATGTTTTTGACCTGGCTTATTTCATCGCATGCGCGATTCAGCACCAGACAGAGGAACATAGGAAGGGTTTTCTGTCAATGGGGCCGTACATTACAAGGTTGGCTCGACACTTCAACCTCCTCAACACCGATGAGCAGATCACCTCCCTCACATTGATTGGCTACATGGTACCTCAAGGCATCCAAACGATGCTACACATGAGGATGAACAAACTATGTCGAGGGACCGATCCCCCTCAATATACACTACAGACGCCCAGAAATGAGGAGGAGGACGAGGCCATCCCTGACAATGTCCCACCACCATCAGAGGAGGCACAGATTTCGAGTCAGCGTCAGTACCGAGTAGCACCATCATTAGCAGATATCTCTAAACGACTCGCCAAGTTCGAGTTGTATTTTGCTGAAAATACTCGGCGCTTTGATGGATTAGAGGTGACACTCCAACAAATATGCTAGCGCCTCCACATTTCATCATCGCCACCACCACCGCCCGACCCAGCCAATGCAGAGGACCTCTGAGTCCTTTTCTTTCTACTTTATTAATTTTTTACTTTTATTGTTATTGTCACTTCTACTTTTATTTCTACTTTTATTTTTATTTTTATTTTGCTTATATTTTAATTGACTGTTTAAAGACTAAAAAGTTTCATTAGAACTATTGATTTCACCTTATAACTGGCTATATAACCCCAAATTTCAATAACAATGTCCATTCCCTAAAATCTATTTGATGACTTCACAGATTAAACAGATTAAATATATCACTCAAGGAACAAAAACATCACTTATACCTAGACATCACATTCGTCCTGGAACATCCTCCAAGGATTTTATCCATAATTCAGGAAGTGCAACTCTCTCCCTCTCTTTTTTGATTTTCTTACTATAAAATATTATCTATCTCTGTACATTGAGGGCATTGTACATCTTAAGTGTGGGGGGTAATAGTGCCTAACTTTTTGCATGATTCTCAAAACCCTGAATTTAGTCTTGATCTTAAGTATTTTTCTCATATTATTAATTAGGGTGAAATTTCTAATTATTTATGATTTTTATTGATATGTTTTAGATTAAGTCATAGTTAATTGTGCATTGATGATTAAATTTGAAGAATACTAGAGAATCAAGCATGGTAAGTCTACTTTCTAAAAATTAAAATTGATGGGTCGTTGAACTGAATTTGAGTATTACCTTGAAATTTGGAATTTATAAGGATTGATGTAAAAAACACCCATAATTTTTGTGAGGTTTTGAGCCATATAGAGCATATATTCTTTTTCATGCTCACTCTATTAATTATGAGTGTGTAAACTTTGAATTGTTATTCTAGATCTTGCCTCGTTTATGCATGTCGAGACCACATTAATGATTTGATATAATGAGATGATAACGACACCTAGGTTTTAACCCATTCACTCCACTAAAAAGCCTACCTACATAAATAATCCCTAGTAAACCCATTGGATCCTAACAACCCTTTTTATTGAATTACCCTTTTGATACTAACCCAAAAACCCTTCGTATTTGTTATGAACATTCTTTTGACTACCCCTCCATCGAGAATTGATTTGATCATTTTTCGAATTAGGTTATTTCAATTATCAAAGTTCCTTCTATTATGTTTTTTTTAGTTTGTTCTTAAAAAAAATCCAAGTTTATTCAATATCAAGAGTATATAAAAGAGCTTAGAGCATTTAAACTCCAATTGTTGAAGAAAAGCTCGTACTAAAGTATTATTAAATTTTAAGTGATGAAAATATTCTTTATTATATAGTAATTATCAATAGTGGTATTATTAGTTTTCATTCGATGTAAATATTCACATTCAGTTCATTGTTTTTAGATTAGGTAATTAGTCAATTTGATCTCGATTCTAACCCTTTAATTTTGTAAAACCACGGATTATGGCTTATGCATTATTGCTTAATTATATGAAATAGCATGCCTTTGTGTGTTAAGAATGTGTTGTATGAATTTTATGAACTATAGAAAATAGGAGAGTGTCTTAGAAATTATTCTATTTTAAGTTTAAAAGAGGGAACTAAGCTTAAGAGGCCTTAAGAAAAATTGTAGGTGAAATATGACACACAAATGGGCTTGGTTAATTGGCTTGGAGGTGCGACTTAAAACCTCTGTAAGTGACGCCACAAGCAGGTGCAAATGGGCCAGGGTTCGAGTCACAAGGGAGGCAAAATAAGAACTTTTATTTTGCGGCATCAAGGAGTAGAGGTGGACGGCATAGGGAGACTGAGGAAGGAGCTTTAGATGGGTTTGAATTCTTTTAAAAATCGGATAAAGCTAAGGAGATAAATGTAGATTTATTTTAAATTATTTTGATAGGCCAAAAGAAGAGAAAATAGGAGGAAAGGAAGGGATGAGATAGGGGGAAGGAGAGTTGGCCGATTAGGGGACTCTTTTAGATGATATTTTCGGCCAAGGAAGGGAGCAAGGCCATTTACTTTCTTTTCTTTCCAAGTTGAGCCTCTACCGAATTCTCTCTGCAAACCATTCTCTTTTTTCTTTTCAATTCTCCAAAAGCCGAAAATAGGATCCTCTAGTCTTGCCGATTTTCCCTAAGTCTTATACTTTTCTTTCCTTTTCTTGTTAAAGCCGATTCCTTCACTTGATCAAAAGCTGAAACTTAAGTGAACAACATCTAGCCATAGCCGAATACTCTGCAGATCAAAGCAAGGGTGCCGTCAACAATAGTAGTAAGGGTAAGGATCTATTGTTATCATTTTATTTCTTTTCTTTAAGCCGAAATCAAAGATTCTAATGCCATATATTTGCTTTGGCCGAAACTATGGAAAAGGTTTTTGGGATTTGCTTATTGTCGACTACAAGGAAGGATATTTCGGGACTTTTAAAGATCTAAGGTAAGTCATCCGGCCAAGGGCCATTTACTATGTTTTAATGTTAGATTGGATCTAACATGTGCCTATAGGAATCTCGGCATCACTAAAGAAGCAAGGATCAAATTCGAGATATAAGAATCACAAGGTAAGTGGACATATGTAATCGGCCAAGGCTATATTTGGTGCTTAGATCTATTACATATTTATTCAAAAGCCGAAAACTAACCAAATCAATTGATCTAGTGTTAGCCGATTCCAAGGGAGAAAGACTACGGAATTTCGGGATTTGATTAGTAGTGAAATTGGCAACAAGGTAAGATTTTGGTTGTGATTGTCCTTCGGGATTTAAATATTTAGCCGAATGGCTTTTTGCTAAAGTGTTTAAGGTTGGCCGAATATAGGGATTAAGGGTCTAAAAGCATTAGATCGGGTTTTCGGGATTTCAATAAAGCGCTAAGTAAATCAGGTGTGTACCCTACACTAAGCTTTAATTAATTGACGGTTATGTTTTAATTAATATGTTACGAGAATATGTTATGATATGGCTAAGAGTACCATGCAATGGTACAAAGTACTCGGTACGTTTATCCACTCCTACTATGAGTATGATAAGATTCGTCATGGCACACATGTCAATAGTGATAAGAATGTGAAATAAAGCATGATATTGCATGATATGTTTGACACGAGGCATACGGGTGATATGTAAAGGGGAAGTGAATTGGTGGTTATATACCCCAATATCTGAATGTGGTGACTTATGTCACGAATATTTATCTGGTGGCTATGCCACAAATTTTATAAGGGCGATGAGCACGTCGATTGCAGCGACTGCCTTCGATAGTGTGTAGTGGAAGGAGGGTTGACTTAGTAGTCCCCACGGTGTGATGGTTGGTATGGGTGATGTGTAGCGGATGGTTATCTAGGTTTGGGTTTGGGTTTGCATCATTAATTATATATGTTGTTATGTATGATGCCTGAATTTAATTGAGACTTGGTGCCGGTTGTACACATTGAGTCTGTTTGACTCACCCCATTGTGGGGATATTTTTTAGGTGGCGCTCAGTAATGGACCGGTTCGGCAGGAGCTTAGTGGTGATCATGCTCAGCACGAATTTTATTAGTTGGACATTTTATTTTATTTAAGTACTTTAAATTTTATTTTGGGTTTATTTTTGATGTAATAAGGCTATAGTATGAACTGTTCATGCATGCACTTAAATTATTTTATTATGGCACGATACTTATCAAATTAAAGTAAGCAAATTGTCTTAATAATAAATGAAAAATGTTTTGACATCTAAAATACAAATGATTTTCAATTTAATTAACAAACTTTAAAGACTCAACTTTTACCGGTAACGCATGGTTTTCAAATATAACCACGAATTTCTAACAAAACGAAATCTTTGAAAATTTTTCTATGTTTTCAACTTGAACCCTAATCAACTGTTTTCAAAAACACGAAAATTTTTAGCAAAGATTCAAATAAGATTCGAATGGTTTTTCCCAGAAGCATGCCAGATCCGGTCAGGGCATGTGGGTCGGGTTTGGGGTGTTTTGGTTTGGTATCAGAGCCCGGTTCAAAACTCAACCTTGAGGGCTTTTTGGGCCCAAAATGTTTTCTTTCTTTTGAAATTGGACTTTTCTAAGAAATAAGCAGGTTTTCTAGCATGGCACCTGAGTCTCCTACCAAGTCCACTGTAAGTACTCCCAACTCTTCTGTGAATTGTATGTGGGAATATATAGGGACGTAGATTAGTGGACTAGGAATTAAACCCTAGGACTAGTTTACCCCAACATGAGAATTACATAAAACTTTATTGCCCAATTAAACAAACCTGTGACTAAGTCGCCGAGTTAGGGTGTGGCAACCATTGTGCGCATGTCTAGGATTGGTTTCAGTGGGAGCTTGGTATTTAAGCAATCCTAGTGACTCACCTCCTACCCACTCGATTCCTACCTGGTGCGTAGTGATGGTTCACCCTAACTAAGAGGACTCAGCCACAGGCTAAACCCAATAACTAAAACCCGAAAGGGACTAGCCATATTTTTATAAAAACCCTAGTTTTAAAATCACCAAATTACCCCTTTGACGTATAGGAAAACTATTTTGAAAAAAAAAATTCAAAATATTCTCGATTTACTAAAATGACCTAAATACCCCCGGTTAGAAAAAAATTTACTAAAATGCCCTTGGATCATAAAATTTCCAAACTACCCACAGTTTTTATCAAGATTCTCTTACCTTACAAATATCCAAAACCCTACTTTTACAAAATATTAAGATACTCGATTTGGAAAAATTTACTTAAATTACCTCGATTTGCAAAATGACCAAATTACCCCTAACTCGCATAAATGACCAAAATACCTCGGTGAGGAAAATTATCAAGTACCCTCAAATTAGAAATCTTTAAAATACCCTTGTTTTGAAAAGTCACCAGAACCATATTTTGCAAAAATTACCGAAATGACCCTGGCTTGTAAAATTACAAAAATACCCCTAGTGCATAAAATTACCATTTCACCCTTGAAATTTTCCCTTCAAGTATTTTAATTTTGTAAAAATATCAACAATCTATATTTCATAACATTTTCAAATACCTTAATTTGGAAAAATTACCAGAATACCCCTATAGGACAAATTACGAAAATACCCCTAGGTAGTGGGAAACAACAAACAATGACAACTACAACATTTTTTTGTGATGAACGCAAGTTCATGTGTGTGACGAAATGAATGATTTGAGACTGTATGTGTATGAAATCGAAAGAACTACTTCCTAGAACTATTAAACATAAAACTGTACGTGATAAATCAGTGAAACAAAACTAATACATAAAATTCTTTAAATCAGATAAGCGCAAATTGGAAGTATGAATTCAAGGGGACGTGGTCGTAACGTGCGAGGCCGTGGTAGAGGCCAAATGACTATGTCAGAGCCCGTTAGATCGGGTCAAGGATCTGAAAATGAAATGCCACCACCACCGCCATCCGCTGATGTGGAATATCAGGATCAGACGGAGGATGACGCAGTGTCACAGGCGATGCTGCGGGTCTTAGAAAGGGTGGCTGGAGTAGGTGGAGGCATGGGAGCTTGAAAGTCAGTACCTGAGCGACTCCAAGCCAATGAAGCTGAGGTGTTTAGTGGTGTATCTGGTGTGGCACCCAATACCGCTGAGTATTGGTTGGAGGCGACTGAGCGGATTATGGATGAGCTCGATTTAACTGCCGAGGAAAAACTGAAAGGAATGGTGTCGCTTCTCCGTGATGAGTCATATCAATGGTGGCTCACAGGTCGGAATGGTGCTACAGCTGAGGAACTCACTTGGGATTATGCTAAGGCGGCATACCAGAAGAAGTATGTTGGTACTCATTACATTGATGCGCAGAGGAAGGCATTTTTGGGGCTGGTTCAAGGGAACAAGTCCGTGGTGGAGTACGAAGCTGAATTCCTAAGGCTGAGCCATTATGCTCAAGGCATAGTGTCAACTGAGCATGAGCGGTGTGTCCGATTTGAGGACGGGATGAGGGATGACTTGAGACTGTTAATAGCTCCACAGCAAGAGCGGGAGTTTGCTATGTTGGTGGAGAAGGCCAAGGTAGCCGAGGGTATCAAGGATTCTGTAAGGCAGAACACCGATCGTAATAGGTAGAAGAGAGGCTTTGGATCTTCGGGTCTTCTAGGAATGAGCAAAAGAGGCCTAGAGTTGATGGGTCATGAGGTCGCAAGTCGCCACTTGGAGGCGATCGCATTTGTGATCAGTGTGGGAAGAAACATTTAGGAGAGTGTGGGAAGAAGACGGAGGATGCTTCGAGTGTGGGTCCAAGGACCACATGATTAAGGATTTTCCTATGAGAACAGAAAGGGGACGACCAGTAAGTCAAGGTTCTAATCAGGCTGGAAGAGGAGGACAACAGCCTCAGCAGGGCCATGGTCTGAATGGTAGAGGTAACGGTGCTGGTAGAGGACGGGGAACATCGGGCCGAGGTGTTGGTAACATGGAGGCCAGACAGTCGGGTTTGGTTTATGTGGTTCATCGGAGGGAGGATGGAGACATGCCGAATGTTATAACCAGTACATTTTTATATCGGGCAAACCTTATGTTACTTTGATTGATGTGGGCTCGACCCATTCTTATGTTGCATGTAGAGTAGTTGAAACTCTAGGAATAGCCTCTGGACTTTGTAATAGGGAGATGACTGTAGTAAGCCCATTAGGCAAAACTGTAGTAGTGAACAAGATATTTCGGAGTGTGCCTTTGGAGCTTCAGGGAGCGATATTTCATGCCGACTTAATGGAATTACCCTTCGGGGAATTTGATCTTATACTTGGTATGGATTGGCTAGTGGAGCACCAGGCTGTGTTGGATTGTGTAGCTAAACGAATGGGGTTAAAGACCCCAGAGGATGAGGTGATAGTTATGATAGGAGAAAGAAGGAACTACTTGTCTAACGTAGTTTCTGCTTTGAAGGCTGATAAGATGGTACGGAAAGGGTGTAAGACATTTCTGGCTCTCGTTAGTGCTTTGGATATGAATGAAGGGGGAGTTAGTGGAGTTAGAACGGTAAGGGAGTTTGTGGATGTTTTTCCTGAGGAGTTACTCAGAATACCCCCAGACAGGGAAGTAGAGTTTGGAGTTGAGTTACTGCCGGGTACAGCTCCTGTGTCAATCGCCCCATATAGAATGGCACCAAAGGAGTTGGTTGAGCTCAAGGCTCAAATTCAAGAGTTGCTAGACCGTGGGTTTATTCAACCCAGTATGTCTCCATGAGGAGCACCGGTCTTGTTTGTGAAGAAGAAGGACGGAACTATGCGCATGTGCATAAATTATCATCAGTTGAATAAGCTGACCATCAAGAACAAGTATCCATTGCCAAGAATAGATGACTTGTTCGATCAGCTTAAGGGGGGTCGCAGTTTTCTCAAAGATAGATCTAAGGTCTGGATATCATCAGCTTACGGTGAAGGAGGCTGATATCCATAAGACGGCTTTCTGAATAAGGTATGAGCATTATGAGTTCTTGGTAATGCCGTTCGGATTGACAAATACCCCAGCCGTGTTTATGGACATGATGAACCGGGTTTTCCAACCCTATCTGGACTGGTTTGTTGTTGTGTTCATAGACGATATCTTGGTGTATTCGAAGTCTGAGGAAGAACATGATGAGCATCTCCGAATAGTGTTGCAAGTGTTGAGGGAAAAGAAGCTCTACACCAAATTTAGCAAGTGTGAATTTTGGCTTAAGGAGGTTACGTTTTTAGGACATGTGGTGTCTGTAGAAGGAATAAGGGTGGATCCTCGGAAGGTTGAGGCAGTTTTGGATTGGAAACCCCCTAAGTCTGTGGCAGAAATTTAGAGTTTCTTAAGATTAGCAGGCTATTACCGAAGGTTTGTGGAAGGGTTCTCATTGATAGCCGCACCTCTGACAAAGTTGTTGAGAAAAGAAGTGCCTTTCGTATAGACCGATAAGCAACATGAGAGCTTTGAGAAGCTTAAGAGGGTCTTGATCGAAGCTCTAGTTTTGATTCAGCCGGAGGCAGGGAAGGATTTTGTGCTATATTGTGATGCTTCCCATATAGGTTTGGGTTGCGTATTAATGCAAGATGGGAAAGTAGTCGCTTATGCGTCTTGACAACTAACGCCACACGAGGTTAACTACCCAACGCACGACTTGGAATTGGCGGCAGTGGTCTTTACCCTTAATGTGTGGAGGCATTATCTTTATGGAGAAAAGTCGGTGATCTACATAGACCACAAAAGCCTTAAGTATCTGCTGACTCAGAAGGAGTTGAATCTGAGACAGTGAAGGTGGGTGGAATTATTGAAGGACTATGATTGTTCCATAGAATATCACCCGGGCAAGGCGAATGTAGTGGTAGATGCCTTAAGTGGGAAGGTAGTGTCAGGTCTGAGAGCTATGTTCGCACATCTAAGCTTGTATGACGATGGAAGTTTGTTGGTAGAGCTGCAAGTAAAGCCGACATGGTTGAATGAGGTAAAGGAAAGCCAGTTAATGGATGAGGATTTAAGTGCTAAGTTACGGCAAGTGCAGAATGGAGAGTTGGCGGATTATGGTATTAATGACGAGGGAGTATTATGCTTCAAGGGTAAGGTCTGTATGCTGAAGGACGAGGAGCTTAGGCAAAGAATTCTTCGGGAATCGCATAGTAGCCCTTATGCTATGCATCATGGAGGCTGTAAATTGTACAGAGATCTAAGGGAACAGTTTTGGTTGCCTGGTCTTAAGCGGGAAGTTACCGAATATGTTGGCAAGTGTTTGACGTGCCAGCAAGTTAAGGCTGAGCACCAAGTTCCATCAGGGTTGCTTCAGCCAATACAAATTCTACAGTGGAAGTGGGAGAAAATTACCATGGACTTCGTTAGTGGGCTTCCCCTTATGCCTACTAAGAAGGACTCGGTATGGGTGATAGTGGATCGACTGACAAAGTTCGCGCATTTTATTCCCGTGCGGGTTGACTATTCTTTGCAGAAGCTGGCAAAGTTATGTGTGGCGGTAATTGTAAGATTGCATGGAGTGCTGATGTCAATTATCTCGGATAGGGATCTGAGGTTCACGTCTCAGTTTTGGAAAGCTCTACATCAGGCTTTAGGCACTAGATTGGATTTCAGTACGGCTTTTCATCCATAATCAGATGGTCAATCTAAGCGAGTAATACAAGTGTTAGAGGATATGTTAAGAGGCTGTGTGATAGACTTCAGAGGAAGTTGGGAAGAATATTTGCCTCTAGCGGAATTTGCTTACAACAACAGCTATCAGGCCAGTATTAAAATGGCACCGTACGAAGCGCTGTATGGACGGAGGTGTCGCACTCCTACGTGTTGGACATAATTAGGGGAACGTCAAAATTTGGGTCCAAAAATTGTGGCAGAATCTGAGGAGAAGGTTAAGATAATTTGGGCACGGTTGAAGGAGGTGTCTGATAGGCAAAAGTCTTATGCAAATCTCAAATGGAAGGAGATCGAATTTGATGTGGGAAATCAAGTGTTTCTTAAAGTATCGCATTGGAAGAAGGTGATGAGATTTGATCGGAAAGGGAAACTAAGTCCAAGGTTTATAGGACATTATCGAGTATTGAAGTGAGTCGGACCAGTGGCATACCAGTTAGAGTTGCCTCCAAAATTGAAGCAGATGCACGACGTATTTCATGTTTCCATGCTACATCGATACCGATCGGATCCATCTCATGTAGTTCCGGTTGAAGAGGTGGAGCTGAGACCAGATCTGTCTTATGAGGAAGATCCAATTCAGATTCTGGAACGAGATGTGAAGGTGCTTCGGAGGAAGTCAGTCCCTTTGGTCAAGGTTTTTTGGCGTAATCATGGAGCAGAAGAAGATTCGTGGGAGCCAGAAGAAGCAATGCGACAGCAGTACCCCCACCTATTCTAGTCAGGTAATTTCGAGGTCAAAATTGTTTTAAGGGGGTAGAACTGTAATATCCCGGATTATAGCTTATGCATTATTGCTTAATTATATGAAATAGCATGCCTTTGTGTGTTAAGAATGTGTTGTATGAATTTTGTGAACTTTAGAAAATAGGAGAGTGTCTTAGAAATTATTCAATTTTAAGTTTAAAAGAGGGAGCTAAGCTTAAGAGGCCTTAAGAAAAATTGTAGGTGAAATATATCACACAAATGGGCTTGGTTAAGTGGCTTGGAGGCGCCACTTAAAACGTCTGTAAGTGACGCCACAAGCAGGTGCAAATGGGCCAGGGTTCGAGTCACAAGGGAGGCAAAATAAGAACTTTTATTTTGCGGCATTAAGGAGTAGAGGTGGACGGCATAGGGAGACTGAGGAAGGAGCTTTAGATGGGTTTGAATTCTTTTAAAAATCGGCTAAAGCTAAGGAGATAGATGTAGATTTATTTTAAATTATTTTGATAGGCCAAAAGAAGAGAAAATAGGAGGAAAGGAAGGGATGAGATAGGGGGAAGGAGAGTTGGCCGATAAGGGGACTCTTTTAGATGATATTTTCGGCCAAGGAAGGGAGCAAGGCCATTTACTTTCTTTTCTTTCCAAGTTGAGCCTCTGCCGAATTATCTCCGCAAACCATTCTCTTTTTTCTTTTCAATTCTCCAAAAGCTGGAAATAGGATCCTCTAGTCTTGTCGATTTTCCCTAAGTCCTATACTTTTTTTTCCTTTTCTTGTTAAAGCCGATTCCTTCACTTGATCAAAAGCCAAAACTTAAGTGAACAACATCTAGCCATAGCTAAATACTCTGTAGATCAAAGCAAGGGTGCCGTCAACAATAGTAGTAAGGGTAAGGATCTATTGTTATCATTTTATTTCTTTTCTTTAAGCCGAAATCAAAGATTCTAATGATATATATGTGCTTTGGCCGAAACTATGGAAAAGGTTTTCGAGATTTGCCTATTGTCGACTACAAGGAAGGATATTTCGGGACTTTTAAAGATCTAAGGTAAGTCATTCGGCCAAGGGCCATTTACTATGTTTTAATGTTAGATTGGATCTAACATGTGCCTATAGGAATCTCGGCATCACTAAAGAAGCAAGGATCAAATTCGGGATATAAGAATCACAAGGTAAGTGGACATATGTAATCGGCCAAGGCTATATTTGGTGCTTTAGATCTATTACATATTTATTCAAAAGCTGAAAACTAACCAAATCAATTGATCTAGTGTTAGCCAATTCCAAGGGAGAAAGACTACGGAATTTTGGGATTTGATTAGTAGTGAAATCGGCAACAATGTAAGATTTTGGTTGCGATTGTCCTTGGGATTTAATTATTTAGCCGAATGGCTTTTTGCTAAAGTGTTTAAGGTTGGCCGAATATAGGGATTAAGGGTCTAAAAGCATTAGATTGGGTTTTCGAGATTTCAATAAAGTGCTAAGTAAATCAGGTATGTACCCCACACTAAGCTCTAATTAATTGACGGTTATGCTTTAATTAATATGTTACAAGAATATGTTATGATGTGGCTAAGAGTACCATGCAATGGTACAAAGTACTCAGGTACATTTACCCACTCCTACTATGAGTATGATAAGATTCGTCATGGCACACATGTCAATAGTGATAAGAATGTGAAATAAAGCATGATATTGCATGATATGTTTGACATGTGGCATATGGGTGATATGTAAAGGGGAAGTGAATTGGTAGTTATATACCCTAATATCTGAATGTGGTGACTTATGTCACAATATCCGAATGTGGTGACTTATGTCACAATATCTGAATGTGGTGACTTATGTCACAAATATTTATCTGGTGCCTATGGGCGATGAGCACGTCGACTGCAGTGACTGCCTTCGATGGTGTGCAGCGGAAGGAAGGTTGACTTAGTAGTCCCCACGGTGTGATGGTTGGTACGGGTGATGTGTAGCGGATGGTTATCTAGGTTTGGGTTCGGGTTTGCATCATTAATTATATATGTTATTATGTATGATTTGACATGCCTGAATTTAATTGAGACTTAGTGTCGGTTGTACACATTGAGTCTGTTTGACTCACCCCGTTGTGGGAATATTTTTCAGGTGATGCTCAGTAATGGACCGGGTCGGCAGGAGCTTAGTGGTGACCATGCTCAGCACAAATTTTATTAGTGGGACATTTTATTTTATTTAAGTACTTTAAATTTTATTTTGGGTTTATTTTTTATGTAATAAGGCTATAGTATGAACTGTTCATGCATGCACTTAAATTATTTTATTATGGCACGATACTTATCAAATTAAAGTAAGCAAATTGTCTTAATAATAAATGAAAAATGTTTTGACATCTAAAATACAAATGATTTTCAATTTAATTAACAAACTTTAAAGACTCGACTTTTATCGGTAACGCATGGTGTTGAAATATAACCACGAATTTTTAACAAAACGAAATCTTTGAAAATTTTTCTATGTTTTCAACTTGAACCCTAATCAACTGTTTTCAAAAACACGAAAATTTTTAGCAGAGATTCAAATAAGATTCAAATGGTTTTTCCCAGAAGCATGCCAGATCCGGTCAGGGCATGTGGGCTGGGTTTGGGGTGTTTCAAATTTACCCTGTATCCACACCCTTAACCTTAGCCCCATTACAACCCTAATAAAGACCTTTTGATCTATGTATCATCTCATATACAGTGGTGGAGATTTTATTTTCAGGCAAGCCTATGGGATTAACTTTTCAGGTTCGACTTATGAGTGCTTATTCTTGAACCTTAAACACTTTGAGTGATTTGAGTGAACCTTCAGTGATGATGTCAATCCTTGTCAATTTTAAATTAAAGGTAATTATTCAGATAAGGGGAGACACTTATGTTTTCGTGCTATAAAGGTATGGCTTATCGTAATTAAATCTTTAGGACTCTTTGAGTTAAATTATCCATGTATAAATTATCTATGAATTATGATGAGACATTATCGATAGGAATTATGGATTATGGAAAGTTCGTTTTAATTTTAAGTTGAGAATTTTGCTTGAGGACAAGCAAAAGCTTAAGTGTGGGGGTATTTGATAAACCATAAAAGTAACATATTTTAATCCCACATTTAGGATGCTTTTTGATGATTTAGCCCTTGATTTATATGAAAGGTGCTTGTAATCCATTCTTTTCATGTCATATACTCAGGAAAGCACCTGAGGATAAAAAGAACACAAAACGGGCTTAAAACGGAACAATTGGGCCTTAGCAAGAAATCAGCACGGCCTGGCACAAAGCTTACACGACCGTGTCTCGCCGATTACCTAGAGCACGGCCTAACTCATGAGTTGCATGACTGCGAATCATCTCATTACCACACACGGGCGTGTTAAGTGATCTACACGACTGTGCCCAAAATGACAGAATCAAGGCACGTCCCAACCCTGACTTACACGAGCGTGTGCCATGGGCATGCCCCTGCCGCGGGAATGAGAAATTTCACTCAGAATTGGATGCTTGAGGCAAAAAAAAACATACTCCTAAGTCTACATAAACACCCTAATAGTAATTCTAGTTGAAAGAGGTACTTAGGAGCCAAGTAAAGCATCTCAAAAAGCCTATATAAATAACCCAAGGCAGACATTTAAAACAAGGGGAGTTTTTGGCAGAGGCTTTTGCCAAAACTTTCATCTTTTAGGGAATCAATTGAAGATAGCTAGTTAATCCATCTCAAGAAGCCGGAACTCTATTCAAGACGGAGGATCTCCCCTTCAATTCCTTCAAGGAGTTTTAGGGATTTCTTATGTTTTGTTTTATCTTTTCTCTTGAGATGTTTTCTTCTTTAGTTATGAACTATACCCTTTAGATGCCTGAAGGGGATGAAACCTATGATGGATTTTGTTATTTGATTTCTAAATTATATGATAAGTACTTAGTTTATTCTTAATTATGTTGCTTAATTTAATCGATGTGCTTAGGTGGAGGAGGAATAGACCACGCCAAGAGTAGATCTAGCATAATTGAGCGGAGTTGATCTAGCGCCTAGAGATAGGGTTACGAGATTTTACTAGATTAGGTGAAACCTAATATGGGAATCCATTGATCAATTTACTGCTTCCTTAGGGGGTTATTATAAGAGAATGAGAGTTCCACTAATTAACTTAAGGTTAGACGTTATTCGCCTCGAGAGAGGGTTTAATATAGGTTAGGGAGTCTCACGGATCAAGCTAAGTTATATGGTTTGGGGAATAAATAACAGTGAAGTCATAGGTGGATTCTTCCTGAGGGTATCGTCTTCATCAACTGAGTTTTCCTAAAGTATTTCTCCATTTCATTCTTTTGTCTTTGCATTTAATTTAAGTATTTCATTAGTTTTTTTTAGAGTAATAAACCAATCATTCCATATTTCAGGCTAAATAATAGAAAGAAAGTGAGTAGTAGTACTTTTAAGTTCCCTTGGGTTCAATAAGATATTCTTGTCTAAACTATACTACTGTTCGGTAGGTGCACTTGCCTCTACCATTGTCATAGTTAGTCTATTAGAAATATTAAAACTCGACTGTTTGACAAGATCATGAACCCCTCAACGAGACAATTAATCGATTCAGCCGCCGGCGGAACCATGAATAACAAAACACCTGAGGCTACCTACAAATTCATTAAAGAGATGCCACTGAATAACTATCAGTGGCAAGTTACAAGGACAAGGCCAACAAAAACAGCTGGCATTTTCAACCTCGACGCAGTCACCATGCTAACAAATCAGGTAGAGATGTTAAATCAAAAGATTGATGGTTTGTGTGGTTCTTTGCAGGTACATTCAATTATGCGGTATGATACGAATAAAGGATGGATGAATAATACATAATATCCGCCTTACAACCCGAGCACTGAACACGAGCAAGTTCACTACATGGGTAACAATTTTAGACCTTAAAATAACTCTTATAGTAGTACTTACAATTCAGGTTGGAGATACCATCCCACTCAAAGGCAACAACCCTACCCAAAAGAAAAGAAGCCAAACCTTGAAGAGATGCTAACAAAATTCAAAAAAGTGTCAGAAACCCATTTTCAGAATACCGAAACAATATTGAATAATCAACAAGCATCAATTCAAGGGCTTAATGATCAAATTGGACAACTAACTAAGTTAGTCTCTGAAAGGTGACCAGAAAATTTAATTAGTGAAAAAGAGCATGTGAAGGCAGTTACACTAAAAGAGTTGGTTGAAACAAAGATGAAGATACCATACGAAACTGATAAGGCAAAGGCTAAGGAAGCAAATGAGAATGCAATTCCAGTACATGAAGAAATTAAACCACAGATCCCATATCCAGCAAAGTTGAAGAAAGACCGCTTAGACACACAATACGGTAAATTTCTTCAACTTTTTAAACAATTACATATCAACTTACGTTTTGCTAAAGCTATTTCATAATGCAGACATACGCAAAATTTCTAAAAGAGCTTCTAACAAATAAAAGAAAGTTTGAAGAGATATCAACAGTGGAACTTAAAGAAAAATGTTCAGCCAACTACCAACCAAATTGAAAGATCCAAGAAGTTTCACTATTCCCTGTTTAATTGGTAGTTTAGACATAGAGAAAGCATTAGCTGATCTAGGTGCCAGTATTAATTTAATGCCTTATAAAATGTTTAAGCAACTTGGTGTCGGGGAACCTAAACCCACTAGGTTGAGTATTCAGTTAGTTGACAGATCTGTTAAATATCCTAGGGGAATTATCAAAGACATTCTGGTAAAAGTTGATAAATTTATATTCCCTGTCGATTTTGTTGTGCTTGACATGGATGAGGACGTTGAGGTGCCTTTAATTTTAGGACGCCCCTTTTTAGCTACCGCTAGGGCTGTTATTGATGTAGGTGATGGTAAACTTGCGCTAAGGGTAGGCGACAAGGAAATTATTTTTCAAATTTACGACGCTATGTGATATTCTAGAGAACAAGATGATTCCTGTTATTTTATTGATGCCATTGATCATTTTATTCAAGATTCTTTTCAGGAAATCACACATGATGACACGATGGAACTGTGTCTTACCCAATATGAGGGGGTAGATGATGATACCGATGAGTTGAATTCCAATACATTTTTCTCTAGACAAATGAAAGAAGAAGGCATTGATATCAATGACGAACTAAAACAAAAACCGTCTATTGATGAGCCACCCAAATTGGAATTAAAACAGTTGTCAAAACACTTAGAATATGCATTCCTTGGGGACAATTCTACGCTACCCGTAATTATCTCTTCAGAACTGAAACCCAAAGAGAAAGATGAGCTACTACATATGCTAAAGGAGCATAAAAGAGGCATAGCTTGGAAAATTTCTGAAATTAAAGGGATAAGTCCATTGTTCTGCACCCATAAAATTTTAATGGAAGATGAATATAAACCATGCGTGCAACCTCAAAGACGATTGAATCCTAACATGAAGGAAGTTGTTAAGGCTGAGGTAATTAAACTTCTAGATGCGGGAATCATTTATCCTATTTCTGACAGTACTTGGGTGAGCCCTGTGCAGGTTGTTCTAAATAAAAGAGGCATGACTGTTGTAACCAACAAAAAGAATGAATTGATTCCTAAAAGAATAGTTACATGTTGGAGAGTTTGCATTGATTATAGGAAGTTGAACGATGCTACGAGAAAAGATCACTTCCCTCTACCATTTATTGATCAGATGTTAGAAATATTATCTGGGCATATGTACTACTGCTTCCTTGACGGACTCTCCGGCTACTTTCAAATCCCAATAGCCCCTGAAGATCAAGAAAAGACAACATTTACACGTCCATACAGTACATTTGCTTATCATAGAATGCTTTTTGGATTATGTAATTCTCCTACTACTTTTAAGCGCTGAATGCTGGCCATCTTTGACGAACTTGTGGAAGACATTATAGAAGTATTTATGGATGACTTTTCGGTATTTAGTAATTCTTTCCATCTTTGCCTTAAAAATTTAAAACGAGTTCTAATGAGATGTGAGGAGACGAACCTTGTGTTAAATTGGGAAAAATGTTACTTTATGGTTCGAGAGGGGATTGTGTTAGGACATAAAATTTCTAGTAAAGGGATTGAGGTAGATAAAGCAAAGGTTGAAACCATAGAAAAATTACCTCCTCCTAGTTCAGTCAAGGCTATTAGAAGCTTTTTAGGACATGCTGGATTTTATAGAAGATTCATTAAAGATTTCTCTAAAATAGCTAAACCTTTAACGAAATTACTAGAAAAAGATGTACCTTTCAATTTTAATCAGGAATGTTTAGACGCATTTAATATCCTCAAAGATAAATTAATAAATGCTCCAATTATAATTGCACCTGATTGGAACTTACCCTTTAAACTAATGTGTGATGTGAGTGATTTTGCAATAGGTGCAGTTTTGGGACAGTGAAGAGACAAGCACTTTCAGCCAATTTATTACGCTAGCAAGATATTAACAGCTACACAAGAAAATTACACCACCATAGAAAAAGAATTGCTAGCTGTGGTTTTTGCATTTGATAAATTTAGACAATACTTGATATTATCTAAAGTTGTCGTTTACACTGACCATTCAGCTCTTCACTATCTTTTAACTAAATCTGATGCAAAACCTCGACTTATAAGATGGATTTTACTCTTACAGGAATTTGATTTGGAAATTCAGGATAAGAAAGGAGCTAAAAATCTTGCAGCATGTCA
The DNA here is from genome assembly GCA_025506655.1 of Gossypium rotundifolium. NCBI lineage: Eukaryota > Viridiplantae > Streptophyta > Magnoliopsida > Malvales > Malvaceae > Gossypium > Gossypium rotundifolium. The sequence goes on along the minus strand of CP106727.1, from coordinate 107,528,929 downwards.
TCTTTCTAGGCTTGAAAACCCACATATCAAAGAACTCGACAAGAGTGAGATAAATGACTCGTTTCCTGAAGAACAACTCTTTTCTATAACCGACTCTGAGGTACCTTGGTTTGCAGATATTACAAATTACTTAGCTGCTAACATCTTACCAAAAAGGTTAACACATCATCAAAAGAAGCGGTTCTTTGCTGATGCGAAAAACTATTTTTAGGAGGATTTTTTTCTTTTCCGTATATGTACAGATCAAGTAATTCGGAGATGTGTTACAAAAGTAGAAGCAAGCAAAATTCTAAAACATTGCCATTCAGGACCTTCAAGAGGACATTACAGCAGGATTAAGACAGCACACAAAACAGTCGAATCAGATTTTTATTTGCATAATGTATTTAAAGATGCCAACAGGTATGTTGCTTCATGTGATAAATGCCAGAGAATAGGTAATATCTCTAAACGCGATGAAAAATGCCTCAAACATATATGCTATCATGTGAAATATTCGATGTATGGGGTATTGATTTTATGGGTCCATTTCCTAGTTCATTTGGAAATAAATACATCTTAGTAGTAGTAGATTATATGTCAAAATGGGTGGAAGCTCAAGCTTTACCTACTAACGATGCTAGAGTAGTAGTAAGGTTTCTTAAGAAACTCTTCTCTCGATTTGGAACACCCAGAGCAATTATTAGTGATAGGGGTACTCACTTTTGCAATACTCAATTTGATAAAGTCTTAAAGAAATATAGAGTACACCACAAGCTAGCTACCTCTTATCATCCTCAAACTAGCGGACAAGTGGAAGTAGAAAATCGAGAACTTAAGTGTATTATAGAGAAAATAGTAGAATCAGACAGGAAAGATTGGGCATTAAAAGTAGACGATGCTTTATGGGCCTATAGAACAACCTTTAAAACTCCCATAGGAACATCCCCATACAAACTTGTCTATGGAAAAAGTTGTCATCTACCATTTGAGTTAGAGCACAAAGCTTTCTGAGCTATAAAATTTTTAAATTACGATCTTAAAACTGCAGGTGAAAAAAGGATGATGCAGTTGAACGAGCTTGATGAATGGTGAACTAATGCCTATGAGAACTCACGATTATATTAGGAGGCAACAAAACGACACCATGATGCTCGTTTAAAACAACCAAAGCAATTTAAAGTAGGAGATTCAGTCCTTCTATACAATTCAAGGTTAAAATTGTTCCATAGAAAGATGAAATCAAGATGGTCAGGTCCATTCGTAATCAAAACTATTTTCCCTTACGACACAATAGAGGTAACTCATCCAAATTATGGCACATTCAAGGTAAATGGTCAGTGACTGAAAATTTAGCTATGAGAACCTTCATTTAGAAATGAAAATAGGGAAAGTCTAGCTTAAGACTTTAAACGAGTGCTTCTCAAGAGGCAACCCGAGCACTAACTTTACTAATATTGTATTCTCAATTTCTAGCATCTAACTACAAACTAACCAATTTAGAAAAGCGTAGGTTTTTCTACCACACACACGGGTGTGGCCATGACTGTGTGAATACCACGAACAGGTACATGGGCGTGGCAAAGATGGTGAAGAAATAGGATAAAAATTTTCCCCAAGCCATGGGCTCCGACTAAACGACACGGCCATGAGACTTGGTCGTGGTCAAAACTGCCTAAAGACCACGGGGTGAGATAAATCCACACGCCCGTGTACTACGATCGTGGTTGATACTGATTAATTGACACGGATGTTGACACGCCCGTACCTCCAGACCATGGTCGACATTTACTTACAAACAGGCGGAGGACCCTCTTCACGGGCGTGGGAGAAGCAAACGAGACAATACACGGGCATGTAAAATGGCCGTGTGGCCCAAACGCCAACAGAACACGGGCGTGTGACACAATTAAAACGCACCTAAATTTAAAAATTTTAAAAAACCCCACCCCCTATTTAAAGCAACGAACGCCCGTCTCCCTCAAAATTTTCCCCAACCCACCAAACCCTAGTCGTTTCTCTCCAAAACCACTACCCCATTCCGGCCACCAACAAATCCTCTCCTCCCTTGACTTTCCCTATCCCTTATCTCTTTCTCTCTTTCACATACACATAGAAAATCAGTCCACGCCCATACTGACGGAATACACGCCTGTCCAAAAATGCGACACAGCCATGTTCCCCCATCTATTTCTAGCACACGCCCGTGCATCACACCTCAATGGCCGTGCTCTGACTACCACCCCAATCGCGTCGCTTCTCTCCAAAAACTCAACCGGTCATCTCTCCTTTTTACATTTTCCTCCATTAAACTATTTTATCACTAGAATTTTATTTAGTATTTAGTTAGTTCATTCTTATTGCTTAATATTAGCTATATTCACTATTAGATTGATTTATTCATTTAGTCCTTGTATAAATAATGATTAGTGTTTATGCAAAATATTAGTTTTTCTTTTCGTGATTTTTGTCATTGTTATATTTTTGATATTGTTGAGTTCTTGAATGTTATGCAATATGCCTTGGCTGGAAATGTTACTTGAATCGTTGAATATCAGTTATTTTTAGGACCATAATGTCATCGTCCTAAGGCAAGAAAATTACAGTCCCTAGTTCCAAAAAATGAAAGGGACCCAGTTCGTCATCAGTCAGCGCATCCGCTGCAGTGTGCCACCCATTCTTACAATTTCCTCCAGGATCCCAGGAGGACCTTTATAAGATACTTCACACACAATCCCTCGTTGCAAGGAGGTGTATTGATTGGGCCGCTTTGGAGCAGGTCCAACTAGCCGGCGACGTACGGGCTCTCCTAACTACAGATCTATGGGACCAATTCTTCAATATCATCGAGCCCACGTATCTAGAGCTCACTTTGGAGCTCTGTTCCACATTCCACCTTCAGACAGTGATGACACGCCACGATGACCCCGGACGATCCAATTTCGTCTCAAAGGCATTCTATGAGAATTGAATGTACCGTAATTCAGGGCCGCATTGGGACTCTATACCGACGAATTTATGGAGGAACATGATCTTTCGGAGCTCCATCGCCACATCCATAACTCCCTGGCGAGATGTTGGTATAATATAGCCCCCAACACAGACACTTATAACCCTAGTCACTCCAAAGCAATAGCTCTCGCCCCATCTTTGCGATACTTACACGCCATTTTAGCTCACACATTGGCAGGAAGAAGAGAGAGCACGGGGGTCATTAACATACATGAGGCCTACTTCCTATGGTGCATGTCAAACGGACACGTTTTTGACCTAGCCTATTTCATAGCTTGGGCCATTCAACATCAAATGAACAACATAGGAGAGGGGTCTTATCTATGTGTCCATACATTACACGCTTGGCTCGATATTTCAGGCTCCTCAACACCGTCGCTCAGATCTCCTCACTTACACTGATAGGTCAGATGTCCCCATAGGGCATCCAGATGATGCTACACATGAGGATGATCCAACGTCGATGTGGGACCAATCCTCCCTAATATCGGCTAGCACCTACCATTTAAGAGGAGGATCTTAAGGACATTACTGAAAATGTCCCACACCCATATGAGGAACCGCAACCGAGCCATCGACCAGTTCATGTGGATACTTCACTTTCGAACATCTCTGTACGTCTCACTCAGTTCGAGCATTACTGTACTCAACAATTCAATGAAACCGCTCGATGATTCGATGGCATTGAGGCAACTCTTCAGCAGATTTCTTATCACTTCCACATATCACCGCCTCCACCACCTCGCGATCCAACCAATGATGAGGACTTTTGAGTCCTTTTTATTTTTAGCTCTATCTTTCTTTTTCTTTTTATTTCTGTTTTTGCATTTATTTGATTCTGATGTACCTTTTTATTATAATTTGCTAGTTCACACCTTTACCTTTTTTTTTGTTCAAAACTTTTATTAGTAAAAGTCAAACTTCTTTTATCTCTGACTTTCTAATCTTCGAGTAAATATCATAACAAAACCCCCTAAAAAGTTACTGATGACTCTACAATTCTACAAGGTTCAAGAAGCTACTAAGGAACTGGAATATTTTCACACCTTCACTTCTGCGTAGTTCATCATGCATTTCTTCTACTCCATACCTACAAGTTTCATTCTCAAGGATCCGCCCAAAATTCAGGAAGTTTCACTTCTCTCCCTATCTTATGATTTTATTACTATCTTGCTATCATCAATCTTTGTACATTGAGGGCAATGTACATCTTAAGTGTGGGGGTGAAAATATATTTTAAAAAGTTCCTAACTTTTTGCATTATTCTCAAATCCCTGAATGATATCTTGTCTTAAGTAATCTTCTTATATCACTAATTAGAATGAAATTCCTGTTGATTTATGATTTTCATTGATATTTTTTAGATTAAGTCATAGTTAATTGTGCATTGATAATTTAAACTTTAAGATACTAGAGAATCAAGCATGATAAATCTATTTTTCAGAATTAAAAATTTGCTAGGTTGTTGACCTAAATTTGAATATTACCTTGAAGTTTTAAATTTGCAAGGTTAATATCAAAAACCCATAATTTTTGTGAGATTTTGAGCCTTTAGAGCATATATTCTTTTTGTGTTCACTTTATTGATTATGAGTGTGTCAATATTGATTTGTTATTCTAGAACTTGCTTCGATTATACATGTCGACACCACATCTTTGATTTGATATACTGAGATGGTAAAGGCACTTAGGATTTAACCCACTTACTCCACTAAAAGCCTATCCTCACAATTAACCCTAGTGAACCCTTTTGATCCTAATAACCTTTTTATTTACTCACCCACTAATATTAACCCAAAACCCATCTTGTATTTGTTATCACCATTCTTTTTACTACCCTCCTATCGAGACTTGATTTGGTTTGTTGCCTAATTATTTTATTTCAGTAGTTGAATTCTTCTTATATTATGTATTTACTTGATATGTTCTTAAAAAAATTAAAGTATATTCATTATTAGTTCTGTGATTAAGTGAGCTTATACATTTAATTTCAACATCGTGAAGAAGAAGCTCGTATTATTAATTTCAAGTTTTAATTTATGTAATTATTTAGGATTAGTTTATTTTTTCTAGTTAGGTAACTTGTCAATTCAATCTCGATTCTAACCATCTAATTTAGCCTTTATCCACACCATTAACCTAAACCCCGCTACAATCGTTTTAAAGACCTTTTGATTTGTGTATCATCTCATTTTATAGTGGTGGAGATTTGATTTTCAAGCAAGCCTATGGGATTAACTTTTCATGTTTGACTAATGAGTGCTTTATTTTGAACCTTAAACACTTCGAGTGATTTGAGTGAATCTTTAGTGAGGATGTCAATTCTTGTCAATTTTGAACTAAAGGTAATTATTTAGATAAGGGGAAACACCTATGTTTTCGTGCTACAAACTTATGACTTTGACTGATTGAATCTTTAGGGCTCTTTGAGTTAAATTATCCATGTGTAAATTATCTATGAATTATGATGAGGCATTGATGATGAATATTATGAATTGAGGAAGTTCATTTTAATTGTGACTTGAGAATTTTGCTCGAGGACAAGCAAAAGCTTAAGTGTGGGGGTATTTGATAAACCATAATATGAACATTTTACATTTAGCATGTTTTTTGATGATTTATCCCTTTAATTATGGAAATAGGTGCTCCTAATCCTTTGTTTTCATGTTTTATACTTAGAAGAGCACCGAGGGAGGAAAAGAATGAGAAACGGGCCAAAAATAGGGAAAATGGGCCAAAGTACGAAATCCACACGGCCTGGACCCCAAGTCACACGGTCGTGCTTCATTAACAGACCCGAACATGGCCTGGCCTCGACTTACATGGGTGTGTACCATGGGCGTGTCCCTGACGTGACCTATTTGAATTTCATTCGAATTAGGGTACTTAGAGGCAAAGAAAGCCAATCCAAAAGCCTATATAAACACCCTAGAGTCCAACCTTTAAGAGGGCGTTTAGCTAGGCAAAGAGCCAAGCCAGAGGGCCCGAATTGTGGGATTCACTAGAAGAAAGGCAGTTGATTCATTTCAAGAAGCAGAAATCATACTCAAGACTGAGGATCTCTCCTTCAATTCTTTCTGGGGGTTTAGGGTTTTTCTTTATGTTTTGTTTTATATTTTCTTCTGAGATGTATTCTTTTATGATTATGAACCAAACCCTTCAAATACCTGAGGGGATGAAACCTAAGACGAATCTTGTTATTGTTTTCTAAGCTGTATGATAAATACTTGACTTGTTCTTAATTATGTGTTCTTAATTCTTGCTTTGATATTTCAGGATATTGATTCAAGTATTGATCTACTTAGAGAATGGAGCAAAAGTCCATGTTTAAGAGTAGATCTAGCACAGTTAAGCGGAGTTGATCGCAACCCTAGAAATAGGATGACGAAAATCTACCGGATTAGGGTCAAACCTAATATGGGAGTCCATAATCGAGTTAATGCAATTCTACGGGTTTTAATTAGAAAGATATTTCAATTAATCAACTTAGGGTTAGACATTAGTAGCCTCAAAAGAGGTATTAATATAAATTAGAGACTCCTATGGATCAAGTCATGTGAATAAATCGTCTGGTTCAGAGTTAAATAACAAGTGAAGTCTAGGTGGATTCTTTCTCGGATATTGTCTTAATCAATTGGTTTTCCCCCCAAGTATTTCCCTAATTCATTCTCTTTGTCTTAGCATCTTTAGCTTAGTAGTTAGTTAATTTTAGATTAAACAACTCATTTAATTTTTAGGTTAAATAATAAAAAGAAAGTTAGTATTAGTACTTTTGGTTCCTTTGGGTTCGACAATCCGGTCTTGCCACTAAACTATACTACAGTTCGAAGGTGCGCTTGCCTCGAGTCATTGTCACAGTTAGTTTTTGGGCTAGATCATTCATTATAAATTTTTAAGACTCTGACACACGATCACGCAAAATTTGCGTCCTTCGATAGATATTGCCACAAAGGCTTTCTTTTAATAGAGATAGCTACAAAGGCGTCCATTTAACAAAGATAGCCACAAGGGCTTCCTTTCAACAGAGATCGTCACAAAGGCATTCCTTTAAGATTTAGTACTTGCCACAAAGGCTTTCCTTTAAAGTATTGCCAAAAAGGCATCGTTTTAACAAAAATTACCAGAAAGGCTTCCTTTTACCAGAGATTGCCACAAAGGCTTTGTTATGGAAACTATCAGAAAGAAACTTCTTTAGATTGCACCACAAAAGTGACTCTTTACAGATTTCCACAAAGGTATTCCTTATTAGAGATTTTCCAAAAAGGCATTCTTTTAAATAGTGATAGCCACAAAGGAATCCTTTTATGAAAATTGGTGTTTTTGGCGATAGGGATTCGCATCAACTCACTATCGTGAGGTTTGCCCTTCAATGTCTGGTAATCACCCAATCGTCCTTTATATATTTCATATGATGCCATGACCCAGCCATGGTCTTACACGATATGGTCTTCAGAATGCCATGGTCATGGACTTTTCCTTACCAAAGATTTGTGTTTTTAGTCTCGACGGACCCCTTTAGACGACTTATGAGATAGAAACATGCTCATCATGCAGAATCATACTTGACAAACTAATTCTTTTCAATCTTCTTCATGGCAGATGCATTCATGCTTCTAGACATGCCACACGTTCTCTTAACTTCATGCATAGACCTTTCATGTAGTGACTTGCTCATGAAAGATACAATCATACATGCACATACTTCTTTTCCATATCAGAGTCATAGAGTCATGCTTAACTAGTTTCAATTTCATGCTTTAGTAACTTAGTATAGAAATATCAAGACTACAAACATACTTGTAAGATTCAGTTTAGAGACTCACCTAGTAGTTATGAGTAGTAACTTAAACTCCAATTCCATTAGTCGAATTGGTATTGCATCAACCACTACTTAATGGAATAGAGGAATGTTATTAAGACTTATCTCTTAACCCCTAATCTTTTTTTAACTTATAAACCCGTATGGGTTCTATTTCCTCTAAGTACTCTTACAAATTTATGTTTTCTTAACAAGGAGGTTTATAAACCTTACCTTGTTATGGAGAAATATTTGGTGACTTCCAAGATCTCAGTCCTAGCATGAAGAAATCCCCCTTTCTACCCCTCCAAACAGAAATGTCAGGAGAGTTAAGAAGGGCTTCATTATCCTATCCAACATATCTGTATATATAACATATAGCCTTATTGAAACCTAACAAGTGTCATCTTTTTATTGAATTGTCTTTTCAAGGTCATCATCTCCCGAGAAACCTAATTGAGTGCTTTCCCCTTTTTTATAACTAAGTTGGTTTACGTCAAGTTAATACCTAACCAACTTTCCTTATAGCTTATCTAACATGAAGCCATAGTTACAGGGTACACTATACTGCTATTGTAAGCTCATATCTTAGAAGTCATTTCACTTCACCACAAGTCATTATATCTTAGAAACTTGATATAGAACCTTTACCCTTTTATGTCTATATTAGAGTTTTCCCTTTCTATATGACAATAGGGCTTTTGGGCGAACACTACTTCGTTAAACATTTTTTTCATCTATGTGTTGTTCGTTATGTTCTACAACCTCGAGGCATCATAGGCATGCTCAAGAAATTCTAATTCTACATAAACTCTTAATACCATATACGGTTAGAACTAATCTTATCATTCGATTTCCTTAAGTAGTACCAGACACTAAGGCTTTGTCGGGTGAGGTGTTACATTCCTAACCAAGTTACCTTACAATCTAACTAGCACATTACTTCTAACAAACAAGACTTGCTATACCTTTGGCATTCACTCATATCATAAGTACCATTTTTTCTTAACACAATCTTTACTACTATATGCCTGAATCTTAGACCTGCCAAACCTGGGGTGTTACATTAACTGCCTACAAAAGGTCACCACTGAATCCCTAAACTTCGATGTTTACAATCCTATGGGTGAAGATTGAGAGAAAATATAGAGGGAATAGAAGCAATCAACCATCTTTTCCATTCCCAGTGAGCTAGAAATAGAGGAATAGAATTTTGAAGATTCAATTGATCTTTAAGAAGTACCCAAAGAATGCCCCAAATAGAAAAAGCCTCTACTGATCTAACCGATCAACCTACAAAGGAGGGCAACTAAAAACCTTTTTCTTTTCTTATATTTAATTTCTTTGTTCAGTTTGTACTATTTCCCTTCTTTAACTAACTCGAAGGACTAAGCTAGGTTCGGCATATTATGCATACAGGGTAGACTCTATCTCAACTTCCAGATGATCGGCTAAACCAAAAGTTTTGATATCAATTAAATTTTAACACCCTATACCCGACCCGATTTATTAGATCTGAATGTAGGATGTCACAATACTTTCATACTTAATAAAAAATTTTTGATGGCGAAAACCATACTAGATGCACTTCTTATTTATTTAAAAATCTTTTCTAAGTTAAAAGGTTTGAATGAAATGATTATCATTTATAACAGACTCATAAAAATAGTATAAAACATTACAACTTAAATATTTGATAAGAAAGATATATTCTTGGCGTATAATATTAGTCGCCATTTGAAAATATATTCCCAAAATTGTCCCTTTGTATCTATAACATCACACTACGATCAACCACCTTGGCGCATTCTTGGGTTGGTCCATTATGGTGAACTGGTTCAACTCAAGAACTTGCATTACAAATAAACACCCATAAGTTGCATGGAACTTAATGAGTCTTAACCAATTTTACCTTTAAATGATGATGTTGAATTCCTCGACTCAAGAATTATGGACTTTTTTTTAGATTTTGGAGTATACTTTTCTAATTCTTGGCGGATAACACGACCACCTTGTACATGTTTCACATGATGGCGGATTATAAACTTACCACCATATAGCGGATCCTATTTTGCAATCGCTTGAAGATAGAAATTGGATACATTTCTCAGAATGATATACCTACGGACACTACTCTCGGTGGATTCTTATACTAGCTCTGGCGACTGTCGTAACTTTATGTCGATCTAGACGATGAACTTGGTTCGATGAAGGAAATATTTTAAATCACCAATAGAAATAACTTCAATACAAAATGGGAAAACTCCCAGATTTTGCGAACACTTACACCACCCATAATTTCATATATGCCAAGTTCTCTTTCTGACCTAGTGAGTTACTATGGCGGATTCATCAGTCGAGTATACTACTAAGGACTCTTTCAGAAAATGCCTCAAAGGCATACATAGATCTCTCCATAAAGGCAGACTAATAATTCGCCACTTAGGTGTTACAAAATTCACCTAATAGACTTTTCCAAACATTATGCCACATAGGCTTTACAAGTAACCTGCCACAAAACCTTTTTAAATAAATCGTCATAAAGGTTTCCCAAGTAAATTTCTACAAATGCTTCCCAAACAATTTGCTACAAAGGCTTGGTTTGGTTTTCCACCAAGGCACCACATAAACTATTGATAAACCATAATTTATACATATTTTAACCCTATGCTTGGCTTATTTTTGGATGAAATTTCATTAGATTTGATGAATTCGATGCTCCTAATCCTTTAAATTCATGTTTTGCACTCAAGAGAGCTTAGCGAGTTGAACAGGACAAGAAACGAGACAAAAAAAAGGGACAAAATGGGCCTACATTAGAAATCAACATGACCTGGACTATCACACATAGGTTCATCACACGGCCGTGGGACCTAAACAGAATCAAGCACGGCCCAAGGCTATTTCCCACGGGCGTGTCCCTGCCGTATCAAAGTTTAATTCTATTAGAAATAGACCACTTGTGAGCCAAGAGAGGTGTTCCAAAGCCTATATAAACACCCTTGGGGGCAACCTAAAAAAGACGAGGTGGAGGAGAAGGCAAAAAATACTCGAAGACAGCCATCGGAAGTACCTTAGGAGAATGATCTCTTTCAGGACTGAAGATATCCCATCATGTTCTTTAGAGGTTTTTGAGTTTTCTTATGTTTTTTTTGTTTTCCCTACTTTAAGATGTTTCCCTCTATCATTATGGACTAAATCCCTTAGATACCTAAGGGGATGAAACCTAAGACGGATCTTATTATTATTTGATTTATATGATAAATACTTGTTCTTATTCTTAATTGTGAGTTTTTATTCTTGTTTTGATAATTCAGGCTATTGATTCAAGTCGAATGTGCTTATTCAGAGGAGCAAAAGTCCCTGTTTAAGAGTAGATCAACATAATTAAGCGGAGTTGATTGCAACGCTAGAAATAGGGCGACAAAAATCTACCGGATTAGAGTCAAATCTAATAAAGGAATCCATAGATCGAGTTAATGCGACAATAAGGGTTTTAATTAGAAAGAGATTTCAATTAATCAACCTAGAGTCAGTTGTTTTTAGTCTTGAAAAAGATATTAAGATAAATCAGGGATTTCTACGGATTAAGTCAAGTGACTAAATTGTATGAATCAAAAGTAATAAGTGAAGTCTAGGTGGATTCTTCCTTAGGTATTGCCTATCTCATAAAGTTGTCTAAAATATTTTCCCAATTCGTTCTCTGTCGTGTTTTTAATTAAGTTTTAGTTTAAAAGAAATCACTCCAATTCTTAGGCAAGATAATAAGGAGACAGTAATTACTAGCACTCTTGGTCTTTGTGGATACGATACTATCGGTCTTACCATAACTATACTATTAAACGATAGGTGCGCTTGTCTTTATTGTAATCATAGTTAGTTAGTGACACATCAAGTTTTTGGTGCCGTTGCCGGGGAATAAGATATGAGGAACGTTAAATTTTTATTACTTTAGCCATTCTTATTTTACTGCAAATTAATTTTACTTTTTATTTGTTTTTACTTCTCTAACTTTTCTTTCTTTGTTTCTGGCAGGAACTTTTAGTTTATGACTAGAAGGAACCCGTCAGGACCATTACTTTTTGACAGTTATATTGAAGGTAACGCTTGTAGAAACTAAAGAGAAATAAGGTGAAGTCTACAATACATAGAAGAATAGAAAGAAAACGAAACAATACTATCAAGGAGATGGTTGATAATAATCTGCTACCTTCTGTGGTTACCGCAAACCCGGTGAATCAAAATCCTGCTCCTCGTACTATGTATGATTATGCTAAACCTAATTTAACAGGAACTGAATCAAGTATTGTTAGACCTGCTATTGTTGCAAATAATTTTGAACTCAAACCTAACACTCTTCAGATGATTCAGCAATTTGTTCAGTTTGATGGTTTGTAGGATGGGGAACAAAACAATCACTTGGCAAATTTTTTGGAATTCTGTGACACTTTCAAAATAAATGGCATTTTTGACGATGCCATTCGCCTTCAGTTGTTTCCCTTCTCTTTGATGAATAAAGCCAAACAGTGGTTAAACTCATTACCACGAGGATCAATTACTACATGGGAACAAATGACCGAAAATTTTTTACTTAAATATTTTTTGCCGGCTAAAATGACTAAGTTGAGGAATGATATCTATTCTTTTGTATAGATGGATTTAGAAACACTTTATGATGCATGGGAGATATACAAGGATCTACTAAGAAGGTGCCCTCACTATGGGTTACCTCTATGGTTACAAGTTCAAACCTTTTACAATGGTGTAACCCCTCAACTAGGCAATTAATTGATGCAGCTTCCGGTGGAACCCTAAATAACAAAACCCCTGAAGCGGTTTATGAGTTTATAGAGGAGATGTCATTGAATAACTATCAGTGGCAAGTCATGAGAACAAAGCCAAAAAAAGCCGCTAGTGTCTTTAACCTCGACCCAGTCACCATGCTATCAAACTAGGTAGAGCTTTTAAGTAAGAAAATTGATGGTTTGTGTGGTTCTTCATAGGTATATCCAGTTATGCAATGCAATACGAATGGAGGAGGAATGAGTAATATAGAATATCCATCCTACAACCCTGGCTTGGAAAGCTAACAAATGAACTATATGGGTAAAAATTCTAGACCTCAGAATAATCACTATAGTAACACTTATAATCCAGGTTGGAGGAACCACCCAAACTTCTTATGGGTTAGTCAAGGAAATCAAAGACTACAACCACCTCCAGGCTTTCAACAGCAACCTTACCCATAAGAGAAGAAGTCGAACCTTGAGGAGATGGTAAAAAATTCATTTCTGTGTTAAAAACCCATTTCCAAAACATCGAAATAGCACTAAAAAATTAGCAAGCATCGATTCAAGGGCTCGAGAACCAAATAGGTCAGCTTGCTAAGTTGATCTCAGAACGACCACAAGGTAGCTTGCCAAGCAATACCGAACCTAACTCAAGGGAGCAACTCCACACCATCACAGTATGCGATGAAAGAGGAGTGGTAGAATTTGAATCTGAACCGAGGCAAGAACCTGTGGTAAGTAAAGTTAAAGATGGGGTAAGTAACGATACACAAAAATCGGTAAGTAAATAGTATATACCTCGAGTGCCATATCCTAACGTGACGAAGAAAGACCGCATCGATGAACAATTCAGTAAATTTCTTAAACTTCTAAAGAAATTACATATTAACTTACCATTTATTGAAGCTCTTTCGCAGATGCCCAATTCAAAAAAAAAAATTTAAAAGAACTTTTGAAAAACAAACGGAAGTTAGATGACGGGTCGCATGCGGAGCTAAATGCGGTCTGCTCAGCTATTTTACAGAATAAACTACCTGATAAATTAAAGGATCCAGGGAGTTTTACTATTCCTTGTTTAATTAGTAGTTTAGATGTTAATAATACTTTATCTGATTTAGGAGCGAGTATTAACGTTATGCCCTATAAAATTTTTAAGCAACTAGGTATTGCGAAACCTAAACAAACTAGGATGAGTATTCAACTCGCAGATAAAACCATTAGAGTTCCTAGGGGAATTGTTGAGGCTGTGCTCGTAAGAATTGATAAATTTATATTCCAGTTGACTTTGTTGTTCTAGACATGGAAGAGGATAGAAACACACCTTTAATTCTAGGATGACCCTTTTTAGCAACTGTTAAAACTAGAATTGATGTTGGTATAGTAGAACTCACCTTTTGTGTAGGTGACGAAACGATCACTCTTCAGGCTCGTGATTTGGTTCAGACATTGAGTAATAAAGGTGAGTACATAAATTCTATTAATAACTATTCAGTTCAAACCACTTTTCAAGAAGCACCTCTAAAATACACCACTGAACCACATCCTAGTTCTCGTGCCAACAATGAAATAACTCATGAGGAGCGAAGGCTTCAGGCCGATGAACTAGATGAATGGTGGGCACATGTCAAGGGAAACCAAGCAAACAAGATGAACCAATGTGACTCCATGACAAGCTTAAAGATGGGAAAAAAATTTAGAATTAGAGATCAGGTATTGTTGGATAAAACAGGCCCTCGAAGCGTCAATTCAGACCTTAATACAAACGGAGAGATCCTTTTCATGGTACTAAATGTTTTCCCATACAGTACAATCGAGGTAACTCATTCTAAATTTGGTACTTCTAAGGTAAATAGTACTCGACTTAAACCTTACTTTGATGTTAGAATAGATAGCAGGAGAGAGGAGTTTCAACTTCTCGAACCACCATAAGTATGCAAATGAGAGGTAAGTTTAGCTTAAGACTTTAAACAAGTGCTTCTCCGGAGGTAACCCGAGCACTAACCTCACTAATGTCATTATTTTTGATTTTAGCACCTGACTAAACTAACCAAATTAATAAAGCGCAGGTTTCTCTATCCACATGGCCTTGCACACGGGTGTGGCCGTGGCTGTGTGAACACCACGAATAGGTACACCAGTGTGGCAAAGACCGTGCAGGAATAGGAAAAAAAATTTCCCCAAAACACGGGCTGCGATAAGGTGCCACGAGAATAATTGACATAGGCATGGGAACCTCTACACAGGCATGGGAGAAACCAACGAGGCATCACACAGCTGTGCGATTCGGCTATGTGACCTAACATGCCCATGGAACAGGCGTGGGCAGCGACTAGGCGCCCTAATTTCTATTTAACCCCCTTCTTCTGTTTAATTTCTTGCCCAAATCTTATCCCCCAAAACCCTTTCTTTTTTTCCCCTTTCTTCTTCCCGTTATCTTTTCCCCTTCTTTTTCCCTTTTTCCCTTTCCCTTATTCCTTCTCTACACCACCACCACACCAATCACCATCCTTGCCATCGTTGCGCACCCTTTTCCTCCTTTATTTTGAATTCCTAGATTTTTCTATTATTTTATTTTATTTTATTTTACTTGTGGTTCTGCTAGGTACACAATGACGCAACCTCGAGCCAAAGCTAAGGCTGCCATCCCCGCTTCGAAAAAAGTGAAAGGATCCCGACGCAATCTCCCCGTGCGCAACCACTTTACAGCAGATATACCATAACTTCCTCATAAGTTCATGCCAACTGCTTCATCAACTCAATTGAATATGGTTCAAAGTACTACCTGAGTATCCTCCCCCACGTTCACCTTTGCCCAAATTTACCAGATTTCATTTCCTTGACTCCATCCAAAATTCAGGAAGTTTCACTTCTCTACCTCTCTTATGATTTTCTTACTATATTGTCATTATTTATATTTGTACATTGAGGAAAATGTATGTAACACCCCAAACCTAGCCTAGACATTACAATCGATTCTGGCATGTCACATAAAAAGGGTTGTTGAAAAAAAACTAAACTACGCATTCGTTAAAAAGTTGAAACTTCAAGTTTAGATATTTGTTTGTGAAGACTTCGATCACTTTGACAGAATGTTGAGAAACTAAGCGTTTGTTTAAAAAAATTATTCGTTGAAAAGGTTGCATCTCTTTTGAAAATTTTGAGTTTCATTGTTTGTTTATAAAAACTCGATTCACTTAATGTCTATTTCTTTAAAAAGTTGTTATTATTTTGAAAATTGCTTTTGTTATGAAATTCGAATTTGAATACTTCCGAAAAATTGATATTTTGAAAACAGTTTGTTAACTCCTTTAGGAAAACTCCCGTATTAAACATTTAATAATAAAAATAACGGAAAAGCAGGTTTAAAAGAAAATTAGAGTCTAGAGGCCTTATTACAAAACATTAAACTCAAACTAATTAATCTTAAAAAATAAGGTAAAAACTAAATTTACTAAGGTTTGAAAGAAATCTACAATGTATGGCCACCACTGAGTCCTCCACGACTCCAACTCCTCGATCGTTGGGGATTACCTGCAGGATTAAAGAAAAATGGGTGAGTTACGTGAACTTAGTGTGTAATCCCCTAATCCGACATTAATTGGGCCTGAGCCCATAGAACATCTGTTTGGGCCTGAGCCCTATAATCATGAAAATACAAATGACATAGTGCAACCCAACCCAATCCAACCAAACACACCCCCCGTGCCAACCAAACACACCTGTGGGGATCAAGTCAACCCACCCCGCCAAACACACCAATATGGCAGACAAGCTGCTAATCACAGAATAATTGTGGCTGAGCCACCAGAGTCATAATTATGTGTATATATATATTATGGCTATGCCACCAGGCTACACTACTCTTAAATCATTAACCCGCCCCATGCAACATGACAAAATGCAATATACATACCAACATATAATAGTGTAATGTAAACATACACACATTACTAAGCAACACTGAGGGTAAAATAGTCACTCAACCCATAGAGGGTATTTTGGTAATTTCGCAGCCCAGGGGCATTTTGGTAATTTATCCTCCAAGAGAATTTTCATAATTTCCTCATTAATGGCCTTTCCAAAAGCCTACTATCGCTTCGAGTGACTCGGGACCCATTTTGGGTCTTTATAGCACTATTGGGCCTAAAACCCATTTTAGGCCTAAATAGGCCCACAGGCTCGTGTGGCCCAAAACGCATGGTTTTGGAATCAGATTTCTAGATTTCACATCCGAGCCTATCATTGGCTAGTTTTCCAATAGTTCTATCCAAGTGGGCCGATTAGCTCGTTGGGCCCATTTGGCCCGTTTTAGCCGATTAGGCCCGTTATAGCCTCGGCATCATGAGAGTGTTCGTGACACCCTCAATGACCTAGCGTCATGAATCATATCTCAGTTTACCACTACGAGCGTTCACACGCTGAGTAGTCACAATTGTCGACTTTTCGACTTTTCGGCTTTTGGCCGCTTCACAGAACTTCACAAGCAACCATTGAAGTGGGTGTGAGATTACACACCTGATTTGGAATACGTGACATGATATTCTCTGAGGCAACTAAAGATACAATCGGTTAACAGTTAGTCTAAAGCCTTATTACAAATTCTTTCAAGTATCGAGATTGACTAGCAATCTACATCACTTACCAACAATCCGAGACTTTTACTGCATGGGATAGGTGTTTAGTTGGCCCTCTGATTAAGCACGTCAAGACCCTAGCAGTGTTTGGCACGAAAGACAGATGTTAGCAACGCCTTAGTCACGGCCACAAAAGAACTCAAATAACCCTTCGACTTGAGGAAGAACTAATCGAATCATAAAACTCCATCACCTTCATTCGGCCATTACCTTACTTACCAACCAACCCTTGGAAACATGAGATTAAAAGAAGGATGAGAGAACCTTCCAACAGATTCGGCCTTAGATTGGAGATAAGTCAAAATTGAAAAAAGGGATTCGGCATAATTAGAGAACATGAGATGAATATGTTGGTGTAGGCAAGGTTCGGTTATTAGGAAAAAAATGTCAGAAAAGAATTCGGCCAATCAAAGTTTATGCAATTATGAGAAAAGGAAAGAGTTTGGAACTAAATTGGGAAGAAAAGAATAGTGAAATTGAGGTTTTGGTAAGGAATAATTGAAGACTAAAAGATCCAAAATGCCTCGAAGAGAAACGTGACTAAAATGCAAAAATGCTAGGGAGAGCTAGAGAAATTTGGCACCCTTCCTACCCTTGACCGAATGTGTCCTCTTCCCATGCCAAGTCCTTTGACCAAATTTTCCTATTCACTAACCCATATTTAGCTAACCCTTCCCATACCATAATCCCTTGATTTCCTCCACAAATCTCTCCCCAATTCACTCTCTATCTCCCATTCAAAATCACGCAATCACCTTTACCAATTCAAACACTCCTCCATCAGAATTTGATTCCAACACAACCTCTTGTCCTCTCCTGAGCAAAATAAAAGCCTCCACTTCCATCTGTGGGATTCGAACTCCTTCCCTCCCTACTTTTCCAATGACGCCACAGCCACCTTGCCACTAGGCTCCTTGTGTCTTAAAACATACGCAACTAAAGATAAGTTTATATCCAAAGTCTAATTCTGTAACATCCTAAAAAGGGCCTATGCATTTTCGAGTTAATTGTACGAAGTGACATGTTTTATGTGTTAAGAATAAATTTTGAACATTTTTGGAAACTTAGAAATGACTTAGAAAGGTCGAGTTTTAAAGTTCAAAAGAGGAAATTAAGGCAAGGTGGCCTTAAGAGAAAAAGTATGTGAAATTTGACACACAAACAGGCTTGGAAAAGTGGCCTGAAGATGCCACTTAGGGCCTCTGGAAATGGCGCCACATGCAAGGGTGTTGGGCCTGAGTTCGAGTCGCATGGGAAGCAAATAAAAGAAGTTTTATTTTTGCTTCTAGAAGCACAGAGGTGGACGGCACAAGGCTTGCAAAAGAGGAGTTTAATTCTCTTTTAAATTCGGCTAATTAGGGGATAAATAAAGGATTTTGTTTTGGATTATTTCTAATAGATAATAAGGATTATTCTTTATTTTTTTTTAGATTAAAGAGATAAAGTTATCACATAAGGAAGAGTGGTGGCCAAGCAAAGGATTCTTGGCCTAGTAATTTCGGCTATAAAAGGAAGAGAATAGGGCTACTCATCAAATTTTCTTCCTCCTCTTCTCTCTACCGAATTTTTCCCTAGCAAAATCCTCTCCTCTCTTTTATTTTGTTAAACTGAATATACCAATAGTATCTAGTGAAATCGATTTCTTTTAAGCCTCAAAAGCCGAATCTTTGTGACTCCAAGCAAGGGTGCAATGATCGAGGTATTAAGGTAAGAACAATGGCTTTTGTTGTTCGGTTTCTTTTATCGAGATCTAAACCGATCCCTTGTTATCTCTTCACGAATATTAAAGGAGGAACTCTGGGATTTTTGATAGTTGTCGACTTCAAGAGGAGGGATTTTTCGGGATTTAAAGCTTCAAGGTAAGACATCTGATATTTGGCCATAGGCCAATTAATGATGATTAAGTGTTAGAAATCAATCTAACATGTGCTTATAGGATTTTCGACAGCATTAAGAAAGCAAGGATCTATTTCGGGATTTAAGATTTGGAAGGTAAGCATATAGATATGTTCGGCCAAGGCTTGATTTTCTATTTAGATCTATTCTTTAATTTGTTTAAAAAGCCTAAACTAACCCCTGATGAGATTTAATGCTTGGCCAAATACAAGAAAAAGCATAGCAGCAATTTCGGGATTTGAATAATCATCAAATCGGCACCAAAGGTAAGTTTAAGAATACTAATCCTACTGGGATTTGGAATTATGGCCGAATGGATTTTTATTAAAATAATAAGTGATAAATCAAATATAGGGATTAAGGATCTAAGCATTAGATCAAGCTTTTCGGGATCTCAAGGAATTGCTAAGCGAATCAGGTGTGTACCCCACACTATATCATAATATGTTTTATGGCTACGTTTAATTAATATATTTGATATTAAGAATATGAAAGTGGCTAAGGTACTATGTTATGGTACAAAGTACTCTGTATGTTTCCTACTCCTACTAGGATTATGAAATATGTTAATTGTAACATGAGAATAAGAATAAGAATGTGAACTACGCATATTTATGCATATTACTATTATATGGGGCATATGGGTTTATTTTGGGGAAGTGAATGTGGTGACCTAAGACCACAAACACGGTGACCTAAGACCGTGATATCTGAATGTGGTGACCTAAGACCATAGTAATCTGAATGTGGTGACCTAAGACCACAGAAATCTGAACGTGGTGACCTAAGACCACGAATGTGGTGACCTAGGATGGCGATATGGAGTGTAGCGGAAGGAGGGTCGACTTAGTAGTCCCCACGGTGTACAGGTTGGTACAGGGGAGTGTAGCGGTTGGCTTAATAGGTTTGGGTTTTGGGAATGCATCATAATTTGTATGCTATGATATGAATGTGTAATAATTGTTATGCCCGATTCGATTATGATTTAGTCTTGTGTACACATTGAGTCATTGACTCACCCGTTGTGGGACCATGTTTGGTGATGAGCAGTGATGGACCGGGACATTTAAACTTGTGGTGGCCATGCTCAACTTGGAAGTTTTATTTTAATGGACATTTTATTTTAGTTAAGTACTTTGAACTATTTGGATTTGTTTGATGTAATAAGGCCATAAGGCCATGGTGAACTATTTTATTTATGTTTATTGTTTAATTATATTACAAATTTTTATTGAGTTAAAGACTAAGTAATCCATCTTTTTTTTAATATACTCTATATGTTTTATCACTTAATATTAAAAGGGTTTTCAAAATAAAATTTAATCCACTTCAACACAAGCCCAACCCAAAACAATATTTTTTTTTTTTTAGAATCACACAAGTTTTCTCTAAGTTACAAAAGAACTTGAAACCAGTTTACTTGAGGAACATACCAAATCTGGTCAAAGCTCGTGGGTCGGGTTTGGGGTGTTTCAGTTTGGTATCAGAGCCTAGGTTTAAACTTTTGACCTGTGGGCTAAGGCCCAAAACGTTTTCAAATCGAGCTCAAATAAGCTTTATAAAGTATCTAATGAAATAAGCGAGTTTT
This sequence comes from Gossypium rotundifolium, assembly GCA_025506655.1. Classification (NCBI taxonomy): domain Eukaryota; kingdom Viridiplantae; phylum Streptophyta; class Magnoliopsida; order Malvales; family Malvaceae; genus Gossypium; species Gossypium rotundifolium. The sequence goes on along the minus strand of CP106727.1, from coordinate 107,508,232 downwards.
TACGGCATGGCACCTAAGTCTCCAACCCATGATCCACCGGTAAGTACCCCTAACTATACGTGTGATTATGTGAATTATAGAAGGGTAGAAAAGGAATGGAACGTAGAATAGCATGATAGGAACTTGAACCCTAGGATTAGTCTACTCAAACACAAATACATAGGACTTAATGCACTCAACAAACCTATGGCTAAGTCAACCAAGTTAGGGTGTGGTAACCCCTGTGCGCATGTCTAGGATTGGATCCGGAAGAGCTTGGTATTTAAGCAGTCCTAGTGACTCACCTCCTCTTCGCAGGAATCCTACCTGGTGCGTAGCTTCGGTTCACCCCAATCTAGAGGGCTCATAGGTGTGGCAACCTCTCATGCATGTCTAGGAATGGTTTGGTGGGAGCCTCGGTATTTAAGCGATCCACGTGACTCACCTCCTCTCCACTCGAATTCTACCTAGTGCGTAGCTTTGGTTCACCCTGACCAAGAGGACTCGGTCATAGGCTAAACACAATAACTAAAACCCGAAAAGGGAACTAGTCGTGTTTTTATAGAAACTCTAATTTTTTCTAAAAAATTGACAACCCACTCTTTTGAACCGAGAAAATTGTTATTTTAGGAAAAAATTTCTCAAAAACTTCTAGTTTACAAAATTACTAAAATACCCCTAGTGGTAAAATTACAAAAATGTCCTTGGTTTATAAAATGTCCAACTACTCAACAGTTTTGCCAAAAATCCATTATTTTATAAATGTTCAAAAACCTTAATTTGCAAACTATCAAAAATACATTGATTTTGGAAAAGCTACAAAATTGCCCCTAACTTACAAAATTACCAAAATGACCCTAATTTCCAAAATTTTTGCAACACCACCGTTTTGGAAAGTACAATTCTCAAAAAGAACCCTCAAAGTTTTGCAACTTCTGAAATATCCCTGATTTATTAAAATTTTACAATTTACCGTGGTTTGTGGAAAAATTACCAAAATACCCCCAAGGTCCAAAATTTTCAAAATACCCTCGTATTTTAAAAAATTTTCCAAAATACCCCGGGAATTTAAAAATACCAAAATACTTTGTGACAAAATCACCAAGGAACTTTTTTGAAAAATTACAAAAATACCCACGGTAGTGAAAAACAACAACAATGAAAACTACGTTTTTCTCGAATGAACGAAGGTTCATAATTGTTTGATGGATGTATGAATGAATGAAAAGACTGTGTGCATGTATGAATACGAAAGAACCACTCCTAAATTCCTTTTCATAAAATTTCTTCGCGGGTAATCAAGTGAAACAAAAGTACTAATTCATAAAACTTCTTAATCAGATCTCGACGTTAGAAATGATCTCTAGAGGACGTGGTCATCGTGGACGCGGTAGAGGAAGAATGACTAGGTTAAACCCGTTAGATCGGGTCAAGGGTCTGATAATGAAGTACCACCGCCACCACCACCCCCAGCTGTTGGTGTTGAGCATCCAGCTCAGACGGGGGATGATGCTGTGTCGCAGGCGGTGTTGCGAGTTTTGGAGTTGGTGGCTGGTGCAGGAGGGAATTCGGGAAATCGAAAGTCTGTGCCTGAACGGCTTCGAGCTAATGGAGCTAAAATGTTTCGTGGAGTATTCGGGTGGCACCCAAGTCTGAAAATCTTGGTTGAAGCAACTGAGCGCATCATGGATGAGCTTGATCGACCACCGAGGAGAAGTTGAAAGGAATGGTGGCACCGTTACGCGATAAAGCGTATCAATGGTGGTTAAACTGTTCGGGATGGTGCCACGGTGAGGACTGACACAGGACTATGTTAAAGAAGCTTATGAAAAGAAGTATGTTGGAATCGGTATCTTGATGAGCAAAGGAAAGCATTTCGAAATTTGGTTCAAGGAACAAGTCGTGGCGGAATATGAGGCTGAATTCCTGAGGTTGAGCTGGTATGCTCGAGGAGTAGTGGCAATTGAGCATGAGCGCTATGTCCGTTTTGAGGACGGACTAAGAGAAGATCTGAGATTGTTAATAGCACCGCATCAGGAGCGGGAATTTTCTACTTTGGTGGAAAAGGCTAAAGTGGCTGAAGGAATCAAGGATTCTACAAAGTAGACTATGGATCGGAATAGGCTCAAAAGAGGTTTTGGATCATCTGAAAAGTTTCATAAGAGGCCTAGAGTTGATGGGCTGCGAGGTCAGCAAGTTGGTTCTGGAGGGCAGTATCGTCCTTGTGATGTGTGTGGAAAGAAGCACTTAGGAGAGTGCTGGAAGAAAATCGGAGGATGTTTTAGGTATGGGTCCAAGGACCATGTGATCAAGGATTGTCTTAAGCAAACAGATGAAAGTCGACCAACAGCTCAGAATGTTAGTCAGGCTGGTAGAGGAGGACAACAACTTCAACGAGGTTGTGGTTCGAGTAATAGAGGTAATGGTGCTGGTAGAGGCCGTGGAACACAGGGCAGAGGTGCTACTAATGCTGAGGCAAGGCAACCGGGTTTGGTTTATACAGTTCACCGGAGGGAGGATGGAGACGCGCCGGATGTTATAACCGGTACGTTCTTTGTTTTTGGCAAGCCCTATTTTGCTCTAATTGATGTGGGCTTGACCCATTCTTATGTTGCATGTAGTATAGTGGAAACATTAGGCCTAGACTCTGAACTTTCTGATAGGCAGATGACTGTAGTAAGCCCATTAGGCCAAACTGTAGTGGTTGATAAGATCTTTCGAAATGTACCCCTAGAGATTTAAGGAGTGAAATTTCGGGCTGACTTAATGGAACTACCCTTTGGAGAGTTTGAACTTATACTCGGAATGGACCAGCTAGTAGAGTACCGAGCCGTGTTGGATTGTACGGCTAAACGAATGGAACTAAGGACCTTGAAGGATGAAGTAGTAGTAATGATCGGAGAAAGGAGAAATTACCTGTCTAACATAGTTTCGACGTTAAAGGCTGAGAAAATGGTTAGAAAAGGGTGCAAGACATTCCTAGCCTTCGTAAGTGCGTTGGGTGGAAAGGAAGAAGGTATTAATAGAGTTAGAACGGTAAAGGATTTTGAAGATATGTTTTCGGAGGAATTACCAGGAATACCCCCAGATAGGGAGGTGGAATTTGGAATAGATTTGCTGCCGGGAACAGCTCCTGTGTCATTTTCCCCGTATCGAATAACACCAAAGGATTTGGTTGAGCTCAAGGCTCAAATCCAGGAATTACTGGATCGTGGGTTCATTCGGCCCAGTGTGTCTCCATGGGGAGCACCGGTTCTGTTTGTGAAGAAGAAGGATGGAACTATGCGTATGTGCATAGATTACCGTCAGTTGAACAAGCAGACCATCAAGAACAAGTATCCTTTGCCAAGGATCTATGACTTGTTCGATCAGCTGAAGGGAGCCGCAGTATTCTCGAAGATAGACTTAAGGTCGGGATATCATCAATTAAAGGTGAAGGAGGCAGATATCCATAAGACAGCTTTTAGGACAAGATACGACCATTTTGAGTTTGTGGTAATACCGTTTGGGTTGACGAATGCTCCAGCCACGTTCATGGATATGATGAATCGAGTTTTTCAACCCTACTTGGATAGGTTCGTCGTGGTGTTCATCGACGATATTTTGGTGTACTCTAAGTCTGAAGAGGAGCATGACGAGCATCTCCGAGTTGTGCTGCAAGTATTAAGGGAGAAGAAGCTCTATGCCAAATTTAGCAAGTGTGAATTTTGGCTTAAGGAGGTAGCATTCTTAGGGCATGTGGTATCCACAGAGGGAATATGAGTGGATCCTAGGAAGATAGAAACAGTGATGGATTGGAAACCATCTAGGTCCGTGACTGAGATCCGAAGTTTCTTAGGTTTGGCCGGCTATTACAGGAGGTTCGTGGAAGGATTCTCGTCATTAGCCGCGCCTTTGACAAAGTTATTAAGGAAGGAAGTATCATTTGAATGGACAGATAAGCAACAAGAGAGCTTCGAAAATCTTAAGAAGGTGTTGATGGAAGCCCCAGTGTTAATTCAGTCGGAGGCAGGGAAGGATTTTGTGGTGTACTGTGGCACTTCGCATACGGGATTAGGATGTGTCCTAATGCAAGATGGAAAAGTAGTCGCTTATGTGTCTCGGAAGTTAAGGCCGCATGAAGTTAACTACCCAACCCATGACTTAGAATTGGCAGCAGTGGTTTTCGCCCTTAAAGTGTAAAGGCACTATCTCTATGGTGAAAGGTCAGTGATCTACACAGACCACAAGAGCCTTAAGTATTTTGTTGACTCAGAAGGAGTTGAACTTGAGGCAGCGAAGGTGGGTAGAGTTGTTGAAGGATTATGACTGCTTGATAAAGTACCACCCTGGCAAGGCAAATGTAGTGGTTGATGCCCTAAGTCGAAAGATTGTGTCGGACCTAAGGGCTATGTTCGTACACTTGAGTCTGTATGATGACGGAAGTCTGTTGGCAGAGTTGCAAGTCAAGCCCACATGGCTGAATGAGGTGAAAAGGGGACAGTTGGTTGATAAGGACCTAAGTGCTAAGTTACAGCAAGTACTGAATGGAGAGTTAAAGTATTATGGCGTTGATGATAAAGAGTATTGTGCTACAAAGGAAAGGTCTGTATGCCAAGAGACGAGAAGTTAAGATAGAGGATTCTTTGGGAAGTGTATAGTAGCCCTTATGCTATGCACCCCGGAGGCATTATGTTGTACAGAGATCTAAGAGAACAATTTTGGTGGCCTGATCTTAAACGAGAAGTTACTAAATTCGTGGGAAAATGTCTGACGTGTCAGCAAGTTAAGGCTGAACACCAAGTTCCATCAGGATTACTTCAACCAATTGAAATTCCACAGTGGAAGTGGGAAAGAATTTCCATGGACTTCGTTAGTGGGCTTTACCTTACGCCTACTAAGAAGGACTCGGTATGGGTGATCGTGGACCGTTTGACCAAGTCTGCGCATTTCATTCCGATAAGAGTTGACTATTCTCTTCAGAAGTTGGCCAAGTTATATGTAGCAGAAATTGTGAGGTTACATGGAGTACCGGTATCGATCATCTCTGATAGAGACCCAAGGTTTACGTCTCGGTTTTGGAAAGCACTTCATCAAGCTTTAGGCACTAAGTTGGACTTCACTACGGCTTTTCATCCACAATCAGACGGGCAGTCTGAACGGGTTATACAAGTGTTGGAGGATATGTTGAGAGGCTGTGTGATGGATTTTCGAGGAAGTTGGGAAGATTACTTGCCTTTAGCAGAGTTCGCTTACAACAAAAGCTATCAGGCTAGCATTTGGATGGCACCATATGAAGCGTTGTATGGTCGGAAGTGTCGAACTCCTACTTGTTGGATTGAGTTAGGAGAACATCGAGTTTTGGGTCCAGAGTTAACGGTAGAAACTGAAGAGAAGGTTGAGATAATTCGAGTACGGTTAAAGGAAGCCGCTGATAGGCAGAAGTCGTACGCAGACCTTAAACGGAAGGAAATAGAGTTTGAAGTGGGAGACCAAGTGTTTCTGAAAGCCTCACCTTGGAAGAAGGTGATGAGGTTTGGTCGGAAAGGGAAGCTAAGCCCAAGGTTTATAGGGCCCTAACGAGTACTGAAGTGAGTTAGATCAGTGGCATACCAGTTAGAGTTGCCACCAGAGTTGCAGCAGATGCACGACGTATTCCATGTATCCATGCTACGTCGTTACCAATTAGATCCGTCTCATGTGGTACCAGTTGAAGAAGTGGAGCTAAGGCCAGGCTTATCCTACGAGGAAGAGCCGATTCAGATATTGGAACATGATGTGAAAGTACTACGGAGGAAGTCAGTTCCTCTAGTCAAAGTGTTATGGCGCAATCATGGATCGGAGGAAGCTTCGTGGGAGCCAGAAGAAGCAATGCGACAGCAATACCCTCAATTATTTTAGTTAGGAAATTTTGGGGATGAAATTATTTTAAGGGGGTAGAATTATAACATCCTGGAAAGGGCCTATGCATTTTCGGGTTAATTGTACGAAGTGTCATGTTTTATGTGTTAAGAATAAATTTTGAACATTTTTGGAAACTTAGAAATGACTTAGAAAGGTCGAGTTTTAAAGTTTAAAAGAGGAAATTAAGACAAGGTGGCCATAAAAGAAAAAGTATGTGAAATTTGACACACAAACAGGCTTGGAAAAGTGGCCTGAAGATGCCACTTAGGGCCTCTGGAAATGGCGCCACATGCAAGGGTGTTGGGCCTAAGTTCGAGTCACATGGGAAGAAAATAAAAGAAGTTTTATTATTGCTTCTAGAAGAACAGAGGTGGACGGCACAAGGCTTGCAAAAGAGGAGTTTCATTCTCTTTTAAATTCGGCTAATTAGGGGATAAATAAAGGATTTTGTTTTGGATTATTTCTAAGAGATAATAAGGATTATTCTTTATTTTTTTTTTAGATTAAAGAGATAAAGTTATCACATAAGGAAGAGTGGTGGCCAAGCAAAGGATTATTGGCCTAGTAATTTCGGCTATAAAAGGAAGAGAATAGGGCTACTCATCAAATTTTCTTCCTCCTCTTCTCTCTGCCAAATTTTTCCTAGCAAAATCCTCTCCTCTCTTTTATTTTGTTAAACCGAATATACTAACAATCTCTTGTGAAATCGATTTCTTTTAAGCCTCAAAAGCTGAATCTTTGTGACTCCAAGCAAGGGTGCAGTCGACTGAGGTATTAAGGTAAGAACAATGGATTTTGTTGTTCAGTTTCTTTTTATAGAGATCTAGAAACTGATCCCTTTGTTGTCTCTTGGCCGAATATTAAAGGAGGAACTCCGGGATTTTTGATAGTTGTCGACTTCAAGAGAAGGGATTTTTCGAGATTTAAAGCTTTAAGGTAAGACATCTGATATTCAACCATAGGCCAATTAATGATGATTAAGTGTTAGAAATCAATCTAACATGTGCTTATAGGATTTTTGACAGCATTAAGAAAGCAAGGATCTATTTGGGATTTAAGATTTGGAAGGTCGACATATAGGTATGTTCGCCAAGGCTTGATTTGGTATTTAGATCTATTCTTTAATTTGTTTAAAAGCCGAACTAACCCTGATGAGATTTAGTGCTTGGCGAATACAAGAAGAAGCATAGCAGCAATTTCGGGATTTGAATAATCATCAAATCGGCACCAAAGGTAAGTTTAAGAATACTAATCCTACTGGGATTTACAATTATGGCCGAATGGCTTTTTATTAAAGTAATAAGTGATAAATCAAATGTAGGGATTAAGGATCTAAACATTAGATCAAGCTTTTCGGGATCTCAAGGAATTGCTAAGCGAATCAGGTGTGTACCCCACACTATATCATAATATGTTTTATGGCTACGTTTAATTAATATATGTGATATTAAGAATATGAAAGTGGCTAAGGTACCATGTTATGGTACAAAGTACTCAGGTACGTTTCCTACTCCTACTAGGATTATGAAATATGTTAATTGTAACATGAGAATAAGAATAAGAATGTGAACTCTGGCATATTTATGCATATTACTATTATATGGGGCATATGGGTTTATTTTTGGGGAAGTGAATGTGGTGACCTAAGACCACAGTGATCTGAATGTGGTGACCTAAGACCACAAAAATCTGAACGTGGTGACCTAAGACCACGAATGCGGTGACCTAAGACCGTGATATGGAGTGTAGCGGAAGGAGGGTCGACTTAGTAGTCCCCATGGTGTACAGGTTGGTACGGGGGAGTGTAGCGGATGGCTTAATAGGTTTGGGTTTTGGGAATGCATCATATGTAACATCCTGATAATTAGGGGTTATGCATCTTACTTAATTGAATGAAGTTGCATACTTAATTATTATTAAGTGTATTTTTTTTGGAAGTTATCTGAGCTTCATTAATTAAGAGCATGCTTAGTAAAACTTTTAATTCCTATTAATTAGAGAGAGCTAAGCAAGTTAGGCCTTAAGAATTAATGATAAGAGGATTTAGCATGAATTGAATAATTGGCAAGGTGGTTAAGATGCATGGATGTGTGATTGAGGAGTGAGGTTCGAATCTCCTAGCTAGCATAAGGGAGGATTTTATTTTTTTTGTTTTCTTCCCTATAAGTGTCAGCCAAGAATGTTCTAGAGTGGATGAGTGTTCTCTTAATTTTGGCTATTTGACCAAGTGAAAAAGGAAGCTAAGAAACTTATGGTATGGAATCATAAGTTGATGATAAGATGAGGGGGACAAAAGGCATAAGTTTGGGCAATGTTTTGGGAGTGTGTTCATGGTCATTTGACCATGAACCTAGAAGGCATGAAGGGTTAAGGGAGTGGTTTAGTTGTGTAGCAAATTTTGGATATGATGGGGAAGAAACAAGGAGGAAAAAGGGGGATGATGTTGGCTAGGTTGACTGAAAATTTAATGTAGCCATTAGGGTGCTAGTTGGCCAGTAATCCTAGCAAAGTGTCCATCTTTTCTCCCTTCTCCAAAACCTTTCCCCTAAACCGAAACTATCATTGGCATTTGGTACAAGTTTGCTTTGTTTTGGCATTGGTATTTTTGACCAAATAGGTACCTTTTCCTCTCAAAATTTTATCTCTTTGATGCCAAAATATTGTCACTTTTGAAGTCACTTCTTTTCTTCCTCTTTAGTGCCGAATTTAACTTTCACCAAAAGCCTTCTCTTTCATTTTCTTTTTCTTTCTTTTTCATTCTATTTTTCTTTTCTCTTCCCCTCTCATAGCCGAAACCACAAAAGATCAAGCACCATTTTCTTGTTCATTTCTCCCTTTGGCCGAATGCATCTAAGCCCCAAAACCAATCTCCTTTCTCTTTGATCATTTCTCCTTTTCTTTTTCTTTTCATTTTAATCCTCTCTTTATCTTTCCCTCTTTGCCAAAACTACAAAGGATCAAGAACCATTTTTTCTTTAATTTTTACCTCTTTGGCCGAATGTACATAGGTCTCTAAACCTATCCCTTTTTCTTTTCTTTATCAGCATCTTTTCTTTCCTCTCTCTTTTCTATCATTTCCATTATCTTTCTTCTTTCCTCAAAATCAAAACCATCATATTGAAACCACCATTTCTCTTCTCTTTTTTGTTAGGTGAATCATCATATTCTTTTCTTCTTATTCAAGGTCAATCTTGAAGAACTCAAAGTAAGATTTTATCAATCATTTTCATCAATTCTTTCTACTTTAGCAAAATTAGAATCATGATCTTTTAATTTCTCTCCTAGGTCAATCATTTGAAAAGATTTTTTTTTCAAAGATCTTTGTTGAAGACAACCTTTAAGTGACCATTCGAAATCATCAAGGTAAGGTTATTAATTTAGATCATATCGATTTATTTAGATAGATTACTAATCGATCGTTATTTTAGGGACGATTTAAGATCAACAAGATAGGTAAGAAAAGAGCCGTACGGAGTGTTTGGAAGAGAGGAGGTATTCCTTTACCATCAAACTTCAAACGAAGGGCAGTATCGGCGGTTAGAGACTTTCCACCGGGTTGTGGACCCTTTGCTAACGAGGATCAGTTATTTGAAGTAGTGCGTACAACCGAACCACTTTACGTTGGTGGAATATCGCATGTTTTGATCCATCTAGTGGAGAAAACCACAAATAACTCGCTGCTCGAGAATCCGAGGGTAAGGAATTAGATCTCTCGTCAATAATTACAATTTTATTAGCAATAGTGTATACTAACCAAGTGTGTTAATCAAATAGGTGTTGACGAGCGAGAGAGCATTGTTCTCACTGTCACTAGGTGTGTAACCTTACATTAAAATTTCCATAGATCTATATTTTAAAAAGTGATTTTTATGACAATATGTTTGTTTGTGGATACCAATCATTGGTATACAAAATTGTGTATGTTTACCCCAATATTCCGCTTATTTTTGCTATATGCATAAATATGAAATGAAGTATGATTATATTATGTTTTGTGGGGTAAATAGCATGAAAATCTGATTTGATATGTATGTGCATAAGCATATGGGTATTATTGATAAAGGAGGAAGTATTCTGGTGGTTTTACCACATTTCCGGTGACTTCGGTCACATATTTGACTCCGGTGACTTCGGTCACATATTTGACTCCGGTGACCTCGGTCACATATTTGAACTCCAGTGACTTCGGTCACATATATGAATCTGGTGACTTCGGTCACGTATTTGAAATTTGGACTTCGGTCAGGTGACTTCGGTCACATATGTTTTGGTGGCTTTGCCACAATATTATAAGGGCGATGTGCATGTTGACTACAAAGAATCGCCTTCGATGGTGTGTAGCGGATGGAGGTCGATTTAGGAATCCCACACTGTGTTGGTTGGTACGGGTGGTGTGTAGCGGATGGATATTTAGGTGGGCCGGGCTTGCATTTCATTTCATATACATAACCATGTAATATTGAATGTTTATTATTTGATCTGCTATGAAATGGGCCTTTGGGCTAAATATGAGCTAAATGGGCCTTTGGGCTAAATATGAGCTAAATGGGCCTTTGGGCTAAATATGAGCTAAGTGGGCCTTTGGGCTAAATATGAGCTAAGTGGGCCTATGGCCATATGTGAAATTTTTTGGACTTAAAGCATATGATAAAATGGACCTTTTAATGCATGTGTTATACATTGAGTTTATGACTCACCCCTTTTGTGGGATAAACTTTTCAGATAATTCATAGTGCGATGGATCGGGTCAGCAAGGATTTCGAGGTGGCCAGTGCTCGTATCAAGTATTGTGGAGATTTCCCAACTTAAACTTATTAATTTAAATTTTATTACTTAGACTTTATTTTGGGTTTGGTATTTTTGTAATAAGGCCACTATAAACTACTTTTAGATTTTGTGTTTGGATTTACTTTTATTTTACCATAAACAATAACTATTAAATAACTAGATGGTTTTCAATAAATAATTTAAAAGGATTTTGTCAATATATATATATATATATATATATGTTTTAAGAAAATACAAATCTATTTTTGCAACTAAGCCCAACTCGATCTTTAAGTTAATCCATTTTACCTAAAATCATCAAGTTTTCTTGAACAAAACGATATTCCGCTAAAGTTTTACTCGAGGAACATACCAAATCCGGTTAGGCTTTTTGGGCCGGGTTTGGGGTGTTTCAGCTTGGTATCAGAGCCCAGTTTTAAACTCTCAGCCTTGGGTTTTGAAGCCCACAACATTTTCAAAAGTTGGCCCAAATGACTTTTTGAAAGTTTTCTTAAGTTAAATGATTTTTATAAAAGCATGGCACTCGAGTTCTCGACCCAGATCCATCAGGTATGTACTTTATCGATATGTGATATGTATGATAGTTTAAACTTAAACTATACTTTAGAGACATGGACCCTAGGTGTATGTGTGCTACTACGGAAAAACCACTGAATATCTGTTTCATAAAACTTTCCTTTAATAAGAAGTGAAAAGACTCTAATACATAAGACTTTTTCGTAAAAATAGATAAGATACGTAGTAGACATGAGTTCTAGGGGACGTGGTCGTCGTGGACATGGAAGAGGAAGGATGACTGTTTCGGAACCAATTCTATCTGGTCAAGGTTCCGAGAATGAAGCTCCGCCACCGGCTGTTGGGGTGGACTTTCAAGAACAAAATGAAGGAGGTGATGCAAGATCACAAGTCAGGTCATGAAGTTTTAGAACGAGTAGCGAAGCTAGTTCGAAATGGGTCTCGAAAGTCTATAGCTGAGAGACTTAGATCAAATGGAGCTGAGGTTTTCAGAGGAGTATCTCGAGTAGCTCCTAATGTAGTGAATATTGGTTGGAGGCAATGAGAGGATCATGGATGATATAGATCGACCGATGAAGAGAAATTGAAAGGTGCTATTTCACTTCTCTGTGATGAAGCCTACCAGTGGTGGCTCACTATAAAGGAGAGTACCCCGTGGATCGTCTGCGGATTGGGGTATTTTAAGATTAAATTGAAGGAAAATATGTTGGAGCTAGCTACATTGACTCCCAGAGGAAGACATTTCGAATTTGGTCCAAGGAACAAGTCGATAGTGAATATGAAGCGTAATTTTTATGACTTAGCCGTTATGCGGAGGATAGTGGCTACGGAATATGAACGGTGTATCGATTTGAAGATGGACTTAGAGATGAGCTAAGAGTGATGATTGCTCCACATCGTGAAAGAGACTTTGCAATCTTAGTGGAAAGGGCAAGAATTACCGAAGAGGCTAAACGGACCGAGAGACAGAACCGGGATAGAGGCCAGAACAAGAATAAGAGAAGCTTTGGGTCCTCAGGGTCATCCGGGAATTTTCAGAAGAAATCAAGAAATGAAAGACCGCGAGGTCAACAGACTGCTTCGGGAGGACAAAATCGTACTTGTTCTCAATGTGGGGAAATGCATTCGGAGAATGTTGGAAAAGACCGTGGATGTTTCAAGTGCGGTTCAAGGATCACATGATCAAGGATTGCCCGATGAACTCGTAAAAGAATCGCCCAAAGAAGTCGGTGCTAATCAGTCGATGAAGCGGACAAAGAATGATAAGGGGCCGTGGTCCAAATGGAAGGGGTAATGGCTCTGGTAGAGGCCGTGGAACTTCAGGCAGAGGCAGTGGTAGCTCTGAGGTGAGACAGCCAAGTCTGGTATATGCAGTTCATCGCAAAGAAGACAATGACGCACCTAATGTTATCACTGCACGCGTTTCGATTTCGGTTACCTTTATTGCTTTAATAGATATAGGTCAACTCATTCCTATATCGCTAGTGAAGTATCTGGGACTTTGCATGTGACTTCAAATCGTACCTAGGAAGATGGTGTATTTAGTCCTTTAGGAGACAAGAGAAATAGACAAACTTTTAAGGAAGTGCCTTTAGAAGTTCAAGGATACAGCTTCGGTGATTTAATGGAGTTGCCATTCGAGAATTTGACCTAATCTTAGGCATGGACCGGCTTGTGAAGTACCGCAAATGTGGATTGTGCCGCTAAGAGAATGTCCTTAAGAACTTTTGATGACAAGGAAGTTGTAGTGATTGGCGAAAGACTAACTACTTATCTAATGTAGTATCCGCCTTAAGGCGTAAAAGATGGTTAGAAAGGGATGTGAAGCCTTCCTGATGTTAGTGAATGCTTTGGAGGCTAAGAAGACAACTGCTAATGAAGTCAGGACAATGAAGGAATTTGTAGATGTTTTTTCGGAAGAACTTCCAGGTTTGCCTCCGGATCGTGAAGTAGAATTCAGGATAGATTTATTGTTCGAACGGCGCCGATTTCTATTGCTCCATATAGAATGGCACCAAGGAGTTGGTTGAGCTTAAGGCTCAGATTCAGGAGTTTTTTGATCGTGGATTCATTCGACCTAGTGTGTCTCCATGGGGAGCACCGGTCCTATTCGTGAAGAAGAAGGACGGATCGATGAGGATGTGTATAGACTATCGGCAGTTGAATAAGCTGACCATCAAGAACAAGTATCCTTTGCCAAGGATCGACGACTTGTTCGATCAGCTTAAAGGAGCTGCGGTATTCTCAAAGATTGATCTAAGGTCGGGGTATCATCAGCTTAAAGTGAAAGAAGCGGATATCCATAAGACGACTTTCCGAACTAGATATGGGCATTATGAATTTCTGGTAATGCCATTCGGATTGACGAATGCCCCAGCTACGTTCATGGATATGATGAACCGAATTTTCCAGCCTTACTTGGATCAATTCGTCGTGGTATTCATAGACGACATCCTGGTATATTCTAAATCCAAGATAGAACATGATGAGCATCTCCGGATTGTGTTACGAGTTTTAAGGGAGAAGAAACTGTACGCCAAATTCAGTAAGTGTGAATTTTGGCTGAAAGAAGTTGCATTTTTAGGTCATGTGGTATCTGCAGAAGGGATTAGGGTGGATCCTCGGAAGATTGAGGCTGTACTAGATTGGAAACCACCTAAGTCCGTAACTGGGGTTCGCAGTTTCTTGGGTTTAGTCGAATACTATAGAAGATTCGTTGAAGGATTTTCATCGATAGCTGCACCTTTAACGAAATTGTTGAGAAAGGAAGTACCTTTCGTGTAGGCTGATAAGCAGCAAGAGAGCTTTGAGAAGCTCAAGAAAGTTTTGACTGAAGCTCCGATTTTGATCCAGCCTGAGGCAGGAAAAGATTTCGTCGTGTATTGTGATGCTTCTCACACGGGATTAGGATGTGTTCTGATGCAAGGCGGAAAGGTAGTTGCGTATGCGTCTCGGCAGTTGAGACCGCACGAGGTTAATTACCCGACGCATGACTTGGAGTTGGCAGCTGTAGTCTTTGCTCTTAAGGTTTGGAGACATTACTTATACGGGGAGAAGTCAGTGATATATACGGACCACAAAAGTCTGAAATATCTACTGACTCAGAAAGAACTAAATTTGAGGCAGCGAAGGTGGATAGAGTTATTGAAAGACTACGACTGTTCCATTGAGTACCACCCGGGCAAGGCGAATGTGGTGGCAGACGCTCTAAGTCGAAAAGTGGTGTCAGATTTGAGGGCGATGTTTGCACACCTTAGTCTTTACGATGACGGAAGCTTATTGGCGTAACTTCAAAGTTGCCGACATGGTTAAGTCAAGTGAAAGAGAGGCAGTTAGTAGATGAAGATCTGAGTGAAAAGCTTCGGCAGGTACAGAGTGGGAAATTGGAAGATTTTAGTATTAACAGTGATGGGGTATTGTGCTTCAAAGGTAAAGTATGTATGCCAAAGGATCAGGAGTTGAGGCAAAAGATACTTCAGGAATCACATGGTAGCCCCTATGCTATGCATCCTAGAGGAAATAAATTATACCGAGATTTACGAGATCAATTTTGGTGGCCTGGACTTAAGCGAGAAGTTACGGAGTTTGTAGGAAAGTGCTTGACGTGTCAGCAAGTCAAGGCTGAACATCAAGTACCATCGGGATTGCTTCAGCCGATAAAGATTCCACAGTGGAAGTGGGAGAGAATCACCATGGACTTTGTTAGTGGGCTTCCTCTTACGCCTACTAAGAAAGACTCTGTATGGGTGATAGTGGACCGATTGACGAAATTTGCACATTTTATCCCAGTTCGGGTTGATTACTCTTTGCAGAAATTGGCGAAGTTATATGTGGCTGAGATTGTGAGATTGCATGGAGTGCCGTTGTCGATAATTTCGGACAGAGATCCAAGATTTACATCGCGATTTTGGAAAGCATTGCATCAAAGCTTTGGGCACCAGATTGACTTCAAGACGACATTTCATCCTCACCGACGGCCACCGAAAGAGTAATCCAAATCTTAGAAGATATGTTAAGGGATGTGTGATAGATTTCAAGGAAGTTGGGAGGAATTCTTACCGCTATGAATTTGCGTACAACAACAGTTTCAATCCAAAGATACTGGATGGCACCGTATGAAGCACTATATGGACGGAAGTGTCGCACTCCTACGTGTTGGATGTAATTAGGGAACGCCGATTTTGGGTCTAGAGTTAGTGGTGAATCCAAGAAAAGGTTAAGATAATCCGGCTCGGTTAAAAGAAGCATCCGATGACAAAAATCGACGCAGATCTAAAGCGAAAGAAATAGAGTATGCGTGGGAGATCAAGTTTTCCTAAAGGTTTCACCTTGGAAAAAGGTGATGAGATTTGGACGCAAAGGAAACTAAGTCCTGTGTTCATTGGACCTTATCGAATTGTGAAGCGGGTCGGATCTGTGGCATATCGCTTAGATTTGCCTTTGAATTGAAGCAAATGCATGATGTGTTCCATGTTTCAATGTTACGCCGTTACCGGTCAGATCCATCTCATGTAGTGCCAGTTGAAGAGGTGGAATTAAGATCAGACTTGTCATATGAAGAGGAGCCAATACAAATTCTGGAACGAGATGTAAAGGTTTTACAGAGAAAGTCAGTTCCTCTCGTCAAGGTATTATGGCGTAATCATGGATCAAAAGAAGCTTCGTGGGAACCGGAGGAAGCGATGCGACAGTAATACCCTCACTTATTCCAGTCAGGTAATTTTGAGGACGAAATTATTTTAAGGGGGTAAAACTGTAGCATCCTGATAATTAGGGGTTATGCATCTTACTTAATTGAATGAAGTTGCATGCTTAATTATTATTAAGTGTATTTTTTTTGGAAGTTATTTGAGCTTCATTAATTAAGAGCATGCTTAGTAAAACTTTTAATTCCTATTAATTAGAGAGAGCTAAGCAAGTTAGGCCTTAAGAATTAATGATAAGAGAATTTAGCATGAATTGAATAATTGGCAAGGTGGTTAAGATGCATGGATGTGTGATTGAGGAGTGAGGTTCGAATCTCCTAGCTAGCATAAGGGAGGATTTTATTTTTTTATTTTCTTCCCTATAAGTGTCGGCCAAGAATGTTCTAGAGTGGATGAGTGTTCTCTTAATTTTGGCTATTTGACCAAGTGAAAAAGGAAGCTAAGAAACTTATGGTATGGACTCATAAGTTGATGATAAGATGAGGGGGACAAAAGGCATAAGTTTGGGCAATGTTTTGGGAGTGTGTTCATGGTCATTTGACCATGAACCTAGACGGCATGAAGGGTTAAGGGAGTGGTTTAATTGTGTAGCAAATTTTGGATATGATGGGGAAGAAACAAGGAGGAAAAAGGGGGATGATGTTGGCTAGGTTGACCGAAAATTTAATGTAGCCATTAGGGTGCTAGTTGGCCAATAATCCTAGCAAAGTGTCCATCTTTTCTCCCTTCTCCAAAACCTTTCCCCTAAACCGAAACTAACATTGGCATTTGGTACAAGTTTGCTTTGTTTTGGCATTGGTATTTTTGACCAAATAGGTACCTTTTCCTCTCAAAATTTTATCTCTCTTTTGATGCCAAAATATTGTCACTTTTGAAGTCACTTCTTTTCTTCCTCTTTAGTGCCGAATTTAACTTTCACCAAAAGCCTTCTCTTTCATTTTCTTTTTCTTTCTTTTTCATTCTATTTTTCTTTTCTCTTCCCCTCTCATAGCCGAAACCACAAAAGATCAAGCACCATTTTCTTGTTCATTTCTCCCTTTGGTTTAATGCATCTAAGCCCCAAAACCAATCTCCTTTCTCTTTGATCATTTCTCCTTTTCTTTTTCTTTTCATTTTAATCCTCTCTTTATCTTTCCCTCTTTGCCGAAACTACAAAGGATCAAGAACCATTTTTTCTTTAATTTTTACCTCTTTGGCCGAATGTGCATAGGTCTCTAAACCTATCCCTTTTTCTTTTCTTTATCATCATCTTTTCTTTCCTCTCTCTTTTCTATCATTTCCATTATCTTTCTTCTTTCCCTCAAAACCGAAACCATCATATTGAAACCACCATTTCTCTTCTCTTTTTGTTAAGGCCGAATCATCATATTCTTTTCTTCTTATTCAAGGCCGAATCTTGAAGAACTCAAAGTAAGATTTTATCAATCATTTTCATCAATTCTTTCTACTTTAGCAAAATTAGAATCATGATCTTTTAATTTCTCTCCTAGGCCGAATCATTTGAAAAGATTTTTTTTCAAAGATCTTTGTTGAAGACAACCTTTAAGTGACCATTCGAAATCATCAAGGTAAGGTTATTAATTTAGATCATATCGATTTATTTAGATAGATTACTAATCGATCGTTATTTTAGGGACGATTTAAGATCAACAAGATAGGTAAGAAAAGAGCCGTACGGAGTGTTTGGAAGAGAGGAGGTATTCCTTTACCATCAAACATCAAACGAAGGCGCGATCGGTGGTTAGAGACTTTCCACGGGTTGTGGACCCTCCGCTAACGAGGATCGCTTATTTGAAGTAGTGCGATAACCGAACCACTTTACATTGGTGGAATATCGGTGGGTTTTGATCCATCTAGTGGAGAAAACCATAAATAACTCGCTGCTCGAGAACTGAGGGTAAGGAATTAGATCTCTTGTCAATAATTACAATTTTATTAGCAATAGTGTATACTAACCAAGTGTGTTAATCAAATAGGTGTTGACGAGTGAGAGAGCATTGTTCTCACTGTCACTAGGTGTGTAACCTTACATTAAAATTTCCATAGATCTATATTTTAAAAAGTGATTTTATGACAATATGTTTGTTTGTGGATACCAATCATTGGTATACAAAATTGTGTATGTTTACCCCAATATTCCGCTTATTTTTGCTATATGCATAAATATGAAATGAAGTATGATTATATTATGTTTTGTGGGGTAAATAACATGAAAATCGATTTGATATGTATGTGCATGGGCATATGGGTATTGTTGATAAAGGAGGAAGTATTCGGTGGTTTTACCACATTTCCGGTGACTTCGATCACATATTTGTGACTTTGGTCACATATTTGACTCGGTGACCTCGGTCACATATTTGAACTCCGGTGACTTTGGTCACATATGTGAATCTGGTGACTTGGTCCACGATTTGAAATTTGACTTGGTCAGTGACTTGGTCACATCTGTTTTGGTGGCTTTGCCACAATATTATAAGGGCAATGTGCATGTTGACTGTAGCAACTGCCTTCGATGGTGTGTAGCGGATGGAGGGTCGATTTAGTAATCCCCACGGTGTGTTGGTTGGTACGGTGGTGTGTAGCGGATGGATATTTAGGTGGGCGGGCTTGCATTTCATTTCATATACATAACCATGTAATATTGAACGTTATTATTTGATCTGCTATGAAATGGGCCTTTGGGCTAAATATGAGCTAAATGGGCCTTTGGGCTAAATATGAGCTAAATGGGCCTTTGGGATAAATATGAGCTAAGTGGGCCTTTGGGCTAAATATGAGCTAAGTGGGCCTATGGCCATATGTGAAATTTTTTGGACTTAAAGCATATGATAAAATGGACCTTTTAATGTATGTGTTATACATTGAGTTTATGACTCACCCCTTTTGTGGGATAAACTTTTCAGATAATTCATAGTGCGATGGATCGGGTCAGCAAGGATTTCGAGGTGGCCGGTGCTCGTATCAAGTATTGTGGAGATTTCCCAACTTAAACTTATTAATTTAAATTTTATTACTTAGACTTTATTTTGGGTTTGGTATTTTGTAATAAGGCCACTATAAACTACTTTTAGATTTTGTGTTTGGATTTACTTTCATTTTACCATGAACAATAACTATTAAATAACTAGATGGTTTTCAATAAATAATTTAAAAGGTTTTTGTCAAGATATATATATATATATATATATATATATATATATATATGTTTTAAGAAAATACAAATCTATTTTTGCAACTAAGCCCAACTCGATCTTTAAGTTAATCCGTTTTACCTAAAATCATCAAGTTTTCTTGAACAAAACGATATTCCGCTAAAGTTTTACTCGAGGAACATACCAAATCCGGTTAGGCTTTTTGGGCCGGGTTTGGGGTGTTTCATCATAATTTGTATCCTATGATATGAATGTGTAATAATTGTTATGCCTGATTCGATTATGATTTAGTGCTGTGTACACATTGAGTCTGTTAACTCACCCTGCTGTGGGACCATGTTTGGTGATGGACAAGTGATGGACTGGATGGCGTAACTTGTGGTGGCCATGCTCAACTTGGAAGTTTTTATTTTAATGGACATTTTATTTCATTTAAGTACTTTGAACTATTTGGATTTGTTTGATGTAATAAGGCCATAAGGCCATGGTGAACCATTTTATTTACGCTTATTGTTTAATTATATTACAAATTTTTATTGAGTTAAAGACTAAGTAATTCATCTTTTTTTAATATACTCTATATGTCTTATCACTTAATATTAAAAAGGGGTTTTCAAAATAAAATTTAATCCGTTTCAACACAAGCCCAACCCAAAACAATATTTTTTTTTAGAATCACACAGGTTTTCTCTTAGTTATAAAAGAACTTGAAACCATTTTACTTGAGGAACATACCAAATTTGGTCAAATCTCGTGGGTCGGGTTTGGGGTGTTTCAAATTCTAGTTAAAAATAATAATCTAAAAGAAAAGCAAAAGTGCCATGACTTGAACCTTGGACCCCCTTGCTTTCTTGTGGCATCACTCCCTTGCTCCCTAAGTGGCATCATTTTGCCACTACACCAGAAGATCTCTTGTGTCATTTCCCTCCATATTTTATTCTTAAAGCATACCTACTAACTCCCAGGGTTTTATTCACCTAAAACCAAAATTTTTCCTAAGCGCAGGTTCAATCTCGGGACTTCATAGAAGCCCTCTAACCTTCCAAAATCACTCACCTAATAGGTCCAACTTGCATAAGGGCCATTCTCTTGTTCTCAAAATTTTTGAAACGCTCCCACACCCAAGGCCCAATTAGCGCAATCCTACTAGGCCCAAATTTGGGTCGTTACAATGTACATCTTAAGTGTGGGGAGGTTATTGATTTCAATACCAGAGAATCCCTAAATTTTGTCTCATTCTTAAGTAGATTTTCTAATATTACTATTAAAATGAAACTTTTATTGACTTCTGATTTTTATTGATATGTTTTGGATCTAGTCATAGGTAATTATGCATTGATGATTTAAACTTTAAGACATTAGAGAATCAAGCATGATAAGTCTATTTTCAGAATTAAAAATTTTGTTACGTTGTTTCCCTAAATTTAAATATTACTTTAAAGTTCAAAATTTGCAAGGTTGACATCAAAAACCGTAATTTTTGTGAGATTTTCAGCCTTTTAGAGCATATATTTTTCTTGCTCACTTTATTGGTTATGAGTGTGTCAATATTAATTTGTTATTCCAGAACTTGCTTCGATTATGCATGTCGAGACCACACCTTTGATTTGATATATTGAGATGATAAAGGCACCTAGGATTTAACCCACTCACTCCATAAAAAGCCTACCCTCATAATTAACCCCTAGTGAACCCCTTTGAATCCTAATAAATCGTTTCTTGATTTACCCTTAATATTAACCCAAAACTCACTCTTTTTGATTCAGTAAGAATTTTTCATATTGAATTAACCTCTTTTTGTCGAGATTTGATTTAAAAAATTACCTAACTCTGTTCTTTATTTCAGTTTTTAAATTCTTTCTTATTATTTTTTGTTCTTATTGTAACATCCCAAACTCGGCCCAAACACTTCGACCGGATCTGGTATGTCATAGGGGAAATATTAAGAAAATTTCGCGACATTTCAAATTTTAAGTCTCTTTGGAAAATCCCAAGTTTTGAGGCTCAGTTGAAAACCCACTGTTTATTAAACTTAGAAAATTAAATAGCCGAGCCTCTTAATTAGGTGATATTTAAAAACACTTACCTATTTTTTCGATAATTAAGTTTTTGATAAAAACTATTTCTAAAAGAAGCCTCATTGGCAGGTTATAAAATTTCAGTTTGCGTTTTAAATTCTAGAGTGTTTCATTGAGTAGTTTGCATTTATTAACCAAACAAAAAGTTACCGAGTTTGATAATGGCCTTATTACAACTCAAAATAAAAATTTGTAAAATAATAAATCTTAATAGAAATAATGTTTACTAATAAAACCATGCTTGGCCACCTCGAGATCCCTCCAGCCTAGTCCGATAAGCTAAAAATCACCTGCAATTGTTAAACGAAAGCGTGAGTCACAAGACTCAGTGTGCAATTATTCCACGCAAATCCACATATGGGCCAAGGCCCCAAAACACCACCGGTCGAAGCCTAATTCATACAATGCAACAATGATTAACATGATAACCCAACCCATCCTAATTTTCCATCCTCTACATTCCACTTCATCTGTTCATCCTCAACACACCTGGGGATTTCTACAATCGACCCTCCATCTGCTACACTCCACTTTGGCAGTCATGCTGACAGTCATGCTGCGCAAAGATAACAAAACGTGGCCTAGCCACCGATCACTATGTGACCAAATAACCGATCACTAGGTGACCAAATATCCGAAGCTAAAATGAGGCACCCAAACATCATTCCGTGTGACTGTGTCACTGATGTACACTTCCCTTGTAAAATGTTAATAACCCAAATCCCTTGCTTATTCAATGTAGTATAACAACAGGTTATAAGATGTCATCCACACAATATTTTATGTATACATATCGTCACACTATCCACAAAATAACAAAATAAAACATACCATACTAACTTGAAGCTTCGGTTTTACCCATCCTGGGCAATTCAATCACCATTACCGATATTTCGATTTTCAATCATAACACATATATGATTTAAACATAAAAGGAGATAGCTTGATAATTACACACCTGTAAACCTGAAGAACTAAGCTAATGGTCTCACTAACGCCCTCACTTGCGGGGATCACAACAACCTGGTTATCCCTTTTAGAAGCCGGCCCACAACCTGGTGCCCAGTCTCGAACTGCCAACACCGCATGCTTCTTGAATTTAGGGGCTGGGATCATGGCTTCAATAATCTCATTTCCTTGGCTGGTACTTGATTCCATAAAGAAATGGTCTTGGTCAGAAGACCGAGTTAAATCCGTTGGATAAGATAATAGCGAAATAACTATTCTAAATGAAAAAGTCCTTACCGAAATCGACAGAACCTGGGGGTTCTGCACTTGTCTTGATAGATCACCGAAGTTAAGAACCCGAACCCTTCCTATATTTGACCAACCTATACAAGGAACAGGATCAAAGCCTTTTTTCGGCAATCAAAGGAGAATGAAGATTTTAAAAGAAAAGATGAGATCACTTACCACCACTAGGAAGAATCCGATTGAGAAGATCGAAAGGAACAGTGAATTTTGGCTTGAATGACAAATAAAAGAGGGTTCCAAAATAGGGGAATTGAGAAATAGGCTATGATGAACAATTGAAGAAGAGAAAAATGATATGGAGTGCTGTTGGAGTGGAGAAGTTTCAACTAAGGGGTTTAAAGGTGTGATCAAAACATGAATAAAAGATAAATGGCAAGAAAAGAGGGAGTGAGTGTTGAGGTTTAGCTTTTAGATGAAGAAGAAATGCTCACTTGTTACAAAGAATGCCAAGAGGAAGAAGAGAGAAAAGAAGAAATGGAATGATGATGTATGGAATGTTTGGCCTAGAGGTTACCAAAAGAGAACACCTTTGACAAAAGAATATGATAGACTTATTTCGGCTTGATGGTGAGGGAAATGAGAACTCAAATTGTAAAAGAGAAAAGAGGAGGAGAATTGTTTCGGCTTAGGCTAAAGGAGAATGAATAAAGCTCTTGGGGATTTTCGGCTATACAAAAGGAGAGAACCAAAATTGACCAAGGTGCAACACACTCAAATTCTGAAAATAAAACTCACCACCTAGGCTAACCCTTAACAACTTTTCGGCACTAACATCCCCCCTAGAACCGAATGCCTAACCCACCTAGCACACCCTTCAAAATTTGGCTAGCATCCTACCTCACTTCAATCCCTCAACTTTCTTATTGAAACACTCTTGAACACACATTTGAAAATGGTTTGAACCATTCAAAATAATTTGAAATTTCCAAATCCCCCTTTTTACTCTTGTCCAACCTTTCAAAAAAATTTGACCAAGTCACCTCCACTCTTCAAGGCTCCCAACCGATTCCACCATCCAGCCCTATGACACAGGAGTAAAAATAAAAGCCACTCTGCTTACAACATGAATCGAACCTGCTCCCCTCTCCTCCCCTTGAGGCGTCACTTACTTGCTCCTTGAGTGGTGCCTCCTTGCCACTCTTCCATCTTAATTCTTGTGTCATCAAACCCAATCAAAATACCTTAAGCCCTGGCCCCAATCAGCTTCCCTCTTAAAGTGCCCAAAATAAAAATTTTGGCCAAGGTTCCGACTTAACCCCGAACCTTCCCATGGACCCCAAACACACTCAAATAACATACCAGCATACCAAACACACAAAACAAGATAAATGCGCAACCCCTAAATCCCATATATTACAATTCTACCCCCTTAAATAAATTTTGGCCTCGAAATTACCTGATCAAAAGAGATGAGGGTATTGCTATCACATCGTATCATCTGGCTCCCATGTTGCCTCTTCCATTCCATGGTTTCACCACAGCACTTTAACCAACGGGACTGATTTCCTTCTTAGCACCTTGATGTCTCGTTCCAAGATCTGGATTGGTTCCTCATCATAAGACAAGTCTGGTCCTACTTCAATTTCTTCTATTGGCACGACATGAGATGGATTCGAACGGTAGCACCTTAACATTGAAACATCGAACACATCATGAATCTGCTTCAACTCAAAAGGTAACTCCAGTTGATACGCCACTGGTCCCATACGTTTCAAAACCCGATAAGGCCCGATGAACCTGGGACTTAACTTGCCCTTTCGTCCAAACCTCATCACTTTCTTCCACGGTGAAACCTTCAAAAAGACCTGGTCACCTACTGCGAACTCTATTTCCTTTCGCTTCAGATCTGCATATGACTTTTATCTATCAGACGCTTCCTTTAATCGAGCCCTAATTAACTTAACTTTCTCTTCTGTTTCTACAACCAAATCTGGACCCAAAACTCGACGTTCACCCAATTCTGTCCAACAGGTAGAGGAACGACACCTTTGCCCATACAACACTTCATAGGGCGGCATCTGAATACTAGATTGGTAGCTATTGTTATATGCGAATTTCGCCAATGGTAAGAACTCTTTCCAACTACCCTTGAAGTCCATGACACATCCCCTCAGCATATCCTCCAAGACCTGAATTACTCTCTCAGACTGTCTATCGTTCTGCAGATGAAATGCCGTGCTGAAGCCTAACCTTGTACCCAATGCCTGATGCAAAACTCTCCAAAATCACGACGTAAACCTAGGGTCTCTATCTGATATGATCGATACTGGTACCCCATGCAACCTTACAATTTTCGCCACATACAACTTAGTCAATCTTTGAAGAGAATAGTCGACACGAACAGCTATGAAATGAGCGAACTTCGCCAATCGATCCACAATTACCCATACCGAGTCTTTCTTAGTAGGCGTAAGGGGTAGCCCAATCACAAAGTCCATAGTGATCCTCTCCCTTTCCACTACGGAATCTTCATCGGCTGCAACAACCCCGACGGCTACTGGTGTTCGGCTTTGACTTGCTAACATGTTAAACACCTTCCCACAAATTTCATAACTTCCCATTTTAATCCAGGCCACAAAAACTGTTCACGCAGATCCCGATACATCTTACTTCCTCCAGGATGCATAACGTAAGAGCTACTATGCGTCTCTTCAAGAATCATCTACCTCAATTCCACATCCTTTGGCATGCAACCATTCCATGGAAACATAAAACCCCATCGCCGTTCAAACTATAATCTTCTACTTTACCACCCTGAACTTGCAGAAGTCGAGTACTCAAGGCCTCATCCAACAATTGTTTCTCTTTAACTTGACTTACCCATGACGGCTTCACTTTCAGTTCAGCTAATAAGCTTCCATCGTCGTATAAACTGAGATGGGCGAACATCGCTCTCAAGTCTGATATGACCTTTCAGCTCAGCGCGTCTGCCACTACATTAGCCTTACCCAGATGATATTCGATTGAGCAGTCATAATCCTTTAATAGCTCAATCCACCTTCGCTGCCTTAAGTTCAATTCCTTCTGGGTTTAAAGATACTTCAAGCTCTTGTGGTCGGTGTAGATCATGGACTTCTTTCTATACAAATAATGTCTCTAAATTTTCAAAGCGAAAATCATCGCAGCCAGCTCCAAATCATGCATGGGATAATTCATCTCATGCGATCTCAACTACCGAGATCCATACACAACAACCTTCCCATCTTGCATTAACACACATCCTAGCCCTGTGTGTAAAAAATCACAATAAACCATGAACTCTTTTCTAGCCTCAGGCTAAATCAACACCGGAGCTTCTGTCAAAATCCTCTTCAGCTTCTCAAAACTCTCTTACTGCTTGTTAGTCCAAACAAAAGGTACCCCTTTCCTCAACAACTTAGTTAAAGGTGCCACAATTAATGAGAACCCTTCCACGAACCTTCGGTAATATCCAGCCAAACCAAGGAAACTTCGAATCTTAGACACAGACTTGGGTGGTTTCCAACCCAATACCGCTTCAATCTTCCGGGATCCACTCTAATTTCTTCTGCAGACACCATATGACACAGAAAAGTAACTTCCTTCAACCAAAACTCACACTTGCTAAATTTAGCATACAGCTGTTTCTCTCTTAAAATCTGTAAAACCACCCAAAGATGCGAATCGTGCTCTTCCTCAGTCTTAGAATACACCAAAATGTCATATATGAAAACAATAATGAACTGGTCCAAATAGAGTTGAAAAACATGTTTCATCATAACCATGAACGCAACTGGTGCATTTGTCAACCCAAACGGCATCACCAGGAATTCATAGTGACCATAACGAGTCTGAAAAGCTATTTTGCAAATATCAGCTTCCTTGACCTTAAGCTGATGATATCCCGACCTTAAATTTATCTTTGAAAAGACCGAGGCCCCCCTAAGCTAATCAAACAGGTCATCTATCCTTGGCAGCAGGTACTTGTTCTTGATAGTCAACTTGTTCAGCTGGCGGTAGTTAATGCACATTCGCATGGTCCCGTCTTTCTTCCTCACAAACAACACTGGTGCTCCCCATGGGGATACACTGGGACGGATAAAACCACGGTCTAAAAGCTCTTGGATTTGAGCTTTAAGTTCAACTAGCTCCTTCGGTGCCATCCTATAAGGGGCAATGGACACCGGAGCTGTACCTAAAAGTAACTAAATTTCGAACTCAACCTCACGATCCGGAGGCAATCTTGGAAGCTCTTCGGGAAAGACATCCAAAAACTCCTTCACTGTTCTAACCTCATCCACGGTCACTTCCTTTGCATCCAATGCACTGACAAACGTTAAGAAAGCCTTGCACCCTTTTCTTACCATCCTTTCTGCCTTTAGAGCAGACACTACATTGGACAAGTAATCTCTCGTCTCACCTACAATCAAAACTTCATCACCCTCGGGAGTCCTTAACACCATGCACTTAGTAGCACAATCCAAGTTTGCTCGATACCTTACCAACCAATTCATGCCTAAGATCAAATCGAATACTTCGAACGGTAGTTCCATCAAATCAACAGGGAAAACCAATTCTTGAACTTCTAGAGGCACGTTCCTAAAAAATTTACTTACTACTACAGTCTGCCATAAGGGACTAAGCATAGTCATCTCCCTAGAAGTAGTTTTAGAGTTCATACTCAAGGTTTCAGACACCACACTAGCAACATAAGAATGCGTCGACCCAATATCGATTAATACAGTAAAATGTAACTCGAAAATAAGAAACATACCCGTTATAACATCTGGTGCATCCCCCTCTTCCCGGCGTTTGACTGCATAAAATAACCTGGGCTGTCTTGCCTCTGTACTTCTAGCACCTCTGCTCGATGCTCCACGACCTCATCCAGAACCATTCACTCTTCTGTTCTGTCCATGACCCCTTGACATCTGCTTTTCACCTCTACCTAGCTGCACATACCCCTAACCTACCATCCGATCTTTGTTCCTATCCAATGGGCAATCCTTGATCGGATGATCCTTTGACCCACATCTAAAACACACCCTATCTTTTCCCCAGTACTCTCCTGCATGTGGCCTTCCACATTGAGCACACTATCAAAAAACAGTAGTTGGCGTTGCAATGCGACCTGGCCCATCAACTTTAGGCCTCTTCTGGAAACCCCCGGATGACCCTGATGGTCTATAACCTTTCTTATTTCTACCCCTATCCTAGTCCCTATTTTGCCTCTCCGTTCGCTTTACCTCATCGGCTATCTTAGCTTTTTCCACCAGGATAGCAAAATCTCTCTCTTGCTGTGGAGCTATTAACACCTGCAGCTCATCACACAGCCCATCCTCAAACCGTGCACAACGCTCATAATCTGTCGCAACTATCCCTCAGGCGTATTAGCTCAAACGCAGAAATTTTGCCTTCCTCTGAGCATCCATGTAACTGGCCCCAACGTACTTTCCCTGGAACTTCATCTTAAAGAATTCCCAATCCACCTGGTCCGCCAAAGTACTCTCTCTCATAGTAAGCCACCACTGATAAGCTTCATCTCGAAGTAGAGACATAGAACCCTTCAGTTTTTCCTTTGCCGTACAGTCCAAATCATCCATAATTCTCTCGACTGCCTCTAACCAATACTCAGCCACCTTTGGAGCTACTCCAGAAATACCTTTAAACATTTCAGCTCCGTTAGCTCGGAGTCGCTTTGGGATGGACTTTCGAGTTACTGCTCCAATACTCGCCCCAGCCACGCGTTCTAACACACGCAACATCGCTTGGGAAAGGGCATCATCTCTACCAGTTCTATTTTGCGAGCTCGTTTCTACCATAGGTGATGTTGGTGCCTCAGCCTCAGGCTTATTCCCCGCTTCTGAAAATTTAGCCTCATGACCTTGACCTCTCCCACGGCCACGAGTACCACGTCCACATCCTCTACCACTCATACCTACCGCTCTGCTTTACTCTGATTATAAATTTTATGAGTCAACATATTTCCACTTGATTATTAGCGAAAAGTTTTATGATATAAAATTATAGGGAGTTTCTTCGCCAAGCTCATACATTCCTAGAGGCTTTTATCTCTACAGTAAAAATTCTAATTTCCAACATCCACGACAATATATCATATAAGCACCTCATGCAAATCACAAAACAATTAGAAGACTTACCTAGTGGATCTGAGCCGGGAACTCGAGTGCCACTATTTCAAAACACAAGTTCTTATAAAATTTTATTTTTATACAATCTTAAATAGAAATTTGGAAAAGCATTTTTAGTCCCAAAACCCAAGGCTGATTTTTTAAACTGAGCTCTGATACTAAATTGCAACATCCCAAACCTAGCCCAAACGCTTCGACCGGATCTGGTATGTCACTGGGGAAATATTGAAAAAATTTTGCGAAATTTTGAATTTTAAGTCTCTTTGGAAAATCTCAAGTTTTGAGGCTTAGTTGAAAACCCACTGTTTATTAAACTTAGAAAATTAAATAGCCGAGCCTTTTAATTAGGTGATATTTAAAAACACTTACCTATTTTTCGATAATTAAGTTTTTGATAAAAACTATTTCCAAAAGAAGCATCATTGGCAGGTTATAAAATTTCAGTTTGCGTTTTAAATTCTAGAGTGTTTCATTAAGTAGTTTGTATTTATTAACCAAAGTTTCAAGCCCAAAAGAGAGTTACCGAGTTTGATAATGGCCTTATTACATCTCAAAATAAAAATATGTAAAATAATAAATCTTAATAGAAATAGAGTTTACAAATAAAACCCATGCTTGGCCACCTCGAGATCCCTCCAGCCTAGTTCGATAAGCTAAAAATCACCTACAATTGTTAAACGAAAGCGTGAGTCATAAGACTCAGTGTGCAATTACTCCACGTAAATCTACATATGGGCCAAGGCCCCAAAACACCATCGGCCGAAGCCCAATTCATAAAATGCAACAATGATTAACATGATAACCCAAGCCACCCTAATTTTCCATCCTCTACACTCCACTTCATCTGTCCATCCTCAACACACCTGGGGATTTCTACAATCGACCCTCCATCGCTACACTCCACTTTGGCAGTCATGCTGACAGTCATGCTGTTCAAAGATAATAAAACGTGGCCTAGCCACTGATCACTATGTGACCAAATAACCGATCACTAGGTGGCAAAATAACCGATGCCAAAATGAGACACCCAAACATCATTCCGTGTGACTGTGTCACTGATGTTCACTTCCCCTGTAAAACATCAATAACCCAAATCCCATGCTTATTCAATGTAGTATAACAACAGGTTATAAGATGTCACCCACACAATATTTTATGTATACATATCGTCACACTATTCACAAAATAATGAAATAAAGCATACCATACTAACCTGAAGTTTCGATTTTACCCATCCTGGGCAATTCAATCACCATTGCCGATATTTCAATTTTCAACTATAACACATATGATTTAAACACAAAAGGAGATAGCTTGATAATTACAAACATGTAAACCTGAAGAACTAAGCTAATGATCTCACTAACGTCCTCACTCGCGGGGATCACAACAACCTATTTATCCCTTTCAAAAGCTGACCCACAACTTGGTGGCCAGTCTCGAACTGTTGACACTGCACGCTTCTTGGATTTAGGGGCTGGGATCACAGGTTTAATCACCTTATTTGCTTGGCTGGTACTTGATTCCATAAAGAAATGGTGTTGGTCAGAAGATTGAGTTAAATTAGTTGGATAAGATAATAATGAAATAACTATTCTAAATGAAAAAGTCCTTACTGAAATTGACAGAACCTGGGGGTTCTACACTTATCTTGACAGATCACCGAAGTAAAGAACCCGAACCCTTCCTATATTCGACCAACCTACCCAAGGAACAGGATCAAAGCCTTTGTTTCGGCAATCAAAGGAGAAGAAAGATTTTAAAAGAAAAGAATAGAGCAATTACCATCACTAGGAAGAATCTGATTGAGAAGATCGAAAGGAACAGTGAATTTCAGCTTGAATGACAAATAAAAGAGGGGTTCCAAAATAGGGGAATTGAGAAATAGGTTCTACTATGATGAACAATTGAAGAAGAGAAAATGATATGGAGTGGTGTTGGAGTGGAGAAGTTTCGGCTAAGGGGTTTAAAGGTGTGATTAAAATATGAATAAAAGATAAATGGCAAGAAAAGAGGGAGTGAGTGTTGAGGTTCGGCTTTTAGACGAAGAAGAAATGCTTACTTGTTACCAAGAATGCTAAGAGGAAGAAGAGAGAAAAGAAGAAATAGAATGATGATGGATGCAATGTTCGACCTAGAGGTTACCAAAAGAGAACACCTTTGACAAAAGAATATGAGAGACTTATTTCGACTTAATGGTGAGGGAAATGAGAACTCAAATTGTAAAAGAGAAAAGAGGAGGAGAATTAGTTTCGGCTTAGGCTAAAGGAGAATGAATAAAGCTCTTGGGGATTTTCGGCTATACAAAAGGAGAGAACCAAAATTGACCAAGGTGCAACACACTCAAATGCCGAAAATAAAACTCACCACCTAGGCTAACCCTTAACAACTTTTCGGCACTAATATCCCCCCTAGAACCGAATGCCTAACCCACCTAGCACACCCTTTAAAATTCGACTAGCATCCTACCTCACTTCAATCCCTCAACTTTCTCCTTAAAACACTCTTGATCACACATTTGAAAATGGTTTGAACCATTCAAAATAATTTGAAAGTTCCAAAATCCCCCTTTTTACTTTTGTCCAACCTTTCAAAAAAATTTGACCAAGTCACCTCCACTCTTCAAGGCTCCCAACCGATTCCACCATCCAACCCTATGATGCATGAGCAGAAATAAAAGCCACTCTGCTGACAACATGAATCGAACCTGCTCCCCTCTGCTCCCCTTGAGGCGTCACTTACTTGCTCCTTAAGTGGTGCCTCCTTGCCACTCTTCCATCTTAATTCTTGTGTCATCAAACCCAATCAAAATATCTTAAGCCCTGGCCCCAGCCAGCTTCCCTCTTAAAAGTGCCCAAAATCAAAATTTTGGCCAAGGCTCCGACTTAACCCCGAACCTTTCCAGGGACCCCAAACACACTCAAACAACATACCATCATACCAAACACACAAAATAAGATAAATGTGCAACCCCTAAATCCCAGATATTACAATTATTCTTAAAAAAGAAAAAAATATTTTGGAATTTATTCATTATTAGTTCTATGAGCATTAAAATGGTTAAATTCACATATTTAGAAGACGCTCGTGTTATTAGTAATAAGTTTTCAATCGATATAATTATTCAGTATTAGTTTATTTTCTAGTTAGGTAAATTGTCAATTCAATCTTGATTTTAACCATTTAATTCAACCTTTATCCACACCTGTAACCCAAGCCCCATTATAACCCTTTTAAAGACCTTTTAATTTGTGTATCATCTCATTTTATAGTGGTGGAGATTTTATTTTCATACAAGCCTATGGTAATAAATTTTCATGTTTGACTTTTGAGTGCTTTATCTTGAACCTTAAACACTTTTAGTGATTTGAATGAATCATTTGTGAGGATGTCAATTCTTTTCGATTTTAGATCAAAGGTAATTATTTATATAAGGGGAAACACCTATGTTTTCCTGCTACAAAAATTTGTGACTTAGATTGTTTGAATCTTTAGGACTTTTTAAGTTCAATTATCCATGTATAAATTATGTATGAATTATGATGAGACATTATTGATGAAAATTATGTTTTGATGAAGTTAATTTTAATTGTGAGTTGAGGATTTTGCTTGAGGACAAGCAAATGCTTAAGTGTGGGGATATTTGATAAACCATAATTTATATATATTTTAACCCCATGCTTGGCTTATTTTTGGATGAATTTTCATTAGATTTGATTAATTCGATGCTCCTGATCCTTTAAATTCATGTTTTTAGAAGAGCTTAGGGAGTCAAAAAGGACGAGAATCGGGCCAAAAAAAGGACAAAATGGGCCTACCTTGGAAATCAACACAGCCTAGACTATCACACATGGGGAGACCACATGGCCGTGGGAGCTAAGCATAATCAAGCACGGCCCAAGGCTATTTCCCACGGCCGTGTCACTTGTGGGCTACTTGTAGGCCAAGAGAGGTGTTCCAAAGCCTATATAAATGTAATATCTGGGAATTAGGGCTTGTGCATTTTTGCTTAATTGCATGTGCTTGTATGCCTGTGTATATTATGAATGTGTTTTATGAATTTTGTGAACTTCAGAATGTAGATAAAATGCTTAGGAAATTATTTAATCTTAAGTTTCAAGAGGGAGCTAAGCCTAAGAGGTCTTAAGAAAATTAGTAAGGGAAATATGACACAAAAACGGGCTTGTTTAAGTGGCTTGGAGGCGCCACTTAGGGGCTCAGTATGTGACGCGACAAGTAGGATGTAAGGGCCTAGGTTCGAGCAACGTGGGAAGTAAATGAAAGAGTTTTATTTTACTGCAAGGGATGAGCAGTAGTGGACGGCATGTGGACTCTAGAAGGAGGAGGTATAGACGGGGTTGGAGTGTTGAGGATTTGACTAAGGAGGAGGGGATCAAGGGATAAGGTAGAGAGGAAAGAGAGGTGGCCGAATATAGGACTCTAGGGGTGGCATTTTCAGTTTTGAAGTATAGTGTAGTGTGTGCTGAAATTCATAGCTATTAGTTTTGTTTTTTTTTTTCTCTTTTTCTTCAAGTTTCGGTCATTTAGTGTATTAGGTGAGTTGCCAAAATTCTTTTCTTCTCCTATTCTTCTTTTTCTTTCCTTCTACCCCAAATTCATACCTATTCCCTAGTAGCCGAATATTTCTTTGTCCTTAAGAGCCATAGCCGAATCTCAAGATGCCCTCATTCTCTCTTCTTTGTCCCAAGTTTTAAAAGCCGGAAGTGGAAGATAGTTCTTTTCTTTCAATTCGTGCTATCACCTTTTTCCCGAAACCATTCTTTTTCTAGCTGAATCTACTCTTTTAGTTTTCACAAGCAACATGTAGTAGTAAGTAATTCTTTCCTTAGCAATTGATTTTCCCTTCTCTTCCTTTTGGTGTGCTGAAATCAAGGATTGGCCTTGATTTCTAAGGATGGCTGAATGTTCAATAAGCCATAATCTCGTGTTTCATTTGTATGTAGCCAACGTGAAGGAATAGTAACGGAGTCTCTTGGATTCAACTACTCAAGGTAAGGAGCTAGTTTTCGGCCAAGGGTTATTCCATAAGTGTTTATAAGTCAAAACCGAAACTAACACTGAGTGTATAGGGATTTCGACAACTTCAGGAGTAAGTGACACTTTCGGGATTTAAAATCGCAAGGTAAGTACACATGATATTCGGCCAAGGCCATATTTGGTGTTTCAGATCTATTTCGTATTTATTCAAAAAGCCAAAAACTAACTAGTTAAGTGATTTAGTGTCTAGCCGATTGCAAGAGGGAACATCACAAAGTTTTGGGATTTGATTAGTAATTAAATCGGCAGCAAGGTAAGGATTTTGGTTGCAATAATCCTTCGGGATTTGATTATTTAGCCGAAAGTTTTTTTTTTTTTGCTAAAACACTAAGTGATTGGCCAAATGTAGGAACTAAGGATCTAAAGTATTAGATCGGGATTTTCGGGATTTCAGTGAACTCGTTAAGTAAATCAGGTGTGTAGCCCCACACTAAACCTTAATAGATTTACGGTAATATTTTAATATATATGTGAATGACAGTATGTGGATATGGTTAAAGGTACCAAACAATGGTACAGAACATCCAGGTACGTAATCTTTCATATTACGTCAATAAGTGAATATTGATAAGAATGTGAAATAAGACATAAAGCATGATAATTGTATGATTTGTATGACATGGGGCATATGGGTGATATGAAAAGGGAAAGTGATCTGGTGGTTTATACCACAATATCTGAATGTGGTGACTCATGTCACGAAATCGAATGTGGTGACTTACATACAAAATATTATCCGGTGGCTATGCCACAATTTATAAGGCGATGTGCAAGTAAATGCGCAGCGAGCGCCTTTGATGATGTGTAGCGGATGGAGGGTCGACTAAGTAGTCCCCACGGTGTGATGGTTGGTACGGGTGATGTGTAGCGGATGGTTATCTAGGTTTTGGTTCGGGTTTGCATCATTGATTATATATGTTTTATATGTATGACTTGACATGCCTAAATTGATTGAGAGTTTGTGTTGGTGGTTATACACTGAGTCTGTTTGACTCACCCCGTTGTGGGATATTTTTTTCAGGTGACACTCAGTAATGGACCGGGTCGGCAGGAGCTCAGTGGTGGTCATGCTCAGCTCAGAGACTATTTTATTTTTATTAGTTTTTAATATTTAAGTTTTGGATTTATTTCGGGTTTCCTTTGATGTAATAAGGCCACTAGTATGAAACTGTTTATGCATGCATTTTAAAATTTTTTTAGTAGGATATGATTTTTATCAATTTAAAGTTTAAGTAACTTTTCTTAAAAAAAAATAAATTTTAAATGTTTTGACACCAAATCAACTGTTCTTCAAAAATACACAAAATTTGGCAAAGTTCAAATAAGTTTTGAATGGTTTTTCTCTAGAAGCATGACAGATCCGGTCTGGGCTCATGGACCGGGTTTGGGGTGTTTCAGCTTGATATCAGAGCTCAGTTTAAAACTCGGCCTTGAGGGCTTTTAGGGCCCAAAATATTTTCTTTCTTTTGAAATAGGATTTTTCTAAGAAATGAGCAGGTTTTCTGGCATGGCACCTGAGTCTACGGCCCGAAGTCCACCAGGTAAGTACTCCTAACTCTTTTGTGAGATGTATGTGGGAAATCATAGGGACGTAGATTAGTAGATTAGGAAATACTAAACCCTAGGATTAGTTTACTCCAACACCAAGACACATAAACTTAAAGTCTAACAAACAAACCAGTGTCTGAGTCACCGAGATAAAGGTGTGGCAACCGTTGTGCGCATGTCTAGGATTGGATTCAGTGGGAGCTTGGTATTTAAGCAGTCCTAGTGACTCACCTCCTCACCGCTCGAATCCTACCTGGTGCGTAGTGACGGTTCACCTTAGCCAAGAGGACACAAACACAAGCTAAACCCAATAATTAAAACCCAAAAGGGACCATCACCTTGTTTTGTGAAATTGTAAAGACAAACCGTGATTTTAAAAAAAATACCCTCGTTTTAAAAAAAGATGACCAAAATACCCTTGATTTGCAAATTGACCAAATTACCCCTAACCTGTATAAATGACCAAAATACCCTCAGTGTGGAAAGTTACCAAAGTATCCTCAAAATTAAAATTTCTAAAATACCCTTATTTTGAAAAGTCACCAAGAACCATATTTTGCAAAAAAAATTACCGAAATGCCCCTAGTTTGAAAAATTACAAAAATACCCTCAGTTTATAAAATTACCATTTTACCCTTGGAATTTTCTTACCAAGTATTTCAATTTTGAAAAATATATATACACCAAAAATCTCTACTTTGTGAAATTTTCAAATACCCTAATTTGAAAATTACCAAAATACCCCTATAGGATAAAAATTTCAAAAATACCCCTGGGTAGTGGAAAACAACAAAAATAACAACTACAACACTTTTCTGTAATGAACGCAAGTTCATGATTGACTGAATGAATTTGAGACTATGTGTGTGTATGAATTCGAAAGAACTATTCCTTAGAACTATTAAACATAAGACTGTTCGTGATAAATCAGTGGAACAAAACTAATTCATAAAATTTTTAATCGATAAATGCGATTGAAACATGAATTCTAGGGACATGGTCGTAACGTGCGTGGCGTGGTAGAAGCGTAATGACCGTGTCGAGTTCGTTAGGTCCGGACAAAGTGCGAAAATGAAATGCCACCACCACCACCGTTGATGTAGAATATCAAGATCGACGGGGATGATGCGATATCCTGAGCGATGTTGCGAGTTTTAGAAAGGGTGGCTAGAGCAGGTGGAGGCATGGGAGCTCGAAAGTCGGTACCTGAGTGACTTCGAGCTAATGGAGCTGAATTTTTTCGTGGAGTATCTAGTGTGGTGCCCAATACGGTTGAGTATTGGTTAGAGGCGATTTGAACGAATTATGGACGATTTGGACCGATCGCCGAGGAGGCGAAAGGGTAGTGTCATTACTCGTGATGAGTCATACCAATGGTGGCTCGATTCGGGATGGTCTTGCCGTGATGATCTTACACAGGAATATTTTAAGGCGGCATATCGGAAGAAGTACATTGGAACTAGTTATATGGATGCGCAGAGGAAGGCATTTTTGAGGCTGGTTCATAGGAATAAGTCCGTAACAGAATACGAGGTAAAATTTCTAAGGCTGAGCCGTTATACTTGAGGTATGGTGTCAACGGAGCATGAGTGGTGTGTCCGATTTGAGGACGGACTGAGGGATGATTTGAGGTTGTTAATAGCTCCACAGCAGGAGCGAGAGTTTGCCGTGTTGGTGAAGAAGGCTAAGGTAGCCAAAGGATTAAGGACTCTGTGAGACAGAATACGGACCGGAACAGGCAAAAGAGAGGTTTTGGATTAGCAGGGTCTTTTGGGAATGTGTAAAAGAGACCTAGAGTTGATGGGCCACGAGATAAGCAGGTTGTTACTGGAGGGCAGTGTCGTACTTATGCTCATTATGGAAGGATGCATCTAGGTGAATGTTGGAAGAAGACGGGAGGATGCTTCAAGTGTGGGTCCAAGGACCACATGATTAAGGACTGTCCTATAAGAACAAAAGGGGCTGACTAGTAAGTCAGGGTCCTAACTAGGCTGGAAGAGGAGGACAGCAGCCACCGCGGGGTCGTGGTTCGGTTGGCAGAGGTAATGGTTCTGGTAGAGGACGGGGAACACTGGACAGAGGTGTTGTTACCACGGAGGCCAGACAGCCGAGTTTGGTATATGCAGTTCACCGGAGGGAGGATGGAGACGCACCGGACGTCATAATCGGTACGTTCCTTATAGCAAACAAGCCTTACTTTGCATTAATTGATGTTGGCTCTACCCAATCTTATGTTGCATGTAGAGTAGTTGAAACACTAGGCATAGCCTCGAACTTTTAATAGAGATGATGTAGTGAGCCGTTAGGTCAAGCGTAGTGGTGAATAAGATCTTTGGTGTTCCTCTGAGATTAGGGAGTGATATTCCTATGACTTGATGGAACTAACTTTCGAAAAATTTGATCTCATACTTGGTATGGACTGGCTAGTGGAACAGCGGGCTGTATTGGATTGCGCAGCTAAGCGAATGGAGTTAAGGACATCGAAGGATAAGGCGGTAATTATGATAGGAGAAAGAAGAAACTACTTGTCTAACGTAGTTTCAACATTAAAGGCTGATAAGATGGTTCGAAAAGGGTGCAAGGCATTTTTGGCCTTCGTTAGTGCGTTGGATGCAAAATAAGGGGGAGTTAGTGGAGTTAGAACAGTAAGAGACTTTGTGGATGTCTTTCCGGAGGAACTACCTGGAATACCCCCGGACAGGGAGGTAGAGTTCGAAATTGACTTAGTACCGGGTACAGCTCTTGTGTCAATTGTCTTTTACTGAATGGCACCAAAGGAGTTGGTTGAGCTCAAGGCTCAGATCCAAGAGTTGCTTGATCGTGGGTTTATTCGACCCAGTGTGTCTCCATGGGGAGCACCGGTCTTGTTTGTGAAGAAGAAGGACGAAACTATGCGCATGTGCATAGATTATCGTCAGTTGAATAAGCTGACCATCAAGAACAAGTACCCTTTGCCAAGAATAGGCGACTTGTTCGATCGACAAGGGGCGCAATATTTTGAAGATAGATCTAAGGTGCGGATATCATCGACTTAAGATGAAGGAAGCGATATCCATAAGACGTTTTTCCGGACAAAATACGGGCATTATGAGTTCTTAGTAATGTCATTCGGATTGACAAATGCCCCAGCCGCGTTCATGGACATGATGAATCGAGTTTTCTAGCCCTATTTAGACCGGTTCGTTGTTGTGTTCATAAACGGTATTTTGGTGTATTCAAAATCGGAGGAAGAACATGACGAGCATCTCCGAGTTGTGCTGCAAGTATTAAGGGAGAAGAAGCTTTAAGTCAAGTTTAGCAAGTGTGAATTTTAGCTAAAGGAAGTTACGTTCTTAGGACATGTGGTATCTGCTGAATGAATAAGGGTAGATCCTTGGAAGATTGAGGCAATGTTGGATTGAAAACCACCCAAGTCTGTGGCGGAGGTTCGTAGCTTCTTGGGATTGGCAGGCTATTATAGAAGGTTCGTAGAAGGGTTCTCGTCAATCGCAGCACCTTTGATGAAGTTGCTAAGGAAGGAGGTACCTTTCATATGGCCTGATAAGCAGCAATAAAGCTTTGAGAAGCTTAAGAGGGTTTTGACGGAAGCTCCAGTTCTGATTCAGCCTGAGGTAGGGAAAGAATTCATGGTGTATAATGATGCTTCTCACACCGAGTTGGGATGCGTATTGATGCAAAACGGGAAGGTAGTTGCTTATGCGTCTCGACAATTAAGGCCACATGAGGTTAACTACCCAACGCACGACTTGGAATTAGAAGCGGTGGTCTTTGCTCTCTAAGTGTGGAGGCACTACCTATATGGAGAAAAGTCAGTGATCTACACAGACCACAAAAGCCTTAAGTATCTGCTGACTCAGAAAGAGTTGAACCTGTGACAGCGAAGGTGGGTGGAATTATTGAAGGACTACGACTGTTCCATAGAGTATCACCCGGGCAAGGCGAATGTGGTGGCAGATGCCCTAAGTCGGAAAGTAGTGACGGAGTTAAGGGCAATGTTCGCACATTTGAGCCTCTATGATGATGGAAGTTTACTGGTAGAATTGCAAGTTAGGCCGACATGGCTGAATGAGGTGAAAGAGGGACAGCTAGCAGATGAGGATATGAGTGCTAAGCTACGACAAGTGCAGAATGGGGAGTTGGAAAACTATAGTGTTAATAGTGAAGGAGTGTTGTGTTTTCAAGGTAAGGTTTGTATGCCTAAGGATAAGGAGTTAAGGCGAAAAATTCTTCAGGAATCGCATAGTAGCCCTTATGCTATGATCCTGTAGGTAGTAAGTTATACAGAGATCTTTGGGAACAGTTTTGGTGGCCTAGTCTTAAACGGGAAGTTACGAAATTTGTTGGCAAGTGCTTGACGTGTCAGCAAGTTAAGGCTGAACACCAAGTTCCGTCAGGGTTGCTTCAGCCAATACAGATTCCACAGTGGAAGTGGAGAGAATTACCATGGACTTCGTTAGTAGGCTTCCTCTTACGCCTACTAAGAAGGACTCGGTATGGGTGATAGTGGACCGATTGATAAAGTCCGCGCATTTCATTCCCGTGCGGGTTGACTATTCCCTACAAAAATTGGCAAGGTTATATGTAGCTGAGATTGTGAGGTTGCACGGAGTTCCGGTTTTGATTATCTCAGATAAGGATCCGAGGTTTACGTCTTGGTTTTGGAAGGCGCTACATCAAGCTTTGGGTACAGTTGGATTCGATCGGCATTCCATCTGCGATCGGATGGCCAATCTGAGCGAGTGATCAAGTGTTGGAGGATATCTTGAGGGTCGTGTGATAGACTTGAGGAAGTTGGGAAGAATATTTACCTTTAGCGAATTTACGTACAACAATAGCTATCGAGCAAGTGTTGGATGGCACCGTCTGAAACCTTGTATGGATGAAGTGTCGCACTCCCACATGTTGGGCGGAATTGGGAGAATGTCGATTTTGGTCCGAAATTGTGGCGAATCGGAGAAAAAGGTTAGGGTAATTCAGACACGGTTGAAAGAGGCATCTGACAGGCAGAAGTTGTATGCAGATCTCAAAGGAAAGGACATAGAATTTGCTGTGGGAGATCTAGTGTTTCTCAAAGTTTCACCTTGGAAAAAGGTAATGAGATTGGGTTGCAAAGGGAAGTTAAGCCCAAGGTTTATAGGACCTTATCGGGTATTAAAGCGAGTTGGACCAGTGGCATACCAGTTAGAGTTGCCACCAGAGTTAAAGCAGATGCACGACGTGTTCCATGTTCTATGCGACGTCGCTACCGATCAGATCCAACTCATATAATACCGGTTTAGGAGGTAGAGCTGAGACCAGATCTGTCTTATGAGGAAGAGCCAATTCAGTTTCTAGAACGAGATGTGAAGGTGCTTCAGAGAAAATCAGTTCCTCTGGTCAAAGTGTTGTGGCGTAACCATGGATCGGAAGAAGCTTCTTGGGATAGGAAGAAGCAATCGTGACAATACCCCACCTATTCTAGCGAGGTAATTTCGAGGTCAAAATTATTTTAAGGGGTAGAAGCGTAATATCAGGAATTAGGGCTTGTCCATTTTTACTTAATTGCATGTGCTTGTATGCCTGTGTATATTATGAATGTGTTTTATGAATTTTGTGAACTTCAGAATGTAGATAAATGCTTAGGAAATTATTTAATCTTAAGTTTCAAGAGGGGCTAAGCCTAAGAGGTCTTAAGAAAATTAGTAGGGGAAATATGACACAAAAATGGGCTTGTTTAAGTGCCTTGGAGGCGCCACTTAGGGGCTCAGTATGTGACGCCACAAGCAGGGTGCAAGGGCCTAGGTTCGAGCAATGTGGGAAGTAAATGAAAGAGTTTTATTTTGCTGCAATGGATGAGTAGTAGTGGACGACATGTAGACTCTAGAAGGAGGAGCTATAGATGGGGTTGGAGTGTTGAGGATTCGGCTAAGGAGGAGGGGATCAAGGGATAAGGTAGAGAGGAAAGAGAGGTGGCCGAATATAGGACTCTAGGGGTGGCATTTTCGGTTTTGAAGTATAGTGTAGTGTGTGCCAAAATTCATAGCTATTAGTTTTGTTTTTTTTTTTCTCTTTTTCTTCAAGTTTCGGTCATTTGGTGCATTAGGTGAGTTGCCGAAATTCTTCCCTTCCCCTATTCTTATTTTTCTTTCCTTCTACCCCAAATCCATACCTATTCCCTAATAGCCGAATATTTATTTGTCCTTAAGAGCCATAGCCGAATCTCAAGGTGCCCTCATTCTCTCTTCTTTGTCCCAAGTCTTAAAAGCTGGAAGTGGAAGATAGTTCTCTTCTTTCAATTCATGTTATCACCTTTTTCCCCAAACCATTCTTTTTCTAGCCGAATCTCTGAAGGAGGGGCTGTCGACTACTCTTTTAGTTTTTAGAAGCAACGTGTAGTGGTAAGTAATTCTTTCCTTAGCAATTGGTTTTCCCTTCTCTTCCTTTTGGTGTGCCGAAATCAAGGGTTGGCCTTGATTTATAAGGATGGCCGAATGTTCAATAAGCCATAATCTCGTGTTTCATTTGTATGTAGCCAACGTGAAGGAACAGTAAAGGAGTCTCTTGGATTCGACTACTCAAGGTAAGGAGCTAGTTTTCAGCCAAGGGTTATTCCATAAGTGTTTATATGTCAAAACCGAAACTAACACTGAGTGTATAGGGATTTCGACAACTTTAGGAGTAAGTGACACTTTCGGGATTTAAAATTGCAAGGTAAGTACACATGATATTCGGCCAAGGCCATATTTGGTGTTTCAGATCTATTTCATATTTATTCAAAAAGCTAAAAACTAACTAGTTAAGTGATTTAGTGTTAGCCGATTCTAAGAGGGAACATCACAAAGTTTCGAGATTTGATCAGTATTAAAATCGGCAGCAAGGTAAGGATTTTGGTTGCAATAATCCTTCAGGATTTGATTATTTAGGCGAAAGGTTTTTTTTTTTTTTTTGCTAAAACACTAAGTGATTGGCCAAATGTAGGAACTAAGGATCTAAAGCATTAGACCGGGATTTTCGGGATTTCAGTGAACTCGTTAAGTAAATCAGGTGTGTAGCCCCACACTAAACCTTAATAGATTTACGGTAATATTTTAATATATATGTGAATGAAAGTATGTGAACGTGGTTAAAGGTACCAAACAATGGTACAGAACATCCAGGTACGTAATCTTTCATATTACGTCAATAAGTGAATATTGATAAGAATATGAAATATGGCATAAAGCATGATAATTGTATGATTTGTATGACATGGGGCATATGGGTGATATGAAAAGGGGAAGTGATCTGGTGGTTTATACCACAATATCTGAATGTGGTGACTCATGTCACGAAATCTGAATGTGGTGACTTACCTCACAAAATATTATCTGGTGGCTATGCCACGAATTTATAAGGGCGATGTGCAAGTCGTCTGCAGCGACTGCCTTTGATGATGTGTAGTGGATGGAGGGTCGATTTAGTAGTCCCCACGGTGTGATGGTTGGTACGGGTGATGTGTAGCGGATGGTTATCTAGGTTTGGGTTTGGGTTTGCATCATTGATTATATATGTTTTATATGTATGACTTGACATGCCTAAATTGATTGAGAGTTTGTGTTGGTGGTTATACACTGAGTCTGTTTGACTTACCCCATTGTGGGATATTTTT
Organism: Gossypium rotundifolium; assembly: GCA_025506655.1. Classification (NCBI taxonomy): domain Eukaryota; kingdom Viridiplantae; phylum Streptophyta; class Magnoliopsida; order Malvales; family Malvaceae; genus Gossypium; species Gossypium rotundifolium. The sequence continues at coordinate 107,465,530 of CP106727.1, read as the reverse complement.
TTCAGGTGACACTCAGTAATGGACCGGGTCGGTAGGAGCTCAGTGGTGGTCATGCTTAGCTCAGAGACTATTTTATTTTTATTAGTTTTTAATATTTAAGTTTTGGATTTATTTTGGGTTTCCTTTGATGTAATAAGGCCACTAGTATGAAACTGTTTATGCATGCATTTTAAAATTATTTTAGTAGGATACGATTTTTTATCAATTTAAAGTTTAAGTAACTTTTCTTAAAAAAAAATAAATGTTAAATGTTTTGACACCAAATCAACTGTTCTTCAAAAACACACAAAATTTGGCAAAGTTTAAATAAGTTTTGAATGGTTTTTCTCTAGAACATGCCAGATCCGGTCAGGGCTTGTGGGCCGGGTTTGGGGTGTTTCAATAAACACCTTAGGGGACAACCTTAAAAAGACAAGGCAGAGGAGAAGGTAAAAAATACTCGAAGATAGCCATCAGAAGCACTTTAGGAGAAGGATCTCCATCAAGACTGAAGATCTCCCATCAAGTTCTTTAGAAGTTTTTGGGTTTTCTTATGTTTTGTTGTTTTCCCTATTTTAAGATGTTTCCCTCTATCATTATAAACTAAATCCCTTAGATACCTAAGGGGGTGAATCCTAAGACGGATCTTATTATGATTTGATTTATAAGATAAATGGTTGTTCTTATTCTTAATTGTGAGTTTTTATTCTTGTTTTGATAATCCAGGTTCTTGATTCAAGTCGAATGTGCTTATTCAGAGGAGCAAAAGTCCCTGTTTAAGAGTAGATCAACACAATTAAGTGGAGTTGATTGCAACCCTAGAAATAGGGCGATGAAAATATACCGGATTAGAGTCAAATCTAATAAGGGAATCCATAGATCGAGTTAATGTGACAATAGGGGTTTTAATTAGAAAGAGATTTCAATTAATCAACCTAGAGTCAGTTGTTTTTAGTCTTGAAAAAGATATTAACATAAATCAGGGATTTCTACGGATTAAGTCAAATGAATAAATCGTATGAATCAAAAGTAATAAGTGAAGTCTAGGTGGATTCTTCCTTAGGTATTGCCTATCTCATAAAGTTTTTTAAAGTATTTTCCCAATTCGTTCTCTGTCTTGTTTTTAGTTATGTTTTAGTTTAAAAGAAATCAATCCAATTCTTAGGCTAGATAATAAGAAGATAGTAATTACTAGTATTCTTGGTCCTTATGGATACAATATTACCGGTCGTACCATAACTATACTATTAAACAATAGGTGCGCTTGCCTTTATTATGATCATAGTTAGTTATAGACACATCAACTATCGTGTTTGACGATATGAATTTTGTAACAGTCTATTTTAGTGAAATCAAAACAGTGGTTTCGGGACAACAAATTCGAGTCAAAAAGAAAATTTTTTTTAATATTATTGCATGGTCTGCATTATGAAAGGAAAGATGTATGAAAATTTTGAGAAGAAAATTTTATCGATTTCATGTTTAATTATAGAAAGGACTAAATTGCATAAAATGCAAAAATTGAATTCTAGTAGCTAGAAGGATTAAATAGCTATGGAATTCAAAATTTGAGGTCCTTATAAGGCAAATAGACCATTAAGAGAAGTTCATAGATATTTGTGATGATTCATCCATGGAAATTTAAGAAAAGAAAATGACTAAATTGGAAAGTGGGAAAATAAAATAAGATAATTAAATTAAATTAAATAAAAAATATCATATTTTTCATCTTCTTTCCCCAAATTATTTTCATGGAAACCCTAGCTAAGAGAAAAGAGTTCAAGCAAGCTAAATTGGCTTAATTGGGTAATCATTCTTGTCTCGTTTTTAGTAATTTTTATATTTTTGAGATCATAGTAACCTAATCTACCTATTTTGGGGATTCATGTGTAAAGTTATCAAAGTATTAAAAGTTTTCAATGGATGAGTATGCTAAAATTTTGAAATTTATGGTAGAAAATGAAAGGTTGTTGATAGATAAACAACTTTTGTAAAGTGAATTTTGATGAAATTGTGATTTAGGGACTAAATTGTAAAGATGTAAAATTCATGGAAAATTTATGAATTTTATGGATTACATGGCTGTAAATGTTATATGCAAAATTTAGTTAGACTTGGAGTAAGGATTAAATTGCATGAATTTCATTTTTCGAGCCTAGGGATGATATCGTCATTTAATTAAAAGTATAGGGGCAAAAATGGTAATTTTTCCTAGGATATGAATTGGATGAAATTGAATGTGAATTGTATTAAAATCAATTAAATTTACTCATATAGATCCGGATAGACCTAGTTCGGAGTTGGATCGAGGAAAATAAAAAGTATCAGATTAGTAGCCTACGAACACGAACAATTATTTAGCTAAGTTCGTGTAACTAAATTGTGTATATTTTATATGTTTGAATTGAATTTTGTATATATATGAATTGTGTAGTTGCTATATACATGAAATGGATTACATACATGTCAAAGCCCGATAAATATTAAGTCTCGTTTGAATGGATGAAACTCGATGGATACAAGATTTCCTTTATTGATTGTGGTCATGCATATGTTGCAGACATACCGTAGCTCTTACGAGCATCTTGTTATAAGCCTTATCGAGCTTCTTGTTACATGGTTCCTACGAGCATCCTAATCAGTATTGATCCTGCATGTGTTGTGGTCATACCGTAGCTCTTTGTGAGCGTCCTGTTATATGATCGGTATGGATCCTGCATATAATGCGGACATACCGCAACTCTTTATGGGCGTCCCGATATAGGATCTTTATGACCTTCCTGATATGGCTCGCTTGAACTTCCTGTTATATGGTTATCCGGAGCTCCCTAATAATAACTCTTCAGAGTTACCTGTTAAGCTCAATGAGCTTCCTATTTTAAACTCTTATGAGTTTCCTGTTATAGCCTTGATAAGCTTCCTGTTACATGGCTCACATGAGCTTCCTGTTATATGGCTCGAGAGAGTGCTTCTTGATTATATGCCCTAATGGGTACCCCTGAATATGAGTTGATGGATTACAGTTTTGTACACTTCGAGTGTACTACATGTGTATCCATCAATATTTTAAATAAATTCAACGGGCAAAGTTCTGACATGGTTAATCTGAGCTTAAGATGATTTGTCATGGAAATGCACATGATATATGAAAATATGATATGAAAAGCATATGCATATGAAAGTTATTACACGATGAGTTCATCCTTGATTCTTGATGTTTACAAGTAATACATAACTAATAAATTTCTTGAAATTATATGTGTTTAGGAAAATTGTGTAACGCCCCGAAATTGGGCCTAGTAGAATTGGGATTATTGGGCCTTGGGCGTAGGAGTGTTTAAAATCTTTGAGAACATAAGGACGGCATTGATGTGAGTTGGACCATTAGGTAAGTGATTTTGGAAGGTTACGGGGTTTCTATGAAGTCCCGGGTCCAAGTTAGGCCATAGGAAAAATTTAGAATTTTGGCTTTTTAGGGGAGAGGGCTACTGGAAGTAGGACTTAAGTAAAATTGGGTGTGTTTAGGAGACACAAATGGAGTGTGTGGTGTGGTGGCTATGGCATCATTGGAAGAGTAGGAGGAGAAGGGTTGGAATCCTACAGATGGCAAATGGAAGGCTTTTATTTTGCTCAGGAGAAAATAAAAGGTTGTGTTAGGATCAAATACTAATGGAGAGGAGTTTGAATTGGTCAAGGTTGTTGGGGGAATTTGAATGAGAGATGGGGAGCGAATTAAGGAGGGATTTATGGAGGAAATAGTGGGGATGGATGAGTGAGGGGGAGCTAGCTGAATGTGGGGAAGTAAACGGGGATTTTCGGCCAAGGTTTTTGTATTTTGGAAAGTGCACATTCGGTTGTGTCAAGGGGGTACCGAATTCTTCTTCGGTTGGTCATTGGAAAATACAAAGGGTCATTTTAGCACTTTTGAGGCATTTTCAACTCATTTTCTCCTAACTGTAAACCTTAGCCGAATTCTCAGTTGGCTTTCCTCCCATTTTCAGTTTTTGTTTTCCACCTAGAGCATTTCGGGTTTTCTCATTTGGAATACTATTTTTCTTCTCATTGAACACTTTTCTTACCTCTTTCCTTCTCCCATTTGTGACTTGGCCGAAGCTACTTGTGAGATTGACAACTCGTGCCTTTTTCTTCTTCAACCTTTCCTCTCTTCCCTTTAAACCGAATAGCCACATCACTTTTATGTGATTTTCCTTTAAGCTCTACATCAATCGGTTGGATTTTGGGTACTCTTTTGTTGGCCGAACGGGGTAAGCCTTTGTACTCATTCTCTTTCTTTCTTCTCCACACTATTCTTTTTCTGTGACCAAATGCAACATTCTCTCATTTACTCACTATTTGTTTTCCCCCCTCTCAGCTTAGCATAAACCAAAGCACTTCTCTTGTTGGGGGTAGGCCGAACCCATTCTGCTTTAATACTTTATCTGTCGTTCCCTATTTGGTCAAGCTAAACTAATCTTTTCTTCTTCTTTCCAATTGATTACCGTTTCTGAGGGTTGTGAGTGTTCAACTCCTAATTGCTCAAGAATTTGTCCCTGCCAAATCTAAGGGTAAGTGACATTAAACACTGTTTGATTTCTTTGTAGTATAATAATCCATTATATTTTGTGCCGAGTATTTGTTGATGCTAACCCCTGTGCATCAATCCATTTAGGAGTTGTTCACTTTAGCCATTAAGGAAGCAACACCGAATAGTGGTCACTCAGTTGAAAAAGTTCATATCTTATCTTAAGTGGTGATTGGTGATTATTTAGATTCAAGTTTTAACTATGTTGAATTGATGATAAGACTAATGGATTAGGATGATTGGATCACATAGGTGTGTAATCTCGAGGGTTCAATCTATTCTCGTAATAGGTGTGTAATCTCACACCCCTCTGAATGATTGCACATGGTGTTATGTGAATCGGCCAAAAGCCGAAAAACTAGAAAACTGACATCTGTGACCACTCGAGCGTGCGAACGCTCGTAGTGGTAAATCAAAATGTGAATAATGACGGTAAGTCGTTGATAGTGTCACGAGCACTCTCGCTAAATAGAGGCTGTAATGGGCCTGATCGAGCAGAAACAGGCCAAATAGGCCCAATGGGCTATCTGGCCCACTAGGGTAAAATTGTTGGAAAACTATCAAACGATAGGTTCGATTGCGAAAGCTACAAATCTGAAACTGAAACCATGCGTTTTGGGCCACACGAGTGTGTGGGCCCGATTAGGCCAAAAATGGATTTTAGGCCCAATAGTTATGTAGTAACCTAAAAAGGGTCGGTGTCGCTTGAGGCGACAGTAGGCCTTCGGAGAGGTCGTTAAATGCAAAATTACAAAAATACCCCTAGAGGGTAAAAGTTAACAAAATACCCCTGGAGGGTAAATTACGAAAATACTCCTAGAAGGTAAAATTACCGAAATACCCCTAGAGCGTAAATGACCGTTATACCCCTGATTGTGGTTTGTTAACATTTATATGCTTTATTTACATTTTTGTACGTATGATGCATTGCATTTATGATATGTTGCATGGGGTGGTATTGATGATCGTAGGAAGTGTAATCTGGTGGCTCTGCCACATTCTGTCTGGTGGCCATGCCATATATATTCTATTATTCTGGTGGCTTCGCCATAAATTCGGTGACTAGTAGGTTGTCTGCCATATTGGTGTGTTGGGCTGGGTGGGTTGACTTGGTCCCCACAGGTAGGTTGCGTTGGTACGGGGGTGTGTAGTGGATGGATTGTTAGGTTGGGCTGCATACTTTGTTTGCATGATCATGTTATAGGGCTAAGGCCCAGATTGTTACCGAATAGGGCTTCGACCCAGTCTACTTCTGTATGGGCTCAGGCCCAGTTAATGACTGATTAGGGGATTACACACTGAGTTCTCAAAACTGACCGCTTTGCTTTAACCTCGTAGTTGATCCCAAGCATTGACAATTTGGAGTTGTAGAGGACTCTGTGGTGGCCATACATCAGTTTACTTCTCCCAAACCTTAGTAAATTTCTATTTTACTTTATTTTGAGATTTATTTTAATTAGGGTTTAATATTTTGTAATAAGGCCATTGGACTTTAGTTTTTCTTTTAAGCTTTCATTTCAGTTATGTTCAAACTTTAAGCGATTAAACTCTAGATTTTCTTAAAACGACAATAACTATTTTCAAAATATCACATTTCTGCAATTCACTGAACCTGATTTTGGTTTTAAACAAGTTTTTGGACATAATAATAATAATAAATCAATAACAACGTTTTTACAAGAAAACCATAAAAGTAAATCTAAATTTCACAAACAACAAAGCTCGAAGTTTCAAAAAGTATACAAACCTTTTAACAAACGCATAGTTTTTAAACAACCTTTCTATGTGACATGCTGGATCCGGTCGTAATGTCTAGGCTGGATTTGGTGTGTTACATTTTGTAGTATTAGAGCTTGTTTGTAAAACTCGGCTATGAAATGGGTTCAAAAACATTTTTCAAAATTTGTTTGAAATATGGTCTAGAAAATATATATCTTTATTGGAAGTATGGCACCCCGAGTCTCTAGTACCTAATCCGTAAGTCCCCTTACTTTATATATGGTTATGTGATGAAATGACTGTAGGGAGAAAACTACTAGAAATAGTGGTAGTACACTTTAGTTATAGGAGCTAATACTATAGATACTGAAACAGTAGGAAATTTGATCTGCGAAAACGACTCTTATATCTGTTTTCCATAAAACGCTTGTTAATAAACATTGGAACAATAGATTGATTCAAAAAATTCTTAATCAGATTAACTCGATTTAGCAGTATGAGTACGAGAGGACGTGGACGCGGTACATGAGGTTGTGGTAGAGGCCTAGGCTTTAGGGCTGGATCTTCGGCATCGGGGCATATACCTGAAAGGGAGTCGTCGGCATCACCAGTGACTGAGACGGGGTCTCATGACTGACCCGGAGCTGATGTCTAACATAGCTAGTTAGGGAGGTACTGGGGGAAGTTAAAGAAATTAGTGAAACACTTCGAGTTCGGTGCATGGATTGTAAGAAGAAAAGAGATCGCAGTTTTCTAGGACTATAGTCTCATTCTGTGAAGCACGTTAAGGCACGTCCAAACTTTCCGGCTTGAGAATATTGTAGAAGGTGTCATTCGGGTAAATGCTGGAGGAGGTCAAGAGCATGTTTGAGATGCGGGTCTAAGGAGCATAAGGCTCGGGATTGCTCCATCACCATTAAATCGAGTATGTTTTGGTTGGATATGGTGTTTGAATATAGGAAATTTTATGTATGTGTGATAAATACCTATTTGCTTCTGTGGTTAGATATTTGGTTGGGTGAAGAGGGTTCTAGATTAGGTTACTAGTGTATCAGTGTTATTGAGTGCGCATCGGCAGCGTGGTGGAGTAGCCTATGTTAAAACCACTGTTAGATAGCTGGAAATTTCGAGGATGAAATTTCTTTAAGGGGTAGATTTGTAATGCCCCAAAACTGGGCCTAGTAGAATTGGGCCTATTGGGCCTTGGGCGTAGGAGCATTTAAAATTTTTGAGAACATGAGAACGGCATTGATGCAAGTTGGACCTATTAGGTAAGTGATTTTGAAAGGTTACGGGGTTCCTATGAAGTCTCGGGTCTAAGTTAGGCCGTAGGAAAAATTTAGGTTTTTGGCTCTTTAGGGGAGAGGGCTACTGGAAGTAGGACTCAAGTAAAATTGGGTGTGTTTAGGAGACACGAGTGGAGTGTCTGGTGTGGTGGTTGTGGCATCATTAGAAGAGTAGGAGGAGAAGGGTTCGAATCCTATGGATGGCAAATGGAAGGCTTTTATTTTGCTCAGGAGAAAATAAGAGGTTGTGCTGGGATCTATACTAATGGGGAGGAGTTTGAACTGGTCAAGGATGTTGGGAGAATTTGAATGAGAGATGGGGAGTGAATTAAGGAGGGATTTATGGAGGAAATCATGGGGATGGATGAGTGAGGGGGAGCAGGCCGAATGTGGGGAAGTAAATGGGGATTTTCGGCCAAGGTTTTTGTTTTTTGGAAAGTGCACATTCGGTTGTGTCAAGAGGGTGCTGAATTCTTCTTCGGTTGGTCATTGGAAAATACAAAGGGTTATTTTAGCACTTTCGAGGTATTTTCAAGTCATTTTCTCCTCATTGTGAACCGTAGCCAAATTTTTAGTTGTCTTTCCTCCCATTTTCGGCTTTTGTTTTCCACCTATAGCATTTCGGGTTTTCTCATTTGGCATACTATTTTTCTTCTCTTTGAACACTTTTCGTACCTCTTTCCTTCTCCCATTTGTGACTTGGTCGAATCTGCTTGTGAGATTGACCACTCGTGCATTTTTGTTCTTCAACCTTTCCTCTCATCCCTTTAAACCGAATAGCCACATCACTTCTATGTGATTTTCCTTTAAGTTGTACATCAATCGGTTGGAGTTTGGGTTCTCTTTTGTTGGCCGAACAGGGTAAGCCTTTGTAGTCATTCTCTTTCTTTCTCCTCCACACTATTGTTTTCTCTGAACAAATGCAACATTCTCTCATTTACACAATATTTGTTTTCCCCCTCTCTGCTTAGCATAAACTAAAGCACTTCTCTTGTTGGGGGTAGGCCGAACCCATTCTCCTTTAATACTTCATATGTCGTTCCCTATTTGGTCAAGCCGAACTAATCTTTTCTTCTTCTTTCTAGTTGATTATCATTTCTGAGGGTTGTGAGTGTTCAACTCCTAATTGCTCAAGAATTTGTTATTGCTGAATCTAAGGGTAAGTGACATTAAACATTGTTGGATTTCTTTGTAGTCTAATAATCCATTATATTTTGTGCCGAGTATTGGTAGATGCTAACCCCTGTGCATCAATCCATTTAGGTGTTGTTCACTTTAGCCATTAAAGAAGCAAAACCGAATAGTGGTCACTCAGTTGAAGAAGGTCACATCTTGTGGTAAGTGGTGATTGGTGATTATTCGGATTCAAGTTTTAACTATGTTGTATTGGTGATAAGACTAATGGATTGGGATGATTGGATCACATAGGTGCATAATCTCGAGGGTTCAATCTACGCTCGTAACAGGTGTGTAATCTCACACCCCTCTGAATGATTGTACGTGGTGTTATGCGAATCGGGTAAAAGCCAAAAAACTGACATCTGTGACCACTCGAGTGTGCAAACGCTCGTAATGGTAAATCGAAATGCGAATAATGACGGTAAGTCGTTGAGAGTTTCATGAGCACTCTCTCAAAATTGAGGTTGTAACGGGCCTGATCGAGTTGAAACGGGCCAAATGGGCCTAATGGGCTATCCGCCCACTAGGGCAAAATTGTTGGAAAACTATCAAATGATAGGTTCGATTGCGAAATCTAAAAATTTAAAATCGGAACCATGCATTTTGGGCCACACGAGCATGTGGGCTCGATTGGGCCTAAAATGGATTTTAGGCCCAATAGTTCTATAGTAACCTAAAAAAGGTCATGTGTCGCTCGAGGCGACAGTAGGCTTCGGAGAGGCCGTTAAATGTGAAATTATTGAAATACCCCTGGAGGGTAAAAGTTACCAAAATACCCCTAGAGGTTAAATTACCAAAATACCCTTAGAGGGCAAAATTACTGAGATACCCCTAGAGGGTAAATGACCGTTATACCCCTGATTATGGTTTGTTAACATGTATATGCTTTATTTACATTTATGTACGTATGATACATTGCATTTATGATATGTTGCATGGGGTAGAATTGATGATCGGAGGAAGTGTAATATGGTGGCTCTACCACATTTTGTCTGGTGGCCATGCCACGTATATTCTGTTAATCTGGTGGCTCTATCACAAATTCTGTGATTGGCAGCTTGTCTGGCATATTGGTGTGTTGGGCTGGGTGGGTTGACTTGGTCTCTACAGGTGTGTTGGGCTGGTGCGGGGGTGTGTATCAAATGGATTGTTAGGTTGGGCTGCATACTTTGTTTGCATGATCATGTTATAGGGCTAAGGCCCAGATTGTTATCGAATAGGGCTTCGACCCAGTCTGCTTCTGTATGGGCTCAGGCCTAGTTAATGACTGATTAGGGGATTACACACAGAGTTCTCGTAGCTCACCTCTTTGCTTTAACCTCACAAGTGATCCCCAACATTGAGGATTTGGAGCTGCGGAGGACTTTGTGGTGGCCATACATCGGTGTACTTCTCCCAAACCATAGTACATTTTCGTTTTACTTTATTTTGAGATTTATTTTAATTTGGGTTTAATATTTTGTAATAAGGCCATTGGACTTTAAGTTTTCTTTTAAGCTTTCATTTCAATTATGTTCAAACTTTAAGCGATTAAACTCTGGATTTTCTTAAAACGACAATAACTGTTTTCAAAATATCACCTAATTTTGGTTTTAAACAAGTTTTTGGAAATAATAATATAAATAACAACGTTTTTACAGGAAAACCATAAAATAAAATCTGAATTTCACAAACAACAAAGCTCAAAGTTTCAAAAAGAATACAAAATTTTTAACAAACGTGCAGTTTTTAAACAACCTTTCTATGTGACATGCCAGATCTAGACGTAATGTCTAGGCCGGGTTTAGGTGTTATAGATTTCCAAATTTCTTTGGATGAATTTTGTATGCTTATCTTAAATGTAAATGATTGGTAAGTTAATTTTTTGTTATACAAACTTCTAAGCATAATATGCTTACTCTGTTTTACTTCTTCTATTTTATAGTACTTGGAAGCTCGTGAAGGTTGGAACTTGGTCGGAGACACATCTCACTATTCCTTGGACTTCTCGGTATATAAAGCAAGCTAACTTTTGGTATAATGGCATGTATAAGCTAAGTTAAGTATAAAGAAGAAATATTTTGGTTGTGTAACACCCCAAACCCGTTCCAAACACTACAACAGAATCTGGCGTGCCACGGATAAGAAAACATTTGGAAAACCGATTTGTCGACTTTATTTTCGAAAGAAAACCAATGTGAGATTTTAGAGAAAATGAAGTTGAATCTTGTGAGATCTAGAACATATTAGAACTTGTTTTAGAATTTCTTAATTGCCTAATTGTTACCTCATAACTATTACTTAGTCATCACTTTAGAAAACAGGTGTTTTATTAGGTTTCCAAAACAATCACTTCATAACGTTTGAATATGCTTACACAAATTAAAGAACCAATTAAATAAAACATCCCAAAAATTAAACTTGAGCGGCCTTATTACAGTATTGAGAACCAAAATTAAATAAAACAACCAAGTCCGAATGGAAAAATGCGTAATAAACCAAATGCTGAGCATGGCCACCTCGAGTCCACTCCGGCTCCATATCCACGATCTAAGGATTATCTGCAAAATATAATGGAAGGGGTGAGTCACCTAGACTCAGTGTGTAAGTCCCCATCCCAAATGGAAATATGCTCTTACAAAAATTCAGATACAAATATGCATGCCATGCAACCCATCAACCTAGGTATCCATCCAGTATCTCCCAAAAATACCCTTGTGGTACCAAACCACTTGGTGGTGCCAAACCACCGTAACAAAATTTGAGAGATATTATATGTGGTACCAAACACTTTGGTAACGAAGTTACAAAATAACGTATGTGGTACCAAACCCTTTGGTGGTGCCAAACCACCGAGACTTAGTCACAATTTATTTATAATATGTGGGGCCAACCCACGTGTGATACCAAATCACTGGTGACAGTCTGATAGATCATACTTCCCCCTCCTCTCATCACCCATAAACATATATATGCCAACAATATCAGTATGATCATGCTTAACATAAAAGATTTATGAATACAAAATAACATGTTTTCATAGATCTCAATTACTGCGAGAAACAATAACAACTTACCCAGCATCCTCGCTTTTACTCACATGGGTATTTAGTAACCATTGCCGTCATTTCGGCTTTTAACAACACATAACATATAACATATTTAGCATAGAAAGTGTGTAAGAGTTACACACCTAGTTTTCGTACTAACGCTTTTACTACTTCTACGCTACTGTCACTCGACACTACCACTATTGGCCTACGATCTACTTCCGATGTCGGCCCACACTCCAAAGGCCAATCTCGCACTCCCGATATTGATCGTCTCTTATATTTCAGCGTTGGGTCTATAGATCCAACTTCCTTTGCTTGCACTGTTATTCGAGTCCATAACAATCCCTTAATCACTAAACCATTTAAACAATGAGATCTAATTACTCAAACAATTATAACGCTTAAAACGAACTCTTACCTGATTAATCGAATCCTGAATGTTCTTGAGAAAACACCACTACCAACCTACCTACATTCGGCCATTCCCTAAATATTAAATGAATCTAAAATCACAACCATCCAAACCTATATGTCATTCGGCTAAATGGAAAGAATCAAGAAAGGCCTTTCGGTTAAACCTACCACCACCTACCTTCGGCTTTTCCACCAAATCGGCACTTCAGACTATAGATAGGCAGGATTCGGCTTCTATGGACAGAGAAGGGAAATCGGCAGAGCCTAAGTACAAGTGATTCATATTAGAAACTCGATAGAAATAGAAAAATCACAGAGGAAAGAAATCCTAATACTCACCGGATTACAGAGGAGTATTTGGCTTAAGGTGCACCTTCGGGAAACAGAGATCCCACCTGATGATTTCGCTTAAAGAGAAAGAAAATGTGCACAAAGAGTATTCAGTTTTCAAATGGTTTTTGAGAAGAGGAGAAACAATTAGGGAGTTTCAGTTTTGGGAAGAACTAAAGAAAATGGAAGAAAGAATTAGGCTTCGGAGAAAAGATGAGAAAAAAAATGAAAAGAGATGATAGCGGCTACCAATTTGGCCACACATGCACACACCTCGAGTTGTAGTTTCGCCAACTCTCCTCCTATCGATAGCCCTTATCCCCTATTTCCTCCATCTACTATCACATCCCTATCTCACCCTTTGAAGAGCCCACAATAGAACCAACTCTTCCCTCTTAACTATCATCTTTTAATTACACAAAATAAAAGAATTTAAGGCTCCTAAATTAAAACCAATGTGCCATCCACCCCCTTCCCTTCTTAGTGCCGAAATTGACCCATCCATTTGGGCTTTAAGTGGCCACACATGGACCAATAATCCCCCTAAGTGGGGCCACCTTAATGCCCACTCATAGCACTCTAGATTTTTGGGCCACGAGCCCAGCTTGCTGCCAAACATAACTATTTAGATTTAATTACTACTAACATTATTTTTAAACAATATATCCCCGATTTTAAAGCCCAAATCTGAGCCCAATTCACACCTTAAAGCCTCAACCTACTAATTTAGCCATGCAACATACCAAATGCACAGACCCACAAAATTAGGATATTATAGTTCTATCCCCTTAAAATAAATTTCGGCCTCGAAATTTACTTGTCAAAAAGTTGAGGTATTCTTCGACGATAATATCCTCCGGCTCCCATGTTGCTTGCTCTGATCAATGGTTCCACCATAATACCTTTACCAAAGGAATTGATTTTCTACATAAAACCTTAACATCCCGATCCAAGATCTGCACAGGTTCCTCCTCAAAAGACAAGTCTGGGCTCACCTCAATCTCCTCCACTGGCACAACATGCGACGGATCCGAGCGATAGCGTCTAAGCATAGAAACATAGAACACGTGATGGATTTGACTCAACTCTGGTGGCAACTCGAGCTGATAAGCCACAGGTCCTACTCGCTTCAACACTCGATAAGGCCCGATAAATCTAGGGCTCAACTTGCCTTTCCTACCGAATCTTAGAACCTTCTTCCACGGTGACACCTTCAAGAAAACCTTGTCACCTTCTGTAAACTCTATATCCTTTCGTTTAAGATCGGCGTAAGACTTTTGCCTGTCCGTCACTTCTTTCAACCGAGCTTGAATCACTTTCACCTTATCTTACATCTCGAGAACCAACTCGGACTCCAACAACTGCCGCTCCCCCAACTCCGTCCAACACGTAGGGGTACGACACTTCCGACCATATAGTGGTTCGTACGGTGCCATCTGAATACTTGCCTGATAACTATTGTTATACGAAAATTCTTCCAACGGTAAGAATTCTTCCCAACTACCTTTGAAATCCAAGATAAAACCCCTTAGCATGTCCTCCAAAACTTGAATCACCCTCTCCGATTGTCCATCTGACTGGGGATGGAATGCTGTACTGAAATCCAATCTTGTGCCTAGTGCCTGGTGCAAAGCCTTCCAGAACCTTGACGTAAATCTAGGGTCTCTGTCAGAAATAATCGACACTAGCACCCCGTGTAGCCTCACAATCTCCGCTACATATAGTCTTGCTAACTTCTGAAGAGAATAATCCATACGCATAGGTACGAAATGAGCAAACTTCATCAGACGGTCTACAATTACCCAAATTGAATCCTTTTTAGTAGGCGTAAGGGGTAGCCCACTCACAAAATCCATGGTAATCCTCTCCCACTTCCATTGTGCAATCTTAATCGGTTGCAATGGACCTGACGGCAACTGATGTTCAGCCTTGACTTGCTGACAAGTCAGACACTTACCCATAAATTCCGTTACCTCCCACTTAAGGCCCGGCCACCAGAACTACTCTCACAAATTCCGGTACATCTTATTACCTCCCGGATGCATAGCATATGGACTGCTATGTGCCTCCTGCAAAATCTTCTGCCTTAACTCCACATCCTTAGGCATACACACTTTTCCCCGAAAACATAACACTCCATCGCTGCTCAGACTATACCCCTCCAATCCATCATTCTGCACTTGTAACCTTCGTGCGCTCAAAATTTCATCCACCAATTATTTTTCATTAACCTCATTAATCCATGTTGGCTTCACTAGCAATTCCGCTAACAGGCTTCCATCATCATACAGACTAAGGTGAGCAAACATGGCTCTTAACTATGCCACCACCTTACAACTCAAGGCGTCCGCTACTATATTAGCCTTTCCCGGGTGATACTCAATCGAGCAGTCATAGTCCTTTAACAGCTCAATCCACCTTCCCTGCCTCAAATTTAACTCTTTCTGCGTAAGAAGGTACTTCAAACTCTTGTGGTCCGTATACACGATAGACTTTTCTCCATACAAGTAATGTCGCCAAATCTTTAGGGCAAAAACCACTACAGCCAATTCCAGATCATGTGTTGGGTAGTTTACTTTGTGAGGTCTTAACTGTCGAGAAGCATACGCTACTACTTTCCCCTCTTGCATCAGCACACATCCCAATCCTGTATGGGACGTGTCACAATAAACCGTAAACTCTTTCTCGGCTTCCGATTGAATCAACATTGGAGCTTCGTCAAAATCCTTTTCAACTTCTCAAAACTTCCCTGTTGCTTATCCGTCCACACAAACGATACCCCTTTCCTCAGTAACTTGGTCAATGGTGCTGCAATCAAAGAAAACCCTTCTACAAACCTTCGATAATCCCTGCTAAACCTAGTAAACTCTGAATCTCTGCTACAGACTTCGGTGGCTTCCAATCCAAAATTGCCTCAATCTTCCAAAGGTCCACTCTAATCCCCTCCGCTGACACCACATGACCCAAGAAGGTAACTTCATTCAACCAGAACTCGCACTTACTAAACTTGGCGTATAACTGCTTCTCCCTAAGAATCTGCAAAACCACTCGTAAATGCGCATCATGCTCCTCCTCTGATTTTGAGTACAGTAAAATATCATCTATAAATACTACGACGAACCGATCCAAATACGGTGAAACACCCGGTTCATCATATCCATAAACACTGCTGGTACGTTCGTCAACCCGAATGGCATTACCAAAAATTCATAGTGCCCGTATCGAGTACGAAACGCCGTCTTATGGATATCCGCCTCTTTTACCTTAAGTTGGTAATACCTCGACCTCAAATCTATCTTGGAAAAGACCGATGCTCCCTTAAGCTGGTCAAATAAGTCATCTATCCTAGGCAACGGATACTTGTTCTTAATCACCAATTTATTCAACTGACGGTAATCTATACACATTCGCATCGACCCGTCCTTTTTCTTAACAAAAAGCACAGGCGCTCCCCATGGTGAAACACTTGGCCGGATAAAACCCCGATCCAGTAGCTCCTGAATCTGTGCTTTCAACTCCACCAATTCCTTTGGCACCATCCTATACGGAGCAATAGACATTGGCGCTATTCCCAGTAAAAGGTCTATACTGAACTCTACTTCCCGATCCAGGGGCAAACCCGGAAGCTCTTCTGGAAAGACATCACCAAACTCATTCAGTGCTCGAACACTTCATATAGCCGGTTCCTTACCTTCCAAAGCACAAACATAAACTACAAATGCCTCGCATCCTTTCCTTACCACCTTTTCCGCTTTTAGTGCAGACACTACATTAGATAGGTAACTCCTTCTCTCACCTATCATTACCACCTCTACACCCTCGACCGTTCTCAGCACCATGCGCTTAGCCGCACAGTCTAATTCTACCTGGTACTTAACCAACCAATCCATTCCTAAGATTAAATCGAACTCCCCAAAGGGTAGTTCCATCAAATCTGCTTGAAATCCGCTTGAAACACAACCCCTTGAAGTTCTAGGGGTACATCCCTATATAGTTTGTCTACCACCACAGAGTGTCCTAGAGGGCTAACTATTGTCATCTTCCTAGCAGATATCTCATAGGCTAAGTTCAGAGTTCCTACCACACTACTAGCAACATACGAGTGTGTCAAACCAATATCAATTAAAACAATATAAGCCAGCCTAGAAATTATAAACGTACCGGTTATGACGTTCGGTGCGTCGCCCTCCTCTCAACGTTTGGCTGCGTAGACCAACCCAAGTTTTCTAGTATTAGCACCTCCAGCACCTCGGCCAGGTGCTCCACGACCCCGTCTGTACCATTTCCACCCCTACCTGCACCTCGACCCCTCTGTGGTTGCTGGCCATCTCTCCTAAATTGACCACGTCCTTAACCTCACTTGAGTCTGGCTAACTTTCAGACGGTCCCTTACCCGATGCTCCAACGACCGCACTCAAAACATCCTCTATTACTAGCCCAACATTCACCCGAATGAGACTTCCCACATCGAGCACACTGGGGTGGCCACTGAGTAGCAGCAGCAGGCCTTGTAGCTTGATCCGGCCCACCAAATCTAGTCCATTTTTAGCACTTCCTCCAGACCCTGATAGCCCAAAACTCCTTTTATCCTTGCCTCTATCCTTATTCCGTTTCTCGGTCTGCTTCACCTCCTCAGCTATTTTGTCCTTTTCCATGAGAATGGCAAATTCCCTTTCACGCTGAGGTGCAATCAACACCCGCAGCTCATCTCTCAACCCGTCCTCGAACCTAACACAACGTTCATGATTCGTAGCCACCATACCCCGAGCATACCTACTCAACCTCAAAAATTCAGCCTCGTACTTGGGTACTGACTTATTCCCTTGTACCAAATTTAGGGAGCCTACGTTATGCATCGGTATAGCCACTCCCCACATACTTCCTCCGATAGGTCGCCTAAAATAATCCCGGGTGATATCACGCCTTCGCACCATCCCTAACCGTGAGCCACCACCTGCACGACTCATCCAGGAGAAGAGATATTATCCCTTCAACTTCTCCCGAGTAGAAGTCTAAGTCATCCATTATTCACTCTGTTGCCTCCAACCAATACTCGAAGATTGGGAGCTACATCGGACACCCCTAAACACCTCTCATTAGTTAGCTCGAGTCGTTCACCACCGATTTTGGGCTCGCACTGCGTCGCTTCGGACGACTCTCTCTAAAATTGTAGTCTTGCTCGAGATCTTGCATCGTTACCACAATGTCGATCCTCGAAACTCGACTTTCGTCATTTGGCAGATCCGGCATCACATTTTCAGACCTATGGCCAAACCCTGTTGGCTCCGACAAGGCCATTCTACCCCTACCACGGCCACGCGGTGGACGTCCACGACCTCGTGTACTCATTCTTCTCGTTTGATTTATCTGATTAAGAATTTTATGAATTATTAACTCTGTTCATTGTTTATCCACGAACAATTTTATGAAATATAGTCTTTAAAGTGATTCTTTCGAATTTGAACCTATCTAAAGTTTTAGTTTCAAGCTTATCTCCTAATTCTAAGTACATTTATCACACAAACAACATCCACAGACCATATCCCATGAGCAGGGGTATTTTTTTTTGTCATTTCACTACCCAGTGGTGTTATCGTAATTTTAACCTATAGGGGTATTTTTATAATTTTCCAAAATACAGTTTCAGGTGATTTTTTCCAAAATAAGGGTGTTTTGGTAATTTTACAAAGCAGGAGTATTCTGGTAATTTTGCAACTCGGGGGTGTTTCGGTAATTTTGTAAGTTAGGGGTAATTTGGTAATTTTACAAATCAGGGGTACTTTGGTCATTTTCCAAATCTAAGGTAGTTTTCACAAATCCAGGGGTAATTTGATAGTTTCAAAGCTAAGGTTCTTACAAAATAGTATGGCTGGTCCCTTTCGGGTTTTAATTATTAGATTTAGCCTGTGAACGAGTCCTCATGGTTAGGGTGTACAGTCACTACGCACCAGGTAGGGTTCGAGCGAAGAGGAGGTGAGTCACTAGGACTGCTTAAATACCAAGCTCTCCTTGAATCCAACCCTAGAAATGCATATGGCGGTTGCCACACCATAACTCGGTGACTTACTCACAGGTTTGTTTGATTGGACTTAAATCTTATGTTATTTTAAAAGTTGTATAAACTAGCCCTAAGGTCCATCAATACTAACATGCTTAAATACGTCTAAAGCCCAAAAGCCCGACATATAAATATCACATCAAAAGCTAGGGTACTTACTTGGGTGGATCGGCGTCGAAGACTCAGGTACCATGCTTTCCGAAAAATAACCTTTTTTCCAACTCTTAAAACATACTTTGGGCCCTAAGCCCACAACTAAGCTTTTGAACTGGGCTTTGATACCAAAATGTAACACCCTAAACCCGGTCCAAACACTACAACTGAATCTGGCGTGCCACGGAGAAGAAAATGTTTGGGAAACCGATTTGTTGACTTTATTTTCGAAAGAAAACCAACGTGAGATTTTAGAGAAAATGAAGTTGAATCTTGTGACATTTAGAACACGTTAGAACTTGTTTTAGAATTTCTTAATTGCCTAATTTTTACCTCATAACTATTGCTTAGTCATCACTTTAGGCTTCCAAAACAACAACTTCATAACGTTTGAATATGCTTAACACAAATTAAAGAACCAATTAAACAAAACATCCCAAAAATTAAACTTGAGCGGCCTTATTACAGTATTGAAAACCAAAATTAAATAAAACAACCAAGTCCGAATGGAAAAATGCATAATAAACCAAATGCTGAGCATGGCCACCTCGAGTCCACTCCGGCTCTATATCCACGATCTAAGGATTATCTACAAAATATAATGTAAGGGGTGAGTCACCTAGACTCTGTGTGTAAGTCCCCATCCCAAATGGAAATATGCTCTTACACAAATTCAGATACAAATATGCATGTCATGCAACCCATCAACCTAGGTATCCATCTGTATATCCAAAAACTACCCCTTGTGGTACCAAACCACTGGTGGTGCCAAACCACTGGTAACTGAAGTTACAGAGATATTATATGTGGTACCAAACCACTGGTAACCGAAGTTACAAAAATAGCGTATGTGGTACCAAACCACTGGTGGTGCCAAACCACTGAGACTTAGTCACAATTTATTTATAATATGTGGGGCCAACCCATGTGTGATACCAAATCACTTTGGTGATAGTCGATAGATCATACTTCCCCACCTCTCATCACCCATGACACATATATATGCCAACAATATCAGTATGATCATGCTTAACATACAAGATTTATGAATACAAAATAACATGCTTTCATAGATCTCAATTACCGAGAGAAACAAAAAAACTTACCCGGCATCCTCGCTTTTACTTACAGGGGTATTTAGTAACCATTGCCGTCATTTCGGCTTTTAACAACACATAACATATAACATATTTAGCATAGAAAGTGTGTAAGAGTTACACACCTGGTTTTCGTACTAACGCTTTTACTGCTTCTACGCTACTGTCACTCGACACTACCACTATCAGCCTACGATCTACTTTCGATGTAGGCCCACACTCCAAAGGCCAATCTCGCACTCTCGATACTGATCGTCTCTTGTATTTCAGCGTTGGGTCTACAGATCCAACTTCCTTTGCTTGACTGTTATTCGAGTCCATGACAATCCCTTAATTACTAAACCATTTAAACGATGAGATCTAATTACTCAAACAATTATAACGCTTAAAACGAACTCTTACCTGATTAATCGAATCCCGAATGTCTTTGAGAAAACACCACTACCAACCTACCTACATTTGACCATTCCCCAAATATTAAACTAATCGAAAATCACAACCATCCCAACCTATATTTCATTCGGGTAAATGGAAAGAATCAAGAAAGGCCTTTTGGTCAAACCTACCACCACCTACCTTCGGCTTTTCCACCAAATCAGCACTTCTGACTATAGATAGGCAGGATTCAGCTTCTATGGATAGAGAGGGAAATCGATAGAGCTTAACGACAGGTGATTCAGATTAGAAATTCGATAGAAATAGAGAAATCACATAGGAAAGAAATCCCAAAACTCACTGGATTACAGAGGAGTATTTGGCTTACGGTGCGCCTTCGGGAAACAGAGATCCCACCTGATGATTTCGCTTAAAGAGAAAGAAAATGTGCACAAGGAGTATTCGGTTTTCAAAGGGTTTTCGAGAAGAGGAGAAACAATTAAGGAGTTTAGGTTTTGGGAAGAACTAAAGAAAATAGAAGAAAGAATTTGGCTTCATAGAAAAGATGAGAAAAACAAATGAAAAGAGATGATAACTGGCTACCAATTTCGGTGACACATGCACACACCTCAAAGTTATAGTTTCGGCCAACTCTCCCCCCTACCCTGATAGTCCTTATCCCCTATCTCCTCCATCTACTATCACATCCCTATCCCACCCTTTGAAAAGCCCACAATAGAACCAACTCTTCCCTCTTAACTATCATCTTTTAATTACACAAAATAAAAGAATTTAAGGCTCCTAATTAAAACCAATGTGCCGTCCACCCCCTTCCCTTCTTAGTGTCAAAATTGACCCACCCATTTGGACTTCAAGTGGCCACACATGGCCCAATAATCCCCCTAAGTGGCGCCACCTTAATGCCCACTCAAAGCACTCCAGATTTTTGGGCCACGAGCCCAGCTTGCTGCCAAACATAACTATTCATATTTAATTACTACTAACACTATTTTTAAACAATCTATCCCCGATTTTAAAAACCCAAATCTGAGCCTAATTCACACCTTAAAGCCTTAACCTACTAATTTAGCCATGCAACATACCAAATGCACAGACCCACAAAATCAGGATATTACAGGTTAGAACTAGCCATTTGAATGGCTTGTAATAGTTATATTTTGAAGCAAAAATATATATATATATATATATTTGTGTGTAGCTTTATCATGCTTGGTATGTGTTTGAAATGGTTAAGTGATGCAAAGCATATCGTTATATTGATGGTTAAATTGAGTTAGCACATTAAGTTCAATATGCATATAGGTGATATTATGTCATACTTAATACATGAATTTGGCTTCATTTGAATGGTTTGAATTGGTTGGTGAACATGTTTAAGTGTTTTTGTAGGAGAAAGGCAATTTGGGTGAGAAATAAGGCTTGGAAATAGCCTTATTTTATCCATACGAGATAGAGACACGGGCGTGTGTCTCAGTCGTGTGTGAACAAGGCCATGCGCATGGGTGTGTGACATAGCCGTGTGACCCCTACACCTAATTTTTGAAAATTAAATTGTCCACACGGCATAAAAAAACGTGGATGTGACTGGCCATGTGACCTAATTCAAAGAGTTACATACCCAGATGGCCTGGGACACTGCCGTGTGCCTCACATCAAATACCCAGATGGCCTAGGACACGGGCATGTCACTTGGCCATGTGAGCCACACGTCCCTTGCACCTAAGAAAATTTTGAGATTTTACGAAAAATTCTCTGAGTTCCCGATTTAGTCTTGATTTGTTTCTAAAGCATAAATTGGGTCTCGAAAGCCTATTCAAGGGACATTATAATTGAATATGTTTGATTTTGGTTATGATTAGTAAATGATATGTGTAAACTATTTTTAAATCTGTAGACTTCAATAATGTTTTGTAACCCTATTCCGGTGTAGGATATGGGTTAAGGGTGTTACAAATTTACCTAAACTCAAAATCTCATGAGGTTTTCCTATCATCAGCCTCTAGGACACACAGAAACCCTATTAGACAAATGCGGCTTATCCGCCATTCCTAGAATGTGCAATGGCTATGGCCTTTTCATATTTTTGCCACACTGACCTTTTCTCATTTTTACTGTCCCAATAGACCTCGTGTTTACAGTTTCGATGGACTACATTCTATTATACTAGCCTTCATATTTACTGTCCTAGTAGATGTCATCAAAGCACCACCACGGGGTCAATCATCGTATCACATAGTTTCCAACACTCCGCCCGAACCCCCTTATTGCCAACCATACTTGCTCACGCATTCCTCAATTAACATAATGGACACATCTACACAAATTTCACTCATAATCATAATAAAATAATACTTCCTAACACATAATTTCCCATGTATGCTTATCACACATCGTCATATTCATGCAGCATAACATACACTTCAGTACACAAATACAAATGTTTCACAGAGAACACACATAACCATACATACCTACAACAACTTTTCAATGATATATGCACATCTATATGAACATCGACATAAAAGGAATCATTATAATATATTGTGTAAAAGTCGGGTCTAGAGACTCACCAGAGACCTACCTTTACCTCAACCTATAGTTTTTGTTACGATTGTCCTTGCCAATCCAGTAGCAGTAACTACTTACAAGATCATGGAATTTTCATTAGAATCCCCATTTACAGATAGTTTACTAATGTTTCAACTATGTGGGACCTCCATGCAGGGCCATTCACTCACAGCCTATTGTTATTACACCTTTTAACATCCTTACCCAACAATAATCATAACATACAGGGCTATAAGACTTACTAGAATTTGAATCATCCATTGATTAAGCGAGGTCTTAGCTCCATCTTAACAAAGAAGAAAAGAACATTTAGGTTAGAAAGAAGAACTAGAATGTAAAGTAGAAAGCAATGTCATCTGGAATATGTTCTCCCTTACTAGATATAACCTCATTATCCCCCTATTGTGGACTTTAACAAGTGACAATGCTTACCTAACCCAAATTTCCTGATTTCCCACAAAAATTTGAGAGAAGGTAAATAGAATCAGTTGAATAACTTCATTACTATTAGACCAATCATGGGGAGGGTCAAATTAATTTAATTGACTCCCAACTAATCTCGTAACAATAACCAACTTGAACAGTTGTCAAGCAAACTGAGTGTACTATACTTCGACTGTGACTCACATATGGCGTGGTCTTAAAGACAATTATGTCTCCTACAACTTCCTCAGGCACTTGATAGGCTATTCGTGCTCAACTATTACTCTAGGGCGTACTCTTCCTTAGGCGTACTCTTTCTTGGGCATAATATTTCTTTGCTTGAAAATACATTGTAATTAAATTCTTAAATACTGCTAACAAGTTGATACTTTAATGCTAGTATGTGCCAATACTCTATCTCGTCATCAAGCTAACAAGGTGGCAGATTATGTTACCATAGTGTGCCAAATAGTTTACATACTTTACTCACCTTTTTGGAACCCTCTGTTTTGGGGTGTGGCATATCTATTTAGTAATTTTTAAATATATAAATGTGATATATATATATGTATGAGATGATCCATAGTTGATCGATTAAAGATAAGAAGTGTGGTAATGAGAAAATACATGTGTTGTATTGTTCCATTAACTTCTTTAGGTTATTTGATTATTGTGACAAGGGTGGTATTGAGAAGGTGCATGTATAGGATTGGCTCTCACTAGAAAGGACTTGGTTTTTAAGCGATCAAATATGAAAAACCTCGATTTCCTAGGACCCTACATGGTGCACGATTCACATTCACTTTTTTTAATTTTTCCCTTTCCTAGGACCCTACCTGGTGCATGTCTATTTTATGAATAGATGAATGTAAATAGTATAAAATTCCCATAGCATGTCATGCATATATGAGATAAGCATGCCATATGGTTTAGGAAAGAATGCCACATGTACTTGTGACTCATATATTAATCATTCATTATTGAAATAAAAAATTTAAACAAAAAAAAACTTTTCAAGTTTTTAAAATATTGATTGGGAGAAGGTCCCTAAACAAGACCTACTACCTCCATCGGTGGTCTCTTGTGATGAAATTGCAAGTGCACTACTTCACGGTAGGATTGCTATGTGGATTTCACTGAGAAGATTTTCTAAAAGGGAGAAGAATTCTATTGGGACCAAATGATAATTGGACAGGCCCTTATGGTAGGCATTATCATGTGATAGGTCAAGAAATTCTATCTTCAAAAGAGGACAACTAGTCAAAGCATGCTACTTGGTGAGATTTTCCCACGATGACTCATTTGTGGTGCATGATGCGATAGATGTTGAGTTAATGGTTACACACTCAAGATATTCTAGTTAACTAACTTTCCAAGGAGCTCTACTTAAGTTAGAATGATGGCCAAATGTTGCACGATTATTAGTGCGGTGTGAATGCCTAAGGAATTAGGTTGATGTACTAATTGGCTGGAAATCCATGTTCTTACTAGTTGATCATGACCAACCCATAGTGGCTTGATTCAATGTGTGTGGGAATTATTGTTGCAATGACTTAAAAATGTTTTTCAAGGTTTGATGTTAGATGCATGCATCATTTTAATGCATATCGCAAAGTTGCAAAAATTTTCAAACATTTTCTTATAAAAATATATTAATAGATGAATATTTTATTTTCAATTTGAAAATGACACATACTCTCTTATTGAATATACTCACTGAAAATAAAATGAACGGAAATAACTATAAGGAATGGAAAAGAAACTTGAAAATTGTCTTGAAATCGGTGAAATCGAAATAGTGGTTTTGGGACCAAAATCCGAGCCGAAAATAAAATTTATTTTTATTTTATTACATGGTCCGTGTTATGTTAGAAAAGTCATGTGAAAATTTTGATACGAAAATTTTACCGATTAGGTGTTTAATTAGGGAAAGGACTATGTAACACCCCTATCCCGTATCTGTCGCTGGACTGAGGTTGAGAGGCGTTACCGGACATATCGAATCATAACACAACATTTCACAACATCAAATAATCACAAACATTTCATAGTGAAATATACACATAGAGTCCTTTTAGAAGGTTTACAAGACCTTAAACATGCATTGGGAAGGGATCGGGACTAAACCAAGCACAAACAAAATTTTTTCGAAACTTAAACATTTTTCAAAGTTATAGATGTCACACGCCCGTGTGGATAGGCAGTGTTCTTCACATGGAATTAGACACACACGTGTGCCTAGGCTATGGCAAAATAGGTCATACATACTGACTTGTCCACACAGCTACAAAACACGCCCGTGTGCTAGGCCGTGTGAAATTTAGGGAGGCTACTGACTTGCTCACACGGCCAGTCACAGGCCCGTGTGTGACTTGCTTAGAATTGTAACCTTAAGAGACACGGTCAAGACACACGTCCGTGTGCTCAACCGTGTGGGCAATATAGGCCATTTTGTAAGACCAATTTGCCACCCAAAATTAAGTTATACATACAAACATCAATAAGCATCAATTTATGTCTCAAAGGTAACCAAAATCATACTAAAACATGCACAAATTGACCTATAACCACATCATTCATTTCTATATTCAATACCAACTCAAACATACAAATTCAAAAATACCAACTACACATCAAAAACATGTGATTCGTACATCATTTTAATCTACATCAATTCTTAGCATTTCTTATCATATCAATTTCTAAAATCAACCATGAACTTACCAATATTGACTAATTCTTTTGGCCATTGGGCACATTAAAACAAACAACTTTTGCATCATATAGCACGGACTAAACTCATCTATAATCACATCATTATCAAGCCATATCACATAGTTATATTTACACATTTCAAAATATAATCCAAACTCTCTAGCCTATACATGCCATACTTCAATATATACATTTTCAAAGATACCAAAATATAGTTTGATAGTGTGGTGATGATCCTTAATGATCCCCGAGCTTCCCGTAGCTTTGATAATCTATAAAACAATAACAAACATACACACACAGAGTAAGCTTTCATAGCTTAGTAAGTCATAAGCAAATAATGATCAAATAAACATTCGCATTAAATCAACTAGCCAAATCAAACAAACCTTAACAAATTATACATTTATTATACTTGCAACTCAAACATTATCACATATACAATAGCATTATAAAATCAATGGCCGAAAGAACATATACTCATAAGCACATATAAATTTCTCTTTTACCATGTCTAATTCATATATTCATCTTAAACATATAATTACCTTACTTTCATATTTATATAACATAGCACATACCTGAACCTTTTAGTTCATTTTTCACATTCGATCTTAACTCGATAATGCCTATTGAACTATTCGGAATCAATAAGGATACTCGGATAGTCGAAAATCTCGTACAATGCCAACGTCCCAAACGTGGTCTTACATGTAATCACATATCGATGCCACTGTCCCACACAGGGTCTTACACGAATCACATACGATGCTAATGTCCCAGATATGGTCTTACAAGTAAACATAAGTCGATGCCAACATCCCAGACATGGTCTTACAAGTAAACACAAGTCGATGCCAACATCCCAGACATGGTCTTACACGAAAACACATATCAGAATCCTATGTCATGACATATGTATCCTAACTATTCCTAAGGATCGTACGAGGCTTCCGGACATCGAAACTCGATCGATTCAAGCTCGTAGACAATTCTTCCACACTTTTACCAATTCAGCTTTCACACACATATATATATATATATATATACAAGTAATAATTCATTTCGATACAAATAAAATATATACAATCGAATTTAACAACATTTATTTACTTATGAACTTACCTCAGACAACGGCGATCGAAAATAATGGCTATTCAACGATTTTTGATTTTCCCTGATCTAATTCCTTTCTCTTTGGTTCTTGATCTATACACATTCAAATTTAACTCTTTTATTCAACAAAACATTCAATTCAATTCATATACTCATATTTAGGGCATTTTATAAATTAACCTTCACATTTTTATATTTTGACAATTTAGTCCCTATTTTAAAAAATTCACAAAATTTCTTTATACAAGTGCCTAGCCAAATTTTCCTCTAGTTCATATAAGCCCACATATTTCATTTATTTTTCATTTGAGTCCTTCAAAATAGCATTTTCACAAATTATTCCAATTTACTAAAATTCATCAAAAATCCAAATACAAAACATATTAATCTAACAACATATATTTATTTTCTATCATCAAACACAAGATTCATCAAGCTTTCAACAATGAAAAAAACAAAAAATCATCACCAAATTCAGAAATTGAGACATGGGCTTGATAGATAACAAAGCAACGATCTCAAAAACGTAAAAATTATTAAAAACCGAGCAAAACACATACTCGAATTAAGCTCCCAAATGTGCCGAATGTTTAAAGCTTCCAAAGCTTTATTTTTTCTTCTTAGATTCGGCCAAAAAGATGAACACATGCATGGCCATTTATTTTTGTTTTATTTAATACATGTTAATATACATTTTACAATTTTAACCTTAATGATTTAATTAGAAAACTATTTAATGGTTATCTATTTTTGTCCATGCATACTTCTAATGATTAAATTACAACATAAGGACTCCATATAATAAAAGCCATAACAAATAGATACCTTTACATGTAGCATGCTAATTTTGCATTTTATGCGATTAAGTCCTTTTTGCAAATTAAGCACACAAACGATCAAATTTAATCACGAAAATTTCACACATGTCAATTCACATACTAAAAACACAGAAAATAATATTAAAATATTTTTCTAACTCGAATTTGTGGTCCCGAAACCACTAGTCCAACAAGGGTCTAAATCGGATTGTTACAGACTAAATCACATAAAATGCAAAAGTTGAATTCTAGTAGCTATAAGGTTTAAATAGCTATGGAATTCAAAATTTAGGTCCTTATATGGTAATTAGACCATTAATAAAAAGTTAGTAGATATTTTTGGATGATTCATCCATGGAAAATGAGAAAAAGGCTAAAGATTAAATTGGAAATCAGAATTTTTAAAAGATGATAAATTATCAAAAAGAAATAAAAATCATTTTATCATCTTCTTCCCCAGAATATTCATGGAAACCCTAGAAAAGAGAAAGCAAGCTTTCTTGGCCAAATTGGGCAAGTATTCAAGCCCCATATTTAGTAATTTTTATATTTTTGAAATCGGGATAGTCTAATCTATCTATTAAAGGGATTAATTTGAAAAGTTATCAACGTATGGAAAATGGGTCATGGATGTATATGCTGAAAATTAGAAATTTATGGTAGAAAATGAAAGGTTGTTGATAGATAAATAACTTTTACAATGTAATTTTTATGAAAACATGATTTAGGTACTAAAATGCAAAGTTGTGAAATTTTATGAAAAATTATGATTTTTTATGAATACAGGTGCTGTAAATTTTGAGATGGAATTTTGGTTAGGCTTGGAATAGGGAGTAAATTACACAAATTTCATTTTCCGAGCCCAAGGATGAAATGGGAGTTTATGGATAATTAGGGATAAAATAGTACTTTTGGCCTAGAATGAAAATTGAGTCCACTTGAATGTGAAATATGATAAATTGATGTAAAATGTACTCATATAGATCCGAATAGAACAAATTCGAGCTAGAACGAGGAAAAGAGGAAATGTTGGATTAGTAGATTTTTTGTACACGAACATTGTCGAGGTAAGTTCGTGTAACTAAATTGTGTTTATTTACATGCTTGCATTGATTTTGTTTATGTAAACTGTATAAATGTCATAAATATGTGAAATGATTACATATCCAATCAAGCTCAATAAATGAAAATGTTTAAATTAAATGATAATGCCCGATAGATGATAAAGGATAAACAATGAGAATGTTAATTGTATGCTTGAAATGAATGTGGAATGCGTTTATTTGAATTATATGAATGTTGTGAATGTATGAAATTGTAACGACCCAAATTTGGGCCTAGTAGAATTGGGCCCATTGGGCCTTGGGTGTGGGAGCGTTTAAAATTTTTGAGAATAAGAGTACGACCCTAATGCAAGTTGGACCTATTAGGCGAGTGATTTGGGAAGGTTTTGGGGCTTCTATGAAGTCCCGAGATCAAACTTGGGCTTTAGGAAAATTTTGGTTTTAGGTGAATAAAATCCTGGGAGTTAGTAAGTAAGCTTTAAGAATAAAATGTGGAGAAAAATGACACAAAAGAAGTTGTGGTCTAGTGCTAAATGACGCCACATAGGAGACAAGGGAATGACGACACACAAGGAAACAAGGGGTCCAAGGTTCAAGCCTTGGCGCTGGCATTTCATTTTGATTTATTTTTAAGTGAACTTAGACTTTGTCTATAGGTTTATATTTAGTTGCGCATGATGTAAGACACAAGGAAGAGAGTGGTCTAGTGGCAAGTGGCGTGAATTGGCTGATGGGAGAGCCTGGGTTCGAATCCCATGACAAGTAGGGGAGTATTTATTTTGCGGACTGGAAGGCCAGAGTTTGTGCTAGATTTAAACTCTACTGAAGAAAGGATCCCACATCGGAAAGCTAGTAAGATGGAGAGGAAGCATACCTTGGTGGGCATTTGGGCATAGGAGCATTCGGAACGCGGATTAGCTTCAGACTTCTATCAGGTGTGTATTTCGTCCTACTCTAGCTGTAGAGCGACAAATGCTGAAATACCGGTCACACGGTGATGGTAGGCAAATGAGCGTACGAGCGCATGTGTGGGGGCTTCGACGCGATAGTTGAGGCCATCATGAGTATTCTTGTGGGTTTAGGCTGTTTGGGCCACGATGGCCGAAAAGGGGCCATGTGGGGCCAATGGGCCTGTGGGCCCAATTGAATAAATTGTATGATTGTGTAGTAGATAGTGAACTGGTCTAGGTGAATCTCATATCTATGGCTAGATTTGGGAATGGGCCACATGAGCGTGTGGGCCTACTTGGGCCAAAAATGGGCCTTAGGCCCATTCCCATCATTATCTTTGTTTAGAATACTTAAGTCGCTCGAGGTGACTGTAGACCTTCTGAGGGGTTGGTAAAATTATCGAAATACCCTCAGTTTACAAAATTACTAAAACACCCTCAGTTTACGAAATTACTAAAATACCCTCAGTTTACGAAATTACCAAAATACCCTTGAAGGGTAAATTATCAAAATACCCCTAGGATGTGAGATTACTAAAATACCCTCGAGGGGGTGAAAATGACTGTTATACCCTTAATTGTGAATGAATATCATGTGTATGTTTTAATTACACTTTTATACGTGGATACATGACATTTTATCATATTGCATGGGGCGGGTTAATGACTGAAGAGAAGTGTAGCCTGGTGGCTCTGCCACATACTGTTTTAGTGGCTATGCCATATATATATATATATATATACTATAACTCTGGTGGCTCAGTCACAAATATTGTGATTAGCAGCTCGTCTGTATTATTGGTGTGATTGGCGGGGTGGGTTGACTTGATCCCTACAAGTGAGGAGTGGTTGGTTCGGGGGTGTGATTGGTTGGATTGGGTTGGGTTACATTACATTACACTACACTGCATTATCTGCATTATCATGCTTATAGGGCTAAGGCCCCAATTGTTACTGAATTGGGCTTGGCTCGGTTTATACATATGGGCTTGGCCACTCGCTACAGATGGGCTTGGTCCGATCTGCTTGGTATGGGCTCAGGACCAGTTAATGACCGACTAGGGGAATTACACACTGAGTTCTTGTAACTCACCCCTCTGCTTTAACCTTGCAGGTAATCCCCAGCCTTATAGGATTTGGAGCTGCGGAGGACTCGGAGGTGGCCATACGTGGAGTTGTTAATAAACGGAGCTTAGTAATTTTGGTTTGAATTTATTTTAGATTATTCTATTTTGGGTTATTAATTTTTGTAATATGGCCTTTGGATTTTTCTTTACTTTTTAACTTTCATTTATGTTATATTCAAACTGTCTATGATTAAACACTGGGTTTTCTTAAAAAGTTAATAACTGTTTTCAAAATATCATGTTTTCGTAAATTACTGGATCTGATTTCTGCTATAAACAAAGTCTTCGCTAATAGCAATAACAACGCTTTTACAAGAAAACCATAAAAGCAAATCTGAATTTCACAAACAACAGAGCGCTGAGTTTCAAAAAGAATATGAAGTTTTTACCGAGCGTACAGTTTTTTAACAACCCTTTCATGTGACATGCCAGATCTGGTCGTAACGTCTAGGCCGAGTTTGGGGTGTTACAAAAATAATCACATGTCCGATAATGCTTGAGAAAAACGATTGAAAAATAGTGGAAAAATGGATGGTTATGTGTTTTCCCAAAATAAATGAGGCCCTGCATTTGTTGCTAGAGGGATTTAGCACGGTCAAGTAATCCTATGACCTCATCTCTAAAAGGATTTACCTCGGACGAATAATCCTGATATAAGTCCTCTCTAGCATATGTTACGGATTGGATTTAGCCCGGACGGGTAATCAAGATCAAGCTCTTTAGAGCATATGTCATAAAAAGGATTTAGCCTGTACTGATAATCCTGATGTTTTTATATATGTGGCTCGAGAGTGTACTCTTTGAAATAGCACCTTATGGGTACCATTGGACATGAATTGATGCATTCTGATTTGTACACCTCGAGTGTACTACCTTTGTATCCATCGATATTTTGAATAAATTCAACAGGTAAAAGTTCTTGACATGTGAATATACAAATAAGAAATGAGTTATTGCATATATCGGCTTGAAGTACAAGAAAATGATTATACATGACAAATGATATATGAAAACATGAGATGATGATATTTGTACATGGACTTTATTTGATGAACATATGTTCATTCTTGATTATAGACTTGTACACCTTGAGTGTACTAATCGTGACCTTGATATTCCAAGTAATATGAGTAAAGTTTTGATATGAAATGATCTGAACTCGAAATGAGCTATTATGAGATTATACTTGTAATAATGAGATGAATCATGCATGTTGAATTAATACATATTGTAGAAAGCATATGTGCTTGGAAACTTGATTGTTGTTGAGCACATATATGTTTTGATGTTATTGATAAACCGCAAAAGTAACATATTTTAATCCCACATTTAGCATAGTTTTGGATGATTTTTCCTTTAATTATGGAAATACGTGCTCCTAATCTTTTCTTTCATGTTTTATACTCAGTAGAGCACTAGAGGATGAAAAGAACGAATAACGGGTCAAAAATGGAGAAAATGGGCCAAAGCACGAAATCCACACGGCCTGGGCCTAAGACCACACGGCCGTGCCTCGTAAAACAAGTCGACCATGGCCTAAACCCCAAAAAGTACGATGGTGCCTCATCAATAGGATCGAACATGGCCTGGCCGCGATTTACACGGGCGTGTGCCATGGGCGTGTCCCTGCTGCAGGAAAGAAGAATTCTACTCAGATTAGGGTACTTAAGGGCAAAAAAAACATATTCCAAAAGCCTATATAAAGACCTTAGAGGCCAACCTTTAAGGGGGCGTTCAGCTAGGCCAAAGAGCCGATCCAGAGCAGTTAATTTCAGGGATTTACTCGAAGAAAGCCAGTTGATTCATCTCAAGAAGCTGGAATTATACTCAAGACGGAGGATCTCTCCTTCAATTCCTTCAGGGGGTTTTAGGGATTTCTTATGTTTTGTTTTATCTTTTATTTTGAGATGTTTTCTTTTACAATTATGAACTAAACCCTCAAATACTTGAGGGGGATGAAACCTAAGACGGATCTTGTTATTGTTATCTGAGCTGTATGATAAATATTTGATTTGTTCTTAACTATATGTTCATAATTCTTGTTTTGATATTTCTGGGATATTGATTCAAGTGTGATGTGCATAGGTAGAGGAGGAACAGACTCTGTCTAAGAGTAGATCTAGCATAGTTAAGTGGAGTTGCTCGCGCGCCTAAAGATAGGGTGATGAAAATCTATCGAATTAGGGTCAAACCTAATATGGGAGTCTATAGATCGAGTTAATGCCATTCTAGGGGTTTTAATTAGAAAGATATTTCAATTAATCAACCTAGGGTTAGACGTTAGTAGCCTTGAAGAGAGGTATTAATATAAATTAAAGAATTCTACGGATCAAGTCAAGTGAATAAATCACCTAGTTCAGTGTTAGATAACAAGTGAAGTCTAGATAGATTCTTCCTCAGGTATTGTCTAAATCAATCGGTTTTCCTTTCAAGTCCTTCCCCAATTTCTTCTTTGTCTTAGCATCTTTAGTTTAGTTAATTAGTTAATTTTTGGTTAGATAAGAATTCCCTTAATTCGTAGGCTAAATAATAGAAAGAGAGTTAATATTAGTACTTTTGGTTCCTTTGGATTCGACAATCTGGTCTTGCCGCTATCTATATTGTTCGATAGGTGCGCTTTCCTCCATCGTTGTCTTAGTTAGTTTCCAGGTTTGATCATTATTTTTATAAATTTTTAAGACTCGACAGACACGATCAAGTTATTGGCATTGTTGCCAGGGAACTAAAATATCAAGAATGCTCAATTTTTATCACTTTAGCCATATTATATTTGCAATTAAATCTTATTTATTTTTCTAAATTTTCTTTTTCTTTTCTCTTTTCCTAGCAGGTGCTTCTAGTTTATGACTAGAAGGAACCCAATAGGACCACTACTTTACGATAGTGATATTGAAGGAACCGTACGTAGAAATCGTAGAGAAGTAAGACGAGGCTTAGATTACATACAAGAAGTGCAAGGGGACGAAACCAATACCACCGAAGGGATGGCCGAGAATAATCCGCCAGATCAAGATATGGCTGATCATCATGATCCTCGGACTATGTATGATTATGCTAAACCTAATTTAACAGGAGCCAAATTGAGTATTGTTAGGCCTGCTATAGCCGCTAATAATTTTGAATTAAAACCTAACACTATACAAATGATTCAACAGTTTGTTCAATTTGATGGTTTGCAAGTCGAAGACCCAAATACTCATTTAGATAATTTTCTAGAATTCTATGATACCTTTAACATAAATGGAATTTTCGATGACACCATTCGTCTTCGGTTATTTCCCTTTTATTTATGAAATAAATCCAAATTGTGGTTACATTCTCTTCCACGAGGATCAATCACTACATGGGACAAAATGACCGAAAAGTTTTTATTAAAATAATTTCCACCGACCAAAATGGCCAAATTAAGGAATTATATCTCTTCTTTTGTGCAGATGGATTTAGAAACATTATACGACGTATGGGAGAGATACAAAGATTTGTTGAGAAGGTGCCCACACCATGGTTTACCCTTGTGGTTGCAGGTCCAAACTTTTTACAACGGTGTGACCCCCTCAACCCGACAGTTAATTGACTCAACTACCGATGAAACCCTAAATAACAAAACTCCTGAAGTATCTTACGAGTTTATAGAGGTGATGTCACTGAATAACTACTAGTGGCAAGTTACAAGGACAAAGCCAACTAAAACATCCAAAGTTTTCAATCTCGACGCAGTCACCATGCTATCAAATCAGGTAGAATTGATGAATAAAAAGATTGATGGTTTTTGTTGTTCTTTGCAGGTACACCCAGTTATGCAATGTGACTCAAATCTAGGAGGTGTGGCGAATCCTGAGTACCCACCCTACAATCCGGGCATGGAGAGCAAATAATTAAACTATACGGGTAATAGTTTTAGACCTCAAAATAACCCCTATAGTAATACTTATAATCCAGGTTAGAGGAACCACCCCAATTTCTCGTGGGGTGGTCAAGGAAACCAGAGACAACAACCACCCCCTCAAAACTTCCAACAACAGCCCTATCCATAGGAAAAGAAGTTGAACCTTGAGGAGATGTTGATGTAATTTATAGCAGTCTAAAACTCGATTTCAAAACACGGAGACTACACTTAAAAATCAACAAGCATCGATTAAAGAAATTGAGAACCAGTTAAGGCAACTCGCAAAGCTGATCTCAGAACGACCACTAGATAGCTTGCCAAGTAACACTGGGACTAATCCCAAGGAGCAAATTCAAGCCATAACAGCTCGTGACAGTGGAAGGTTAGTAGAATCTGAATCTGAGCCAAGGCAAGAGCCTATGGTAAGTGAAGGTAAGGTCGAGGTAAGCCAAGAAAAGCCAAAACCAATAATTAAATAATACAAACCTCGTATACCTTACCCCAATGCGATGAAGGATGACATCACAGAAGAACAATTCGGTAAGTTCCTTAAAGTCTTAAAGAAATTACATATTAACTTACCACTTCTTGAAGCTCTTTCGCAGATGCCAGATTCAAGTAAATTTTTAAACAAGCGAAAGTTAGACGAGAAGTCGCATGTGGAACTAAATGTATTATGCTCAGCAATGTTACAAAATAGACTACAGCAAAAATTAAAAGACCCAGGGAGTTTTCCAATTCCATGTTTAATCGGTAGTTTATCTATTGATAATGCTTTAGCTGATTTAGGGGCAAGCATCAATGTCATGCCATCTAAAATGTTTAAACAGCTAGGTCTAGGGAAACCCAAGCAAACTAGGATGAGTATTCAAGTAGCTGATAAGACTATTCGCATCCCTAAGGGTATAATTGAAAATGTACTAGTTAAAGTTGCAAATTCATATTCCCCATAGACTTCATTGTTTTATATATGGATGAAGACAATAGTATCCCCTTAATTTTAGGAAGACCTTTTTCAGCAACTGTCAGATTTAAAATTGATGTCAGCACAGGTGAACTCATACTTCATGTAAGTGACGAATCAATCAGTCTTCAAGCTCTCGACTCAGCTAGGACATCCAGTGAGAAAGGTGAGGACGTAAATTCCATTGATAAGTATTCAGGTAAACTTCCTTTTCAGGAAACACCACGGAATTAGACTACAGAGCCAGATCCTATAGCTCGTACCAACAAGGAAATATCTCATGAGGAACAACGGCCTTAGATCGATAAGCTAGATGAGTGGGAGACACATCTCAAGGAGGAATCAAACCCACACAAAGTGAAACCGAAGGAACCCCCAAAAGAACTTAAAGGAACATCAAATCACTTCAAAATAGGAGATCAGGTACTATTAGATAGAACAGACCCGCGAATTGCCAAATCAAACCTGAAGATAAACGAATAGATCCCCTTTACGGTACTTAATATTTTCCCTTACGGAACAGTCGAGGTAAGAAATTCTACTTTTGGTACTTTTAAAGTAAACTTCACTCGACTCAAATTATATGATGACAGCATGAAAAAGGATTTTTCACTCCTTAAACCACCGTGAAGGTATGAATGAGATGTAAGTCGAGCTTAAGACTTTAAACGGGCACTTCTCGGGACACAACCCGAGCACTAACCCTATTTATTTCTTTTTCTTTTTCTTTTAGCACCTAACTACAGAATAACCAAGTTAATGAAGCGCAGATCTTCACATCACACGGCCTTACACACGGCCGTGGCCGTGGTCGTATAGATGCTATAGATTTTCATACTGACATGGAAGAGATAGTACAAGACAGGACGAGAAAAATATCTTTGAATCACGGACTCACCTAACACCACAGCCGTGCGACATAGCCGTGGCCGACACTGATGAACCAACATGGGCGTGGCCACTTAAATACAAGGCGTGGGAGAAGCAATTGAACCACCACACGGTCGTGCGATATGGCCGTGTGACACAACACGCCCACCATACACGGGCGTGGGGATGTACCAGAGTTAAAAATTTCTATTTAAAACACCCCTCTCCCCTTTTAACCCATTCCCTATCCACTCCCCAATTACTCCATCTTCACTCTCTTCCTTCTTCACCCCATAAAAGTTTCAATCTACGCTTCAACAATGTCAAATAAACGGAAAGATCCGAGTCTTGTCTCCCTGTGTGAGACCAATCAACATAAGCTCATGCCGGCCGCTTCATTAACTCGACAAGCCAAGGGTCTTTGAGACCATTTAACTTTTATTTCACTTTTTCTTCTCTTTTATTTTCCTTTTCTTTATTTTTCATATATTAAATTAGTTTATTTTGTTTTAGTTTCTTGGTTTTAGGTTCTAAAGGCTGCTAGTGAATCACAACACCATGGTCTTAGACACTACACCCACCTCGCGAACCATCTACCAATATGGACTTTCTAGTCCATTCATCTTCTCTTTTGGTTTTATTATAATTCATATTTTCTTTCTTGTTATATTTATTTACTTTAATTATATAATTAGTATAATTTAAATTATTATTACCATTTACTGGCTAATTCCTCATGAGTTACCCAATTTCTTCATCTAGCACAGGAATTAGAGGCGCCCCCTCCAACTTTTCTTTAACCTTTGAATCAAGTTCCCACACTTCCAACTCAAGGAATCCATCCAAAAATTTAGGAAGTTTCACCTCTCTCTCTCTCTTTTGATTTTCTTATTTTATGATTGTTATCTATCTTTGTACATTGAGGGCAATGTACATCTTAAGTGCGGGGGGTGAAAGTTTATTAGAAAAATGCCTAACTTTTTGCATTATTCTCAAATCCCTGAATAATATTCTGTCTTAAAGGAATTTTCTCATATCACTAATTAGAATGAAATTCCTGATAATTCATGATTTTTATTGATATGTTTTAGATTAACTCATTGATAATTGTGCAATGATGATTTAAACTTTAAGATACTAGAGAATCAAGCATGAAGAGTCTATTTTCAAAAAAAAAAAAATTCTGTTAGGTTGTCTACTTGAATCTAAATTGTTACCTAGAAGGTTGAGATTTACGAGGTTGATATCAAAATACCCACAATTTTTTGTGAGATTTTGAGCCTTTTAGAGCATACATTCTTTTTGTGCTTACTTTATTGATTATGAGTGTGTCAACATTGATTTGTTATTCTAGAACTTGCTTCAATTATACATCTCAAGACCACACTATTGATTTGATAAACAGAGATGATTAAGGCACTTAGGATTTAACCCACTTACTCCACTAAAAGCCTACCCTCATAATTGACCCCTAGTGAGCTCTTTTGATCCTAACACCCCTTTGTTTTTTTTACTTAACCCTCTAATATTAACCTGAAACCTATCTCGTATTTGTTATCACCATTCCTTTTGACTACCCTTCTATCGAGATTTGTTTTGATTAGTTGCCTAATTAGATTATTTCAGTTGTTAAAGTTCTATTTTATATTGTTTTGATTTGTTCTTAAAAAAATTGAAAAATCGAAGTATCTTCATTATTATCAAAGTATATTCATTATTAGTTTTGTGATTAAAGCGAGCCTATACATTTAATTTCAACATCTTGAAAAAGAAGCTTGTATTATTAGTATTACAAGTTTTCAGTTGATGTAATTATTTAGGTTATTAGTCATTTTCCTAATTATGTGATTATCAATTCAATCTCAATTCTAACTCTTCTAATTCAGCCTTTATGCACACCTTTAACCGAGCCCCGTTACAACCCTTTTTAAAGACCTTTTGATTTGTGTATCATCTCATTTTACAGTGGTGGAGATTTGATTTTCAAGCAAGGCTATGGTAATAACTTTTCATGTTCGACTTTTGAGAGCTTTATTTTGGAACCTTAAACACCTTGAGTGATTTGAGTGAATCTTAAGTGAGGATGTCAACTTTTGTTGATTTTGAATTAAAGGTGATTATTTAGGTAAGGGGAAACAACTATCTTTTTCATGCTACAAACTCATAACTTTGATTGTTTGAATCTTTAGGACTCTTTGAGCTGAATTATCCATGTATAAATTATCTATGAATTATGATGAAACATTATTGATGAATATTATGAATTGAGGAAGTTCGTTTTAATTATGAGTTGAGAATTTTGATTGAGGACAAACAAAAGCTTATGTGTGGGGGTATTTGATAAACCGTAATAGTAACATATTTTAATCCCATATTTAGCATACTTTTTGATGATTTTTCCTTTAATTATGGAAATAGGTGCTCCTAATCCTTTGTTTTCATGTTTTATACTCAGTAGAGCACTGGAGGATGAAAACAAAGAATAACGGGCTAAAAACGGAGAAAATGGGCCAAAGCACGAAATCCACACGCCTGCGCCTAAGACCACACGGCCGTGCCTTGCAAGACAAGCTGACCATGGCTTGAACCCCAAAAAATATGGTCGTGCTTCATCAACAGAATCGAACATGGCCTGGCCACGATTTACACGGGCGTGTGCCATGGGCTTGTCCCTGCCGCAGGAAAAAAGAATTCTATTCGGATTAGGGTACTTAGAGGCAAAGAAACATATTGCAAAAGCCTATATAAAGACCTTAGAGGCCAACCTTTAAGGGGGCGTTCAGCTAGGCCAAAGAACAGAGCCAGAGCAGTTAATTTTAGGGATTTACTCAAAGAAAGCTAGTTGATTCATCTCAAGAAGCCGGAAACATACTCAAGACAGAGGATCTCTCCTTCAATTCCTTCAGGGGGTTTTAGGGATTTCTTTTTTATCTTTTCTTCTGAGATGTTTTCTTTTACAATTATGAACTAAACCCTTAAATACTTGAGGGGGATGAAACCTAAGACGGATCTTGTTATTGTTATCTGAGCTGTATGATAAATACTTGATTTGTACTTAACTATGTGTTCTTAATTCTTATTTTGATATTTCCAGGATATTGATTCAAGTGTGATGTGCTTAGGCAGAGGAGAAAGAGACCCTGTCTAAGAGTAGATCTAGCTTAGTTAAGTTGAGTTGCTCGCGCGCCTAGGGATAGGGTGACGAAAATCTGCCGGATTAGGATCAAACCTAATATGGGAGTCCATAGATCAAGTTAATGCAATTCTAGGGGTTTTAATTAGAAAGAGATTTCAATTAATAAACCTAGGGTTACACATTAGTAGCCTTAAAGAGAGGAATTAATATAAATTAGGGAATCCTACAAATCAAGTCAAGTGAATAAATCATCTTGTTCAGAGTTAGATAACAAGTGAAGTCTAGGTGGATTCTTCCTCAGGTATTGTCTAAATCAATCGGTTTTCCTTTCAAGTCCTTCCCCAATTTCTTCTTTGTCTTAGCATCTTTAGTTTAGTTAATTAGTTAATTTTAGATTAGATAAGAATTCCCTTAATTCATAGGCTAAATAATAGAAAGAGAGTTAATATTAGTACTTTTGGGTTCCTTTGGGTTAAACAATCCGGTCTTGCCGCTAGCTATACTATTGTTTGATAGGTGCGCTTGCCTCCATCGTTATCTTAGTTAGTTTCCAGGTTCGATCATTCTTTTTATAAATTTTTAAGACTCG
Source organism: Gossypium rotundifolium (assembly GCA_025506655.1). Lineage (NCBI taxonomy): Eukaryota > Viridiplantae > Streptophyta > Magnoliopsida > Malvales > Malvaceae > Gossypium > Gossypium rotundifolium. The sequence continues at coordinate 107,425,079 of CP106727.1, read as the reverse complement.
ACAGACACGATCAGTTATTATGGAATATATGACTAACAAGGGAAATGAGGATGTGTGTAGGGCTTGAGGTCACATTTATTTAATATGTCTTACATAGTTACCTCAAAATAGAATGAATGTTAAGTTAAGTACTATGTTATACGAACTTACTAAGCATGTAATTCTTACTTAGTTTTATTTCTCTGTTTTAGAGTAAATCAGAAGCTCGTTGGATTGGAAGCTAGGCGGAGATACTCACACTATCCACCGGCCCATGTTTATACAATATGGTAAAGTAATTATGGTTACAATGGCATGTATAGGATATATTGGCCATATTGGCATGTAAATGTAAATGATGCTTGTAATCTAGCCATTGGAATGGCTAGTAATGGTTTGTTCTAATATACTTGTAATGTCAAACTATGGTAGATACATATATGGTAAGTAGTTGATCAAACTATGTCTAACTTAAGGTCTTAACTAAGGTAAGATTATAGACATGTATGCATGAAATGATATGCCATAATGAATGATGGAATTTACTTGATTTGAATGCTTGAAATGGTTGGTTTTTGTATGTGTGATTCAAGTGCAGGTCATGGGTGTGATTTTGGGTGAGAAATGAAGCTAGGAATGGCTTTATTTTGTCGACAAGGGTAGATTCACGGGCGTGTGTCTAGACCGTGTGTAACACACGGCCTATCCCATGGGCGTGTAGCCTGGCCGTGTGTAACACCCCTAACCCTTAACCATCGCCGAAATAGGGTTAAGAGGCATTATCGAACATATCAGAACTTTTACATTCTTTTTACAACACAAGATACATTATCATCATATCATAACAATACATATGCATAGAGTCTCTTAAAAGATCCACGAGACCTTAAACATGCATTGGGAAGGGGTCGAGACTAAATCGGGCTCATACAAAATTTTTCTGAAAACTTAACATTTTTCAAAGTTACAGAGGTCACACGCCAGTGTGGGCAGGACGTGTACCTCACACGGTATTAGACACACCCGTGTGTCTAGGCCGTGGAAAATCAGGGCATACATACTGACTTATTCACATGTCCAAAGACATGCCCGTGTGCTTGACCCGTGGGCAACACTAACTTAATTCACACGACCTATCACAGGCCCGTGTGCCTGGACTGTGTACGAGTTTGATTTGTTTTGAACTATAATCTTAAGGTACACGATAGAGACGCACGCCCGTGTGCTCAACCATGTAGGCAAATATAGCCATTTGCAAGGCCAAATTGCCATCCAAATTTTGGGTCACGCCTACAAGCATCAAGCCTTTCTAAAATCATATCTCAAATGCATCCATAACATACATTTAAACCACCATTTCCATCAACCAATTCAAACCAAAATCATCATTCACATAAACCACATTTACACATTATATCCATCATTTTCACATATCCAAAACATATACTAAAGGCATTCAACTATCAAGCCATATCACATAGTAAGATCTATACATCTCAAAACATACCATAATCACTAGCCTATACATATTCAAATTTACCTCATTGATTCACCAAATCATTCAATTTAATCCAAAACACATATTGAGGGCATTTTATAAAATAGCCCTCACATTTTCACATTTAGACATTTAAGTCCCTATTTCATAAAATCATCAAATACACATAATTTCATCATATACATGCTTAGCCGAATTTTTCCCTAGCTCATACAATCCCACATATTTCATTTATTTCAAATTTTAGTACCTTAATTTCTCATTTTCACAATTTAGCCCATTTTTGACATTTTTGTCAAAAAATTACTTTACAAAACATTAAAATCTATCAATAATTATTCATTATCATCACCAACTATCACAATGCTCAAGCATTCGTCAATGGCATTTTAAAAAAACACCAACAAACTCAAAAATTAGGACATGGGCTAGCTAAAACACAAAGCAACGATCAAAAAAACGTAAAAATCACTAAAAATCGAGCTCAAAACATACCTTGATTCAGCTATATGCTGGCCCAAACCCTTAAACTCTTTTTCTTTTCTTTTTCCTTAGCAATTTCGGAAGATGAACATGAAATTCCACTAATTTATGCTTTTTTTAATTAATATTAACTTAATTGTCTTTTACCATTTTACCCTTAATTAAAACATTATATATTCATTCATTTAATGGCCATTTATGTCCATCTCCACTATCAAAGGTCTAAATACAACATAAGGACTTCTCATTTAATAAGCCATGACATTAAGCACTTTAATAATTAGCACACAGCTTTTACATTTTATGCCATTAAGTTCTTTTCCACAATTCGGCACACAAACGATAAATTTTTCACACAAAACTTTCACACATACTTTATCACATACTGTAAACACAAAAGATAATATTAAAATATTTTTTCGACCTTAGATTTGTGGTCTCATAACCACTATTCTGGCTAGGGTCTAAACCGAGCTGTTACAACTCTCCCCTCTTAGGGACTTTCGTCCCCGAAAATCTTACCAGTGAATAGATTCAGATATTGCTCTCTCATAACATCTTTAGGCTCCCACGTAGCCTCTTCAACTCCGTGTTTGTGCCACAACACTTTCACTAAATAAATTTTCTTATTTCTCAATTATTTGATCTCACGAGCCAGAATTTGAATCGGTTCTTCATTATACGATAGATCAGACTAAATCTTTACTTCAGTAGGGCAATTACATGTGATGGATCAGATATATATCGTCTAAGCATCGATGCGTGAAACACATTATGAATCTTCTTCTAGCTCAGGTGGCAACAACAATCTATATGCAACCGGCCCAATACGTTCAATAATCTCATATGGCCCGATGAACCTTGGATTTAATTTGCCTTTTCTGTCGAAACGAAGTATTTTCTTCCATGGAGACACTTTCAAAAACACTTTATCACCGATCTCAAATTTAATATTTGTTCGTTTCAAATCTGCATAAGATTTGTGACGATCTGGCTCTGCTTTCAAACTATCACGGATCACTTTCACTTTCTGCTCAGTTTCTTTAATCAAATCAACCCCGTGAATCATATTCTCACTAAGCTCAGTCCAATACAATGGAGTTCTACATTTACGACCGTAAAGAGTCTCATATGGTGCCATTTTGTTGAAAGATTGGAAACTATTATTGTAGCGAATTCAATCAACGACAGATGCTTTTCCCATGTACTTTCAAACTCAAGAATACAACATCTCAACATATCCTCGAGAATCTGAATGATTCGCTCGGATTGATTATTTGTTTGCGAATGAAATACAGTACTGAAATGCAGCTTCGTACGTAGAGCCTCTTGCAGTTTCTTCCAAAATTGCGAAGTAAATCTTGGATCTCTGTCAGACACAATAGATAATGGTACCCTATGCAATCTCACAATCTCAGAAATATACCATTCACTAACTTATCAAGTTAATAATTTGTTCTCACCAAAATAAAATGAGCTGATTTCGTTAATCTGTCAACTATTACCCAGATTGCATCTTTCTTTCTCGGAGATAAAGGCAATCCCAACACAAAGTCCATTGTGATTCTCTCCCATGTCCACTCAGGAATCATGATTAGTTGTAACAAACTAGATGGAACCTGGTGTTCAGCTTTGGCTTGCTAACAAACTAAACATCTCGAAACAAACACTGAGATATCCCGTTTCATACCATGCCACCAATAAAACTGTTTCAGATCATTATATATTTTCGTACTTTCCGGATGAACAGACAAACGACAATTATGAGCCTTGTTCAAAATCAACTGAATCAACTGTGAATTTCATGGTATACAAATTCGATATCAGAATCTCAAACAACCATAAATATCAACTCAAAATCCTGAATCAAAATTCAAACCACACTAAGCTCGTTTTTCCATCATCTCAGCATTACATTTCTAGGCATCACAAATCATACGTATAAACATTGGCCTCACTTTCAACTCAGCCAAAATCGAACCATTATCACACAAATCTATTTGAGTACTCATTACTCATAAAGCAAATAAAGAATTTCGGCTCAAAGCATCAGTAACAACATTTGCTTTTCCTTAATGATAATCAATTACTAATTCATAGTCTTTTAGCAATTCTAACCATCTCCGCTGTCTCAAATTCAATTCTTTTTTAGTCATCAAATATTTAAAGCTCTTACGATCAGTATAAATGTGACACTTCTCACCAAATAAGTAGTGACACCAAATCTTCAATGCAAATACAATAGCTTCTAATTCAAGATCATGTGTCGGGTAGTTCTTTTCATGCGGTTTTAACTGTCTCGAAGCATAAGGTATAACTTTACCCTCTTGCATCAACACACAGCCTAAACCATTCAATGATGCATCACTGTAAACTATGAATTCTTTACCCGATTCAGGTTGAACTAACACCGATGGTTCTATCAACAATACTTTTAACTGTTTAAAACTCTACTGACACTTTTCTGACCACTTAAATTTAACATCTTTCTGTAGCAATTTCATCTACGGAGTCGCAATCATCGAGAAGCCTTTCACAAATAGTCTATAATATCCCGCCAGTCCCAAAAAACTACGGACTTCAGACACATTTCTCGGTGGTTTTGTAACACCCCAAACCCAGCCCAAAAGTTAGGCCCAAACCTGGCATATCACATTGAAGTATTTTTCGAAAGCCATGTTTTCATTGAAAACCCTCCTTAGTATTTAAAAACTAAAGTCTTAGTTTGTGTTCATTCAATTTCGAAATGTGGCTCATTGAGAAGTTAATCACTTTTAAAAACGTTATTAACTTCGTTAAAAATCTCTTTTAGTTGCGAAAGCTATTTTAAGGTAAAAAGTTTAAAACATATATTTTTAAAAATAGTAATTGGGTTGAAAACTCGTCTACGTCTCACAGATATAAAATGTAAAAAAAAATCCCAAATTCAGAATTAAATCCAGAGAGGCCTTATTATAGAAATTAAAACCCAAAAAGAAATTTAAACATATATAAATCCAAAAGCATAACAGCCACAGTCTTATGGTCACCTCTGAGTCCCTCATAGCACTGATCCTTCTAACGCTAGGGATTACCTGCACAGTTAAAAACGGGGTGAGTTTACGAAAACTCAGTGTGAAATCTCCTTACTAGAGTAATAGTCAGTATATAGAAACTAAACTGAAACAGTCTGGGCCAAAGCCCTTCAATAGTAACAGTACAGTCCAGTTCAGAGCATACGTGGGCTAAAGCCCAATACAATATCATTTGGGTCACAAACCATAACAAAATCAATTGAGCCTAGCCCAAACAAATAACAGAACAAGTGGGCCTAAGCCCAGTACAATGACAAATCTCATAACAGATATGCAATAGTATGAGGATGCATCCCACCCTAATCCAGCCAACACACCACCGGTACCATCCCAACACTCCCGTGGGATTAAATCGACCCACCCAACCAACACACCAAGCTTAGCACTGGTTGTGTCACTAAGTCAACAGAATAGCTCGCCGCCGTAGACAGAACGACTAAAAGCCATAAATATTACAGCAATGCTACCAGTTAACAGACGGCTAAAAGCCATAAACAGAATGGTTATAAACCATAATCAGGATGGTGTAGAGCCATAATCAGGATGGCACAAAGCTATCGATAACTGTAATAAGTTTGGCACATAGGCATCATTGACGGTAATATGATCAGCACACAGCCATGGGTAATTATGATCGACACATAGTCATCAATATATATGTTAGGCACATAGCCACAGGTAAATACGATTAGCACAAAGCCATAATTAAGATGGCACATAGCCATATTTAGGTTGGCACAGAGCCATAATCAGATTACGCGACTTTAAGCCGTCTGTCGGTCCACAGTCGTCTCATGCGACACATGCGACCTTAACAGATCAACACTGGATCCACAGTCGTCTCATGCAACCCGTGCGACCATATCAGAACTTCTTCCGTATCAATGTCCCAATCCCATGTAACATGTCGTGTATGTCATGCTCAATAATTACACGTGTATGCAAAATGGCCATGCTCAGTAAGAGTCATTTAGACATATATTAAAAGCATATAAGTGACATGACCACAATCAAGTCAGTTTAAACACAGTCATACGATCACAGTCAATTAGTCAAATTCATAGTCTAAGTCAGTCATTTACCCACAAGGGCAAAATAGTCATTTTACCCTATAAGGGTATTTCGGTAATCCAACCTTTTAGGGGTATTTTGGTAATTCTACCCCATAGTGGTATTTAGGTAATTTTGCAAATCAGGGGTATTTTAGTAATTTCCCAAATTAGGGGCATTTGATAATTTCACAAATCGAGGGTATTTCGATAATTTTACAAATTAGGGGTTTTTGGTAATTTCACAAATTGAGGGTGTTTCAATAATTTTACAAATCGGGGGTATTTCGATAATTTCACAAATTGAGGGTATTTCGATAATTTTACAAATCGGGGGTATTTTGATAATTTTCCAAATCGAGGGTATTTTAGTAATTTTACAAATTAAGGGTATTTCAATAATTTCACAAATCGAGGGTATTTTAGTAATTTTACAAATCGATGGTATTTCGGTAATTTTACAAATTGGGGTTATTTCGATAATTTCACAATCGATGGTATTTCGGTAATTTCACAAATTGAGGGTATTTTGATAATTTTACAAATCGGGGTATTTCGATAATTTTACAATCTAGGGCTTAACGACCCAACAGAAGGTCCACCGTCGCCTCGAGCGACTTAAGTAACCCAAATAGACACAACGGTGTAAATGGGCCTAAATAGGACCACACGCTCGTGTGGCCCAATTAGCCCAAAAATAGCCTCGGTTATACGAACAACATAGTTCAAACCAATAGAAACCATATAACATGCATTTTTATCCGTGTAGCCCTCAAGCCCACCAGGCCCACACGGCCCATTCAACCCAAAATTAGATACCACTATGTGTACACCATAACCCGGTTCATTAATAGTCACTTACCGTAAATTTCCTTTGTGTGGGGCCATGTTCCCATTGGGCCCACACGATCCATTTTGGCCCAGTGAGGCCCAGAACTACCTAAGTCATGTGCGCGACATGACAAGTCTATTGAATTCTCACTTAAGAGCGAAATGACAAATCTATCGATTTCTCACTTAATAGCGAAATTTACCCACGCGGGGCCACCTGACCCAAATCGGCCCACTAGGCCTAATGAAGAAAATCGAAACAGGAAAAACACAAAAAGGTCTACGGCAATAGTTGACACTTTAGATAGAAGAGAGAAAATAAAACAAATTGGCATAAAAGAAAGTAATTGCCAAAAATGCACCAAATGCACTCCATAGCCGAATTTTCCTAAATAAAACTCCCCCTAATCGGCTCCAACTTCTGCCATTTCAAAATCCTTCAAAAACTCCACCAATCCCTCCACCGAATTTTCTCCTTGATTTACTCCAACTCCCCATTCAAATTCAATTCAAAATCTTATGACCAATTCAACCACTGAGTTCTAGTCCAGTTCCAACACCTACCCAGATCAAGCAGCAAAATAACCATACAATTGCGCACGTCAAGCCTTTAACCTCAGACTCCTTGCCACACATGTAGCACCACCTTGCAACTAGATCCTTTCTCTTTTTTGTCATAAAACAAACATTAATTATTATAAGTCCTATAAGCTAACATCCAGGTTCACTTAAGAGCCCAAATTAAAATTTTGCAAACACCCAGACTTGAACCCAGGCTTCTCAATCCCTCCAAAATATGCCCAAATACTTAGCCACTAAAGCTACACTTAATTTATGATATTTTTAGCACATATAAACTTTTTTGTGCAGTCTCCCGACGGCTCCCATGCACAAGGCCCAATCCTACTAGGCCCAAATTCAGGGCGTTACAGGTTTCTAATCTAGAATTGTTAAAATCTTGCTCGGATCAACTTGTATTCCGAAGCTGACACTATATGTCCCAGAAAACCAACCTCGTGCAACCAAAACTTTCATTTACTAAACTTTACATACAATTGCTTCTCACGTAGAGTCTGTAACACAATTCTCAAATGCTCGGCATGTTGCGTCTCATCACAAGAATAAATCAAAATATCGCCAATAAACACGATGACAAATCAATCTAAATACGATTTGAATATCCGATTCATCGAGTCCATAAATACTGTAGGATCATTCGTTATTCCAAAAGGCATAACTAAAAATTCATAATGTTCGTACCTCGTTCTGAAAGTAGTTTTTGGCACATATGATTCTTTAAACTCTCAACTGATAATATCCCGATCTCATATCTATTTTTGAAAACACTGTAGCTCCTTTTAACTGATCAAACAAATCATCAATTAGTGATAGAGGATATTTATTCTTTATTGTCACTTTATTCAACTGTTAGTAATCAATACACATCCTCATAGTATCATCTTTCTTTTTCACAAACAACACAAGAGCACCCCAAAATGAGAAACTTGGTTGTGCAAATCCTCTATCGGTCAACTCTTGTAATTAAGACTTCAACTCTTTCAATTCTGTCGATGCCATTCTATACGGAGCTATTGAGATAAGAGGCATCCTCAGCACTTAGTCAATACCAAACTCGTCTTCTCGTATTAGAGGTAATCCTGGTAGTTCTTTAGGAAACACATCAGGGAATTCACGAACGACAGGTACTGATTCAACTTTCTTTTCTGTCACTTTTGTATCTATAACATATGCAAGATAGGCTTCACATCCCTTTTTCACATAATTCAAAGCTTTCATTTAAGATATTACAGCCGGTAGCCCATTCAAATTACTAGATTCAATTCGAATTATCTCACCATTTTGACTTCTCAAATCAATACTCTTCCATTTGCAATTCACAATAGCATTATGCAAAGTTAGCCAATCCACACCCAGAATTATATAAAATTCATCAGAGGGTAGCAGCATCAGATTAGCCAGAAAACAAATATCCCGAAACATCAACGGACAATTCTTGCACACTTTATCAACTAGTACACACTTGCCTAAGGGGTTCGATACTTTAATTACAAACTCAGTAGACTCAACAGGTAGAGTCTTACTAGATACTAGGTTCACACACACATATGAATCAGTAGATCCTGGATCTATCAATGCAATCATATCAGTATCGAAAAGAGTAAAAGTACCAGTAATGATGTCTGGAGATGACGCTTCTTCGCGAGTGCGAATAGCGTAGGCTCGGACAGGTGCTCTCGCCTCAAATCTCACAGCTGTATTTGTTGTTCCTCTCTGACTACCACTCTCATTTATGGTGTTTCTGGGTGGTCTATGTAACACCCCTTACCCGTATTCAACACCAAAATAGGGTACGAGGCATTACCAAACTTATACACCAACAATTATGCAATACCGGGACACGACTTTCCACTCAAAATTTAAAACTTTTCGTAACATCACTTAAACAAGCCTACTAGGCCCAAATCACACATTAGGAATGGTTCGGGATCAAATTGAACCCCTTTGAAGCTCTCTAAAAAATCTTAGAAAATTTTCACTAAACAGTCCACACGCCCTTGTGGAGGAGGGGCACGCCCGTGTGGCATATCACATGCTTGTGTTCTACACCCGTGTGGATTTATTTCTCAATTTGAACCTACAGGGGTTTTTACATGGCCGGACACACGCCCGTGTCCATGGCCCATGTCCTCACACACCTCAAACGCATACATGCAAAAACCTTGGCATTACATTTACAGCGTCATCACCCTATAAATGTCACAGGGCCAAGACACACACCCGTTTCCTTCGACCGTGTGGTGAATTAAATTCCCAATTTCAGGTGCAGACTTCACACGGCTTGGGCACATTCCCATGTCCATGTCCCTATCTTTCACATGGTTGAGACACACGCCGTTGTCTCTGCCCGTGTGTTTACTACTGAGCATACTAACTTGTAAACCTAGCATGCAAGGGGACACACAGCCTAACCACACGCCCATGAGGTTGACTGTGTGTCACACACGACCTAGACACATGCCCGTGTGTCTACCCGTGTAGATAAGAACAAGGCTATTTCCCAATCTCTTTCTATCACCCCAACTCAGACAAACATAAACAAACCTTAACACATCGTCAAACCTTCAACCCAATCATGCATCTTGCACATTCATGAATAACCTCATCTTTTCATAGATTAATAAGAAAGAGCCACCAACTATGGCCTTATACAAAATATTTCATCTTTGAATGAGCCAACACATTTGGCCAAAACAATATGACATTCAACTAAGTACAGTCCCTATACATGCCATACTCAAAATGCTAAGTCTAACTATACCGAGATGTGCTGATAGTGTGGGTGATCCTTTGCTTATCTCCGTACCTTGAGCTGGCTCTTAGACACTGTAAAACAAGGGAAAAGAAAAAGGTGTAAGCTTTAAGCGTTGTAAGTCTATATGTAAACGATAAGCATCATACCACATGTAACGCCCCAAAAATTTAAGTCTTTGATTTTTTCATGATATGACATAAGTTTCTTGTTTGCTTGAATGGATAAGGGATTTGGGTGTGTATGGGAGTATTTGAGAAGCCTGGGTTCAAGTCTTGGCTTTTGCAGAATTTTTAGTTTTGCTCTTAAATGAATCTGGACACTAGCATATAGGCCTTATCAATAATAGTGCTTGTTTTATGACACATAAAGAGCTTGTGGTCTAGTGGCAAGGTGGCGTGTTGTGTAACTGTGAGGTCTAAGGTTCAAGTCCTAGGGTGCACAATAGAGTATTTATTTTTCTGCTTGAGCTATGTAGGTAGTGGAGGTGGACTGAAATACGACTAAGGGGAGTTTGAATAAAAGTTGAATGGAGTTGTTGGGGGAGTTGAGGAGAAATCAGTGGAGTAATTAAGGAGGGATAAAGGGAGAGATACTAGGAAAAAATCAAGGAGTTTGATTGAGAGGAAGTGTTTGTACCAAATTTGGTCACTAGGCACTCAGATAATTGGCTTTGGGCGTTTTTGGGTTGTTTTCTCTCTGTCTGCTTCGGTTTCGATCAACATTCTTTTCACCTTTTTCTTTTGGTGCCTACTTTTGGCTAAGACTTCGAGTACCTCTTGGGTTTGTTCGTTTTCTTTTTCTGCTCTTCCCTTCAATTCTTTTTTTTTGATCAAATAGCTCTTTGGTTCTCCCCTCTGTTGAATCCTCTTTTCTTTTCCTGTCTTCTCTTTACTACTTTTTTTCTCTCCTCTACTTTCCCAAACCTTGACCAGATAGTGTTGGGTAGTTTTGTGTTGCATTTTCCTCTGATTTGCTCTTCTTCCACTACCCCTTTTTGGTCAACTGTTTATCGAATATAGCTTTCTCTCCCTCTTCATCTCTTCAATTTTTTTTAGCTTGACAACTATTCTCTACGGTTCAAATTCCTCGAGAAGTGAAAGAGTTTTAGGTGAGATTAAAGTCGTGAAACCTTTTTCTCATCACTCGATCAAAGGTAAGTATGTAGGCTATCATTCTAAAGTGTAGGTCGAATGCTTTCGACGATTCTGTAAGTTATCATGTGTGGATTTAAACCACATGAATAAACAATCCTATTTAATAAAATCCATTTGTAATGCAGATATCTGTCAAAGAGATTGTAGTCCACCTTCATCAGTGGTATAAGTGGGCTAAGCCACATTTGCCAATCGAGGCAAGTGTTAATTTTAGCTTTAGTTAAGGGTGTAAAAGAAGGGGATTAACCCTATTGTTCAGTGACTAATGGAAAGCCTTGTATGAATGTAGGTTTTGGTGCTCGCGGATCTTGGTGCGTTTTCACAAGCAAGTGTGTAAACACCCTACTGTAACTGTAGAACGAAAAAAGCCAAAAATACGACATTTGAGACCACACGAGCGTGCGATCGCTCGTGTGGTAAGCCAAGCCCACGAATCATGGGTGATAAACTGTAAAGGCCTTTATGAGCATTTTCATGGGCTTAGGCCGTAATGGGCCTACGTTGGGCCAAAAGGGGTCGTATAAGCCCAATAGGCTCGTGGGCCCACATGAATGAAATCCACGATTTGTGGAAAATACTGCACTAGGCTATGTAGGTCTCATAGCCATGGCAAAATCTGGGCTAAAAGAGCCGCACGAGCGTGTGGGCCCACTTGGGCCAAGTAATGGGCAATAGGCCCATTTGCACTGTTATGACCATTTAGGTTACCAAAGTCGCTCGAGGTGACTGCATACCTTCTGAGAGGTCGATATTTACACTGAGACCCTAAAGTAGATAAAATGACCAAAATACCCCTAAAGGGTGAAATGACTATTTTACCCCTAATAGATGGAAATGATCGTTATACCCCTAAAGGTAGGTGGACTGATGTGTTCATGATTTTTATATGACTGTTACTAAGTATGACATTCTGCATATACATATGATTTATGACATGACATACTGCATGGGGTTGGGATTTTATTCTTGGCGACCTTTTATCTTTATTCTTGGCGACTTTCTTTGCGATCTTATCTTGGCGACTTTGTTGTGATATTGGTGTGTTGACTGGGTGGGTCAATTTTATCCCCACATGGTGTGTTGGTGGTACAGAGTGGCGTGTTGGCTGGATTGGGGACAGGTTGCATTATTGCACTGTACTGATATGGTATTGGGCTAAAGCCCACACTGTACTATTACTGAATAGGGCTCGGGCCGGACTATTCTTGCATGTTGTTTCTTGTTGGTGATAAGGGATTACACACTAAGTTTTTCATAAACTCACCCTTTTCTTTTAACTGTACAGGTAATCCTCAGCCATAGGCGATTTCGTGCTGTGAGGGGCTCAGAGGTGGCCACACAACTAGAGCTATCCTACACTTGCTTTTATTTAAATTTAAAGTTTTTGTTGGGTTTTGTTTATGTAATAAGTCCAAGTACATTTGTTTAAATTTTTAATTGGGCTTTTGCTAACTTATTTTAAACTGCTAGTTTAGGAGAAGATGAATTTTCAAAATAATTATTATTTTCAAAGACATGAAATTTAAACATTAGAGTTTTCAAAAGCTTCCACGATTTTAAATCAACCTACTATAACAATAGAAAATAATAAGGCAAACGCCTTGACTGGATGGTTTGTTAAATAATAATAAAGGTTTTTTAACCGTAGAAACGAGTTTTTACCGACAAGTCCAATTTTTGAAAGACATTTCAATGTGACGCGCTAGATTCGACCATAACGTCTAGGCCGGGTTTGGGGGTGTTACACCACATAATAGTCAGTCAAACATTACACACTATGTAATAACAATTCATATCCTCATAATCATGCTTACTCATTTCAAATCTTACCACATGCCAAACACATATCATAAACATTGCTCATAGTTACTTGCACATATACCTTGCACTTACCACAAAGCCACATGAAATATTTTACTTAAACAAATTTCTCGATGAACCCTTCGGAATGGTACAAGATACCCAGTGGTTTCGCACACAGCCTACCATTAATCAATAATAGGGTGGTATCGCACACAACCCACCAACAATAATAATTACTGTGGTATCGCACATAGCCCACCAAAATGATAATAAATACAATGGTATCGCACATAGACCATCGTTACTAATTAACAAGGTGGTATCGCACACAGCCTACCAATAAATACATATTTACGGATATTTATCTGCACCTATATTTCTATTTAGAAGGTTTATTCGAGAATTTCTCATTTTCTACCATTTTCAATAAGTCTCGCCAATAAGCATTTACCTCCACACAATGCATTAATAGGTGAAGCATACGTAATAAGGATGTATCATTTACACATAAACTTACCTCGATACAAAATATGTCAATTTGAGGTTTAGTTCGAAACATTGCCTTTTCCCCGGTCAAGGTCAATTCCACGTTCTTCTCGATCTATAATAATAAAATTTAATCATTTAATCATTGCATAAATCAAGACACTTCAAAATTTCTACTTCGGTACAAATGACCGTTTTACCCTTATACCTTGGCAAAATTATGATTTTGCCCCTAGGCTCGTAAAATGAAATGTGTTAATTTTCACATATCCAAGCCTAGCTGACTCATTTTCTCTCTTTTAGCAATTCAAAATTTCAATTATTTCATGCATTTATCATCCATTTTATAACCTTTACAAAAAGGTCATTTTAGGTGTTTTCATGGAAACACCTTTCACAACAATTGTGTATTTAACACCCAAGATTCATTTTCCTCCTTAAAACTCAGAAAAAAACATAAGTACTCTCATGAAAAGTCCCTAAAATTTCAACTATTTTGCAAAATAGTCCCCTAATTAGCTAGCTTAAGCTTTAGGGGTTCCAAAAGTACAAAAATTATCAAGAGAGACCACTAAAATCACTTACTTTCTAGAGGATAGCTTGGCTGAAAGTTTGAGCTTCAAAACCCCTATTTCTTGATTTTTCGATGGAAGAAGAAATCGAAATAGGAAAAGGTGATAACTCTTTATTTTATCTTATTTTATTCAATTAAGTCACCAACTCACTTAACCATTGACCATGCCTCTAATTTGTCCCCTATGTCCAGCCATCACTTCCCAAATGGCCTAATTGAACTTTAAGAACCTCAAATTTAATATTCTATAGCTATTAGACACCTCTAGCTTGTAAAATAAAACTTTTACACTTTATGTGATTTAGTCCTTTTTCGTAATTAAGCATACAATCACCAAAATTAATGAACCAAAATTTTCATACACTCATATAATTATGCCATAACACATAAAATAATATTAAAACTAATTTTTCCAACTTTGAATTAGTGATTCTGAAACCACCATTCTGACTAGCCCCAAAATTGGGCTGTTATAGTCTACCCCTAGCTATCGTGTTACTCAGCCTCGTACTCTGAACATTATTTTTCTCAGCTAACTCTGGGCAATCCTGAATAAAGTGATCTCATGATCCAAATTTACAGCAAGCTATATTATTATATTTTCCCTAGCATTCACTGATATGACGTCTCCCACACTGTTGGCACTCAGGCTTATTGCTTCTGACACTTCCAAGACTTGATTCCATTGGAGTTTGAGTTTTAGGACCAGTATTTTGTTTCACACGATCTTTACTTGAATGTCCAAATGAAAAATTTGAACGATTGGCTACATCTTTGAATCTCTTTGACAAAGAATGATATGACTTACTCATCGACCTTTTTTTTTTCGTCTCTAGCTTCTGGATTCACTTTCTTCTTTTCTTTACTAAGCTCCTCAGTTTTGCAGGCTCTTTCAACCAATACCACAAATTCATTTAAATCAAGAATTCCAACCAAAACTTTAATGTCTTCATTCAACCCTTCAATGAAACATTTATACATAGTAGTTTCTGTCAAAACACATTCCCGTCCATACTGGCTCAATCTTACAAATTCTCGCTTGTATTCCGTAACAGACATACGACCCTATTTCAACTCTAGAAACTCTTTACGTTTTTGATCTATAAATCGTTGATTGATATATTTCTTCTAGAATTCAGCTTGAAAGAAATCCCAGGTGATTCTGTCTCTTGGAACCACCAATATCAATGTTTTCCACCAATGATATGTCGTATCTCTCAACAATGAAACAACACATTTTAGGCATTCGTCAAGAGTACATGATAATTCATCAAACACTCTTACAGTATTCTCAAGCCAGAATTCAGCTCGCTCAGAATCATCATCAATTGTGGCCCTGAACTCTTCGGCCTCGAACTTTCGAATTTTATCCACAGAAGGTTTACTCAATCGAATCAGATCTGTAACTTGTGGCACTACAGGAACTTGCAGGGGTGGAGGTTGTTGAGCAGCCGGATTCATTTGAACAAACTCCATAAACCACTCACTCATCATTTGGAAGAATGTTTGTTTTACCTCTCCCTTATGGCTACCAGCAATCGGCCTAGATTCAGCCGAAGCTGTCCCTTAAGCAGAAGCAGGTGCACTACTCTCTACATCATCTGGAACTACTCGATCAGGATCCATTTACTATATAAAAACACATTTTTAACTGTCAGGAATCATCACACTATCGTAGATATATATATATACGACATGTATAGCTAGACTTTCACATGCTACGTTAGTGTAACACCCTAAATTAGGGGTTATTTGTAATTTAAATATTTTCCCATCTGTGTGCTTGAAGAATTAAATTCTAGGATTATTTGGCATGTTTTAGGGTCTAAAAATAACCCCGAACTAGGTCAGATTTAGAATTAAAAATTTTCTTTTTAAGGATGTAAAAGAAGGGAGCTAGGAGATAGGGGTCAAGTAAAAATTAGGGAGAAGCATGACACGAAAAATGGCTTGGAAAAGTGGCTTCCATGTGCCACTTAGGTGCTACAAGGGTGCGTCTAAGGGTGTTTCAAGGGAGGTCTTGGGTTCGATTCATGGGAGATACAAGGGGGAAATAAGTTTTATTTTTTGCGTTATGAATGGTTGGGCAAGGAAGAAGGCTTATAATTAAATGGTGGGGTTATTTGACATGAAAGTCAAATGGGAAAGATGGCAAAGGCGTTGTGAGAAATTTGCTTTAGTGAGGCGTGGGTTCAAACCTAAAGCGCATTGGTATTCTTTTTTTTTATGCTGCTGGCGTGAGTGGGGGAGTATTGGCTTAATTGTGGACTCTTGAATTGATAAGGTTGGAGCTTAATTTTTGCTATAGAATTTGGCTGGAAGAGTGAATTTTAGTAGTTTATTTTCATTTAATTTGTTAAAGAGGATATTAAGGGATAGCAAAAGATAAATGTGATTAGATTAAAGGCTGGAATTATCACCAAAAAAGAGGGTGTTTGCCGATTATTGGACTCCTTGGGGGGGCTGTCCATATCTATTTTGTACAGAAAAAAAAAGCCAAAAGTTCAACCAATTTTCTTTTCTTTCTCTCCAAATTTCTTCTTTGAATTCTCCCTTGATTCATAGCCAAAATTGTTCAAAATTCTGACTTCTCTTGTTTCTTCTTAGCCGAATATACCCTTTCTTCTAATCAAAATTCTAGCCCTCCATCTTGTGCTTAGGCTGAATCTCACCTCCCTAACTAAGGTGCTGCCAATTTTCATGGTGTTGTAAGGGACTCCCTTGTGTTAAATCTTTGTTCTCGTATGGCTGGCCGAAACTATGAGGGTTAATCATGTGTTCTTGTATGACCAAATTTATTCAAGGACTTGGATTTGTAACCCTTCTTAGAAGCCAACATTAAGGAGAATTGAGAGGTCTTTCGGGATTTAAGGTGAGCATGATATGTGGGATACATCATTCGGCCAAGGGCCCTTTTGTTAAAAGTTTATTGTTAAATGCTGAAACTAATGTGTGCCATGGATTTAGGGACTAATTAAGGCTGCGAGATTTGTTTGGAAATCAAATCCGCTTAAGGTAAGACCACAAAAGAGCCTTGGTATTAATTTGGTGTGGCCGAATAGGCCTAAGTCCCTAACCATGATTGTTGGCCGATTATAGGGTCAAGAATCTAGTGACGTAGATCAAATCTTCGGGATCTAGGAATTTTAGTAGAAACAGGTGTGTAAGAACTCACTACACACTTTATTAATTTACATGATTATTGTTGTTGTTATTCACCTTTTTGGTAGTGTTTTGCTTATGGCTAAGCATGGATTTCGGGTAAGTCCCCTAACTTGTGATTTTTGATATATGATTTGCATGCCATCACATGATGTTAAATGCTATGACATGATATATGATAATTGATATATAAGCATGTGATGGTGGGATTGATGAGAGGAGGGATGATTTTATGGATCTGTCGCCGATGGTTTTGACCACAAGATGGGTTAGCCCCATCGATTATTTGTGACCTATGGTCATCGGTGGTTTTGACCACACCGATTGATAAAGTGCGACTAAGTCCTGAGTGGTTTGTACCACCGTGGTTTTGACCATACTTGATTATTTGTGACCTATGGTCATCGGTGGTTTTGACCACATGATGGGTTGGCCCATCATTTAATTTGTGACCCATGGTCATCGATGGTTTTGACCACACGGGGTAGTTAAGGAGTATGGATGAATAGGTTGGGTTGCATGTTTGCATGTTCATTAATAAATTGTGTATGAGTGCATTTTGGGTGGGGATTTACACTTTGAGTCATGGTGACTCACCCTTCCCTTACCATTTTGAGATAAGTAGAAGCGGAGATGGGCCGGAGAGGACTCGAGGGCCATGCTTATCGATGGATTTGAAATTGCTTTTTTAGTTAATCTTATTTATTTTCTAAGTCTTTTATTTGGGATTGTAATAAGGCGCTATTATTTGGATGCTATTTCATTTTACTTATGTTATGCTACAAACAAATTTACAAAAGATATGTAAACCGGTTAAAAGTAACTTTTCAAACTTAATAAACTTCTACGGGTTTTCAAAGATGTTACCATCGGGTAACAAAAATTTAACCAAGTCAACTATAACTTTAACGATTTAAAAATGCTACATGATCAACCGTTTTCAAAAGGGTTTGACAACCCAACTATATTTATAAAGCCCAACTGAGTTTTCAAACACCGTTTTTATACCTTAGCCAAATTTTAACAAGTTTCACCAGACACTAAAAAGGTTTCAAGTTATTTTACTCCGTGACATACCAGATCCGGTCAGGACTCATGGGCTGGGTTTGGGGTGTTACAGTTAGTCCTAAAATCAACTAAACCGTAGCTATGATACCAATAAAATGTAACACGCCTAACCCATAACCATCACCGGAATAGCGTTAAGAGGCTTTATCGGACATATCAGAACTTTTACATTCATTTCACAACACAAGATACATCATCATCATATCATAACAATACATATACATAGAGTCCCTTTAAAAGATCTGCGAGACCTTAAACATGCATTGGGAAGGGGTTGGGACTAAACCGGGCTCATATAGAATTTTTTCAAAAACTTAACATTTTCAAAGTTATAGAGGTCACACACCCGTGTGGGCAGGCTATGTACCTCACACGGCATTAGAAACACTCGTGTGTCTAGGTCGTGTCAAAATAGGGCATACATACTGACTTATCCACACGTCCGAAGACACGCCCATGTGCTCAATCGTGTGGGCAAATATAGGCCATTTCCAAGGCCAAATTGTCACCCAATTTTGCACCTACATTCATCAAGCCATTCTAAAATCATATCACAAATGCATCCATAACATACATTTAAACCACCATTTCCATCAACCAATTCATACTAAAATCATCATTCAGATAAACCACATATACACATTACATCCATCATTTTCACATATCCAAAACATATACTAAAGGCATTCAACTATCAAGCCATATCACATGGTAAGATCTATACATCTCAAAACATACCATAATCACTAGCCTATACATATTCAAGTTTAGCTCATTCATTTACCAAGTCATTCAATTTAATCTAAAAACACATATTTAGGGCATTTTACAAAATAGGCATCACATTTTCACATTTTGACATTTAAGTCTCTATTTCATAAAATCATCAAATACACATAATTTCACCATATACATGCTTAGCCGAATTTTCCCCTAGCTCATACAAGCCCACATACTTTATTTATTTCACATTTTAGTACATCAATTGTAATATTCTTAAATCGGTGCCTCTGCATTTTACGTGTGTTTGCATGTGACGATATGCTTACTGTGTTAGTTTAGCATGTTTTGGGGTCTAGGCATGACCTCGGATTAGGCCTGGGTCATGGCCAAAAATTTTGTTTTAGTGCTTAGGAAGGCCTGGGTCATGGCAAAAAATTTTGTTTTAGTGCTTAGGAAGAGGGAGCTAGGAGAGTTAGGGGTTAAAAGAATTTACTGAAGGGTTGTGGCACAAACAACCTAGTGGCAGGGTGGCAAAAGAGGCGCCACTAAGGTGCTTGGGTGGTGACGCCACGTGCAGGGAAGGAATGCTTGGGTTCGAGCTGCAGAAATCCCTTTCTACTTATTCTTTTTCACACCACAAGCAAGGAAAAGGTATGCTCAGGTGGGACTCTCTTGAATGGATGAAGTGTAGATTGGGTCAACAGCTCAAAGATTCGGCTAAGTAGGAGGAAAAAAGGGGATTTGGATGAGAGAGGAAGAGGTGGCTAAATGTGGGACTCTGGGAGATGCATAATCGGTTTTAGGGTTGTAGTAGGGGGTGTGTGCCGAAATCTCTAATCACCCCCTACTCTTCCTTTCTTTCTCTCAACCTCAATCCTATACCTTTTCTTTTTCTTGTGGCTGAATATTCTATCATCATTGAAAGCCATAGCCGAATTGTGTGACCCTTCTTTCCCTTTTCTTCTCTTTTAATTTGCTTAGGCTGAAACCCCTTTCTCTCAATTTCACCATAGATGAATCTCTTTAAGCTTCACACTTCTCATCTCCTTTGCTAAAAGCCGAATATCTCTATGTTTCCAAGCAAGGGTGCAATCGATCTCAACATTGTGGTAAGGGTTAACTGTCGTTCGGCTTCTTTTTCCTTTTCTTTTGGTTAGTCAAAATCTAGGAGTCTAATCCCTCTTATTTTCCTTTGGCCGAACCATGAAGGAGATCTTCCGAGATTCTTGTAGCCGACGGTTTAAAGGAGATCCTTCAGGATTTTGGATATCCAAGGTAAGCAAGGCATATCATTCGGCCAAGGGCCATTCTTGTAGATTTTACGCATTGAGCCAAAACTGACATAAGTTATGTAGGGATTTCGACAACTTCCAAGGGCAAGTGACGTTTCGGGGATTTGAACAAGCAAGGTAAGGGAGTTTTAATATTCAGCCAAAGGCCATATTACCTATTGAGGGTTGCCGATTCTAACTATGGTTTTTAAGGAGAAGTACAACCTGATTCGATAGATCTTCAGGATTCGGTGGCCGATCTAGGTAAGGATTATGGTTGTGCGTTAACCTTTCAGGATTTGTTTGTATGGCGAATGGCCTCCTTGCTAATGATCTTAGAATTGGCCGAATGTAGGAAAGGGGATCTAGTACGTTAGATCGGGATTTTTGGGATTCGGTAATCGCATTAGTAACCAGGTGTGTAACCTACCCTCAATTCCCGATTAGTAGTAATATTATTATGTATCTGTTAATAAGGCAATGAATGAATATGGCTAAGGGTACCATTCAATGGTGCAGTGTATTCAGGTATGTTACCCCTTAATACTCGTTAATAATAGTAATAAACATTGATATGAAAGTATGTGAAATTTTGTTATGGCCATGGGGTAAGGTATATTGCATGATATCGGAATAATATGTATGTTGCATGGGAATGTGGGCGATGTTGATTAAGGGGAAGTGTTCCGGTGGTTTTTACCACATTATCCGGTGACTTATGTCACATATTATGAATCCGGTGACTCTGTTACATTATCTGGTGGCTATGCCATGATTATAAGGGCGATGTACAGTTGACTGCAGTGACTGCCTTTGATGGTGTGTAGTGGATGGAGGGTCGATTTAGTAATCCCTACGGTGTGATTGGCAGGTACGGGTGATGTGTAGAGGTTGGATATCTAGGTGGGTTTGGGTTGCATCATTGCTTATATTTGTTATATGTGAATTGATATGCCTTAATTGTTTGGGAGTCTGTGTTGGTTGTTACACACTAAGTCTATTGACTCACCCTTCGTGGGCTAACATTTTACAGGTGATACTCAGTAATTGGACCGGGTCGGCAGGGACTTAGTGGTGGCCATGCTCAGCTCAGCATTTTCGGGTTTTCTCATAAATAGACTTATCACGTTTTTTCTAAGTTTTTAGGATTTATTTTGGGTTTTGTTTTGTTGTAATAAGGCCATTACTATTTAACTGTTTTATTTATGCGTTTTAATTTTTTTTATTCTGATACGATCAACATCAAACAAATGGTTTAACAATTTTCGTAAAATAACTTCAAATGTTTTGACACCTAAACACCTACGATTTTCAACTTTATGATAAGCACTAAAATTTGGCATTTCTTTTAACTTGTAATTTTTGAAACATGAAAATAACGTTTCAATACCAACTTCAATAACAACATGGTTTCCAACTTGATCATAACCCAAATCTATTTTTCTTCAAAACCACCAATTTTTTTCCAAGATGATAAAACGAGATTTAGCTACGTTTTACTCAAGGAGCATGCCAGATCCAATCAGGGCTTGTGGGTCGGGTTTAGGGTGTTTCAATTTGGTATTAGAGCCCAATTCAAAACTCGGCCTTGAGGGCTTTTGGGCCTAAAACATTCTTTTTGAAATTGAGTTTTACTAAAAGATGAGCAGGTTTTCTAGTATGGCACCTGAGTCTCTGGCCCGAAGTCCACTAGGTAAGTATCCCTAACTATTGTGTGATTTGTATAAGGGTATTACGGGATCATAGATTAGTAGATTAGGAGCTATTGAACTCTAGGATTAGTTTACTCCAAACACAAAATTACATAAAATCTAAAAACTAATCAAACAAACCTGTGAGTAAGTCACCGAGTTAAGGGTGTGGCAACAGTTGTGCGCATGTCTAGGATTGGATTCAAGGGGAGCTTGGTATTTAAGCAGTCCTAATGACTCACCTCCTCTTCGCTCGAATCCTACCTGGTGCGTAGTGATGGCTCACCCTAACCAATAGGACTTATTCGCAGGTTAAATTCAATAATTAAAACCCGAAAGGGACTAGCTACACTGTTTTATAAAAAAACTCTAGTTTTAAAATCACCAAATTACCCCCTGATTTGCAAAAAAAAAAACCACCTTAGATCTGGAAAATCATCGAAGTACCCCGATTTGTAGAAATTACCAAAATACCCTCAGTTTGTAAAATTACCATATTACCCTTAATTTTTACCAAAATATTTCAATTTTTAAAAATACCAAAAACCCATATTTTGTAAAATATCAAGATACCCTGATTTGGAAAATTACCAAAATACCCCTATAGGACAAATTATGAAAATACCCCTGGGTTGGAACGGACGAAAATGTTCGAGTGGTGAGTGTGTGTAGTAGATACTATTAAATGAATGTTATTCTCTGAATTAGGGTAGAAGATTTGAAACGAAAACCCTGAAATGATCAAAAGAACTACCATTAAACTTCTTTACATAAAACTTGTTCATGGGTAATTAGTGGAACAGAAAGCTAATACATAAAATTTCTTAAATCATATTAAATCGCGATCATAGACATAAGTTCTAGGGGACGTGGTCATAATGTGCGTGGTCGTGGTAGAGGCAGAATGACCGTATCGGTAGCAGTTAGGTCTAGTCACGGGTTTGAGAATGAGATGCCACCACCACTAGCTGCTGGTGTTGAATATCAGGATCAGACGGTGGATGACGTGATCGTAAGCGATCTTTGCGAGTGCTGAAGGGTGGCTAGAAGCGGTGGAAGCGTGGGAGCTCAAAATTTGTACTGGCGACTCGAGTCAATGGGTGAGGTATTCCGAGGTGTATCTGATGTGGCACCCAATACGGCTAAGTATTGGTTGGAGGCGACGGAGCGAATTATGGACGACTTGGATCTGAATGCTGAGGAGAAACTGAAAGGAGTGGTGTCGCTTCTCCGCGATGAGTCATACCAGTGGTGGCTCACGGTTCGGGATAGTGCTGCAGCGGATGATCTCACTTGGGAGTATTTTAAGGTGGCGTATCAGAAGAAGTATATTGGGACTAGCTATATTGATGCGCAGAGGAAGGCATTTCTGAGGCTGGTTCAGGAGAGTAAGTCCGTAGCGGAGTACGAGGCAAAATTCTTAAGGTTGAGCCAGTATGCTCGAGGTATCGTGGCTACGCAGCATGAACAATGTGTCCGATTTGAGGACGGACTGAGGGATGACCTGAGATTACTAATTGCTCCACAGCAGGAGCGGGAGTTTGCCGTATTGGTAGAGAAGGCTAAGGTAGCCGAAGGGGTTAAGGAATCTGTGAGATAGAATTCGGATAGGAATAGACAAAAGAGAGGTTTTGGATCATCAGGGTCATCCAGGAATGTTCAAAAGAGACCTAGAGTTGAGGGGCCGTGAGGTGTGAGAGGTTATTCTGGAGAGACGATCTGCGTACTTGTGCTCGGTGTGGAAAGATGCACAGGAGAGTGTTGGAAGAAGGCAGGGGATGTTTTAAGTGTGGGTCCAAAGAACACATGATTAAGGGCATCCTATGGAAGCAGTGAGAGCCAACCAAACAAGTCAGGGTTTTGGTCAGGCTAGCAGAGGTAGACAGCAACCACCGAGGGGTCGTGGTCCAGTTGGAAGAGGTATGATTCGGAAGAGGTCGGGACCTTTGGCGGAGGTGTTGGTAACACAGAGGCGAGACAGTCGGGTCTGGTGTATGCAGTTCGTCGGAGGGAGGATGGTGATGCACCTAATGTCATAACGGGTACGTTCCTTATTTTTGGATTACCATTTATTACTTTGATAGATATAGGGTCTACTCATTCATATATCGCTAATGAGGTATCTGGAACTTTGCATGTGAACTATGAGACTGTACCTAGGAAGATGACTGTACTTAGTCCTTTAGGACAATCAGTAGTAGTAGATAAACTCTTTAGGGCAGTGCCTTTGGAAGTTCAGGGGGCATAGTTTCCAACTGACTTAATGGAGTTGCCATTCGGGGAGTTTGATCTAATCTTAGGCATGGGTGGCTAGTGAAGTCTGATCTGAATGTGGATTGTCTTTGCTAAGCGCATGTCATTAAGGACTTCTGATGAAAATGAGGTTGTGGTGATGGGCGAGAGACGGAATTACTTGTTGAATGTAGTATCTGCCCTTAAGGCGGAAAAGATGGTAAGAAAGGGATATGTAGCTTTTCTGATGTTGGTCGATGCCTTAGAGGCTAAGGAAGCGGTATGGGAGGGTCGGGACGGTAAGAGAATTTGTGGATGTCTTTCGGAGGAGGCTGCTGGGTTACCCCGGACGGGGAGGTGGAGTTCAAATTGATTTCTTGCTGTGCTGACTCCTGTGTCAATTGCTACATATAGGATGGCGCCAAAGGAGTTGGTAGAGCTCAAGGCCCAGATCCAAGAGTTACTCAATCGTGGGTTTATTCGACCTAGTGTGTCTTCATGGGGAGCACCGGTCCTATTCGTGAAGAAGAAGGATGGGACTATGCGTATGTGCATAGATTACCGGCAGTTGAATAAGCTAACGATCAAAAACAAGTACCCGTTGTCAAGGATAGACGACTTGTTCGATCGACTTAAGAAATTGCGGTATTTTCAAAAATAGATCTAAGGTCAGGATATCATCAGCTTAAGGTGAAGGAAGCAGATATCCATAAGACAACTTTCCGGACAAGATATGGGCATTATGAGTTCTTAGTAATGCGCTTTCAGTTAATGAAACGCCCAATTGCGTTCATGGATATGATGAACCGGGTTGTCCAACCCTACCTGGATCAGTTCATCGTTGTGTTCATAGACGACATCCTAGTGTATTCTAAGTCAGAGGGAGAACATGATGAGTATCTCCAGGTTGTATTGCAAGTGTTAAGGAAAAGAAGCTATATGCCAAGTTAAAGAAGTGTGAATTTTGGTGAAGGAGATTACGTTCTTAGGGCATGTGGTGTACGTGGAAGGAATAAGGGTGGATCTTGAAGATTGAGGCGATATTAGATTGGAAACCACCTAAGTGCGTGGCGGAGGTTCGTAGTTTTTGGGGTTAGCAAGCTACTCTGAGAAGATTTGTTGAAGGGTTCTCGTCAATATGACACCTCTGGCGAAGTTCTTTGAGAAAGGAGGTACCTTTCGTATGGGCGGATAAGCAGCAGGAGAGTTTTTAGAAGCTTAAGAAAGTATTGACTGAGGCTCTAATTTTGATTCAACCGAAAGCAGGGAAAGACTTTGCGGTGTATTGTGATGCTTCCCATACAGGATTGGGATGTGTTCTAATGCAGGACGGGAAAGTGATTGCTTATGCGTCTTAGCAATTAAGGCCACATGAGATTAACTATCTGACGCATGACCTGGAATTGGCCACGATAGTATTTGCCCTTTAAGTATGGAAGCACTATTTGTACGGAGAAAAGTCAGTGATCTACACGGACCACAAGAGTCTGAAATGTTTGTTGACTCAGAAGGAGCTGAATTTGAGACAATGAAGGTGGGTGGAGTTGTTGAAGGATTACGATTGCTCAATAGAGTATCATCCGGGCAAGGAAAATGTAGTGGCAGATGCCCTAAGTCGGAAAGTGGTGTCAGATTTGAGGGCGATGTTTGCACATCTTAGACTTTATGATGATGGAAGTTTGCTAGCAAAGTTGCAAGTGAAGCCAACATGGCTAAGTCAGGTGGGAGAAAAATAGTTGGTAGATGGGGAACTAAGTGCAAAGCTGCTGCAAGTGAAGAACGGGGAATTGGAAGACTATGGTGTAAACAGCGATGGAGTTCTATGTTTTCAGGGCAAGGTCTGTATGCCAAAGGATGAGGAATTAAGGCAGAAAATTCTTCAGGAATCGCATAGTAGCCCTTATGCTATGCATCCTGGAGGAAGTAAGTTATACAGGTATTTATGGGATCAGTTTTAGTGGCCTGGTCTTAAGTAGGAAGTTACAGAATTTGTAGGGAAGTGCTTAACGTGTCATCAGGTTAAAGATGAACACCAAGTACCGTCAGGATTGCTTCAATCGATAAAGATTCCACAATGGAAGTGGGAGAGAATTACCATGGATTTCGTTGGTGGGCTTCCCCTTACGCCTACTAAGAAGGACTCGGTATGGGTAATAGTAGATCAGTTGACGAAGTCTGCACATTTCATACCAGTACGGGTTGACTATTCTCTACAGAGGTTAGCGAAGTTGTATGTGGCAGAAATTGTGAGGCTACACGGGGTGCCGGTGTCAATTATCTCGGGTAGGGATCTGAGGTTTACGTCTCGATTTTGGAAAGCATTACATCAGGCATTGGGCACCAGGTTGGACTTCAGTACGGCATATCATCCGCAGTCGTACGGCCAGTCTGAGCGGGTAATTCAAGTGTTAGAAGATATGTTAAGGGGTTGCGTGATAGACTTCTGAGGAAGCTGGGAGGAGTTCTTTCCTTTAGCGAAATTTGGGTACAATAACAGCTATCAAGCAAGTATTCGAATGGCACCGTACGAAGCGTTGTATGGACGGAAGTGTCGCACTCCTACGTGTTGGATAGAATTGGGGGAACATCAGGTTTTGGGTCCAAAGATTGTGGCAAAATTCAAAGAAAAGGTTATGGTAATTCGGACACGGTTGAAGGAGGCATCTGATAGGCAGAAGTCATATACAGATCTTAAGCGGAAGGAGATAGAGTTTGTCGTGGGGGATCAAGTGTTTATAACAGTTTCACCGAGGAAGAAGGTGATGAGATTTGGTCGCAAGGGAAAGTTGAGTCCCAGGTTTATAGGACCTTATCGGGTTTTGAAGCGGGTTAGACCAGTGGCATATCGGTTAGAGTTGCCTTCGAAATTAAAGTAGATGCACGATGTGTTCCACGTTTCGATGCTACGTCGTTACCGATTGGATCCATCCCATGTAATACTGGTTGAGGTGGTGGAGCTAAGACCAGAGTTGTCTTACGAAGAAGAACCGATTCAGATCTTGGAACTAGATGTGAAGGTGCTACGGAGGAAATCAGTTCCTCTAGTCAAAGTGTTATGGCGTAACCATGGATCGGAGGAAGCTTCGTGGGAGCCAGAGGAATCAATCGACGAGAATACCCTCACTTATTTTAGCCAGGTAATTTTGAGGTCAAAATTATTTTAAGGGGGTAGAACTGTAATATCCTTAAATCGAGGCCTCTATATTTTGCATGTGTTTGCATGTGACGATATGCTTACTGTGTTAGTTTAGCATGTTTTGGGGTCTAGGCATGACCTCGGGTTAGGCCTGGGTCATGGCCAAAAATTTTGTTTTAGTGCTTAGGAAGAGGGAGCTAGGAGAGTTAGGGGTTAAAAGAATTTATTGGAGGGTTGTGGCACAAACAACCTAGTGGCAGGGTGGCAAAAGAGGCACCACTAAGGTGCTTGGGTGGTGACGCCACATGCAGGGAAAGAGTGCTTGGGTTCGAGCTGCAGAAATCCCTTTCTACTTATTCTTTTTCAAGCCACAAGCAAGGAAGAGGTGTGCTCAGGTGGGACTCTCTTGAATGGATGAAGTGTAGATTAGGTCAACAGCTCAAAGATTCGGCTAAGTAGGAGGAAAAAAGGGGATTTGGATGAGAGTGGAAGAGGTGGCCGAATGTGGGACTCTGGGAGCTGTATAATCGATTTTGGGGTTGCAGTAGTGGGTGTGTGCTGAAATCTTCTAATCACCTCCTACTCTTCCTTTCTTTCTCTCAACCTCAATCCTATACCTTTTCTTTTTCTTGTGGCCGAATATTCCATCATCATTGAAAGCCATAGCCGAATCGTGTGACCCTCTTTCCCTTTTCTTCTCTTTTAATTTGCTTAGGCCGAAACCCCTCTCTCTCAATTTCACCATAGCCGAATCTCTTTAAGCTTCACACTTCTCATCTCCTTTTCTAAAAGACGAATATCTCTGTGTTTCCAAGCAAGGGTGCAATCGATCTCAACATTGTGGTAAGGGTTAACTACCGTTCGGCTTCTTTTTCTTTTTCTTTTGGTTAGCCAAAATCTAGGTGTCTAATCCCTCTTATTTTCCTTTGGCCAAACCATGAAGGAGATCTTTCGAGATTCTTGTAGCCGACGATTTAAGGGAGATCCTTCGGGATTTTGGATATCCAAGGTAAGCAAGGCATATCATTTGGCCAAGGGCCATTCTTGTAGATTTTACGCATTAAGCCGAAACTGACATAAGTTATGTAGGGATTTTGACAACTTCCAAGGGCAAGTGATGTTTTCAGGATTTGAACAAGCAAGGTATGGGAGTTGTAATATTCGGCCAAAGGCCATATTACCTATTGAGAGTTGCCGATTCTAACTATGGTTTTTAGGGAGGAGTACAACCTGATTCGGTAGATCTTTGGGATTCGGTGGCCGATCTAGGTAAGGATTATGGTTGTGCGTTAACCTTTCGGGATTTGTTTGTATGGCCAAATGGCCTCCTTGCTAATGATCTTAGTGTTGGCCGAATGTAGGAAAGGGGATCTAGTGCGTTAGATAGGGATTTTTGGGATTCGGTAATCACGTTAGTAACCAGGTGTGTAACCCACCCTCAATTCCGATTAGTAGTAATATTGTTATGTATATGTTAATAAGGAAATGAATGAATATGGATAAGGGTACCATTCAATGGTGCAGTGTATTCAGGTATGTTACCCCTTAATACTCGTTAATAATAGTTATAAACATTGATATGAAAGTATGTGAAATTTCGTTATGGCCATGGGGTAATGTATATTGCATGATATCGGAATAATATGTATGTTGCATGGGCATATGGGTGATGTTGATTAAGGGGAAGTGTTCCGGTGGTTTTTACCACATTATCCGGTGACTTATGTCACATATTACGAATCCGGTGACTCTGTCACATTATCTGGTGGCTATGCCACGATTATAAGGGCGATGTACGTTGATTGCAATGACTTCCTTCGATGGTGTGTAGCGGATGGAGGTCGATTTAGTAATCCCCGGTGTGATTGGCGTCTGGTGATGTGTAGAGGTTGGATATCTAGGTGGGTTTGGGTTGCATCATTGCTTATATTTGTTATATGTGAATTGATATGCCTTAATTGTTTGGGAGTCTGTGTTGGTTGTTACACACTAAGTCTGTTGACTCACCCTTCGTGGGCTAACATTTTACAGGTGATACTCAGTAATTGGACCGGGTCGGCAGGGACTTAGTGGTGGCCATACTCAGCTCAGCATTTTTGGGTTTTCTCATAAATAGACTTATCACGTTTTTTCTAAGTTTTCGGGATTTATTTCAGGTTTTGTTTTGTTGTAATAAGGCCATTACTATTTAAGTGTTTTATTTATGCGTTTTAATTTTTTTTATTCTGATACGATCAACATCAAACAAATGGTTTAACAATTTTCGTAAAATAACTTCAAATGTTTTGACACCTAAACACCTACGATTTTCAACTTTATGATAAGCACTAAAATTCGGCATTTCTTTTAACTTGTAATTTTTGAAACATGAAAATAACGTTTCAATACCAACTTCAATAACAACATGGTTTCCAACTTGATCATAACCCAAATCTATTTTTCTTCAAAACCACCAATTTTTTTCCAAGATGACAAAACGAGATTTAGATACGTTTTACTCAAAGAGCATGCCAGATCCAGTCAGGGCTTGTGGGCCGGGTTTGGGGTGTTTCATTAATTTCTCATTTTCATAATTTAGCCCATTTTTTACATTTTTGTCAAAGAATCACTTTACAAAACATTAAAATCTATTAATAATTATTCATTATTCATCATCAACTATCACAAAGCTCAAGCATTCATCAATGGCATTTTAAAAAATCACAACCAAAATCAAAAATTAGGACATGGGCTAGCTAAAACACAAAGCAACGACCACAAAAACATAAAAATTACTAAAAATCGAGCTCAAAACATACCTTGATTGAGCTACATGCTAGCTGAAACCCTTAAACTCTTTTTCTTTTCTTTTTCCTTAGTAATTTCGGCAAGATGAACCTGAAATGCCACTAATTTATGCTTTGTTTAACTAATATTAACTTAATTATCATTTTACCATTTTACCCTTAATTAAAACATTATATATTCATTAATTTAATGGACATTTATGTCCATCTCCACTAGCAAAGGTCTAATTACAACATAAGGACTTCTCATTTAATAAGCCATGACAATTAAGCACTTTAATAATTAGCACACAGCTTTTACATTTTATGCGATTAAGTCTTTTTTCACAATTCAGCACACAAACGATAAAATTTTCACACAGAACTTTCATACATACTCTATCACATACTGTAAACACATAAAATAATATTAAAATACTTTTTTGACTCAAATTTGTGGTCTTGAAACCACTATTCTGACTAGGGTCTAAACCGAGCTGTTACATCGTGTGTCACCTACACCTTAAATTCGAGAAAATAGAATGCACAGAACTGAGCACACGATCTTGAACACGGACGTATGTCTTGGCCGTGTGAAATCTGCACCTAATTTCGAAAGAATTTAATTAACCACACGGCTTAACACACATGCGTGTGGCATAGCCGTGTGAACAAGTCAGAGAGTTACACAGAGTCAAACACAGCCTATAGCAAGGGATTGTCCCAAGGTCACACGGGCGTGTGAGCCCTGCACCTTGGAAAATTTTTGAAATGTCACGAAAAATTCTTAGAGTTCTCGATTAAGTCCCAACTTAATTATAATGCTCGTATTGGGCCTCGGGGGTCCATCTAAGGGATATTACCAATAATCTCGGTTAATGAGTAGTGATTGACATGATTTATCTGAAAATATTTTGAAAAGTTTTGGTATGCTCTGAAACCTTATTTTGATGATGGATATGGGTTAGGGGTGTTACATTTAGTGGTATCAAAGCTACGGTTTAGTCGATTCTCGGACTGAACGTGGCATTTGTGGAGTCTAGAAATACATGCCATTATATAACATGTGATAATGTGATATCTGTCAACTCTGATGAAAATTATTTTACAAATAGACAGAGATGCTTACCAATGGAGCTGATTCCGATACTGCTGAAAGTGATATTCATATACCTGAGTAAAAATGTTACTTATGATGAAATGAGACTTGTCAACGTATAGAATAAATGTTTTATAGTGAACATGTTAATGGTACACGTTAGGTGATATGTGTGTAGTTATGAAAGTTAATTTTTGAGGCTTACGATCTCCACCCCCTTACTAGTATAGTGTTATACAATGAAATTCACAAGATTTATATGGATTAAGCTCATGAATGTGGAACTATAGAGTTCAAAGGTTGAATGACTAATGATGTACTCAGAATGAGAATGGGTTAGTAAGTAAAGACAGTATTAAAAAAGATATCAAATTTTTTTGAAGGTTATTCTGAATATGTGATGTCACTATTAAGGAAGAAGTTATTCATGAATAATTGACTTATCCAGATATGATAATTACAGAACAGATTAGCCAAAAATTCTTCTAAATTGACTCTTTCAATGAACTAAATAATCTAAGATTATTGATGACTTTATTAGTCAGTGGGATAGTGACAAATTGCAAAGATATTTGAATACAACTATTATAAGTGAGTATATTATAGCAACATCTCCTGGGTACTCTATAAGTTCTGTTATTCTTATAGGCATATGAAATTGTTCATGTAAAGATGCAATATTTATCGTATTGAAAGGCTAGTAAATCATGATAGATGGAATTACTTTAAGTGTAGTTAATTCATGAGTGGTATTGCTCTATCATACATAGGCTTTCTAATTCATCATGATTGATATAAGATTTGATGATAAGGTTCATGTGATGTTATTTTCTACTTCTACTGATTGAATCCCTGAATTGCAAATGTGCAAGTTATATTATCTTTGTTACAGTTGTTTCTACTGAGTATGCGCGATACCACCTTTCTGAAATTTCTCTAAGATATTATCAATCTCTTTATTATTCAAACATGGTTTATCTGTGAAAGATATTCATCGGTTGGAGGTAAATTACATTTATTACCGTTATAAATATTGACTCGATCATGAAATTTGGTGATAGAGATTATAGATTATAGAAACTGAATTATTGCATTGGTTATTATAGGGGCCACTTTTAGTTCTCCCTCTTATAAATTGAGGTACACTATTGATATTGAAGTATTGCTTTACCTGTACGGCTGAAATGTTGGTCATATTAATTCACTATGGTTTTAAATCTATCTGATGGTTGTGGCTTTGGAAAAACTCAAAGCATCAATGTTAATAATTGAAATAGTTACATTGATGACCCAGTTATTACAGAAAAGAGGTAAGATTTGAATGGACCAATAAATATCGGTAAAGTTTTGACCAGTTGGAAGCTCTTTTGATCAAAGTATTAATACTGATTCAGCCTGAATCAAATAAGGAATTCATTATTACGATCTTGTACTATTGAATGATTTAGGCGTGTTTTGTGTGATGAAGACAAAGTAATAACTGTACTTTTAGACAGTTAAAAACCACATGGAAAGAATTACCCGATACATGATCTAGAATTGACAACTATTGTTTTTGTATTGAAATTTGACAACATTACTTGTTTGGTGAAAAACAAAATCCATATATCCACCGACTTAGAAAAAATAAAAATTTGAAGTATCTGACGTCGCTAAAAGAGTTTATTTTGAGATAGCGTATATGGTTTGAAATGTTGAAAGATTATGATTTGATAATTGAATATCACTCGGAAAGAGCGAATGTGGTTACAGATATTCTGAGTAGAAAATTTCTATATACTTTGCAAGCCAAGGATACTGATTATGATTGTCTGATAATAGCTCAATTTTAACTGAGTATAGAGCTAAACTGATGTTTCTACAACAGATTAGTGGAACCCAGAAAAGTGATAATGAATTAAACAGAGTTTGTGTACTAAAGAATTTAGAGTTTATACAGAAAACTTTACAAGAATAATCACAATGGTACTATGTTTATCTGAGAAATGATGAAATGCATAATGATTTGAAAAGGATGTATTAGTAGCTTGGAATGAAATGTGGTAATTCTGAAATTGTATTTAAATGTTGGATGTATCAGTAGATAAAGATGATACTTTCAAGATGGTTATAGCTAATGAAGATACCGAAATGGAAATGAGATGGAGTTACTATGGACTTTATATCGGAATTATCCCTATCTATGAAAAAGAAAGATACGATTTAAGTAATTGTCGACTATTCGACGGAGCATGCACATTTTATCCTGGTATGAATGGATTTCTCACTTGATAGATTGCTTGAATTACATGTTTTTGAGATTGTCAGATTATATGATATACTAGTTTCTGTTATTTATAATAGAGATCTACTATTTATATTCTGATTCTGAAACAAGTTACAAGAAACTCTAGGTATACGATTACATTTTAGAACTGTATCTCATTTTCAGACGGATGATCAATCTGAACATATGATTCAGATTTTAGAAGATATGCTTTGATGTTGTGTACTTTAATTTGAAAGTAACTGGAAAAAGCATTTGCCTTTGGTTTAATTTGCTTAATATAACAGTTAACAATCAAGTATAAAATTGTTCCGTATGAGGATTTATATGGTCACGAAAACTTCGGTGTTTTAGACTGAGTTCAGTAAGAAAAGATACATGTAGTTAGTTCAATTCTTTGACACTGAAGAAAAATGAAAGTGATTTGAGATAGTTTGAAAGCAGTACTTGATCGTTAGAAATCTGATGTGAATCTAAAAATGAACAGAAATAGAATTTCAGATTGGCGACAAAATATTTTTGAAATTTTCGCCATGGAAAAAAAGTGTAACAACCCTTATCCGTATTCAACTCCGGAATACGGTACGAGGCATTACCGGAACACATACACTTAACTAATCATAGCATATAACTTACTCAACCATTCACATTTAGTATTTGCCACACATAATTATCACACATTCAATCATCCAACCCAAACATGCATAAACATCCATGTAATGCTTCATCATAGACTTATAACATAACAAATATTGGCCACATCAAATGGCCTTATATAACAATGAGCTTCAATTAGCATAGGCCAATATTCTAGGCCAACTCATAATAACATGTGTACAAATGACCAAGTCCCTATACATGCCATAGACTTAAAAAGCTAGAATAAAAATCATCGATACCAATCCATAGCTTCTTAGTGTGATAGAATCTCTGACGACCTTCAACTCGAGCTAGCATCTGTGACACTATATGAAAAAAGAAAGGAAGGGGGTAAGCATTATAGCTTAGTAAGCAGGTATGTAAATAATAAGTGATTTATTATGATTCTCTAATTTTCTCTGAAACTAGACTCACATATCTTCTCACCATAAAATTTTCAGAATTTTTGGCTTAGCCAATAAGTACAGTTTATTCTTTAAAGTTTCCTATGTTTCACTATTCAACGGTTCCGATCCCTTAGCACTAAATATTAATTATCTCATCGTACAGAATTTGGATAATGTTCCCGTTTGTTTCTATTGAAAGTATACTCATCAATAAATTTAATCATATGAATTTAATCATATAAATTATAAACCATAATTATTATACAATTTTTAATGATTTTCCAAATTCGGAACAGGGGATTCCAGCATCATTCTGACCCAATCACACAAAAAATTGAATATCACAGAATATGAAATTCTTTTGTTTACACTATTTCTTTTATGTGAAAATAGACTCATTCAGCTTTAATTTCATATATTATTCAACCAATAATTCGATTTTCACCATTTTTGGTGATTTTTCAAAGTCACACAACTGCTGTTGTCCAAAACTGTTTTGTTGATAAATTTACTCTTTCATAATTTCACTTACTCCATTTCATCTTACCGAAGGTTCGATCAAACATCGAGCACATTGTTCATAAATTTTCACACTTATACCTGCACTCATTCATCACATAGTCATATTCAATTACACTTAGTCGTCACATGATCGCATGTATTTTCACTTAGTCAATTTCCCGTTGAACTCATCGGAATAATCAGATACACGGTGGCCTGCACATAGTACCACCCTTGCAGCCGAAGCTATCTGCTGCACATAGTAGCTTGTACTTAGTACTACACATGTGACCAAAACCATCACTTACACATAGTGCCTTGCACTTAGTACCACACATGTGATCAAAGCTATCGGATATGCATAGTAGCCTGTACTTAGTACTACACATGCGACCTATCCGTTTGGTACATGTAGTATCCTGCACTTAGTACTACACACGTGACCTAAAACCATCTCATAGCTCTCTTGTACACATAGTGGCCTACACTTAGTACCACACATGTGCCCTAGCTACCTTATTCTTATCTTTTCTATTCTGAAGGTTCAACCGAGAATTCTCACTTTTCAACATTTTACCAATTCATCCATAATCAATCACAATTCATAATTTACATCAAATAATTACTCCATATTCAACCATATCTCATATAATATAACAAAATATTAACACATAAATAAAAGATGATGTATTATTTACATACAAACTTACCTCGACACCAAAAATGGCAAAGAAGGACCTAACCGTCAATTTCTCGTTTTTTCCCCGTTCTAGGTCAGTACCTCATTTTCTTTGATTTATAATATCACATTTAGTTTATTTATTACTCAAATTATTCAATGTGATCCAAAAATCATATTACGATAAAATTATGTTTTGCCCCTAAAGTTTAACATATTTACACTTTTGCCCCTAGGCTCGTAAAATGATTTTTATTCAATTTCCTTGTATTTTAAGCCTAGACGAACCATTTTCACAGCTATAGCAATCCACAATTTCCATTTATTCACACACACACATTTTACATTTTACAAACTACTCCTTTTTTACAATTTCACCGAAAATCACTTAGTAAAAGTCTTTTATTACACACTGAGCATTCATATTCTACCATTAAACATCAAAACACAAGCATTTATCATAGGGTAATAAATGGTAGAAATAGAGAGATCGTGTTATGAGGATTTCAAAAACGTAAAAATCATTAAAAATAGGGCTAGAAGGATTTACAATCATGCTTGGGAGCTTGAAAAACCCTAGCCATGGTTTCCCCTTGTAAAATCCGGCCATGGGGTTGAAGATGGACATAAATTGGCTTTTAATTTTTTTAATTCATTTTAATTACTAAATAACCAAAATGCCCCTAACTTAAAAATATTCTATTTCACTTATTTCATGTCTATTTTTGTCCAAAAAATTAACCAATGGTCTAATTTTCATTTAAGGACCTCAAATTTAAAATTTCATAACAATTGGACACCTCTAACATGTAGAACTCAACTTTTGCATTTTTACAATTTAGTACTTTTTGACTAAATTGAGTGCCAAAATGTCGAAATTTTAGAACGAAATTTTCACGAAATCATTTCGTGAAATCTTAGACCATAAAAATGTAATAAAATTAATTTTTTCCTCGTCAAATTTGTGGTCACAAAACCACTGTTCTAATTAGGCCCAAAATTGGGCTGTTACAACTCTCCCCCCTTAAGGACTTTTGTCCCCGAAAATCTTAGGAGATGAAATTTCTTTCAACTCTCATGAATCACTTTCACTAATTTCCCAGAATTGCAAATCATATCAACCTCGTATATCTCTTTCTAATCACCTTGAACTTTAATACACAGTGTCGGAGCATATCGTCAGAGTTTTGAATTACTCTCTTAGACTTACCACTGATTTACATATGTATTCATAGTTTCCTGTATCTTTTTCCATAATTGGGATATAACCCTCGGATCTCAATCTGAAATAATGGGGACTGGCACTCTATGAGAGCTAACAACCTGAGAAACATATAACTCGACCGATCTGTCAAATGAGAAACCCAATCGCCAAAACATCTATTTCAAATAACTGCACATTTTGATTACTCCCAGAATGAACCAACGAGCTACTACCGAGCCTCGTACAAAAATTTCCTATATAAGCTCTAAATTCATCTACACACAATTTCTATCTCAGAACAATAACATCAATCATCAGGTTAGACTTGAAATTCCGAATCAAAAATCGACTCATACTGAACTCCTCTAGCTTACCATTCATTATCACATTTCTGAGATTCTCAATCTTGCAATGAAAATATCGATTTGACTTTTAATCTAACTAAAATTGGATCATAATCAATTAAGATCAATCGTGTAACCCACTCACAAAATAAACAAGGTTTTTTTTTTTTTTACCATTCAGCATCTGTAACTATATCTGCTTTCCCAAAGATAAATCAATAACCACTCATGATCTTTCAATAGCTCAAGTCTTTAACACTATCATAACTTCATATCTTTCTATGACATTTGATACTTTAATTCTTGAAATCAGGGAACATGAGACACCTTTCGTCAAATAAACGATATCACCAAATTCTCAATATGGACATAAAAGTGACCGTCTCTAAATCACTGGTCGAATAGTTCTTTTTATGTGACATTAACCATCTGAAAACATGAACCATCACTTTACATTCTAGTAATAAAACACATTCCAATCCGTTCAATAGTGCATCACTGAAAAATCATAAATTCATTACTCAATTCAAATGAATTCGTAACGAGCTTGGTTAATAATATCTTCAACTATTTTCAACTTTGCTAACATACACAGACCATCCAAATTTTCATAAATGTGATAACCATATCATTCAGAACAGCTTTAACTCATAACAACATCATCAGATTAGAACAAATCTAATAGGTATATCTCGGTATCATACTCTCTAGAATATTAATCCTTCATTCAGACTGCCCATCGACATACTCGTGAATGCACAAAATTAATTACCATAACTGAGGATACTTTAACTACATGTAACTCAAATCACATTTCAACTAACCAGCTCACTCTGATAAAAACAATCGAGTCAATTTCGACTATCAAATAATAACATAACAAAATGCTCCTTTCTTCATGCTATTAAAACAACTCAAACACATAACCTTTCAAAATTCTTTTACCATGCCATCAAAGGCCTTTACCACTACATTAGCTCTAAGAAACAAAGATATCCCGATTGAATACAATAACTTTAATTAACTTACCTGAGAAAAGAAGTCCATCATACAAATTGAAGCTTGTGATTTCACTACTTATACCTTTGCTGATGTCAATTCCTTACACGAAATTTAGAGAAATCCAGATACTAGAATCACCATGTTTCTATGATCAAACTAGAAGCATAATCATAATAGACATAGTTATCATAAGATGAAGAACACACTTTAAAGATAAGCCATGATTAATAATTTACGAAGTATGAAAGATAAGAAAACCAAGATAAGGAAATTCAAGATACAATACCATACCAAAAATCCGAGAACATAACTCATAAGAAAATAATAAAGATCCTGATGATTCCTCAAAGAAAGCCAGAAGAAAAACACTGCTTATCGACTCTAGACTTCCATCATAACATAGATAATATATATTTAAATATTTATATATAAGAAAGAATAATATCTAGTAAAAACGGAAGAATAGTCCCACATAAATTTTTACCATCGACTTTATTCCAACATAATAGAATAGAATTCTGAATAGATAAAGAAATACCGATCATAAACTGACTCGACAAATAGGACATTCGTCTAACATCATAGTTAGCTAGCATTCTCATAACATAATAACTCCATCAGAACTGAACGATCACACACATATCACTGAGGATAAAAGAATATATATAGAATACCTAGAAAGATCATCATATTCATCTCAACTATAACTATCACACATAGACATCTTTACTACTTAATTATTATTTCTCTGACTAATTATGTCATCATGTACCCCGAATCATTCCATTCACCAATGAAAACCAATTCGGGAAGAATCTCAGCAAACACATACTTTAGACTTCATACTTAATTGAATTGAATAGTCGAGACTAGCTTCTTCTTTACCCATGACATTGCATAATCTGTGTAATCTTTAAAATAATCTGATATTTCTTCTAAAACTGAGTTCATTTGTCACACTATACTCAACTTTGTTTGCATTACTAATTATTTCACCACTGAACTCCTTAGTTTCCCACTTATGAACTTATTCAACATAATTCACGCGAACTTTCACCATAAAGCAACACTGGTAAGAGGTTGAGGTCGTAAAGCCTCTAACTTTGTAACACCCTGAATTTGGGCCTAGAATAAGTGGGTTCGTGTGTCGAGAGAATGGATTTTGTCGTTAAAAAAAATTTAATATGTGGTTTATACTAAAATAAGATAATGGTCAATTTTTAATTGACCCCTAGATTATGCTAAAATTTGGGATTTGATTTATATGCTTTATTTTTTACATAGTTTGTCCTCTACTTTTATAATGTCGCTAATACATTTAAATAGTTAATTTCTCTTAAAAATATTATTCAAATGAAATAAATTATTTTATCAATTCAGTTTGAATAGACATTTTCTTTAAAAAAATTATTATTGCATGTTTAGTTTAATTTTTAGGAGGTTTAGGAAGGGTTGGTAGTGTTGAAAAGTCCTAGGCTCGATCTAGGGCTTTAGCAAAATGTTGTTTTTTTAGGGAGGTTGGTGGTAGTCATAAGGCTTTTAAAATATTGTTGGGTTAAAACATATCACAAAGAAGTAGGTTGTCCGGTGGCTTGGGGTGCTTGGAATAAGTGGTGGTCGAGGTTCAAGTCTAGACTTGGCAAAAAACTTTTATTAGCATAAGTAGTATGAAGGCCGAGTTTAGGCCTTATAAATAGTTGGGACTGTTTTATGACACAAGGAAACGCTCGCCCAAAGGGCAAAGGCATTAGAAGTAGTAGGGGAGCATGGTTCTAGTCGCGGCGTACGCATGTTAATGTTTTTTTTAAGTAAATCTGGAGTGCGACAGAAGGTTTATAATTAATTAGGTAGGAAATATGATACAAATAAAATACGCTGCGTAGTGGTAAGGGGTGTGGACTATCGTGAAGAGGTCGGAGGTTCAAATCTGGATGTTGGCTAATATTTTTAGATTCTTTTAGATGATATGGTCGCTAGAAAATATACTTTAAAAGAAGTCGAGAACGGAACATGTCACAAGCAAAGTTATGGTGCAGTGGCAAGAAGCGTGTTGTGGCTCTTACTGGTCGCGGGTTTGAGTTGCCTTGTGCACATTAACTTGTTATTTTGCTGCTGGCGTGGGGAAGGAATTTGAGTGTAATTCAAATTGAATTTTTGTCTAAATAAAAGAATTTAATTGGTGATAAGTTTGAGTCGATTAGGGAGTGTAGATTTATTTATTTATTTATTTATTTTAGTATAAATATGGGTG
Organism: Gossypium rotundifolium; assembly: GCA_025506655.1. Taxonomy (NCBI): domain Eukaryota; kingdom Viridiplantae; phylum Streptophyta; class Magnoliopsida; order Malvales; family Malvaceae; genus Gossypium; species Gossypium rotundifolium. The sequence continues at coordinate 107,384,374 of CP106727.1, read as the reverse complement.
CCGAAATTCTCTTTAAATAGAGAGGGGATATCTCTTCAATTTCGACATTTGAACCCCATTCTCTCAATCTTTTCTCTCCATCTCTCCTACAAGCCAAAACCCTAGTTGCTTTCTGTAATTTTTTCCTTTGAATTCTTCAGAAGTCGAAACCTTTTATTTCATTCTCTTCTTCATTCTTTTTTCTCTTGTGCCGATTTCTCCATTAAGCTGAAAGATGGAATCTAATCCCATTAGTATTGTTTGGCCGAAACTTTGAAGGGGGAATTCGGGATTTGGTTGTGTCGACTACAAGTAGGAGATCACTCGGGATTCCAAAATCTAAGAGATTTCGACAAAGACCAAGGACAAGTGATAATTTGGGATTTAGATCCACAAGTGTTAGCCGATTCCAAGGGAGAAAGACTATGGAATTTCGAGATTTGATTAGTAGTGAAATCAGCAACAAGGAATTAAGGATCTAAACCATTAGATTGGGTTTTCGGGATTTCAGTGAAAGCGTTAAGTAAATCAGGTGTGTACCCCACACTAAGCTTTAATTAATTTGCGGTTATGTTTTAATTAATATGTTACAACAATATGTTAAGATGTGACTAAGAGTATCATGCAATGGTACAAAGTGCTCAGGTACGTTTACCCACTCCTACTATGAGTATGATATGATCTATTATGGCACATATGCCAACAGTGATAAGAATGTGAAATAAGGCATGATATTGCATGATTTGTTTGACATGGGGCATATGGGTGATATGTAAAGGGGAAGTGAATTGGTGGTTTTATACCTCAATATCTGAATGTGGTGACTTATGTCACGTAATTTGAATGTGGTGACTTATGTCACGTAATTTGAATGTGGTGACTTATGTCACATAATCTGAATGTGGTGACTTAGGTCACGAATTACTATCCGGTGGCTATGCCACGAATTTATAAGGGCGATGAGCACGTCGACTACAGCGACTGCCTTTGATGGTGTGTAGCGGATGGAGGGTTGACTTAGTAGTCCCCACGGTGTGATGGTTGGTACGGGTGATGTGTAGCGGATGGTTATCTAGGCTTGGGTTCGGGTTTGCATCATGATTTATATATGTTTATCATGTATGATTTGACATGCCTGAATTAATTGAGACTTGTGTTGGTTGTACACATTGAGTCTGTTTGACTCACCCCTTGTGGGATTATTTTTCAGGTGACACTCAGTGATGGACCGGGTCGGCAGGAGCTCAAGGGTGGCCATGCTCCGCTTCGAGCCTATTTTATTTTATTTTAGGCTTTCTCTTTTTAAGTATTTAGGATTTAATTTGGGTTTTTGATTTGATGTAATAAGGCCTTGGTTTGAGCTGTTTATGCACGCATTTTTAATTCTTTAAGTATGTCACGATTTTTATTAATTCAAGGTTAATGTCCATTTTTCTTAAGTATAAATATTAAATGTTGTAACACCTAATCAACAAGGGTTTTAAAACTCAAGCCCAACCCAAATCAACTGTTTTCAAAAACACGAAAAATTTTAGCAAAGTTTCAAATAAGATTAGAATGGTTTTTCCTAGAAGCATGCCAGATCCGGTCAGGGCTTGTGGGCCGGGTTTGGGGTGTTACTGATTTGGTATCGAGTCGATTCAAAACTCGACTTTGAGGATTTGGGCCCAAAACATTTTTTAAGATGGGCTTTTCAAATATTTGGGCTTTCATAGATTTTTCAGTTTATTCGCATGGCACTGTATCTCAGGCCAAGTCCACTAGGTAAGTACCTCGACTATTGAAGTGATTTGTATATGTGAATGTTATGGGCATATTTGGGCTTGGATTAGAAAATTAGGGCTATTGAACCCTAGGGCTAGTGCACTCAGACACATGCATAAGACTTAAGAACAACCAAACAAACCTGTGAAGTAAGTCACCGAGTTAGGGTATGGCAACCATTGTGTGCATGTCTAGGATTGGATCTGGAAGAGCCTGGTACTTAAGCAGTCCTCATGACTCACCACCTCTTCACTGGAATCCTACCTGGTGCGTAGTGACGGTTCACCCTAACCAAGAGGACTTGTTCATGGGCTAAACCCAATAACTAAAACCCGAAAGGGACTAGCCATGTTTTTATAAAAAAACCCTAGTTTTAAAATCACTAAATTACCCTTTTGATTTGTAGCAAAATTTATTTGAAAATTTTTCAAAAATAATTTTGATTTACAAAATTACAAAAATGCCCCTGGTTGAAGAATTAAAAAAATATCCTTGGATCATAAAATTTCCATACTACCCGCAGTTTTTATCAAGATTCTCTTACCTTACAAATATCCCAAAAACCCTATTTTTACAAAATATTAAGATACCCTGATTTGGAAAAATTACAAAAATTACCCCTGATTTGCAAAATGACTAAATTACCCCTAACATGTACAAATGACCAAAATACCCTCAGAGAGGAAAATTACCGAAGTACTCTCAAATTAGAAATCTTTAAAAATACCCTTGTTTTGAAAAGTCACCGGGAATCATATTTTGCAACATTTGGAAAATTACCAAATACCCCTATAGGAAAAAATTATGAAAATACCCCTGGGTAGTGGAAAACAACAAACAATGACAACTACAACATTTTTTTGTGATGAACGCAAGTTCATGAATGTGACTGAATGAATGAATTAAGACTATATGTGTATGAATCGAAAGAAATACTTCTTAAAACTATTGAACATAAGACTGTTCGTGGATAATCAGTGGAAGAAAACCAATAATTCATAAAATTTTTAATCAGATAAACGCGAACCGATAGCATGAGTACAAGGGGACGAGGTCGCTCTAGATGTGAATACCGGTGCGTACTCTACCATACTATACTAAGTGTTTATTTTGGGTTTAGAACTGGAGTCTTGTGAAAGCATGGTAGTGAGACTTAGGTAGTAAGATTACTAGTTAGTTGGAAATTTCGAGGACGAAATTTTTTAAGGAGGGTAGAATTGTAACACCCTACTGAATTTGGGCCTAGAATAAGTGGGTTCGTGTGTCGAGAGAATGGATTTTGTCGTTAAAAAATTTAGTATGTGGTTTATACTAAAATAAGATAATGGTCAATTTTAATTGACCCTAGATTATGCTAAAATTTGAGGATTTGATTTATATGCTTTATTTTTTTTACATAGTTTGTCCCTCTACTTTTATAATGTCGCTAATACATTTAAATAGTTAATTTTTCTTAAAAATATTATTCAAACATAAATAAATTATTTTATCAATTCAGTTTGAATGGACATTTTCTTTTTAAAAAAATTATTATTACGTGTTTAGTTTAATTTTTATGAGGTTTAGGAAGGGTTGGTAGTGTTGGAAGTCCTAGGCTCGATCTAGGGCTTTAGCAAAAATGTTGTTTTTTTTAGGGAGGTTGGTGGTAGTCATAAGGCTTTTAAAATATTGTTGGGTTAAAACATATCACAAAGAAGTAGGTTGTCTGGTGGCTTGGGGTGCTTGGAATAAGCTGGTGGTCAGAGGTTCAAGTTCTGGACTTGGCAAAAAAACTTTTTATTGCGCATAAGTAGTATGAAGGCCAGAGTTTAGGCCTTATAAATAGTTGGGACTATTTTATGACACAAGGAAATGCCTGGCCCAGTGGCAAAGGCGTTAGAAGTAGTAGGGAGAGCATGGTTCTAGTCGTGGCGTGCGCATGTTAATGTTTTTTTTTAAGTAAACCTGGAGTGCGACAGAAGGTTTATAATTAATTAGGTAGGAAATATGATACAAATAAAAGACACGGCATAGTGGTAAGGGGTGTGGACTATCGTGAAGAGGTCGGAGGTTCAAATCTGGATGTTGGCTAATATTTTTAGATTCCTTTAGATGATATGATCGCTGGGAAATATGCTTTAAAAGAAGTCGAGAATGGAACATGTCGCAAGTAAAGTTGTGGTGCAGTGGTAAGAAGCGTGTTGTGGCTCTTACTGGTTGCGGGTTCGAGTTGCCTTGTGCACATTAACTTGTTATTTTGCTGCTGGCGTGGGGAAGGAATTTGAATGTAATTCAAATTGAATTTTTGGCTAAATAAAAGAATTTAATTGGTGATAAGTTTGAGTCGATTAGGGAGTGTAGATTTATTTATTTATTTATCTATTTATTTATTTATTTATTTTAGTATAAATATGGGTGCTGAAATTCTTTTAAATAGAGAGGGGATATCTCTTCAATTTCGGCATTTGAACCCCATTCTCTCAATCTTGTCTCTCCGTCTCTTCGACAAGCCAAAACCCTAGTTGCTTTCTGCAATTTTTTCCTTTGAATTCTTCAGAAGCCGAAACCTTTTATTTCATTCTCTTCTTCATTCTTTTTCTCTTGTGCCGATTTCTCCATTAAGCAGAAAGATGGAATCTAATCCCATTAGTATTTTTTGGCCAAAACTTTGAAGGGGGAATTCGGGATTTGGTTGTGTCGACTACAAGTAGGAGATCACTCGGGATTCCAAAATCTAAGGGATTTCGACAAAGACCAAGGACAAGTGATAATTCGAGATTTAGATCCACAAGTGTTAGCCGATTCTAAGGGAGAAAGACTACAAAATTTCAGGATTTGATTAGTAGTGAAATCGGCAACAAGGAATTAAGGATCTAAACCATTAGATCGGGTTTTCGGGATTTTAGTGAAAGCGTTAAGTAAATCAGGTGTGTACCCCACACTAAGCTTTAATTAATTTTCGGTTATGTTTTAATTAATATGTTACAACAATATGTTAAGATGTGACTAAGAGTATCATGCAATGGTACAAAGTGCTCAGGTACGTTTACCCACTCCTACTATGAGTATGATATGATCTATTATGGCACATATGCCAACAATGATAAGAATGTGAAATAAGGCATGATATTGCATGATTTGTTTGACATGGGGCATATGGGTGATATGTAAAGGGGAAGTGATGGTTTTATACCCCAATATCTGAATGTGGTGACTTATGTCACGTAATTTGAATGTGGTGACTTATGTCACATAATTTGAATGTGGTGACTTATGTCACGTAATCTGAATGTGGTGACTTAGGTCACGAATTACTATTTGGTGGCTATGCCATGAAATTATAAGGGCGATGAGCACGTCGACTGCAGCGACTACCTTCGATGGTGTGTAGCGGATGGAGGGTTGACTTAGTAGTCCCCATGGTGTGATGGTTGGTATGGGTGATGTGTAGCGGATGGTTATCTAGGCTTGGGTTCGGGTTTGCATCATGATTTATATATGTTTATCATGTATGATTTGACATGCGTGAATTAATTGAGACTTGTGTTGGTTGTACACATTGAGTCTGTTTGCTTGTGGGATTATTTTTCAGGTGACACTCAGTGATGGACCGGGTCGGCAGGAGCTCAAGGGTGGCCATGCTCCGCTTCGAGTCTATTTTATTTTATTTTGGGCTTTCTCTTTTTAAGTATTTAGGATTTAATTTGGGTTTTTGTTTTGATGTAATAAGGCCTTGGTTTGAGCTGTTTATGCACGCATTTTTAATTCTTTAAGTATGTCACGATTTTTATTATTTCAAGGTTAATGTCCATTTTTCTTAAGTATAAATATTAAATGTTGTAACACCTAATCAACACGGGTTTTAAAACTCAAGCCCAACCCAAATCAACTATTTTCAAAAACACGAAAAATTTTAGCAAAGTTTCAAATAAAATTAGAATGGTTTTTCCTAGAAGCATGCCAGATCCGGTCAGGGCTTGTGGGCCGGGCTTGGGGTGTTACAAACTTGACTCTCATAAATACGTAAATATGACTTAGCATTCATCATCAACGTAATATCATCATAATCACATAATTCACTCTAAGCAAATTGTCATACTTAGTCATGTTACACGAACTTTTCGATTATCTTATTCAAACAAGTGTACTTAAACATACATTCCATGAATTTTGAATAAGTTTAGTCATAACACTCACTTAATCAAGCATGTTAGGCACATAACATCATATGAATACCAACATACATGGATGAGCTTATCACAACATAGACTTTCGTTTCATTTAAATTTTCCACATTTCCCAACTTATGGTTATCTCATTCCGCACATTAACACATGCATATCATGAACTTCTATTCATACCTTTCCATATTTCAATCCATCGTAAGCACATTTCAATCATCTCAATATCATTTTTAGCATTATCGATAATAGCTCGGTTGGAAGTCATCTCTGTCTTAACAAAAAAATTTCGTTAGAGCCGAGAGATATCACACTATCACAGTTTACATATGGCATGTATAGCTACACTCTTCCACACACTATGTTAGTCTGAGAATCGACTAAACCATAGCTTTGATACCACTAAATGTAACACCCCTTACCCGTATTCAATGTTGGAATAGGGTATGAGGCATTACCGGAACACATACACTTAACTAATCATAGCATATAACTTACTCAACCATTCACATTTAGTATTTGCCACACATAATTATCACACATTCATTCATCCAATCCAAACAAGCATGCACATCCATGTAATGCTTTATCATAAACTTATAACATAACAAATATTGGCCACATCAAATGTGAAACACCCCAAACCCGGCCTACGAGCCTTGACCGGATCTGGTATGTCTCTCGTCCTAATCTGGTTCGAAATTCTTTTGTGACTTTAGAAAAAACAATGTGCTTTGAAAGAAAGATTGTTTTTGGGTTGGGCTCAATGGAAACAAGTTAATTTTATACTTGAAATCCCTTGCTTTTAGGTGACAAAACATTTAGAGTTTAGTTTAAGATAAATTTACTTAGTCTTTAAAAAAAAAAATATTTTGTAGCATGATAAATGGAAGTAAAATAATTCAACTAAGGCCTTATTACATCAAATAATTCCGAAAAAAATAAATTCAAAGTATTTAAAATAAAAAGAGTCCAAAACAAAGAAAAATCTGAACTTCACATGGCCTCCACTAAGCTCCTGCCGACCCAGCCCATCACTGATCGTCACCTAAAAGAAAATGTTCCCACAATGGGGTCAGTCAAACAGACTCAATGTGTACACAAACACTAAGTCCAAATAGATTCAGGCATATCAAGTCATATACATTCATAACAAAATATACAATTAATGATGCATTCCCAAGCCCAAGCCTAGTTACCAACCGCTACACATCACCCGTACTAACTCGCATAATCGTGGGGACTACTAAGTCAACCCTCCATCCGCTACACACCATCGAAGGCAGTCACTACAGTCGACGTGCTCATCGCCCTTATATATTTCGTGGCATAGCCACCAGATAATATTTTGTGTCATGAGACACCACTTTTAGATAATGTGACCGAAGTCACCACATTCTTATGTCGTGGCATGAGTCACCACATTCACTTCCCCTTTTCATAATATCCCATATGCCCCCATATATCATATACATTATGCAATATCATGCCTTAATTCACATTCTTATCATATTCACATTCATGGCATAACAAACCATATCATACTCATAGTAGGAGTGGGAAAACGTACCTTAGTACTTTGTACCATTGTATGATACCTTAGCCATATTCACATTCTTATAAACATGCTCATATTAAATACTGCCATAAATCTTATTAAAAGATAGTGTGGGGTACACACCTGATACACTTAGCGGTTCACTTCAATCCCGAAAAGCCCGATCTAAAACCTTAGATCCTTTAGTCCCTATAATTGGCCAACACTAGGCATATTAGCAAAAAGGCCTATTCGGCTAAAAACCCAATTCCCGAAGGATCCTTGCGACAAAAGTCCTTACCTTGTTGTCTTTTTCACCACTAATCAAGTCCCAAAACTTTGTTGTGCTTCTCATTGAAATCGGTCAACACTAGATTACCTAAAGGATTAGTTTTGCTTTTTAAACAAAGAAGGAATAGACTTAAAACATCAAATATGGCCTTGGCGATTGTACTTATGCACTTACCTTGTGATTTCCAAATCCGAAAACACCACTTGACTATGGAGATGTCGACAGCCCTATACACATATGTTAGATTTAATCTAACACTAAAACACAATAGAATGGCCTATGGCCAAATTTCACTTATGGCTTACCTTGGGTTCTTAAAATCCCAAAGATCCCCTATTGTAGCCGACTTTACTGAAAAAGTCCCGAAAGATCCTTCCAAATTTCGGCAAACAAATTATTAATGGGATTAGTCCTAGATTTTGACAAGTCTTAAAAGAAAAGGAATAAAAATCGAATTTGCTCTTACCCCCTAATGATGAAATCGGTTACACCTTCTTCCTGACACCACAGAGATTCGGCTTAGAGACTTGATGAACAATCGGCTATAGGCTTGAAACTTATCTTCGGCTTTTGATTGGGTTTGCAAAAGAAGAAGAATTGATGATGGGAAGCACAGGGTATTTTGGTTTTAATCAAAATAAAAGAAGGAAAGAAGAGTTATTTGGAAGAATTCGGCAATGGTGATTTTTGGGAAGGGAATTCGGCTAGAGAAGAAAGGTGAGAGAATAAAAGAAATAAGAAAAAAGATGAAAACTTTGCTGAAAATTTTGGCTATAAACTTAATCACTAGCCTCACCTTGTTATTCTCAAATTTTATCTCTTATCACCTCTTTAAATTAATCAAATAAATCCATCAATTATCCCTTATCTAGCCGAATTTTAAAAAGGATAAAACTCATCTTGTAAGTGCCTTGATGCCGTCCATTACCTCCCCATTTTGATGCCAACAAGCAAAAGAAATAAAAACCCTTCTTTTGCCTCCCATGCGACTCGAACCCTGGCCCAATTGCACATGTAGGTGGCGTCACATGCTAGGCCCTTAAGTGGCGCCTTGTTGCTACTTTGCCAAGCCCATTCTTATGTCATATCTCCCTTACATTTTCTCTTAAGGCCCTATCCTTTTAGCTTCCTCTTTTAGACTTAAAACTTAATATTTGTTTTTAAGGCTTTCTCCTATTTTCTAAAGTTCACAAATTCCATTACACACATTCACAACATACTCAAGCATGTTATTTCATATAATTGAGCGTAAATGCATAAGCCCATATTCAGGATATTACAGTTCTACCCCCCTTAAAATAATTTCGTCCTCAAAATTACCTGGCTAGAATAGGTGGGGTTATTGCTGTCGCATTGCTTCTTCCGGCTCCCAAGAAGCTTCTTCCGATCCATGATTACGCCATAACACCTTAACTAAAGGTACTGATTTTCATCGGAACACTTTCACATCTCGTTCTAGAATCTGAATCGGCTCCTCCTTATAGGACAAATCTGGCCTTAGCTCCACCTCTTCAACTGGTACTACACGAGATGGATCCGATTGGTAACATCGTAGCATGGACACATGGAATACGTCGTGCATCTGCTTCAATTCCGGTGGTAACTCCAACCGGTATGCCACTGGTCCAATTCGCTTCAAAACCTTATAAGGTCCTATAAACCTTAGACTTAACTTCCCTTTTCGACCAAATCTCATTACCTTTTTCCAAGGCGAAACCTTAAGAAACACTTGATCTCCTACATCAAATTCTATTTCCTTCCGTTTGAGATCTACGTACGACTTCTGTCTATCAGATGCTTCCTTTAACCGTGTCCAAATTATCTTAACCTTTTCTTCGGATTCTGCCACTAACTCTGGACCCAAAACTCGACGTTCTCCCAATTCCGTCCAACATGTAGGAGTCCGACACTTTCGACCATACAGTGCTTCGTACGGTGCCATCCGAATACTGGCTTGATAGCTGTTGTTGTAGGCAAATTCCGCTAGAGGCAAATATTCCTCCCAACTTCCTCTGAAATCCATCACACAGCCTCTCAACATATCCTCCAACACTTGGATTATTCGCTTAGATTGGCTGTCCGACTGTGGATGAAAAGCTGTAGTGAAATCCAATCTGGTGCCTAAAGCCTGATGTAGTGCCTTCCAAAACCGAGAAGTAAACCTTGGGTCCCTATCTGAGATAATCGACACTGACACTCCATGCAACCTTATGACTTTCGCCACATACAACTTTGCCAACCTCTGCAGAGAATAATCAACTCTTACCGGAATAAAATGCGCGGACTTGGTCAAACGGTCCACTATTACCCATACCGAGTCCTTCTTAGTAGGCATAAGGGAAAGCCCACTAACGAAGTCCATGGTAATTCTCTCCCACTTCCAGCTGCGGAATCATGATTGGCTGAAGCAATCCGGACGGAACCTGGTGTTCAGCCTTAACTTGCTGACACGATAAACACTTTCCCATGAATTCAGTAACTTCTTTCTTCAAACCAGGCCACCAAAACTGCTCCCTCAAGTCTCTGTACAACTTAGTGCCTCCAAGATGCATAGCATAAGGGCTACTATGCGATCGTGAAGAATCCTTCGTCTAAGTTCCTTATTCTTAGGCATACAGACCTTTCTCTTGAAACACAACACTCCTTCGCCATTAATGCCATAATATTCCAACTCTCTATTCTGTACTTGCTGTAGCTTAGCACTTAGGTCCTCATCAGCCAACTGTCCCTCTTTCACTTCATTCAACCACGTTGGCTTGACTTGCAACTCTACCAACAGGCTGAATCAACACTGGAGCTTCCGTCAATACCCTCTTAAGTTTTTCAAAACTCTCTTGTTGCTTATCCGTCCATACAAAGTGTACTTCCTTTCTTAGCAACTTCGTCAAAGGCGCGGCTATTGATAAGAACCCTTTCACAAACCTTCTGTAGTAGCCCGCCAATCTGCGAATCTCAACCACTGACCTAGGTGGTTTCCAATCCAACATTGCTTCAATCTTTCTAGGATCCACCCTTATTCCTTCTGTTGACACCACATGCCCTAGGAAGGCAACTTCCCTAAGCCAAAATTCACACTTGCTGAATTTGGCATAAAATTTCTTCTCCCTCAACACTTGTAACACTATTCGGAGATGCTCATCATGCTCCTCCTCAGTCTTGGAGTATACGAGGATGTCATCGATGAACACCACGACGAACCTATCCAAGTAAGGTTGAAAAACCCGGTTCATCATATCCATGAACGCGGCTGGGGTGTTTGTCAACCCTAACGGCATTACTACAAACTCATAGTGGCCGTATCTTATCCTAAAGGCTGTCTTATAGATATCTGCCTCCTTCACCTTCAACTGATGATATCCCAACCTTAAGTCGATCTTTGAGAACACTGCCGCCCCCTTAAGCTGATCGAACAAGTCATCTATCCTTGGCAAGGGATACTTGTTCTTGATGGTCAGCTTATTCAACTGACGATAATCTATGCACATTCGCTTAGTTCCGTCCTTCTTCTTCACAAATAGAACCGGTGCTCCCTACGGAGACACACTGGGTCGGATAAACCCACGATCCAGTAATTCTTGGATTTGAGCCTTGAGCTCCACCAACTCCTTTGGTGCCATTCTGTACGGGACAATTGACACAAGAGTTGTTCCCGGCAGTAAGTCAATTCCAAACTCCACCTCTCTATCTGGGGGTATTCCTGGTAATTCCTCCGAAAACACATCCTCAAAATCCCTTACCGTTCTAACTCCACTAGCACCTTCTTCCTTTCCATCTAATGCACTTACGAAGGCTAAAAATGCCTTGCACCCTTTACGAACCATCTTTTCAGCCTTTAGCGCCGAAACTACATTAGACAAGTAGTTTCTTCTTTCTCCTATCATAATTACCACCTCATCCTCCGGGGTCCTTAACTCCATTCGCTTAGCTGCACAGTCTAACACAGCCCAATAGTCTACTAGCCAGTCCATTCCAAGTATGAGATCAAATTCTCGAAGGGAAGTTCCATCAAGTCGGCAGAAAATACTACGCCTTGAATTTCTAAAGGTACACTACGAAAGAGCTTATTCACCACTACAGTTTGACCTAGTGGGCTTACTACAGTCATCTCCCTATCAAAAGTTTAGAGGCTATGTCTAGAGTTTCAACTACTCTACATGCCACATAAAAATGGGTCAAGCCCACATCAATTAAAGCAACATAAGGCTTTCCAAATACAAGGAACATACCGGTTATGACGTCCGCACTTCTCCCTCTTCTCTACGGTGAATCGCATAAACCAATCCCACTGCCTTGCCTCAGTATTAGCAGTACCTCGACCCAGTGCTCCACGTCCTCTACCAGTATTGTTACCTCTACCATTCGGACCACGACCTCGCTGAGGCTGCTGTCCACCTCTACCAGCCTGATTAACATTCTGAGCTACTGGTCGATTCCCATCTGGTCTCATCGGACAGTCCTTAATCATATTGTCCTTTGACCCACATTTGAAACACCCACCTGTCTTCTTCTAGCATTCGCCTAAGTGTTTCTTCCCACACTGCTCACAAGTACGATATTGCCCTCTAGTACCAGTTTGCTGACCTCGTGGCCCATCAACTCCAGGCCTTTTCTGAGCATTCCCAGATGATCCAGATGACCCAAAACCTCTCTTATTTATATTCTAATCAGAGTTCTGCCTTGCAGAATCCTTAATTCCTTCAACCACCTTAGCTTTCTCTACTAATGCAGAAAACTCCCGCTCTTGATGTGGAGCGATTAACAACCTCAGGTCATCCCTTAGTCCGTCCTCAAATCGGACACATCGCTCATGCTCTGTTGCCACCACTCCTCGAGCATACCGGCGACCTCGTAAATTCAACAGATTTTGCTATGGACTTGTTCCTTGAACCAGCCCAAAAATGCCTTCTTTTGCTCATCAATATATCTGGTTCCCACATACTTCTTTTGATACGCCGCCTTAACATACTCCCAGGTTAGATCCTCAGTGGTGGCACCATCCCGAACTGTTAACCACCATTGATACGCTTCATCGCGTAGCAGTGCCACCATTCCCTTTAACTTCTCCTCAGGGGTCAGATCGAGCTCATCCATAATGCGCTCGGTCGCCTCCAACCAATATTCAGCTGTACTGGGTGCCACACCAGATACTCCACGAAACACTTCACTCGTTGGCTCGAGTCGCTCAGTACAAATTTTGAGCTCCCATATTCCCTCCAAAGACGACCACTATTTCAAGAACTCACAAAGACCTACGATCACAGATCATCTTCTCTCATCGATCTTCGCTCAACACCAACAGTTGGTGGTGGTGGTGGCGGTGGTACCTCATTCTCAGATCCTTGACCCGATCTAACGGGTTTCGACACGGTCATTCTACCTCGACCGCATCCTCGTACATTGCAACCACGTCCCCTAGAGCTCATTCTACTACCGCGCTTTAATCTGATTAAGAAATTTTATGCATTAGCCATTGTTTCACTGATTATTTGCGAAGAAGTTTTATGAAAAGAGTCTAGTAGCAGTTCTTTCGATCAATCAAAGTTTCAAGTTTTCTATCCTAATTCACAGAAAAGCACATCCATTCCATAGTATCTCCCATACACATTCACTCTTCGAACTTTTCTGTCCGTTCTTATCCCAGGGGTATTTTCGTAATTTGTCCTACAGGGGTATTTTCATAATTTGTCAAAATAAGGTTCCTTGATGATTTTTTCAATAAGGGTATTCTGGTAATTTTGCATTCCCGGGGGTATTTTGGGAAATTTGGAAATTTGAGGGTATTTTGGTAATTAACCCGGGTAAATTTGTAAATCTTAATAAATCAAGGGTATTTTGGAATTTATGAAACTTGGGGGTTGTTTTTGAGAATTTGTTTTCCAAATCAATGTTGTTGCAGAAATTTTTGAAGATCGGGGGTCATTCTGGTAATTTTATAACTTGGGGTATTTCGATAATTTGCAGATTAGGGGTAATTTTCGTAATTTTTTTTCCAAAATCAAGGTATTTTGATATTTTGTAGATTTAGGGTTTTTTTTAACTAAGTAATGAAATTTTGATAAGAACTGTGGGTAATATGAGTATTTTATAAACCAAGGGCATTTTGGTAATCTTACCACTAGGGGCATTTTAGTAATTTTGCAAATAGGAAATATTTTGGAAAAATTTTCACAATAATCTTTTGCTACACTTAAAAGGGTAATATAGAGATTTTAAAGCTAGGGTTTCCATAAAAATACGGCTAGTCCCTTTTGGGTTTTAGTTAGGGGTTTAGCCTATGAATAAGTCCTCTTGGTTAGGGTGAACCGAGGCTACGCACCAGGTAGGATTCGAGTGGAGAGGAGGTGAGTCACATGGACTGCTTAAATACCAAGCTCCCATCGAAACCAATCCTAGACATGCGCACCATGGTTGCCACACCCTAACTCGGCGACTTAACCACAGGTTTGTTTAGTTAGGCATTTAAGTTTTATGTATTTTTGTTAGGGTAACCTAGTCCTAGGGTTCGAGTACTTATCATGCTAATCTATGTTCCCTTCCATTTCTACCCTTCTACAATTCATATCATAAATCACACAAGAGATAAGGGTACTTACCTGGTGGACTTCGGGTCGGAGACTTAGTGTGCCATGCCAGAAAAACCTACTTAATTCACAAAAATTCCTTTTGGGCCTATCTTTGAAAATGTTTTGGGCCTTAAACCCAAGGCCGAGAGTTTAAAACTGGGCTCTGATACCAAACTGAAACACCCCAAACTCGGCCCACGAGCCTTGACCAGATCTGGTATGTCTCTCGTCCTAATCCAGTTCAAAATTCTTTTGTGACTTTGGAAAAACGATGTGCTTTGAAAGAAAGATTGTTTTTGGGCTGGGCTCGAGTTGGAAACAAGTTAATTTTATACTTGAAATCCCTTACTTTTAGGTGACAAAACATTTAGAGTTTAGTTTAAGATAAATTTACTTAGTCTTTAAAAAAAATATTTTGTAGCATGATAAATGGAAGTAAAATAATTCAACTAAGGCCTTATTACATCAAATAATTCTGAAAAAAAAATAAATTCAAAGTATTTAAAATAAAAAGAGTCCAAAACAAAGAAAAATCTGAACTTCACATGGCCTCCACTAAGCTCTTGCTGACCCGGCCCATCACTGAACGTCATCTGAAAGAAAATGTTCCCACAACAGGGTGAGTCAAACAGACTCAATGTGTACACAAACACTAAGTCCAAATAGATTCAGACATATCAAGTCATATACATTCATATCAAAATATACAATTAATGATGCATTCCCAAGCCCAAGCCTAGTTACCAACCGCTACACATCACCCGTACCAACCTGCACACCATAGGGACTACTAAGTCAACCCTCCATCCGCTACACACCATCAAGGCGTCATTGCAATGGCGTGCTCATCGCCTCTTATATATTTCGTGGCATAGCCACTAGATAATATTTTGTGTCATGAGACACCACTTTTAGATAATGTGACCGAAGTCACCATATTCTTATATCGTGACATGAGTCACCACATTCACTTCCCCTTTTCATAATATCCTATATGCCCCCATATATCATACACATTATGCAATATCATGCCTTAATTCACATTCTTATCATATTCACATTCATGGCATAACAAACCATGTCATACTCATAGTAGGAGTGGGAAAACGTACCTTAGTACTTTGTACCATTGTATGGTACCTTAGCCATATTCACATTCTTATAAACATGCTCATATTAAATATTGCCATAAATCTTATTAAAAGATAGTGTGGGGTACACACCTGATACACTTAGCGGTTCACTTAAATCCCAAAAAGCCCGATCTAAAACCTTAGATCCTTTAGTCCCTATAATCGGCCAACACTAGGCATATTAGCAAAAAGGCCTATTCGGCTAAAAACCTAATTCCCGAAGGATCCTTGTGACAAAAGTCCTTACCTTGTTGCCGTTTTCACCACTAATCAAGTCCCAAAACTTTGTTGTGCTTCTCATTGAAATCGGTCAACACTAGATTACCTAAAGGATTAGTTTCGGCTTTTTTAAACAAAGAAGGAATAGACTTAAAACATCAAATATGGCCTTGGCCGATTGTACTTATGCACTTACCTTGCGATTTCCAAATCCCGAAAACACCACTTGACTATGGAGATGTCGACAGCCCTATACACATATGTTAGATTTAATCTAACACTAAAACACAATAGAATGGCCTATGGTCGAATTTCACTTATGGCTTACCTTGGGTTCTTAAAATCCCGAAGATCCCCAATTATTGCTGACTTTACTGAAAAAGTCCCGAAAGATCCTTCCAAATTTTGGTAAACAAATTATTAATGGGATTAGTCCTAGATTTCGACAAGTCTTAAAAGAAAAGGAATAAAAATCGAATTTGTGCTTACCCCCTAATGATGAAATCGGTTACACCTTCTTCCTGACACCACGTAGATTGGCTTAGAGACTTGATGAACAATCGGCTATGGGCTTGAAACTTATCTTGACTTTTGATTGGGTTTGCAAAGAAGAAGAATTGATGATGGGAAGCACTGGGTATTTCAGTTTTAATCAAAATAAAAGAAGGAAAGAAGAGTTGTTTGGAAGAATTGGCTATGGTGATTTTTGGGAAGGGATTGACTAGAGAAGAAAGGTGAGAGAATAAAAGAAATAAGAAAAAAGATGAAAACTTTGCTGAAAATTTTGGCTATAAACTTAATCACTAGCCTCACCTTGTTATTCTCAAATTTTATCGCTTACCACCTCTTTAAATTAATCAAATAAATCCATCAATTATCCCTTATCTAGCCGAATTTTAAAAAGGATAAAACTCATCTTGTAAGTGCCTTGATGCCGTCCATTACCTCCACATTTTGACGCCAACAAGTAAAAGAAATAAAAACCCTTCTTTTGCCTCCCACGCGACTCGAACCCTGGCCCAATTGCACATGTAGGTGGCGTCACATGCTAGGCCCTTAAGTGGCGCCTTGTTGCCACTTTGCCAAGCCCATTCTCATGTCATATCTCCCTTACATTTTCTCTAAAGGCCCTATCCTTTTAGCTTCCTCTTTCAGACTTAATTAAGGCTTTCTCCTATTTTCTAAAGTTCACAAATCCATTATACACATTCACAACATACTCAAGCATGTTATTTCATATAATTAAGCGTAAATGCATAAGCCCATTTTCAGGATATTACAAAATGGCCTTATACAACAATGACCTTCAATTAGCATATGCCAATATTCTAGGCCAACTCATAATAACATGTACACAAATGACAAAGTCCCTTTACATGCCATAGACTTAAAAATCTAGAATAGAAATCATTGATACCAATCCATAACTTCTTAGTGTGATAGAATCTCTAACGACCTCCAACTCGAGCTAGCATCTGTGACACTCTAGGAAAAGGAAAGGAAGGGGGTAAGCATTATACCTTAGTAAGTAGGTATGTAAATAACAAGTGATTTATTAACAGGCTTTTATAAATCTTCACAATATGTTATGAAGATAATACAATCATAATTGAACATAGTTCCACTATTTATTCATGTTCATCAAATTGCGGTCACTAAATTATTTATATCCCGAGCTACAGAACTCCAAACTAAGATCCGCTTATTTTACCTGAAACTAGACTCACATATCTTCTTACTAGAAAATTTTCAAAATTTTTGGTTTATCCAGTAAGTACAGTTTATTCTATAAAGTTTCCTCTGTTTTGCTGTCTGACAGTTCCAAACCCTCTGCACTAAAAATTAATTATCTCATCGTACAAAATTTGGATAATGTTCCCATTTGTTTCTATTGAAAGTATATTGATTAATAAATTTAATCATATAAATTATAAACCATAATTATTTTTATCCAATTTGTAATGATTTTCCAAATTGGAATAGAGGATTCCGACATCATTCTGACCCTGTCCCACAAAAATTTGAGTATCACAGAATATGAAATTCTTTTGTTTACACCATTTTTTTTATGTGAAAATAGACTCATTCAGATTTAATTTCATATCTTATTAAACCTCTAATTCGATTTTCACCATTTTTAGTGATTTTTTCAAAGTCACATAACTGCTGCTGTCAGAAACTGTTTTGTTGCTAAATTTACTCTTTCATAATTTCACTTACTCCATTTCATCTTACCGAAGGTTTGATCAAATATCGAGCACATTGTTCATAAATTTTCACACTTATACTTGCACTCATTAATCACATAGTCATATTCAATTGCACTTAGTCGTTACATGATCACATGTATTTTCACTTAGTCAATTTCCCGTTGAACTCATCAGAATAATAACAGATACACGGTAGCCTGCACATAGTACCACCCTTGTAGCATAAGCTATCTGGACCACATAGTAGCCTGTACCTAGCACTACACATGTGACCAAAACCATCACTTGCACATAGTGGCCTGCACTTAGTACCACACATGTGATCGAAGCTTTCGGGTACGCATAGTAACCTGCACTTAGTACTACACATGTGACCTATCTGTCTGGTACATGTAGTAGCATGCACTTAGTACTACACATGTTACCTAAAACCATCTCGTAGCTCTCTTGTACACATAGTGGCCTACACTTAGTACCACACATGTGTCCTAGCTACCTCACTCATATCTTTTCTATTCCAAAGGTTCAACCGGGAATTCTCACTTTTCAACATTTTACCAATTCATCCATAATCAATCACAATTCATAATTTACATCAAATAATTACTCCATATTCAACCATATCTCATATAATATAACAAAATAGTAACACATAAATAAAAAAATGATTTCTTAATTACATACAAACTTACCTCGACACAAAAATAGAAAAGGACCTAACCGTCAATTTCTCATTTTCTCCCGTTCTAGGTCTGAACCTTATTTTCTTTGATCAATAATATCACATTTAGTCTATTTATTAGTCACATTATTTAATGAAATCCAAAAATCATATTATGGCAAAATTATATTTTTGCCCTAAAGTTTGACATATTTACACTTTTGCCCCTAGGCTTGTAAAATGATTTTTATTCAATTTCCTTGTATTTTAAGCCTAGATGAACCATTTTCATAACTATAGCAATCAAAAATTTCCATTTATTCACACACATACACACATTTTACAACTTTTTACAAACTAGTCCTTTTTTACAATTTCACCGAAAATCACTTAGTAAAAGTCGTTTATTACACACCGACCATTCATATTCTACCATTAAACATTAAAACACAAGCATTTCTCATATGGATAAATTTTCAAACATCAACCCTAACTCAAATAAATGGTAGAAATAGAGAGATCATGTTACGAGGATTTTAAAAATGTAAAAATCATTAAAAACGGGTTAGAACAGACTTACAATTGAGCTTAGAAGCTTGAAAAACCCTAGACATGGTTTCTCCTTGTGAATTTCAGCCATGGGGTTGATGGACAAAAATTTGCTTTTAATTTTGTTTTTAATTCATTTTAATTATTAAATAACCAAAATGGCCCTAACTTAAAAATATTCTATTTCGCCTATTTCATTTCCATTTTTGTCCAAAAAATTAACCAATGGTCTATTTATCATTTAAGGACCTCAAATTTAAAATTTCATAACAATTGGACACCTCTAACATGTAGAACTCAACTTTTGCACTTTTTTTATAATTTAGTCCTTTTTGACTAAATTGAGCTCCCAAACGTCAAAATTTTTGAAAGAAATTTTCATGAAATGATTGCATGAAATCGTAGACCATAAAAATGTGATAAAATTAAATTTTTCCTTTTCAAACCCAAAACCACTGTTTCGACTAGGCCCAAAATCGGGCTGTTACAGAAAGTTTCAAGGTTTGGATGTAAAGGCAAATTAACTCTGTGGTTTATCGGGTCATATAAGATTATTGAAAAGAATTGGACTCGTTGCGTATTGATTGATACAAATATTAGAGTTCTACAGATTTCACAATGTTTTATGAGTATATGTGCTATGACAGTATCGATCAGACCCATCACTTGCTATTGCTTTGATAAATGTTAAATTCAGCTTGACACTATTTACAATAAGAGATTGATTGAAATTCTGGTACTTGGAGAGAAAAGTTGAGAAATAAAAAGGTAGCTTTAGTAAAAGTTTCTGACAGTGACATGGTATAGAGGGAGCTACATAGGAACTGGAGGAAACTATGAGAGAGAATAATGTTTGAATCTTTTACTGGTAGAATTTTTTAGGATGAAAATTTCTTAAGGGGGGAGAGTTGCAATAGCCCAAATTTCAATGAAATCAGAACAGTGGTTTTGAGACAACAAATCCGAGCCAAAAATAAAATTTATTTTTATTTTATTACATGGTCTGTAACATCCCAAAGTTGGGCCTAGTAGGATTGGGCCCATTGGGCCTTAGGCATAGGAGCGTTTAAAATTTTTGAGAATACGAAAATGGATTTAATGCAAGTTGGATCTTGTAGGTGAGTGATTTTGGAAGGTTAGAGGGCTTCTATGTAGTCTTGGGTTCAAGTGAGGCCTTAGGAAAAATTTTGGTTTTGGGTGAATAAAACCTTTGTAGTTAGTAGGTAGGCTTTAAGGATAAAATGTAAGGGAAAAAGACACAAGTGGAGTGTGTGGTGTAGTGGCAAAGTGACGCCATATAAGAGGTAAGAGGGTGATGCCACAAGGAGGGACGGAGGTCCAAGGTTCAAGTCTTGGCTCTTGCATTTTGATTTTCTATTTAAATGGACTCTAGAATTTTTCCATAGGGTTATATTTAGTTGCGCATGGTTTTAGATACAAGAGGAGCATGTGGCCTAGTGGCTAGCAGCGTGGATTATGCTATAAGGGAGCCTAAGTTCGAATCTCATGGCAAGCAAGGGAGAATTAATTTGCGGATTGGACGGGAAGAGTTTGAATTGGATTTAAACTCTTCTGATGGAGTGATCCCACATCGGAAAAATACAAAGAAGGAAGGTGAGAAGCTAGCTATATATAGAGCTGCCTAGAAGGAGAAGGGGCATACCTAGTTGGCGTTGGGCATAGGAGTGCTCGGAGCGCAGTTTAGCAGCTTCAGATTCCTATCAGGTGTGTATTTCTATCTACTCTAGTTGTAGAGCGGCAAATGCGGAAATACCGGTGACATGGCGATAGTAACCACATGAGCGTGTGAGTGCACGTGTGAGGCTTCAACGTGATAGTTGAGGCCACCAGTAGTGCTCTTGTGGGTGTCGGCTGTTGGGCCACGATGGCTCGAAAGAGGCCAAGTGGGCCCAATGGGCCCGGGGCCCATATGAGTAAAATGTATGATTGAGTAGTAGATAGTGAACTAGACTACGTGAATCTCATATATGTGGCTAGGTTTGGACTGAATGGGCCACACGAGTGTGTGGGCCCATTTGGGCCGAGAATCGGCTTTAGGCCCATTCGCATCATTATCTCTGTTTAGAATACTTGAGTCGTTCGAGGCGAGAATAGACCTTCTGTTGGGTCGTTAACACCCTGGTTTGTAAAATTACCAAAATACCCCTAGTTTGTAAAATTACCGAAATACCCCTAGTTTGTAAAATTACCGAAATACCCCTGGTTTGCAAAATTACCAAAATACCCCTGGTTTGTAAAATTATCGAAATACCACTGGTTTGCAAAATTACCAAAATACCCCTGGTTTGTGAAATTACCGAAATACCCTTAGTTTGTGAAATTACCGAAATACCCCTAGTTTGTAAAATTATCGAAATACCCCTGATTTGTAAAATTATTAAAATACCCCTGGTTTGCAAAATTACCAAAATACCCCTAGTTTATGAAATTACCAAAATACCCTTGGTTTGTGAAATTACTGAAATACCCCCGGTTTGTGAAATTACCGAAAACCCTTGGTTTGTAAAATTAATGAAATACCCCCAGTTTGTGAAATTACTGAAATACCCTTGGTTTTTAAAATTACCAAAATACCCCCAGTTTGTGAAATTACTGAAATACCCCCGATTTACAAAATTACTGTTTTACCCCTAAATAATAAAATGGTGATGTACCCTCGTGGTAGTACTAGTGTTTTATGTGTTAATTGTATGATTGATAATGTTTGAGATGCACTGCATACAGGAATTAGTTATGAGTAGAATTACCGAACTACCCCTAAAGGATAGGATTACCAGAATACCCTTACAGGGTAAAATGATTGATTTACCCTTGTAGGTAAGTGATTGGCTTGTGCTATGATATGACCGATTTGGCTATGGCTGTATGATTGATATGCTTTTATTACATGTTTAAATGATTATTATTGAGCATGGCCATTCTGCATACACGTGTAATGATTGAGCATGACATATGTGACATATTGCATGGGGTTGGGTTATTGATGATCGGGAAAGTGTATATCGGTGGCTCTGGCACATTCTGTATAATGGCTATATGCCAACATAAATATGGCTCCGTGCCATCTTGATTATGGCTTTATGCCAATCGTATTTACCCAAAGCTGTATGCCAGTTATATTACCGTTGCTAATGGCTATGTGCCAAGCACAATAAAGTTATTGATGACTCTGTGTCAATCATATTTACCTAGGGCTGTGTGCCGATTATATTTTTATTTTGATGGCTTGGTGCCACATTATCATATTGGTGATAAGGTCACATAGTGATCGGTGGCTAAGCCACGCTTGATTATAAGGTCACATAGTGATTGGTGGCTAAGCTACGCTTGATTATAAGGTCACATAGTGATCGGTGGCTAAGCTACGTAGTATTATATTGGTCACCTAGTGATCGACATTATAACTGTTAGCATGACTGTCAAGATGGCGTGTAGCGGATGGAGGGTTGATTGTAGAAATCCCCACGGTGTGATGGGCTAGTACAGGATGGCGTGTAGAGGATGGAAAAATACTAGGTTGGGCCGAGCTTGATGCATTCATTTGGTTGCATGATATCTTGAATGAGCTAAATATGAGTTTGTGGGCCATGGGCCATTTATGTGATATAGGGGATTTACACACTGAGTTCTCATAACTCATCTCTCTGCTTAATTTTGTAGGTAATTCCTAACTTTGCGAATTTGGAGCCGAGGTGAACTCTGTGGTGGCCATACATCGTAGCTTAATAAATTCCGTTTTGCGGTAGTATAGATTTTATTTAAATTTGGGTTTTTATTTTGTAATAAGGCCTTTGGTATTTTGTTTTGGTTTTAGCTTTTAATTCGGTTACTGCTTATTAATTTTGAATGCTCAATTTTGGATTTTCTAAAATATTAATAACTATTTTTCTATAATATTAATACACGGTTTACAAACTATAATGGATAAAACTCTTGATTTTCTTAATGCTGATAACTCTTTTCAAAATATCGCATGTCTACAATAATTTAAATGTCATTTTTCTGAAACTCATTGAGTTGGATTCATTATAAACAAGATCGTCAGAAATAGCAATGAAAATGTTTTTGCAAAGAGAACTATAAAACAAATTGGATTTTTCACGAGCAACAAAACTTGATATTTTTAACGAATGCGTAGATTCTTTAACAACCTTTCCATGCGACATACCAGATCCGATCATAACGTCTAGTCAGGTCTGGGGTGTTACATGGTCCATATTATGTTAGAAAAGTCATGTGAAAATTTTGATACGAAAATTTTACCGATTAGGTGTTCAATTAGGGAAAGGACTAAATCGCATAAAATGCAAAAGTTGAATTCTAGTAGCTATAAGAATTAAATAGCTATGGAATTCAAAACTTGAGGTTTTAAAATGGTAATTAGACTATTAATAAAAAGTTAGTAGATATTTGTGGATGATTCATCCATGGAAAATGAGAAACAGGCTAAGGACTAAATTGGAAATCAAAATTTTTAAAAGATGATAAATTATTAAAAAGAAATAAAAATCATTTGTATCATCTTCTTCCCCAAAATATTCCATGGAAACCCTAGGAAAGAGAAAGCAAGCTTTCTTGGCCAAATTGGGTAAGTATTCAAGCCCCTTTTTAGTAATTTTTATATTTTTGAAATAGGGATAGTCTAATCTATCTATTTGGGGGGTTAATTTGAAAAGTTATCAAAGTATGGAAAATGGGTCATGGATGTATATGCTGAAAATTAGAAATTTATGGTAGAAAATGAAAGGTTGTTGATAGGTAAACAACTTTTACAAAGCAATTTTTTTATGAAAACATGATTTAGGGACTGAAATGGAAAGTTGTGAAATTTGATGAAAAATTCTGAATTTTTATGAATACATGTGCTGTAAATTTTGAGATGAAATTTTGGTTAGGCTTGGAATAGGGAGTAAATAGCACAAATTTCATTTTCCGAGCCTAGGGACGAAATGAGAATTTATGGAAAAGTTAGGGGTAAATAGTATTTTTTACCTAGAATGAAAATTGAGTCCACTTGAATGTGAAATATGATAAATTGAAGTAAAATTTACTTGTATAGATCCTGATAGAACAAATTCGGAGCTAGAACGAGGAAAATAGGAAATGTTGGATTAGTAGATTTTAAGTACACGAACATTGTCGAGGTAAGTTCGTGTAACTAAATTGTGTTTATTTACATGCTTGCATTGATTGTGTCTATGCACTACACCAAAATAGACTTTTAGCTGTATTTTTAGTGGCGTTTTAATAAAAAAACACCGCAAATATTATACATTAGTGGCGTTTGAAAGAAAACGCCGTAAAAGTTGAGCTATAGCAGCGTTTTTTGGCCCAAACACCGCTAAAGATCTGAGTATTAGCGGCGCTTTCGAAAAAATGCCGCTAAAGATCTGAGCATTAGCAGCGCTTTCGTAAAAAAATGCGCTAAAGATCTGAGCATTAGCGGCGCTTTTGTAAAAACGCCGCTAAAGATATGAACATTAGCGGCGCTTTCGTAAAAACGCCGCTAAAAGTCTAAGCATTAGCGGTGCTTCCTTAAAAACGCCGTTAAAGGTCTGAGCATTAGCGGCACTTCCTTAAAAACGCCGCTAAAGATCTGAGCATCAAAAGGCATGCTTTAGTGGCACTTTTTATAAAAGCGTCAAAAAAAAAATATTTTATTTTAGGGTTTAGAGTTTAGAATTCAAGATTTAATATTTAGAGTTTAGAGTTTTAGGGTTTATGATATAATGTTTATTATTTTGGGTTAAGGGTTTATTTTTTATAGTTTATGGTTTATGGTTTAGGTTTTATAGTTTGGATTTGGGGTTTAAGGTTTGGATTTAATGTTTAAGGATACTGTTTGAAAACCAAAAAGCATTTGGAATTTACTGAGGTTCATGCTATTTTGTACTATACCCATATTATTTAATATAAGAATATAAAATATATGTTTTGTATTACACAAACATTGGCCACATGAATTCCCAAAAATTTGGTCTCGAATTATGGTTTAAGGTTTCAATTAGAGTTTAGGGTTCGAGTTTTATGGTCTAGGATTTATGGTTTGGGTTTTTTTAGCTTGGGGTTTAGGGTTTGGTGTTTGTGGTTTATGGTATAATATTTAGGGCCTAAGGTTTATGATTTATGGATTAATCTTGGATTTTTAGAATATAAATCAAAATAAGATAAATGTAAAATATTATTTTAAAAAATATATATCAAAATGGGTTAAATCCAAAAGCATACATAAATAATGGTTTAGTGTGCAATTGTATAGATGAACTTTAATTTGATCCAAATCTTGTAAAATATTAACACAATTATTGATATAATTAACATCATTTTTATTTATTTATTGCATACATAAAAAATTATATTTATTCAATATAAAAATATGTTGATGTATTTATATTTTAAAATAATGTGTATGATTAAATCAAAATTAAAGTTTCAACTATGCATTTAAATCACAATTAGAATTTCACATCTAGAATTACACATTAAACCAAAAGTCATATATAATTTTGAGGTGTATATATCTATATCAAAATTTAGGTGTGTATATATAATTAAATGACATTTATATAAAAATCTAAACAACTAATGTAGACCATACTTAAAAGAATAATGTTGATGTAAAAAGAAAGAAATAAAGAAATTCCTAAAAGAGTTGATAATGATAATTAAATTTTAAAATTTAATAATAAAAATAAAAAATTAAAAACTTAAAATTTAATATTTAATATTTTAGTTAAAAACTTTAATACTCAAAATATAATAAAAATAAAAATTTAAAAAATAATAATCTCAGCACAAAAATTTTAAAAGAAAAAACATAAAAAATATAAATTAAAAATAAAAAATAAAATTATGTAACAAAAAAATAGAACTATAATGGCGTTAAAAATGCCACAAAAATAAGATAGAAGATGAAAACCTGAAAATAAGGCAAATCTCTCCAGAAAACCCCAAAACAAACCAAATTCCCTCCCTTTCTTTCTCTTTCCAAACCCAAAAAAAAAAAAAAGCAAGGGAAAAAGAGTAAGAAAATATCTAATGCCCCAAAAATGGCCCTCTTTGCCTCAGGCACATCAAATTTCCTCTCTTTTCTCTGTCCTTGGTTTTTTCTTCAAATTTCTTTTCTTTGCATGCTCGATCAAAATATTTGCATTTTTTATGTTTTTTATCTTCTGAGTTTGAGATATCTGAAATCTGTGAACAAAATGGTAAAGTAGCAATAATGTTGAAAACGGATTTTGAATTGCAGAAAAACAGGTATAGGGTGTTTGGGAACATGGCGTTGGTTGTTCCGAAGGAGCTTGACGAACTCGAAAAGCCTTTTTTCTTTGCATTCTCCAAATCTCGATTTGAGAGTTCCCATTAGAGTGAGTTTTTTCTCTTCCCCCCTTTTATGGTGTTACTACTTTAAGCCTATGGTTCTGTTTGGGTGCTGGGAAAATGGAAAGTGTAAAATATAAAGTAACAAGAAAATTTTTTGGTATCCCACTTGTTGGAGGTAAAAAGCTGTGGTAATAAACGACATGTGTTTCTGCATCAATTTTTTTCAATGGCTAAAGATGAGATATCTTTGGTAAAAAGCTAACTCTAAGACCAGGAATTATTTTTTTTCTTTTATGGGCATGTTCATGGACCTTTTTTAATTATTTTTTTGTCAATGTGTATGGATTTCCTGCTGTAAGCTTGAAGGCCGTCTTCCTTGCACTATTGGTATTTGAAATAATTATTGTAATTGAAAATTTTAGGTATCTTAAAGTTAAAAACTTACATTAAACTTTCATTCATTATCTGTTAAAATCATGTGCTTTACATAATCATACACTTTTTTGATAAGTACTTAATCGGATAATATTGCTTATTAAATCTTCCTTATGTGTTTTGTTGTTTTTGTGGAACGGTATAGGTTCTGATAAATTGATTTAGGGGTTAGATGGTGTTCTTTGTCTATGGATATGTAGCAGATCGGGTTCACCATTTTGAAATTTTGGATTTTTGTCTGCCCTTATCAAGAGTAGATTTGGGCATTTAGGATTCAGCCCATATGTGGCTTCACCCACTCATCAAGAAACAATGCTTAATGGCATTTGCCATGTTATTAGACTTGTTTATTTTAAAAAATTGAGTGCATGTAAGGAAATAAATACATCCAAGTTTTTATTGTGTTATCATACTATTTTATTTTATTCAGTGATGACCAATAGATATAGAAGGTTGAGAAAGGATAGCATTCTCATCTTATAAGACATAGACAAATATCCATATTCACCTGTACCTTGTTGGATACTATAATCATTGGAATAAGTGGTCCATTAGAATGCTTTGTCATTCCCTTCCTCTTAATTGCATTAGCTTAGATGATCAGTAGTGTTAGCAAAAGGCCTTCGGCAGGATGGTGATTTCTAATGCAAACTTTTCAAGAAAACAAACTATTGAGCTAGCTCAACTGTCTGTAACTTCTAAAGTTAAAAGAACTTGGCCAAGTGGGTGACTTATAAAGTAAACTTCAGAAATTCGCATTATAGATTGCAGTATTTAAATTTGTGATAGATAGAAAAAAAATATTTGTTCATAAGTAGCATCTGATGAACTTTATCTTGTAGTTTCTGAAAGGTTTTGAAGTAATTTTTTAGAAGATATAAAAACTTGTGTCTTTTCACCTAAGGAACGTTTTTTTTTTTTTGTGCTCTCTAGTATGGCATATAAGTTTGATTAAAAGGTGAAACAAATTTTTGGTTTATGGGCCTATAGTTCTTTAAAGTTTTTGGCACCTATAATCTGTTGAAAAGGTGTGCCAAGAATGGTGTTTGTGGGTGTTGGTTTTATGGAAGTATGTCAAATTTATTGATGAATTACTTTTTGCAGATAAATATTTGGAGCTACTCTAGTCGAAAGCTTTTGCAATCTATAGAGACTGGTCATTCTGCTAATATATTCCGTACAAAATTCATTCCTGAAACTTATGATGAACTCGTAGCCTCTAAAGCTTGAGATGCAGAGGTAATTCTTTTTTTCATATTGGCAAACAAGGTTCTTATGGTTGATCCTTATCGCGTTGCTATTAGTTATAATTAGTAACTTGGGTGGCTAATATTTTTGCAGGTTCGATTATTTAACTTGTCCCGCTTAAATGGCTGAGGATTGAATGATGGTGTTATTACTCCGTCAGCACTATATCAGTGTCACACAAGAAGAGTTAGAAAATTGGCGGTGAGATTTATTGCATAAATGACTGATAAATGGAGTAACAATAACTACAAACAAACATGGGAAATTGGTAGCATTTTCAACTTTTATTGTTGATTTACTTGGTGAAATGAATGTTTATCTGATTGCTCCAGTTAATCACTTTTTGTACTTGTTCGCCAATTCAGGTTGAAGTTGGAAACCCCAATATGGTATGGAGTGCAAGTGAGGATGGAACTCTGAGACAACATGACTTTCGAGAGGGCACTTCTTTTCCTCCAACTGGATCTTCTCACCAAGAATGTCGCAATGTTCTAGTGAGACTCACATTCACCTTGAAGGGCTTTCTTTTCATTTACTCTTATGTTCTAGATACCTCTAGAGAACTTTGTTGCTATAGTACTACTTGGCAATTTGGTGTGTTGATTGTAAATATGAAGCTATCCCTGAAATGCTCATTAGGGAGTTTCAATTTGTTGTCTTCACCAGGTTATAATTGTTAGTGTAATTGTGATATTTCAGTTTTATTCTCTGTAGATCCTATGTAACACTAAAGTCTTTTCTTTTATTTGGAAAAGTACATTTGTTCCTCCTGGTTTTTTGCCGATCAGGATAATCGATAAAAATTTAATTTTTTTCCTTGTTAGGATTGAAAATGAACAACCATTCAATGGACCTTTTTAAATGTCTGAAGTTACTAGTTTGATATGGTTTCAATTACATAGCTCATCATTATACATTCAACTTTACTTTAGAGTTTAGACAGCATGAGAGGACTTTAACCAGTGAAGAGAAAGACATCCCTTGATTCTTGGGTTAATGAATTATCATCTCAAGGTCATTTGATTACTCATGTAGCTTGAAAATTTTCAGTATTGTTTGCCAATCTATCTTCAGTTGTTATCTAAAGTTTGACATTGTACAATTGTCACAGCAAGTCAGATTAACAAATAGATTACATCCATTTTCTGAGTTCCTCTTTAAATGTCTGTATCTCTATATAATTGTAAATCATTTAAACTTTCCTTCTTTTCTTGCCAAATTGACTTACGTTATGGGGCAAAGAGTTCACTAGCTGATCCTCCTAGACTTACTTTGGCCTTGAAATCATGTGATATCAGTTCTACTAGACCTCATTTACTCCTTGTTGGTAGGAAGTATGTAGTTGATCTTTCCTTCCGTTTATTATTCATTATTTGCTTTTTTTGTTCCCTGCTAATCTTGAATTTGAATGTTTGTAGTGATGCATTTGCTTGGCTATATGATAGAAGGATGCTGCCACCATTGACCTCCTACCGAAAAAGAATGTTACAACCTACCTGTGTTAATTATTTCTGCCCAATGTATCTCTCTGACCGTGTTAGTTTTGAAATTCTTTGTTAGTTCTTACTCTTGTTGACTTCTTTCTTAGAAATATCTCTGGTAAATTTTATGATTTCTTCTCATTAGGACCAAGTTTTGTTTGTTTAGTGTGGACTTATGAAGAGATAGTCATGAATGATGTAACTATTCAATTTGCAAATGATAATAATTCTCTGCTTGTTTTTCGTTTCTTTTCATTATTGATAAGTGAGTGAGCTTATCATCTTCATTAGGTCACTATTGACTAGTTTTCTCTTACTGGAATCTTTTACTTCATTACTCTGCACATTGAAAAAAAGTTTTGTTGGATGTTTAAAGTTAAAAGTGTTGACATGAGTCGGTTGTGAACTGCTGATTGTTATCAATTGACATCCCCATTAGTAACATTGCTTTCTTGCTTCTAGGTGTAATTATATATATTTGAACTGAACCACTACTGGTTTATTATTTAAATATTGCTTTGTTTGCTTTTTAGGGATGTTCAAGTTTGCACTTAACTCATGTTACCTTCAGCCCTAATGGAGAAGATGTTCTTCTTAGCTATAGTGGGAGCATGTATATCTAATGGATGTAAATCATGGTAAGCATATCCCATATTCTCTACTGTAGTCCAATTTGTTTGTCTGTATCTAATGGATGTATATCATGGTAAGTATAACTAATGGACGTAAATCATGGTCCCATTTGTTTGTCCATTTTTTTAAAGGAGGTTTCATGCTGCCTGACTTGATGTCTATAGTTTTGATTTCTCTCCATATTTAGGTTCCTGTTTTGAATTCGAAGAACTGAATTGCGTCTTAAGATTCAACTTAGCTTAATGTGTCTTGCCTCCCCTTCTTCCCATGCTATTTTATTCTTCATTTTCATGTAGTGCTTTTTAGATTACAATATCAAGGTTAAGCCTCAGGTCAGTATAGATGTGGTAGCTTGTCACATTCTCAAGTTTAGTTTAATGTTCTTTGGCTCAGTATTTCCTAGTTATTTTCTTTATTTGCAGTTAGTATAATGCTTATATAACTATTATTTGGATTGTTAAGATGTTATTCATCTGATCATCATCTGTTGCTGCTCCATAATTGCCAGCTAGTGGGAGCTCAATGCAATATACCTCAAGAGATGCTTCAAAATTGATAACCTTTACTCCTGTACTAAATAAACTAGAGCACCGACCACCTCTTTCCAGTGCCTTCCAAAATGGTCTCTAGAGTAGAGGCAAAACTGCTTCTGGAGTATGCATATTTTATTTTATTGTCCTTTTCTTTTTGAAAAACTAGATGAATGTATAAGACATATTTTAGATGTTGGACCAGTGACAATTGAGGTTTTGTTCAATAGGGCCATGGGATTTCCACCAGAGTTTTTCATTGTGTTATTTGCAATCCCATGTTTAAAAAAGTTAATCCGATTAAAATGTAAAATAGGCTTTATTTATTCAATCAGTTACTTTGTTATTTGAAATCAGTTAGTGCCTAAAATAGGCTTTACTTTATTCAATCAGATTAAAATGTATATTGGAAATGAACATCTAATAGTATGTTGCGTTTTTATAATATGTTTTTTTTTTTTTTTTTCATGCTCTTTAGCAGCATTTCTGGGGAAAGTGCCGCTAAAGTCATGACCTTTAGCGGTGTTTGTGGGAAAAGCACCGCTAAAGGTCATTACCTTTAGCGGCGTTTGTGGGAAAGGGACCGCTAAAAGTCGTGACCTTTAGCGGCATTTTTTTAGCGGCATTTTTTCTCAAACGCCGCTAAAGTTTGCGGCGTTTATTTTAGCGGCGTCTTTTGCGGCGTTTTTAAAAGCGCCGCAAATACTATTAGTGGTTCTTATAAGCCGCCAAAGGCCTAAAAAAATGTCGCTAAAAGTTTGTTTTGCTGTAGTGATGTAAACTATATAAATGTCATAAATATGTGAAATGATTACATATCCAATCAAGCCCGATAAATGAAAATGATTAAATTAAATGATAATGAACGATAGATGATAAAGGATAAATGATGAGAATGATAATTATATACTTGAAATGAATGTGGAATGTGTTTATTTGAATTATATGAATGTTGTGGATGTATGAAATAATCAAATGCCCGATAATGCTTGAGAAAAATGTTTAAATCTCAGTTGAAAAAAATAGAAAAATCGATGGATATGTGATTTCCCAAATTGAATGAGGCCCGGCATTTGTTGCTGTAGGGATTTAGCCAGGTCAAGTAATCCTATTGACCTCATCTCTAAAAGGATTTAGCCTAACAGATAATTCTGATATAAGTCCTCTCGAACATATGTTATGGATTGGATTTAGCCCGAACAGTAATCCAGACCGAGCTCTTTAGAGCATATGTCATAAAAAGGATTTAGCTTGGACTGGTAATCCTGATGTTTTTATATATGTGGCTCAAGAGTGTACTTTCTGAAACAGTACCTTATGGGTACCATTGGACATGAATTGATATATTTTGATTTGTACAACTTGAGTGTACATGTGTATCCATCGATATTTCGAACAAATTCAACAGGTAAAAGTTCTTGACATGCAAAGATACAAATAAGAAATGAGTTATTACACATATTGGCCTGAAGTACAAGAAAATGATGATACATGACAAATGATATATGAAAACATGAGATGATGATATTTGTACATGGACTTTATTTGATGAATATATGTTCATTCTTGATTATAGAATTGTACACCTTGAGTGTACTAATTGTGACCTTGATATTCCGAGTAATATGAGTAAAATTCTGATATGAAATGATCTGAACTCGAAATGAGCTATTATGAGATTATACTTTTAATAATGAGATGAATCATGCATGTTGTAACAGTCCAGTTTATACCCTAGTCGGAACAGTGGTTTTGGGACCACAAATCTGAGTCTGTGTAATATTTTAATATTATTTTCTATGCCGTTGATATGTAAATTAGCATGTGGTAAATTTCTGTAAGCAAATTTGTCTGTTTGCGTGTTTAATTTGACAAAAATGCATTGAATGTGAAAGTTGCATGATATTTGTTAAGTATCAAGGTGTTATGGCTTTTAAAAGAGAAGGCCTTATGAGGCAATAAGACCACTATTTAGATAGTGGATGGATAAAGGTCAAATGTGCCCTTGTTATATATATGTTTTCTTATATTAAGTGAAAGGGGTATTTTAGTAAATGGAATAATAATATGATTATAATAAAACAAACAAAGAAAAGATGATAGTTATCATCCTTTTTAGCCGAATATAGCTAAGAAAGAAAGGAAGGGAACCATTTTAGGTTTCACCACTCATCTAGTTAAATTCAAGGTATGTTTTAATCGATTTTTGATAATTTTTACGTTTTTGTAATCGTTGCTTCGAGTGCTATCCAACCCATGTTTCAATTTGTGTTTTGATGATGTATGTGAAATATACCATTGATGATTTTATAAGCTTTGTGATGTTTGAGGATGATATATGAAAGATTTGAGCTTAATGAACATGTTATGTTCTTGAAGTTTTGATGAATTTAGCTAAATAGGGCAAAATTGTGAAAATGGTAAATTGAGGGACTAAATTGCAAGTTTGATGAAAAATGTGGGCTTATATGTGATGTATATGTATTCGGCTAAGCTTGTGTATGCATTGATCTTGTGAAATTTGATGTTTTGAGTAAAATGGACTAAATTAATAAAATATGCAAATGTGAGGGCTAATTTGCAAATAGCCCAAAATATGTGTGCATGGATTCAATTGAACGAATTAGTGAATAAAAGGGTTAATTTTGAATAAGTTTAGATCAAGAACCGAGGAAAACGGACTTAGATCGCGGGAAAGTGAAAGTTAATGAGTAGCCATTTTCATTCCGATATATCGAATCCGAGGTAAGTCACTATGCAAATAAACGTATTCGTATGATATTATACTTGTTCGTATGACTAATGTTGATAATGTATACCTATGAGAGTATATGCTTATGAATTCTGAGATGAGTCTGACATAGTGATTAAGTTTGAGAAGTTCCGATCGAACCTAGGAATAGATAGGATTAGCTATGTCATGACATAGGTATCTGTTCTATTTTATCATGTAAGACCACGTCCGGGACGTTGGTGTTGATTTGAAATTTTGTGTAAGACCTAGTGCGGGACGTGGCATCGATATGAATTATATGTAAAAGACCTAAATGCGGGGCGAGGCATCGATATGAACTTTATGAGTAAGACCATGTCTGGGACATCGGCATCATATTGACTCGTGTAAGACCTGTCTGGGATAGTGGCATCGATATCCGAGTGCATATAAGACCTCGTCTGGGACGTTGGCATTGTACAACTATTTTGATCTTACTAAGCATCCTACTAGATTTCTAAAGGCTCAACGGGCAAGTTTGTGGAACGAATCGTAAATACGAGCTGTGAGAAAATAAGTGAATGATTATCCGCTTCAAGTACGTTAAATGTATATTAAGTGTGCATAAAAGGTAAGTACCTATATGACTTTGCTATGAACAAAGGTATTATTGAAAATGAAAATGTGAATCTTGATATGTTGAATGTGGCAAATGTGGCCATAAGTTTACGAACCAAGTTTTATAAATGTGATAGTTGCTAAGTGATCGATATATGTGCCAATGTGTTTATTTATATATGACTTACTAAGCTTTTGGAAAGCTTACCCAGTGTGTGTGTTTTCTCTGTTTTGTAGGTCGTCGAAGCTACTGAAGGCTCGAGATTGTCAAGGATAGTCATCACACTACAAAAACTTATTTTGGTACCCTTTTGGAAATGTATATAGCTAAATATGGCATGTATAGACTAGATATGTGTATATGTTTTTGGAAGTGAACTTAGCCATGTGTTTTGGCAAGTTTAATTTGGTAATATGCTTGAATGAATGTGATATATGATGCATATCTTGGAAAGGTGGAAGCATATGAAATGGCCTAGTGTTGAGTGAGCTATTGAATGTATTATGCTTGTAATGATATGAGTTTATTTCTTTGGAATCATCATGGTTGGAATTGGTATTGAATGTATAAATTGAATGGTCAATTTGGTATGTTTTGGTTGCCATATATGCAAGGTATGTGCTGATATATATATTGCTTGTAGGAAGACCCTAAGTGGGTGGCATATTGGCCTTGTAAAATGTCCTATAATGTCACACGGTTGAGGCACATGGGTGTGCCTAAGACCGTGGGTAAATTGGCAGAATGTGGCTTAAACTGCACGCGGCCTTGGCACGGGCGTGCCTATAGGTCGTGCGAGAAATGGCAGTATATGACCTTATAGGACACGGCCTTAGCACACGGGCGTGCTTGCTAGCCGTGTTGATTTTGGCAGTGCGTAACCACGGGGAGGTCGCACGGGTGTGTCATGTAGCCGTGGGTGAGGCACGGCCTACCCCCACGGGCGTGTCTCCCCTGTATGTTAAAAAAGTTTCAAATTTTTATGAAATTACTTATTTGTTTCGGTTTAGTCCCGACTCGGTTTATAAGCATGCTTAGGGTCTCGATGACTCATTTAAGGGACTCTATGATTGAATTCAAATGAGATTGATGACGATTGACTTTATGTCATGAATGTGATGTGAAATGATCCTATTGTTCGGTAATGCTCTTAACCCTATTCCGGTGACGGTTTTCAAGTTAGGGGTGTTACACATGTTGAATGAATACATGTTGTGGAAAGCATATGTGCTTGGAAACTTGAATTTTGTTGAGCCCATATATGTTTTGATGTTATTATGGAATATATGACTAGCAAGGGCAATGAGGATGTGTGTAGGGCTTGAGGTCAAATTGATTGAATATGCCTTACATAGTTACCTCAAAATAAATGAATGGTAAGTTAAGTACCATGTTATACGAACTTACTAAGCATGTAATGCTTACTTAGTTTTATTTAAATCAGAAGCTCGTTGGATTGGAAGCTTGGCGGAGATCACTCACACTATCCATCGGCCCATGTCGGTACAATTTGGTAAAGTAATTGTGGTTACAATGGAATGTATAGGAAATATTGGTCATATTGGCATGTAAATGTAAATGATACTTGTAATCTAGCCATTGGAATGGCTAGTAATGGTTTGTTTTAATATACTTGTAATGTTAAACTATGGTAGCTACATATATGTTAAGTAGTTGATCAAACAATGTCTAACTTGAGGTCATAACTAAGGTAAGATTATAGACATGTATACATGAAATGACATGCCATGATGAATGATGGAATTTACTTGATTTCAATGTTTGAAATGGTTGGTTTCTGGATGTGTGATTCAAGTACAGGTCATGGGTGTGATTTTAGGTGAGAAATGAAGCTAGGAGTGGTTTTTGTTTTTTCCACACGAGTAGACACACAGGCGTGTGTCTAAACCGTGTGTGACACACGGCCTACCCAATGGGCATGTGGCCTGGCTGTGTGTCCCCTGCACCTTAAATTCGAGAAAATAGAATGCTAAGAATTAAGCACATGGGTAGATACATGGGCATGTGTCTCAGTTGTGTGGGAGACACGGTCTTGAACACAGGAGTGTGTCTTGGCTGTGTGAAACCTGCACCTAATTTCGGAAGAATTTAATTAACCACACGGCCTAACACATAGGCATGTGGCATGGCCAGTGCACAAGTCAGAGAGTTAGATGGAGTCGAACATGGCATGTAGCACGAGAGTGTCCCAGGGTCACACGGACGTGTGAGCCCTGCACCTTAGAAAATTATTGAAATGTCGCGAAAAATTCTTAGAGTTCCCGATTAAGTCCTGACTTGATTCTAATGCTCGTATTGGGCCTTGAAGATCCATATAAGGGACGTTATGAATAATCTTAGTTAATGAGTAGTGATTGACATGATTTATCTGAAAATGTTTTGAAAAGTTTCGGTATGCTCTGAAACCCTATTCCAACTACAGATACGGGTTAGGGGTGTTACACAGGGACTATGCATTACCAAGTCTAGAAATGGTTCAAGGAAGTCTAACAAGGCTAACCATCACAGCTAATAATTTTGAGATCAAAAACCAACAATGATCCAGAACAATTTGTAGTTTAGAGGCACAATGACAGAAGACCTAAACCAACATTTAATACAGTTTCTTCATATTTGTGATACTTTTAAATACAAAGGGGTCATGGATGATGCTATTCGTCTCTGGCTGTTCTATTTCTCCTTAATAGATAACGCTTTCTCCTGGTTTGATTCGTAGTAACCATGATCTATTATGACATGGGACGAACTCAGAGGAAAATTGTTACAAAAGTTTTTCCCTATCAGAAAAAAGGTCTAATTGAGGAGATATTGGGACGTTTAAGCACTGGGAAGGAGAATGTTTTTATGAAACTTGGGAACATTTTAAAACGCTAATTCAAAGATCTCCACACCATGGATTACCCGAATGGTTAAGACTGAAAATTTTCTAATTGGTTAGATGAACATGCATGGCCAAGACTAGATGGAGCTGTAGGAGGAGCCTTATACGATGATGCGGGTGAACTAATAGAGAGTATGGCATTGAATTCCTCTAGTGGTCAATTGAATGTTACACATATGGCAAGAATCCATCCATAGCCAAATTTGTTCAAGAGGATGATAGATACCAATAGATAGTGGATAGGTTAAACCATATAGAATCTTCATCCAGTACATCATCTATATATGGAGGAGACATACCTCTCTTCCATTACATTAATAATCCTACCAAGGATGTGAATTACATCGGGAATAAGGGTGCAAACCTGAGATAGGGTGGAAACAAGGGAGGAGGTAATAATCCTAACCAAGTTTAAAATGCGAATTATCAACCTCCTTATTTACAAAAACCTCAAGAAAGGGCCAATCCAAATAACCGTACTAAAGGAGCCAAATAGAATGCTGAAGATCTTTGAGAAGACCCCAAAGAAGTTGACAAAGAATTAGAACCAGAGAAGATAGCCAAGCTGGCAGCTAAGCCCGGAGATAGGACCAGTTAAAGAACCCATACTTGCAAAAGAATCATTCCCTTT
Organism: Gossypium rotundifolium; assembly: GCA_025506655.1. Taxonomy (NCBI): domain Eukaryota; kingdom Viridiplantae; phylum Streptophyta; class Magnoliopsida; order Malvales; family Malvaceae; genus Gossypium; species Gossypium rotundifolium. The sequence goes on along the minus strand of CP106727.1, from coordinate 107,346,771 downwards.
ACGGTTGGAAGAAAAACAAAGGTTGGATGAAGATGAATTTGTAAGTTTCCCAAATTTATTTAAAACATTAAATGTTAATTTTACTCTTATTGATTTAATAGAAGAATTCCCTAAGTACACCAAATTCCTTAAAAAAATTATGTCTAGGTGTAGGAAAATTAAAACAGGAGAGCAAATTAACATAAGCGCGCCATGTAGTGCAATCATATCTAGACAGGTTCCCCAAAAACTAAAAGACCCAGAAAGTTTTACAATCCCCATAAAGATAGGGAATATTCATTTTAGTAAAGTTTTATGTGATTTAGGAGCTAGTATAAATCTAATGCCTCTATCTATATATAAAAAAACTCTAGGGGACCCCAAGAACCATCAAATCACACTTCAATTGGTTTACAGAGCTTCAATACATTCGAAAGGAGTATGGGAAGATGTCTTAGTCAAAGTGCGTTGCTTCATCATCCTAGTAGATTTTGTAATATTCAATTTTGAGGAAGACCATGAGATACCAATCTTGTTAGGTAGACCATTCATAGCAACGTCAAAATCTACCATTGATTTGGAAAAGAATGAATTAACCATGAAGATCAATTGTGAATTTGAAATTTTTAAATGTGGTCACCAACAAGATGAGGTAGAGAAAAAGAGATTAGGAAGACAATTTTATGAAATATCTGTGAAAATCTCTAACTGTCCTGAGCTAGGGGAAGTATTTTCTGTGAACAGTGCAGGCCAAAAAGTAAATTCAAAGAGCAGGACCAACACGGCAAGGTGGAATGGGATGAGGGATTCTGGACGAACATTGACAGAGATAAGACAAAGTATTATCGGGAACACTGATCGAGATGATAGATGAATCTAGCAGCAAAACTTGATAGTTTTAATTAAACTGTAATTTTATGTACATTTTTGTGTTTTAACTAAATACTTAGCTTAAATACATTTTAACTAAATACATTTTTGTACACTTTGGGAGAGGAAATTTGGCTCAAAACAAAGTCAGTGTCGCAACACAGAATTTTTGTGCCACAGCATCGCGTCTAGTAGCAAAGAATCAAGAAAATCATCTTGATCTTGTGACATAGCACAGAAGACAGTCTACCCAGGTTTCCAAACTTTCACAGTGTGTCGTGACATCGAACCGCAATGTCACGACAACGACAAACTTGCAGGTAGGGGCAAAGCCAGGGGGCTGGCATGAGCCCCAGTCCCCCTAAAATGAAAAATTGCTATTTAAGCCCTTAAATTTTTTTAAAAATTTTAAATTAGTAAAGGTAAAATTACACTTTGGCCCCCTAAAATTATAAAATTTTGATTTAATCCTTTACAAATTATAAAGATATAAACTATAAAAAATTAAAATTTCATCCGGGCCCCTAAAAAATTATTCTGGGTTCACCCCTCCTGCCAGGGATGCCACAACACGGAATCATTGTGTCGTGACATTGCTGCAATTTTTTCAGGGTTAACCCAACTTGATTGCACGACCCAGCGGCATAAACCATGTTTTAATCCAATTTTTAGCTTTAAAATACCATTTTAAAAACCTAAAAACTATTTTAACCTAAGGCTAAACCTCTCTTAACAGTTAAACTCTCCCAAATCCTTCAAATTTTCTTAAAACTTCTTAAACCTAGAACTTTTTTTTTCACTTTTCATAATTGTTTTGTTGCAAATTCCTACTTCTTTTAAACTGATTTGGTGCATAAGCAAGTGGAAAACAATCAAGGAATGACAACAATAGAACTTTTTAAGGAATCCTCAAGAAATTATCCAAGGTTAAAGGTTCTAAACTTATCTTTTTACTGTTCCGTTGAAAATCTTGTTCCATTGAACAGGCCTCCAAAGAAAGTTAGGAGCCTAATGAATTGGAACTATCAATTGTTCCAAATACCTCCAATTTCCTGAATTAAAATGTTGAGAAATATTTTCTGGAACTTTAGGGGAAAATTGTAACACCCCTAACTCCTATCCATCACCGGAACAAGGTCGCGGAGCATTACCAGAGTTTATAGATCAATTACAGAAAATTTATGTCATATACTATTCATATTCAAAATCAATCTATCATCCCTTAATTGGGTTCTCAAGGCCCAAAATACATGCTAGAATCAAATCAGGACTAAACCGAAAACTCAAAAAATTTTCACAAAACTTTAAGATTTTTCTTAGGTGCAGGGGACACACGCCCGTGTCTTAAGCCATGTGGGAATTCGATATGAGACACAAGCCATGTCCTGGACCGTGTTCAAATTAGGGTAGCTACTAAGTTGGGTCACACGGCTAGTCACACGCCCGTGTGCTAGGCAATATGGCAATTTAATTTTCAAAAATAGGTGCAGTTTTACACGGCCAAGACACGCGCCCATGTGTTGGGCCGTGTGTTTCACACGGTTGAGACACACGCTCGTGTGACCAATTCTGAGAATTTTGTTTCTTAATTCTTAAGATGTAGGGGGCACACGGCCAAACCACATGCCATGTGTATGGTCGTGTGTCACACACGCCCGTGTGTCTACCCGTGTGGACAAAATAAGGCCATTCCCATGCCTTATTTCTCACCCAAAATTTTCCTTATACCTACATTAATACTTGCATACATATACCAACCAATTCAAGACATTATAATCAATCCAACATTAACATTATAGATGATATATCATCACATGTATTTAAATTCACCTTTTGTAAAACACATATGTTTACCATGATTCAATCTAACCATATCAAGCACACATATATTAACCATATTATAACCTCATATATATATGTTCACTAAACATATCATCACTAGCCATTCCAATGGCTATATTACAATCAACATTTAAATGCCAACACTGACCAAGTTAGCTTATACATGCCATTATACCAAAACGAGCTGAAGGATAGTGTGATGGTGCTCCTATCGATTCCAACCTTTACGAGCTTTCGAGCACTATAAAACAGAGAAAAGAAAATCAAGTAAGCATTTCAAATGCTTAGTAAGTTTGTATAATAGGAAATTAACTTACCAATCTTATTCATTTAAAGTAAGCATACAAACATGCGTCCAAAATTATGTGGCCAATTGCCTAGACACATTCTTTCATCAAACATGTTAGTCATGAAATTTATATGATTATCAAGAAAACAGAGATGAGCTCATCATACATCAATTTCAAGGTATTTCAGGGATATTCATGATATAATTCATTTAATTCTCATATTTTCTTATATCAAGAGTTTTGTCCGTTGAATCATTGAAATATCGATGCATACCCAGGTAGTACACATAAGATGTACTTATCATTGATCCGTCAATTCTTATACGGGGGTACTCTTTAGAGTACATAATCGGGAAGCACACTCTGTAACACCTTTTACCCATATTCAACTCCAGAACAGGGTATGAGGCATTACCAGACATAAACACAAGCAAACATATAAAACCGAGACATAAATTTCCATCCAAGTTTAAAACCTTTCACATGCATTCATATCGTCCCTATCATTAACCTACAAGACCCAAAACTTGCATTGGAAGTGATTTGGGACTAAATCAAGAACTTTGGAAACTTTTGGGAAACTTAGAAAAGTTTTCAAGTAAAAGGGGTCACACGCCCGTGTGGGTTCGGGACACGCCCGTGTGACCCTAAGGCATGCCCATGCTTCAGGCCATGTTCAATGTAGGGAACTTTTTGTTTATGACATCATCATCAAATTGAAGTCACATGGCCAAGTCACATGCCCATGTGCTTAGGTCGTGTGATTGATTAAATTTTCATAATTTTTCATAAAATAGGTGCAGACTTCACACGGCCAGGGCACACACACGTGTTCGAGGCCGTGTCGTCCACACGACTGAGACACATGCCCGTGTGCTCGATACTGAGCATTCTATTTTGCAACAATTAAGGTGTAGAACAATTAAGGTGTAGGGGACACACGGTCGAAACACACGCCCATAGGGCAAGCCGTGTATCACACATGGCCTAGACACATGCCCGTGTGCCTACCGGTGTGGACAAAAATAAGGCTATTTACCAAGCCCTTTTTGCCACCCTTTTATGCACATACCTACACCACAAAACATAACACTAATCCAAGCATATACTTAAAACCAAATCAACCACAACCAAGACATCAACAATTCCATCACATGCCACCATTCATCAGATGCAAACATCACATGCTTAACAACTTATACCATGCAAACTTCCACAACCATGAAAGGCATCATGAATTGTATATATATTTAAACAATATTAGTCAATTTCAATGGCCATTTACAAAATGAATTATCAACCATCATAAGCCAACACATTTGGCCAAATCAATTATGACACGTAACAAAATGACCAAGTCTCTATACATGCCATAACTCAAAATGTTAAATTCATCGGTACCCAAAATGATATGTTGATAGTATGAGTGAATATCCGACAATCTCCGATTCCGAGCTAGCTTGGTGACACTATAAGACAAGGGAAAAGAAAGGGGAGTAAGCTTTAAAGCTTAGTAAGTTTCTATGCAAATAATAGGCATTATAACACAAATTTAACACATAAATAACATGATGTGAATTAGCATAAATGTCATTATAAATCTCATAGTTAAACTTACTCAATCACAAACTGACCGAGGGTTCATCACATATCGAGCTCATTACGCATGAGTCTTATGTACATACCTGTACCCAACTGCAAAATACGATAGTCTTTCACAACTTTAACATTTCTATCGAACTACCCGTTGAACCACTTGGAATACTAAAGGATACTCGGGACATCTCACATTCACAGTACCATACCAATGCCATATCCCAGATATGGTCTTCCATGGGATCTCATATCAATGCCAATAGCCCAGCTATGGTGTAACACCCCAAACCCGGCCCACGAGCCAAGGCCGAATTTAGAATGCCACTGTGGAAAACGTTCGAAAAATTTTTGACTAACTTAAAAATTTGAGGTTGTTTGTAAAACCTCGTGTATTTTAAAATTCCAAATAAAACCAAGTTATTACAATTTCTCCGATTAAAAACTTTAACATATATTTCAAAGTGTAAGTTGCTAAATCATAAACTTATTTCCACATAGTAGTTTAATCATCAATCCATAATAAAAATAATAACAAATACTATAAGGCCCTTATTACAATAAATGGATACTGAAAATACTGGAAATATAAATTTTATTAAATAAGGAAAATAACTTCTTTTGCATAGGCCACCTCGCATCCACTCCAACCCGGTCCAAGCTTTATGCATCACCTGTAAGGTTTGAAAAAATAATTGGGTGAGTCAAACAGACTCAGTGTATAGTTATTTCACATGTCTCCACATATGGGCTTGGCCCATATCCACGCAGTCCACATACATACATATGTATCATGAAGCCCAACCCAACCTAGTGTCCGTCCATTACACCTACCTTGGCAGACCTGCCGCCCAAGGCCGTGGCTATGCCACCGATCACCTAAGTGACCCCACATGTCAATATCTATGAGGTGACTCGAGGTCATCCTCAATCCACGATGATGCACACACACTATCATCCGCCAGAGGTGGCACATAGCCAACACCCACCTTGATGAAGCACATAGCTAATATCAAGCGCCAATGTGGCACAAGGCTAACATCAGACCACGTACATAATGTACACCCTGTCCTTCAATATTCATGTCCCAAATTCCCATGCATATATATATGACAATAATATCATTTAGATGAGTATTCAACACATGCTTACCACGATTGCACATATTCATCAGTGATAATTTAATATCATAAAGTAGTGACCTGATTATTCAATCACCCACCATGGGTATCCACCATCTTAGCCCTTATTTCGACTACCATTCACAACATATCACACATATATAACAACATACACACATAAACAATCAAGAGAATAGTGCAATAACTATACACCTTTTTGGTACAGTCTACTCAATCCCGAAACTCTCTTATTCTTTTCGATTTGCTCCTAAGAACCAAAGTCAGAAATCGATCATCACTTAAACTCATAAAATGGCCTATGGCCGAATACTACAAACCACCTACTTTGCTTAACTAAATCCCGAATCACCACGTAACACTTACCTTGATGAATTGAATCTTTACAATCCTCCTTAAGGCTCCTTACTATTGGTATACTCGAAACCGATTGGAAGATTGATGAAAAGGAATGTCGACACCTCCCCCTAAAAGCTCTAAAAGATTCAGCAAGAACTCCCAAATGGAGATGGGATAATCGGCTATCACAAAATAGGTATAGAACCGAGGTTAAGAAGAAGAAAAGACGTGTAGATGAAAGTTAGGAGAATTCCACAATGAAGAACAAAGGTGGAGAGGTTTCGACTTTCTACTTCGGGTTATCAGACTTGCGACCAAGAGAAGAGAATAGAGTCCCCCTTGAGATTCTGCTATGGCTTCACATGTAAATACAATTTTCGGCTATGGTTCTAAATGGCAAGGGATATTTAGCTATGCAAGAAAGGGTGTAGAATTGGGGTTGAAAGAAAGAAAAGAATAGGTAGAGAGAGTGAGAGGAAATTCGGTACAAATAGAAAATGAGAGAAAGAATTTTCGGCAAAAGAAAATAAAATAAAGAAAAGAATAGCCAAAAGATGGTCACCCCTATTTATACTACACAATTTCGGCACACCTATTTCCTACACCCTTCAAAACCGAAAATTCACAACCTAAAGAGTCCCACATTCGGCCATTGCTCATCCCCCTCTCAAATCCCATTTCCTTCTCCTATCATATCCCTTAATTATTTCCTATCATATCCCTTAATTCTTTCCTATCATATCCTTTAATTCTTTCCTATCATATCCTTAATTCTTTCCTATATTCTATTTCCTATCATATCCCTTATTCTCTCCTCATTTATCTCTTATCCTATCATTTAAAATAAATAAAATAAAGTCACAATTTTCTCCTATCTTTAACAAAAATTTAAAATAAACCAAGCTTATCCTCATCTTTCCAAAGCCCCAAAGCCGTCCAACACTTTCCCCCTCTTGACGCCAAAAACAAATGCCCACAATGCAATTTCTGCAGCTCAAAACTCCTCCCTCCTGAACTCCCTTTGATGCAAGCTTTCTTGCACAAATTTCCTTAAAGCCTCTTTAACTTAGCTCCCCCTTAACTAACACTTTAAAACAAAATTTCCCTAAAAAACTCTCCTATACCCTAGGGTTTTAGGAACCCCTAAAATTCATCCAACCATACACTGAGGCATGCTATCACTTGAATTATGCATTAAACGCATAACCCCTAAATCTAGGATATTACAGTTCTACCCTCCTTAAAAATAATTTCGTCCTCGAAATTACTTACTAACGATCAATTGTACGTCCTAACTCACCACACTATGCTACTACTGCGCACTCTGATCTTAATAAAACTAGCACATTTCCCTAGATACCATCTCAAGATTCGCATTCAAGGTTCCATACACTTCACTAGCAACACATGAACGAACTAGCTCTATAACAAACAAGGCAATAAAGGGTATTCCAGAAATGAGGAACGTACCTATTGTCACCTCTGGCACATCTTCCTCCTCGCGACACTGCATAAACCAACCTTGGTCGCCCAGATCTGCACCTTGACTCCTCTGCTGGGCTCCACGACCTTGGCGGAACCATTTCCCACTCGTAAACATCGACCACCTCCGTCTCAACACACACCACCGCCCCTCTTGTCCAGAGCCCTATTGAATCTCGAGGACAATCTTTAATCAAATGAGCCTTAGACTTACACCTAAAACACTCTCGATCCCGATTCTAGCACTCGCCAACATGGTACCTCCCACATTGAGCACATGGATGGTTTGAATTTCTAGTAGCTGGCTTAGCAACACGAGCAGAATTCTCAACCCTCGGTCTTTTTTGAAGGCTCCTAGACAATTCTGACTGTCCAAAACTCCTCTTATCCCGGTTCCTATCCTTATCTCTATTCTGTCTCACAGAGTCCTTAATTCCTTTGGCTACCTTAGCCTTTTCTACTAATACGGTAAACTCTCGCTCCTGTTGTGGAGCTATCAACAACCTCAGGTCATCCCTTAGTCCATCCTCAAATCGGACACATCACTCATGCTCCGTAGCCACTACTCCTCGAGCATACCGGCTCAACCTTAGGAATTCAGCCTCGTACTCCACCACGGGTTTGCTCCCTTGAACCAGCCCCAGAAAAGCCTTTCTCTGCGCATCAATATAATGAGTACCAACATACTTCTTCTGGTAAGCCGCCTTAACGTACTCCCAAGTGAGATCCTCAGCTGTAGCACCATCCCAAACTGTGAGCCACCACTGATATGACTCATCGCGAAGAAGCGACACCATTCCTTTCACTTTTTCCTCAGTCGTTAAATCAAGCTCATCCATAATCCGTTCGGTCACCTCCAACCAATACTCAGCAGTACTGGGTGCCACTCCAGATACGCCACGGAACACCTCAGCTCCATTGGCTCGAAGTCGCTTAGGTACCGATTTCTGAGCTCTCCTAATTCCACCTACTCCTGCCACCATCTCCAAAACTCGCAGACCGCCGCGCATAAAGATCATCCCGTCGATCTTCGCTCCACACCAACAGCTGGTGGTGGTGGTGGTACGTCATTCTCAGACCCTTGACCCGATCTAGCGGGTTTCGATACAGCCATTCTGCCTCTACCACAGCTTCGGACATAACGACCACGTCCCCTAGAACTCATGTCTACTATCGCGATTTAATCTTTTTGAAAAAAATTTTATGAATTAGCATCTGTTCCATTGTTTATCCGCGAGCAATTTTATGAAAAGAGCTTAATAGTAGTTCTTTCGATCATTCAGAGTTTTCCTTTCAAGTTTTCTACCCTAATTCAGATAAACACACACATTCAATGATATCCATCACACACACATTCATCATTCGAACATCTTTGTCCATTCCTATTCTAGGGTATTTTGTCATTTGCCTACAGTGGTATTTTGGTAATAAATCGGGTCAATTTGAAAATCTTTACAAATCAAAGGCATTCCAAAATATACAAATCTCGAGGTTATTTTGAAAATTCTATCAAATCAATGATATTGTAGAAATTTCAAAATCGTGGTTATTTTGGTAATTTTGGAAGTCGAGGCATTTTAGTAAATTTTCCCAAATCGAGGTATCTTACTATTTTTAAAATAGGAGTTTTTGGTATTTTTGTAAAGTAAGAATGTTTTTAGAAAAGTTGTGGGTAGTATAGTAATTTTATAAACCAAGGGCATTTTGGTAATTTTACACCCAGGGGTATTTGGGTAATTTTGTAAATCAAAAATATTTGAAAAATTTTCCAAGCATAAAATGGTTTTACAAATCAAAGGAGTAATTTTGAAAACTTAAGGTTTTATAAAGCAAGTATGACTAGTCCCTTTTGGGTTTTAATTATCGAGTTTAGCAGTGAATAAGTCCTCTTGGTTAGGGTGAGCAGATTACTACGCACCTGTAGGATTCGAGTAGAGAGGAGGTGAGTCGCTAAGGCGCTTAAATACCAAGCTCCCACCGAAACCAATCCTAGACATGCACACAATGGTTGCCACACCCTAACTCGGTGACTTACTCATAGGTTTGTTTAATTAGGCTTTAAAATTTTATGCAATTCTGTGTTGAAGTAAGCTAATCCTAAAGTTCAATAACTTAATACACTAATCTACGTTCCCATCATACCTACATACCAATCATATAATAATTCACACAACAATTAGAGGTACTTACGGTGGATTTGAATTGAGATACAGGTGTCGTGCCCGTATAAACCTGAAAAATTTATGAAAGCCCAAATCTTTGAAAAGCCCACCAAAAAAATGTTTTCGGGCCCAAAACCCTCAAAGTCAAGTTTTAAACCGGGCTCTGATACCAAATTGTAACACCCCAAACCCGGCCCACAAGCCACAGCCGAATTTAGAATGCCACTGTCGAAAATGTTCGAAAAATTTTTGACTTAAAAGTAAAACTTAAAAATTTGTGGTTGTTTGTAAAACCTTGTGTATTTTAAAATTCCAAATAAAACTAAGTTATTACACTTTCTCCGATTAAAAACTTTAACATATATTTCAAAATGTAAGTTGCTAAATCATAAACTCATTTCCACATGGTAGTTTAATCATCAATCCATAATAAAAATAATAACAAATACTATAAGTCACTTATTACAATAAATGGATACTGAAAATACTGGAAATATAAATTTTATTAAATAAGGAAAACAACTTCTTTTGCATGGGCCACCTCGCATCCACTCCAACCCGGTCCGAGCTTTATACATCACCTGTAAGGTTTGAAAAAAAAATTGGGTGAGTCAAACAGACTCAGTGTATAGTCATTTCACATGTCTCCACATATGGGCTTGGCCCATATCCACACAGTCCACATACATACATATGCATCATGAAGCCCAACCCAACCTAGTGTCCATCCATTACACCTACCTTGGCAGACCTGCCGCCCAAGGCTGTGGCTACGCCACCGATCACCTAAGTGACCCCACATGTCAATATCTATGAGGTGACTCGAGGTCATCCTCAATCCACGATGATGCACACAGCTATCATCCGCCAGGAGGTGGCACATAGCCAACACCCCACCTTGATGAAGCACATAGCTAACATCAAGCGCCAATGTAGCACAAGGCTAACATCAGACCACATACATAATGTACACCCTGTCCTTCAATATTCATGTCCCAAATTCCCATGCATATATATATATATTTAACAATAATATCATTTAGATGAGTATTTAACACATGCTTACCACGATTGCACATATTCATCAGTGATAATTTAATATCATAAAGTACTGAACTGATTATTCGATCACCCACAATGGGTATCCACCATCTTAGCCCTTATTTCGGCTACCATTCACATCATATCACACATATATAACAACATACACACATAAACAATCAAGAGAATAGTGCAATAACTGCACACCTTTTTGGTACTGATCTACTCAATCCGAAACTCTCTTATTCCATCAATTTGCTCCTAAGAATCAAAGTCGAAATCGGTCATCACTTAAACTCATAAAATGGCCTATGGTCGAATACTACAAACCACCTACTTTGCTGAACTAAATCCTGAATCACCACATAACACTTACAATCCTCCTTAAGGCTACTTACCGGTGGTATACTCGAAATCGATTGGAAGATTGATGAAAAGGAATGTCGACACCTCCCCCCTAAAGGCTCTAAAAGATTTGGCAAGAACTCTCAAATGGAGATGGGATAATCGGTTATCATAAAATAGGTATAGAACCGAGGTTGAGAAGAAGAAAAGAAGTGTAGATGAAAGTTAGGAGAATTCGACAATGAAGAACAAAGGTGGAGAGGTTTCGGCTTTCTACTCCGGGTTATTAGACTTACGACCAAGAGAAGAGAATAGAGTCCCCCTTGAGATTCGGCTATGGCTTCACAAGTAAATACAATTTTCGGCTATGGTTCTAAATGGAAAGGGATATTCGGCTATGCAAGAAAGGGTGTAGAATTGGGGTTGAAAGAAAGAAAAGAATAGGTAGAGAGAGTGAGAGGAAATTCGGCACAAAGAGAAAATAAGAGGAAGAATGTTCGGTAAAAAAAAATAAAATGAAGAAAAGAATAGCCAAAAGATGGTCACCCCTATTTATACTACACAATTTCGGCACACCTATTTCCTACACCCTTCAAAATCGAAAATTCACAAGCTAAAGATTCCCACATTCGACCATTGCTCATCCCCCTCTCAAATCCCATTTCCTTCTCCTATCATATCCCTTAATTCTTTCCTTTCATATCCCTTAATTCTTTCCTATCATATCCTTTAATTCTTTTCTATCATATCCCTTAATTCTTTCCTATCATATCCTTTAATTCTTTCCTATCATATCCCTTAATTCTTTCCTATCATATCCCTTATTCTCTGCTTATTTATCTCTTATCCTATCATTTAAAATAAATAAAATAAAGTCACAATTTTCTCCTATCTTTAATAAAAATTTAAAATAAACCATGAAACACCATATACCCGGCCCACGAGCCTGGACCGAATCTAGTATGTTCCTAAAGTAAACCGATTTCAAAGATTTTCGTTACTTAGAGAAGATTTTGTAAAATATTTAGAAAAATGTTGTTGTGGGTTGGGCTTAGATTGGAAACCCATTTAATTAATCTTGTAAATCCAATTTTATTAAGGTGACAAAATAATTTTAGGGTTTATAAAAAATATCGCTTTAACTTTAGTCATAAGTAGTTAAGTAACATAATAGTTTAAAGTAAAGCAGAATAAGGAAAATCCATTGGGCCTTATGGCCTTATTACATCAAGAAAAACCCAAATATAAAATTAAAGGTACTAAACAGAAATAAAGTCCAAATTTAAATATAATCTTCAAATGGAACATGGCCACCTCAAGGTCTACCGTCCCGGTCCGTCACTATTCATCACCTGAAAATAGTTCCCACAACGGGGTGAGTCAACAGACTCAATGTGTACACAGTACTAACATTCAACAAATCAGGCATACATGTTCATATCAAATTCATATTCATATAAAAATAAATTATGATGCAACCCAAACCCAAGCCTATTTGTCTATCCGCTACACACCACCGTACTGCGCCAACCACACCGTGGGACTACTAAGTCAACCCTCCATCCGCTACACACCATCAAAGGCGATCGTTGCAATGACGTGCTCATCGCCCATATAATTTGTGTCATTAGACACCATATTCAAATAATGTAACGAAGTTACCAAATTGAGATAATGTAACCGAGTTACCATATTCAAATTTTTGTGACCGTAGTCACCATATATAGATTGGTGAGACCAAGTCAACACCTTCTTCCCTTTCACATAAATCTCGAATGCCCCATAAATTTTATATCATGCATAACATACTTAATTCCACATTCATATATATATTTTCACATGTTATAAAATAACATATTCCATAATCCTATCAGAAGTAGGAAACGTACCTGAGTACTTTTGGTACCACATTAGGGTACTTAGCCATATTCACAATCTTATGTATAATCATATAGTTAATATTGCCATATAACGTATTGAAGGTTAGTATGGGTACACACCTGATTCGCTTAATAGACTCTTTGAGACCCCGAAAATCTCGATCTAACTTTAGATCCTACATTCGGCCCATCATACAAAAACACATTAATAGCCTTTTCGCTTTTAAAACCAAATCCTAATAGGAATGGTATTACTAATACTTACTTTGCTTGCCGATTTGATTGGTGATCAAATCCCGAAGATTTGTGTTCTTCTCCCTTGAAATCGGCTAACCATTAAATCCATTGATTTGATTAGTCTCTGATTAAAACAAATAGATCTAGACATTTAAGAGAGAACCTTGGCCGATTATAACCACTTACCTTATGATGAGATTCCCAAAATCAATTCCTTGCTCCCTTAGTGATGTCGAAATTCCTAAAATTCATATGTTAGATCTGATCTAACTTTAATAAATAAAGTTTGGCCTTTGGCGAATGTACCTCATCTTAAATTCCTTGAATCAAATCCCAAACTCTTCCTTTGATATTCGCCAAGAGACATAAAAGGGTTATTTCTAGATCTTGGTTAAAAGAATTAGAAGAACAAGTATTAATTGTTCTTACCTTAATGCCTCAATCATTGCACCTCTTGCTTGGAGTTACAAAGATTGGCTATGGAGTCTTTGAATAACTAGAAAAGGTTGAAAGAGAAAGGTAGATTTGGTGACTAGTAGAGAAAAGGAGAGGATTTCCTTAGGAGAATTTCAGAGAGAGAATTTTGCCGAGAATTTCGACACACTTAGGAAAAAGATGAGAGAATAGCCTAACTCTCCTCCTTTAGCCAAAATTATCAATAGGAGAGTCCCTACTTGGCCACTACTCCTCATAAGTGATAATATTATCTCCTTTAATTATCACCTAATTAAATTAAAAGTATTTAATCCATCCTTTAACTCTTTAAAGAAAAATCTTTTATTTATCACTTAATTTATCAAGTTTTAACTGAAATAAAACTCCTCCCTTTCTAGACAATAGGTGCCGTCCACCCTCTTACTTATGGAAGCAAAATAAACCTTCATTATTTGCTTCCCAAGTGACTCGAACTTAGGCCCATTCCTCTTACACATGGCGCCATTTCCATAGGCCCTAAGTGACACCTTCAGGCCACTTTTCCAAGCCTATTTGTGTGTCAAACTTTACCAACTTTTTCTTTTAAGGCCATCTTGCCCTTATTTCCTATTTTAAACTTTAAAATTTGTCATTCCTGCATTATTTCTAAGTTTCCTAAAATTTTCGATCGGCTCTGTAACTTGCCATTTTTCTTACATTTTGAAGTTTCCAAAATGTTCAAGTTTCCAAAATGTTCGAGTTTCCAAAATGTTCCAAAATGTTCGAGTTTCCAAAATGTTCAGTTTCCATTTTCATGCATTTCCGGTTTCCAAAATATCAAAAATTTATTCTTAGTGCTTAAACTTGTCATTTCATTCAATTAAACCGAAAAATGCATAGGCCCTTTTCAGGATGTTACAGTTCTACCCCCCTTAAACAAAATTTCGTCCCCGAAATTTCCTAACTAAAATAGTTGAGGGTATGGCTGTCGCATGGTCTCTTCTGGCTCCCACGAAGCTTCTTCCGATCCATGATTGCGCCATAACACTTTGACTAGAGGCACTGTCTTCCTTTGTAATACTTTCACATCTCGTTCCAAAATCTGAATCGGTTCTTCCTCATAGGATAAGTATGGCCATAGCTCCACTTCTTCAATAGATACCACATGCGACGGATCCGATCAGTAGCGACGTAGGATGGATACATGAAATACGTCGTGCATCTACTGTAATTCTGGTGGCAACTCTAATTGGTATGCCACTTGCCCAACTCGTTTCAGTACTCGATAAGGCCCTACAAACCTTGGGCTTAACTTCCCTTTTCGACCGAACCTCATTACCTTCTTCCAGGGCGAGACTTTCAGGAATACTTGATCTCCCACTTCAAACTCTATTTCCTTCCGCTTAAGGTCTGCGTACGACTTCTTCCTATCAGAGGCTTCCTTCAACCATGCCCAAATTAGCTCAACCTTTTCTTTAGTTTCTGCCAGTAATTCGGTCCCAAAACTCGACGTTCTCCTAACTCAGTCCAACAAGTAGGTGTTCTACTCTTTTGGCCATGCTACGCTTCATATGGTGCCATCCGAATGCTAGCCTGATAGCTGCTGTTGTAGGCAAACTCAGCTAAAGGCAAGTAATCTTCCCAACTTCCTCGAAAATCCATTACACAGCCTCTCAACATATCCTCCAACACTTGTATAACTCGTTCAGACTGCCCGTCCAATTGTGGATGAAAAGCCGTAGTGAAGTCTAACTTAGTGCCTAAAGCTTGATGAAGTGCCTTCCAAAATTGAGACGTAAACCTTGGGTTTCTATTAGAGATGATCGATATTGGTACTCCATGTAACCTCACAATCTCTGCCACATATAACTTAGCCAACTTCTGAAGAGAATAATCCATTCTTACTGGGATAAAGTGTGCGGACTTGGTCAACCGGTCCACTATCACCCATATCGAGTCCTTCTTAGTAGGCGTAAGGGGAAGCCCACTAACGAAGTCCATGGTAATTCTTTCCCACTTCTATTGGGGAACTTCAATTGGTTGAAGCAATCCCGATGGGACTTGGTGTTCAGCCTTAACTTGTCGACCGTCAAACATTTCCACACAAATTAGGTCACCTCTCTCTTGGATCGGACCACCAAAACTGTTCCCTTAGATCTCTATACAGCTTGATGCCTCCGGGATGCATAGCATAAGGGCTACCATGCGCTTCTCGAAGAATCCTTTGTCTCAACTCCTTATCCCTCGGCATACAGACCTTTCCTTTGTAGCACAATACTCCTTCATCATTGACACCATAGTCCTTTAATCTCCCTTGCTGTACTTGCTGCAACTTAGTACTTAAGTCGTTATCAGCCAACTGTCCCTCTTTCACCTCCTTCAGCCATGTGGGCCTGACTTGTAACTCTTCCAACAGGCTTCCGTCATCATACAGACTTAAATGAGCGAACAAAGCCCGTAGATCCGACACCACCTTCCTACTTAGGGCATCAACCACGACGTTCACCTTGCCCGGATGATATTCTATCGAACAATCGTAATCCTTCAGCAATTCCACCCACCTTCGTTGCCTCAAGTTCAACTCCTTCTGAGTCAATAAATACTTAAGGCTCTTGTGGTCTGCTGTAGATAACCGACCTTTCTCCATAAAGGTAGTGCCTCCAAACCTTAAGGGCGAAAACCACTGCTGCTAGCTTTAAGTCATGAGTGGGGTAGTTAACCTCATGCGGCCTTAACTGCCGAGACGCATAAGCAACCACTTTACCCTCTTGCATTAGTACACAACCTAACCCCGTATACAAAGCGTCACAGTACAACATAAAATCTTTTCCTGCCTCCGGCTGAATTAACACTGGAGCTTTCGTCAGCACCTTCTTAAGCTTTTCAAAGCTCTCTTGTTGCTTATTAGTCCATTCGAATGGTACTTCCTTCCTTAGCAACTTTGTTAAAGGCGCGACTATTGACGAGAATCCTTCCACAAACCTTACGTAATAGCTTTGCCAAGCCTTGGAAACTTGGATCTCACCACGGACCTAGGTGGTTTCCAATCCAACAACGCTCGATCTTCTAGGATCCACTCTTATTCCTTCTGCGGATACCACATGTCCTAGGAATGCCACCTCCTTAAGCCAAAATTCGCACTTCTTTGAATTTGGCATAAAACTTCTTCTTCCTTAACACTTCCAACACAACTCAGAGATGCTTATCATGCTCCTCTTCTGACTTCGAGTACACTAAAATATCGTCGATGAACACCACGACGAGCCTATCCAAGTAGGGTTGGAAAACCCGATTCATCATGTCCATGAACGCGGCTGGAGCGTTCGTCAACCCAAATGGCATCACCACGAACTCAAAATGGCCGTATCTTGTCCTAAAAACGGTCTTATGGATGTCAGCCTCCTTCACCTTCAACTGATGGTATCCTGATCTTAAGTCGATCTTTGAAAATACTATGGCTCCTTTCAGCTGATCGAATAGGTCATCGATCCTTGGCAAAGGATACTTGTTCTTAATGGTCAGCTTATTCAACTAACGATAATCTATGCACATACGCATAGTTCTGCCCTTCTTCTTCACAAATAAGACCGGTGCTCCCCACGGAGACACACTGGGTCGGATGAACCCACGATCCAATAGTTCTTGGATTTGAGCCTTGAGCTCTACTAACTCCTTTGGCGCCATTCGGTATGGAGCGATTGACACAGAGTGCATTAGGGTAGCAAATCAATTCTAAATTCTACCTCCTATCTGGGGTATTCCTTAATTCCTCCGAAACACATCCACGAAGTCCCTTACCGTCCCTAACTCCATTAATACCTTCTTCCTTTCCACCTATCGCACTTACAAAGGCTAAGAATGCCTTGCAACCTTTCTTAACCATCTTCCGACCTTTCAAAGGTCAAACTACGTTAGACAAGTAGTTCCTCCTTTCTTCGATCACTACTACCACTTCATCCTCCGGGGTTCTTAGTTCCATCCGTTTAGCCGCACAATCCAACACGGCTCGATGTTCTACTAGCCAATCTATTCCGAGTATAAGTTTAAATTCTCTTAAGGGTAACTCCATTAAATCTGCTCGAAAGTTCACTCCACAATTTCTAAGGGCACATTTGAAAGATCTTGTCTACCACAACAGTTTGGCCTAATGGGCTTACTACATCATCATCTCATCGAAAGTTCGAGTCTAGGCCTAGTGTTTCCACTACACTACTTGCAACATAGGAATGGGTCGAGCCCACATCAATCAGAGCAAAATAGGGTTTGTCAAAAATAAAGAACGTACCGATTATAACATCTAGTGTGTCACCATCTTCCCTCCGGCTAACCCCATAAACCAAACCCGGTTGCCTTGCATCGGCATTAGTAGTACCTCGGCCCTGTGTTCCACGGCCTCTGCCAGCACCACTACCTCGGTTACCCTAACCACGACCCGGTTGAGGCTGCTGTCCGCCTCTACCAGCCTGGCTAGCATTCTGAACTACCGGTCGGCTCTCATCTGGTTGCTTGGGACAATCCTTAAGCATATGGTCCTTGGACCCACACTTGAAACATCCTCCCGTCTTTCTCCAACACTCTCCCATGTGCTTCTTTCCACAATGCTCACAAGGGCGATACTGCCAGCCCGTACCAGCCTGTTGATTTCGTGGCCCATCAACCCTAGGCCTTTTATGACCCTTCCCAGATGGCCCAAATCCTCTCTTGGCCTTATTCCTATCCACGGTCTGCTTAGTAGCGTCCTTAATCCCCTCGGCCACCTTGGCCTTTTCCACCAAAGCCAAAATTTCCCGCTCCTGATGCGGTGCTATCAACAGTCTCAGGTCGTCCCTCAGTCCGTCCTCAAAACGGACACAGCGTTCATGCTCAGTTGCTACTACCCCTCGAGCATAGTGGCTCAACCTCGGGAATTCGCCTTATATTCTGCGATAGACTTACTCCCTTGTACCAACCCTAGAAAAGCCTTCCTTTGTTCATCTGTATACCTGGTTTCCACATACTTCTTCTGAAATGCCTCTCTAACATACTCCCAGGTCAAATTTTCAGCCGTGGTACCATCTCGAATAGTTAACCACCACTGATACGCTTCATCGCGTAACAATACCACCATCCCTTTTAACTTTTCCTCTGGAGTCAGATCGAGCTCATCCATGATACGCTCCGTTGCTTCCAACTAGTACTCAGCTGTACTGGGTGCCACATTAGATACTCCTCGGAACATTTTGCTCCATAAACTCGGAGCCGTTCAGGTACAGACTTTCGATTTCCTGAATTTCCTCCTGCACCTGCCACCAATTCCAAAACTTCGCGGTACCGACTGCGACACAACATCTTCCCCATGCGAGCTGCCGCTCGACATTAACAATTTGGGGGTGGTGGTGGCGGTGGCATTTCATTGTCGGACCCTTGACCCGATCTAACGAGTTTTGACACGGTCATCCTTCCTCTACCTCGACCACGATGACCATATCCTCTAGAGCTCATTTTCTAGCGTCGAGATCTGATTAAGAAATTTTATGGATTAGTCATTGTTCCACTTATTTACCAGCGAAGGAGTTTTATGAAAAAGGATTTAAGAGTGGTTCTTTCGTATTCATACAAACACACAGTCTTTTCCATTCATTCATCCATCCATCAAACAAGTATGACCTTTCGTTCATTCAGAGAAACGTTGTAGTTTTTGTTGTTGTTGTTTTCCACTACCCGTGGGTATTTTCGTAATTTTGTCCTCTGAGGCATTTTCATAATTTTTCGAAGAAAACGTTCCTTGGTGTTTTTTCAAAATTATTTTGAAAATTTCTAAGTCTCGGGGTAATTTGGAAAAATTTTGAGATACAGGGGTATTTCGGTAATTTTTGACCTCAGGGGTATTTTGGTAATTTTTCATAAATCAAGGTAAATTTGTAATTTTAATAAATCAGGGGTATTTCAAAAGTTTTAAAACTCTGAGGGTTCCTTCAAAAATGGGAATGTTGCAAAAATTTTTGGAAATCAGGGTCATTTTGGTAATTTTGTATGTTAGGGGCAATTTTGTAATTTTTTCCAAAATCAAGGTATTTTGATATTTTACAAATTAGGGTTTTTGAATGTTTATAGAATAATGAAATTTTGGTAAAGCTATTGAGAAGTTGAACATTTTATAAACCGTAGGCGTTTTGGTAATTTCACCCTAAGGGCATTTTGTAATTTTCGCAAATCGGAGTTTTTAGGATAATGTTGTAAAAATAATTTTCTGATTTAAAAGAAAGTTTTAAAAGTTTTAAAAAAACTAGGGTTTGTTGTTTTGTTCTCTCTTCCTTTTCTTTTTTTTAAAACATGGCTAGTTCCTTTCGGTCTTAGTCATTATGTTTAGCCTATGACCGAGCCCTCCCGGTCGGGGTGAACCAAAGCTACGCACTGGCAGGATTCAGTATGGAGAGGAGGTGAGTCACACGGATCGCTTAAATACCAAGCTCCCAGAAACCATTCCTAGACATGCATGAGAGGTTGCGACACCACCGAGCCCTCGGGTTAGGGTGAGCAAAGCTACGCACTGGTAGGATTCTGCAAGAGGAGGTGAGTCACTAAACCGCTTAAATACCAAGCTCTTTGGATCCAATCCTAGACATTAAAGACAGGGGTTACCACACCACTAGCTCGGTGACTTAGCCATAGGTTTGTTCAAGACATTAAGTCTTATATGGTTTTGTGTTTGAGTAGTCTAATCCTAGGGTTCAAGTTCCTATCATTCTATTCTACGTTCCATGCCTTTTCTACCCTTATATAGTTCATAAATCATGTAATCACACATAGAGTTAGGGGTACTTACCGGTGGATCATGGTCGGAGACTTAGGGCCATGCGAAGCCGCTTATTTTCAAAGAAAATCATTTGGCTCGCTTTGAAAGCGTTTTGGGCCTTAGCCCATGTGTCGAGAGTTTAAAATCTGGCTCTGATACCAAGCTAAAACACCCCACACCCGGCCCACGAGCCTGGACCGGATCTAGTATGTTCCTAAAGTAAACCGGTTTCAAAGATTTTCGTTACTTAGAGAAGATTTTGTAAAATATTTAGAAAAATGTTGTTGTGGGTTGGGCTTAGATTGGAAACCCATTTAATTAATCTTGTAAATCCAATTTTTATTAAGGTGACAAAATAATTTTTAGGGTTTATAAAAAAATATCACTTTAACTTTAGTCATAAGTAGTTAAGTAACATAATAGTTTAAAGTAAAGTAGAATAAGGAAAATCCATTGGGCCTTATGGCCTTATTACATCAAGAAAAACCCAAATATAAAATTAAAGGTACTAAATAGAAATAAAGTCCAAATTTAAATATAATCTTCAAATGGAACATGGCCACCTCAAGGTCTACCGTCCGGTCAAATCCTTTGTTCATCACCGAAAATAGTACCCACAGCGGGTGAGTCAACAGACTCAATGTGTACACTGAGACTAACATTCAACAAATCAGGCATACATGTTCATATCAAATTCATATTCATATAAAAATAAATTATGATGCAACCCAAACCCAAGCCTATTTGTCCATCCGCTACACACCACCCGTACCTGCCAGTCACACCGTGGGGACTACTAAGTCAACCCTCCATCCGCTACACACCATCGAAGGCAGTCGCTGCAGTCGACGTGCTCATCGCCCATATAATTTGTGTCATTAGACACCATATTCAAATAATGTAACCGAAGTTACCAAATTCAGATAATGTAACCAGAGTTACCATATTCAAATTTTTGTGACCGTAGTCACCATATATCGTTGGTGAGACCGAAGTCAACACCTTCTTCCCCTTTCACATAAATCCCAAATGCCCCATAAATTTTATATCATGCATAACATACTTAATTCCACATTCATATATATATATATATATATATTTTTTCACATGTTATAAAATAACATATTCCATAATCCTATCAGAAGTAGGAAACGTACCTGAGTACTTTTGGTACCACATTAGGGTACTTAGCCATATTCACAATCTTATGTATAATCATATAGTTAATATTGTCATATAACGTATTGAAGGTTAGTGTGGGTACACACCTGATTCGCTTAATAGACTCTTTGAGATCCCGAAAATCCCGATCTAACTTTAGATCCTATATTCGGCCCATCATACAAAAACACATTAATAGCCTTTTCGCTTTTAAAACCAAATCCTAATAGGAATGGTATTACTAATACTTACTTTGCTTTCCGATTTGATTGGTGATCAAATCCCGAAGATTTGTGTTCTTCTCCCTTGAAATCGGCTAACCATTAATCCATTGATTTGATTAGTCTCTGATTAAAACAAATAGATCTAGACATTTAAGAGAGAACCTTGGCCGATTATAACCACTTACCTTATGATGAGATTCCCAAAATCGATTCCTTTCTCCCTTAGTGATGTCGAAATTCCTAAAATTCATATGTTAGATCTGATCTAACTTTAATAAATAAAGTTTGGCCTTTGGCCGAATGTACCTCACCTTAAATTCCTTGAATCTAAAATCCCGAAACTCTTCCTTTGATATTCGGCCAAGAGACATAAAAAGGGTTATTTCCTAGATCTTGGTTAAAAGAATTAGAAGAACAAGTATTAATTGTTCTTACCTTAATGCCTCAGTCGACTGCACCTCTTGCTTGGAGTTACAAAGATTCGGCTATGGAGTCTTTCGAATAACTAGAGAAAGCATGAAAAAGAAAGGTAGATTTGGCCGACTAGTAGAGAAAAGGAGAGGATTTCTGCTTAGGAGAATTTCGGCAGAGAGAATTTTGCCAGAGAATTTCGGCACACTTAGGAAAAAGATGAGAGAATAGCCTAACTCTCCTCCTTTAGCCGAAATTATCAATAGGAGAGTCCCCTACTTGGCCACTACTCCTCATAAGTGATAATATTATCTCCTTTAATTATCACCTAATTAAATTAAAAGTATTTAATCAATCCTTTAACTCTTTAAAGAAAAATCCTTTATTTATCACTTAATTTATCAAGTTTTAACAGAAATAAAACTCCTCCCTTTCTAGAAAATAGGTGCTGTCCACCCTCTTACTTATGGAAGCAAAAATAAACCTTCATTATTTGCTTCCCAAGTGACTCGAACTCAGGCCCATTCCTCTTACACATGGCGCCATTTCCATAGGCCCTAAGTGACACCTTCAAGCCACTTTTCCAAGCCTGTTTGTGTGTCAAACTTTACCAACTTTTTCTTTTAAGGCCATCTTGCCCTTATTTCCTATTTTAAACTTTAAAATTTTTCATTCCTGAATTATTTCTAAGTTTCCTAAAATTTTCGATCGGCTCTGTAACTTGCCATTTTTCTTACATGTTCAAGTTTCCAAAATGTTCAAGTTTCCAAAATGTTCAGGTTTCCAAAATGTTCAGGTTTCCAAAATGTTCAGGTTTCCATTTTCATGCATTTCCAGGTTTCCAAAAATATCAAAAATTTATTCTTAGTGCTTAAACTTGTCATTTTATTCAATTAAATCGAAAAATGCATAGGCCCTTTTCAGGATGTTACAAACCAAGCTTATCTTCATCTTTCCAAGGCCCCAAAGCCGTCCAACACTTCCCCCTCTTCACGCCAAAAAAAAAATGCCCACAATGCAATTTCTGCAGCTCGAACCTCCTCCCTCCTGAACTCCCTTTGACGCAAGCTTTCTTGCACCCTAGGTGGCGTCCCATGCCACTTTACCACTTGGCTATTTTTGCCATATACTCCCCCATAAATTTCTTTAAAGCCTCCTTAACTTAGCTCCCCCTTAACTAACACTTAAAAACAAAATTTCCCTAAAGCACTCTCCTATACCCTAGGGTTTTAGGAACCCCTAAAATTCATCCAACCATACACTGAGGCATGCTATTAGTTGAATTATGCATTAAACGCATAACCCCTAAATCTAGGATATTACATATGGCCTTAAACGAAGTCTCATATCGATGCCATATCCCAGATATGGTCTTACACGAAATCTCAATAACCCTAATGTCATGACATTTGTATCTTAACTATTCCTAAGGTTCAACCGGTATTTTCTTGCTTGTCAAACTTTGTCGATTACATTCAATGAGTCGATCATAATTCATACAATATTAAAGCATTGGTTAAAAAAACTAAACTACACATTCGTTAAAAAGTTGAATCTTCAATTTTAGATATTTGTTTGTAAAGACTTCGATCACTTTGACAGAATGTTGTGAAACTAAGCGTTTGTTTAAAAAAATTGTTCATTGAAAACGTTGTGTCTCCTTTGAAAATTTTGAGTTTCGTTGTTTGTTTATAAAAACCCGATTCACTTAATGTCCGTTTCTTTAAAAAGTTGTTATTATTTTGAAAATTGCTTTTGTTATAAATTCAAATTTGAATACTTGCGGAAACTTGATATTTTGAAAATAGTTTGTTAACTCCTTTAGGAAAACTCCCGTATTAAACATTTAATAATAAAAATAACGAAAAAGTAGGTTTAAAAGGAAATTAAAGTCTAGAGGCCTTATTACAAAACATAAAACCCAAACTAATTAATCTTAAAAAATAAGGTAAAAACTGAATTTACTAAGGTTTGAAAGAAATCTATGATGTATGGCCACCACTGAGTCCTCCACGGCTCCAACTCCTCTATCGTTGGGGATTACCTGCGGGATTAAAGAAAAAGGGGTGAGTTATGTGAACGCAGTGTGTAATCCCTTAATTCGACATTAACTGGGCCCGAGCCCATAGAACATCAGTTTGGTCCTGAGCCCTATAATTATGAAAATGCAAATGAAATAGTGCAACCCAACCCAATCCAACCAAACACACCCCCGTACCAACCAATCACACTTGTCGGGATCAAGTCAATCCACCCCGCCAAACACACCAATATGGCAGACAAGCTGCTAATCAAATAATTATGTGTATATATATTATGGCTATGCCACCAGGCTACACTGTTTTTCAGTCATTAACCCGCCCCATGCAACATGACAAAATGCAATATACATACCAACATATAATAGTGTAATGTAAACATACACACATTACTAAGCAACACTGAGGGTAAAATAGTCACTCAACCCATCGAGGGTATTTTGGTAATTTTGCAGCCTAGGGGCATTTTTGGTAATTTACCCTCCAAGGGTATTTTCATAATTTCCTCATTAATTCCCTTTCCAAAGGCCTACTGTCCCCTCGACTGTAACACCCCTAACCCGAGTCCGTCACCGGATTAGGGTTACGGGTATTACCATGTAAGTTAAAACTTTAGTTCAAACGATTGAATCTTAGTTTATCATCATTATCAAATAATTTAATCATAAACAGACAATTCACACATGTGTAACACATACTTGATACATTAATCCAAGTCATTTACGATATAATCATCGATAAACATAACATGACCATACAATGTATATTATGACAATATCACATAATAATACAGATTTCATGCACCACATTTATCAAAACGATCTTGATCTATGAAATTTATAAACAACTAAAATATTCGTAACTAATTAATTAAATAAGTATACTTCAAATGTCAATGCATAATGCTTCCTATTAAGACCAATTTCATATGGCATAAAACCTATTTCCACATAACCGAATACATGCAACTTATTACACATCGCATACATACTTATGTATTTGGCAGAATATACAAGGTCTCATTTATAACATTTCCTGTTCGTTACCTAGCTCAAACCGAGTTTGGTGATTTCATGCACTCAATTAAATTAAGCAATCTCACAAGCCAAATCTATATATATAATGTATACATCATAGTTATGCACAAGTAATCATATAGATCGCATAATACATAAGCTTGAAGTAAAGAAAACAACCTATAGCCGAATTGTTGAAACCAAACACTTTAATCACATAGTCAAGAACAAATAGAACCGAACTTATAATGAATGTTTAAGCTATTTTTCGCATGGCTATTATATATATATAAACATAACATCATTCCAACATTTAGCTAGCCTATACATGCTTTTGATTCAAAATTAACTAGCTTAAAAGTACCAAAAAGGGGTGATAGTGTGGTTGACTTCACCAACGATCCTCCGAGCCCGTAGCTTGACCAAAATCCACAAAACGAACAATGAACACATTCAAAGTAAGCTCACTAGCTTAGTAAGTCTCAAGCAAATATTAATGTAATGATCATACATTTAAACATCATAACTTTAGGCTTATATTATTGAACATAAATATTTCAATACGTAAAATGTACATAGCCGAATACTAGAAATACCCTTGATTTAAATATTATCACTATATCACCATGAACATGTACATTATCAAATCACATGAATATCATATTTAATCGCACATTCCGAATCATATGAACACATTTTAGGTATCGATCTCCTATATCTACTTATACATATATGCAAACTCTTTCAAACTCTTTCACCATTGATCTTTCCATTTATAACCGAGTCTTCAATGTAATATACATGGAAATATCTCAATTTCGCATATATGTAATGTTCATACACATTAATGATAAGCTCAACCTTATAAAATAAAATACTTATTGAATCAACCATTTCATCACATCGTACTTAACTAAAACAATAATAAATTAGCTTACTTCATTCCTTACTCATATAGTAGGCTAACTCTTACCCGAGCTTTTAGCACATAGTACTATATATGTCTCACCTTGTTTGATTCTCGGATTCTCCGTTTATAGCATACCACCGGCATTAAGCCTGCTAGACCCGAGGTCTGAAGTTCGAACACCAGCATTAAGCTTGCTAGGCAATAAGCCCAAAATAATTCACCGGCACAAGGCCTGCTAGGCAATAAGCCCAGAATAACTCACCGGCACAAGGCCTGCTAGGCTGAAGCCCGAATATCTACACTAACCATTCAATTCACATTACTTAGTGCTAAATTCACAAAAATTTCATGTACTTCATATTTCTTTCACATATCAAACTGAACCTATTTATTCACATTACATCAAACAAAATAAAGTCAATCCAATAATATACCACCACATTCGGCCATCACATAGATTTATACTCAAAATTATCAATTATCATCATTTACTATGTTCATAATTAATTCTTTAACTTATATTGGATTAAGGAATTATCTCAACGGTCGACGAACAACGTTGACCGGCTATTCGGTAACCTTCGCCTTTCCCCGATCCAGATCTATTTTTCGTTGTTCTTGATCTAAACACATTAAAATTTAGCCCATTCAAGCACATTTCATCTCAATTTAGTCCCAAAACACATGAATGGGCAAATTACCATTTTTCCCTAATGTTTCACATTTTTACAATTTAATCTATTTGCACAAAACACAAAATAAACAAAATTTCACTATAACACCTTAGGGCCAAATGTTCATAGGAACTATACAAGTCCATTTCTTTAATTTATTTTTCATTTTAGTCCCCTCAAAAATTCATTTTTGCAATTTAGCCCAAAATACTCAAATTCACTAAAATCTCAAATACAAAACATGCTAATCTTTAACATATCTTTAATATAAAATCATCAAACATCAAAAACCCCAAGAACATGTTAATGGCCGAATATCAACATGCTTAAATTTAAAAATTCTAACATGGGTCAGCTACTGTTCGAAGCAACGATCTCAAAAACGTAAAAATTTACAAAAATCGACTAAAGACTTACCTAGAATTTGGCTTGGAAAGTAACCGAAAATCAAAGAACTTAGCTCACTTTTCTTTCTTCAATATTCGGTAAAGAGAAAGATGGAGTAAACATGTTTTTTTTGTGTTTTAATTAACATATATTATGTAATTGTTGGATTACTAAATTAACCTTTTTACTCTAATATATAAATGTAACACCCCAAACCCGGCCCATATGTTTTGACCAGATCTGGCGTGTTATGGAACACATAACACTTTATCAGATTTTGAAAACACAAGTTAATTATTTAAAATTTGAATAAAGAAGTGACTTTTTGGAAATAAACCTCGTTGTATTATTATTATGTATAAATAAACGTTGTCATAAATTCATAAGTTGCATAACATTGAAAACTACTTAGTTGAATAAAAACTAGGGGCCTTATTACATAAATTTTCCTAAATAACAATAAAATAAACTTAAAGAAATCCTAAAAAAATAATTTGTAGAAATAAAACTTGATGGCCCTCGAGTCCGTCTCTACCCGATGTCCACGCTCTCTCGCTCATCCAAAGCGAGAAAAAAGAAAGCGTGAGTCACCAAGACTCAGTGTATAAATCTCAAAACACACAACGACCCAAGCCCACAAATACATTATGGGCCCT
Source organism: Gossypium rotundifolium (assembly GCA_025506655.1). NCBI lineage: Eukaryota > Viridiplantae > Streptophyta > Magnoliopsida > Malvales > Malvaceae > Gossypium > Gossypium rotundifolium. The sequence goes on along the minus strand of CP106727.1, from coordinate 107,318,905 downwards.
GGCCCATACATGAAGGTGACAATCATAATCACATGGTAAACGATAATTAATGAATAACCCAACCCATCCTAGGTTTCCATCCTCTACACACCAACCCGTACCAACAATCACACCTTAGGGATTTCTACAATCAACCCTCCATCCACTACACACCAAAACGACAGCCGCACTGCCTATTCCTATTAATTAGGAATCATTGAATGTGGCATAACCACCGATCACTATGTGACCTAACATTTGTATATGTGGAATTTCCACCACCGATCACCCAGTGACCTATCATGCACTTCCCCTTCAATATCATATTCCCACCCCATGCATACACATAAAAAAACATCATGCGATCATATATATTTTACGATACACATAGAGAGTTCTATGTTTACGCACTGCATCCTTGCTTAACCCTTTTAGGGTTCCATTCGATTGCTTAAATGACCTCATTAAAGCTTTTAAGCCCATAACATATATATAGTCATACATACAGGTTTATTAGTGTGTTAGAGATCTACACACCTGATTACCGATAAGATGATGCTTTCTATGTCGACGCTATCCTTAGTCGACACTACTGCTATCTGCCTAAGGTGTTGCTCAGAAGCTGGTCCACAACAAAGTGGCCAATCTCGAATGGCAGATACTACTCTTTTCTTAAACTTAGGTATTTTCTCCTTTGCCTTAAAAATCCCGAAAGTGGAGACTAGCTATTTTCGGCTTTTAGATCTAATTGACCAAGCTTTCTTAGTATAAGGAATTTGGCTAACACTTGGAAAGGAGATTCGACAATGCCAAAGGAAAGTTTTAAATGCCAGAAGAATAGAACTAATTCTCAAATAGGATGAATAAAAGAAAAGACTATAGATGCTTCGACTTTTTAGAGAAATCGGCACAAGGAGGACAAAGTGGAGAAAAGTTTCGGCTTTTGAAGAAATTGAAGAAGGAGAAGCTAGGGAAATTCGGCACAATGGGAGAGGAATTTAGGGTTTTTAGTGTCAGAAACAAGGAGCTAGCCCCTCCTATTTATAGATATTTCAAAGACCTCATCGCTAAAATCGAAAACACCCTTAAATTCAAGCTAAAAGAGAGAGGAAATTTGGCATCCTCTTTTCCATGCAGTAGTCGAATTTTACACTCCTCTAGGTGATAGATTTTCAGCCATCACCTCCCTTGTAGATAGGCTCCTAACTTTTCTCCTTTTTATCTACTATTTTATCAATTATAAAATCCATCTAAATCTTCCTAGTTTTGAGCCTTGTAGCCGTCCACCTCATCAAATCTTAAAGCCTAAATTTAACTCACTTAAATTAAAAGATTTGGGCTTTTTTAAACTTAAATTTTAGGCCTCTAACTCCTTGTGAGTGGCGTCACTCCTTGCTTTATTTTAGGTGCCGAAAATAGCCCTAAAAACATGGGCTCCTTGTGGCCAAAACTTGGGCCTCTTTTATTGTTAATGACGCCACCTTAAAATAATTCAATCAAGGCTTTTGCCTAATCCTAAGCCCAATTTTGAACCCCTATCACTTAAATTAACAAATTAAACATATCCCCACACTAAATGCATAGGCACATAAATTTAGGTTGTTACAGTTCTACCCCCTTAAAGAAATTTCGTCCTCGAAATTTCCAATTAACTAGTAATCAAACTGCCTAAGTCTCACTGCTACGCTTTCACTACGCACTTTTATTCTAAAGCCAAAATAAACACTTAGTATACTATGGTAGGGTACGCACCGATATTCACATCTAGAGCGTCCTCGTCCCCTTGGCGACATGCTGCATAGACCAAGGCTGGCTGCCTTGCCTCAGCATAGCCTGCACCTCCACGACCATGTCCTGTGCAATTGCCACCATTGACTTGACCACGACCCTTTGGTGGTTGTTGTTTTACTACCCAGGGTATTTTCGTAATTTTATCCTACAGGGGTATTTTCATAATTTTTCAAAATAAGGTTCATTGGCGATTTTGTAAAATAAGGGTATTTTAGTAATTTTGCAATCCGGGGGTATTTCGATAATTTTTGAGATCCGGGGGTATTTCAGTAATTTTGACATCCAGAGGTAATTCGATAAATTTAACTAGGGTAATTTGGTAATTTTGCAAACTAGGGGTAATTCAATAATTTCGCAAACCAGGGGTATTTTGGTAATTTTACAATCCAAGGGTATTTTGGTAATTTCACAAATTAGGGTATTTCGGTAATTTTTTTCAAATCAGGGATATTTTGATGTTGTTGTTGTTGCGTTTTATTATTATTATTATTATTTTGAAGGGGTATTTTGAAAAAAAATCTAGTTACTCTTGTAAACATACGGTTTTTGGGTAAATTTTCAAAACTTAGGCATTTTACAAATTCACTGTTGGTTCAAAATTTTCACAAATCAAGTGTATTTCTTTGGAAATTTACAAAACATAGGGGTTTTTGTTTGCAAAATAGGGTGGCTGGTCCTTTTCGGGTTTTAATTATAGATTTGGTCCATCAACAAGTCCTCATAATTAGAGTGAATAGCCACTACGCACCAGGTAAGATTCCAGCAAAGAGGAGGTGAGTCACTAGGACTGCTTAAATACCAAGCTCTTCCGGATCTATTCCTATACATGCGTATGCCCGTTGCCATATCCTAGTCTTGCAACTCGTTCCTGGGTTTTGTTTAGTGAGGTTAAGTCTTATGAAATTTAAGGAGTTGTTTCAGCTAAGCCTAGAGTCCATCAAGTTCTAGATCTAATTAGTATACGTCTCATAAAGCCCATCAAGCCTACATAGATATATAACACACAGAAAGTTCAGAATACTTACTGCGTGGATCTAAAAGTGTAGACTCGAAATCCATATCCTCAAACCAGACATTTTTCTATATTTTTTCCAAAACACCTCTAGACCCATTTCACAGCCCGAGTTTTGAACTGGGCTCTGATACCAAAATATAACACCCCAAACCCGGCCTTTGTTTTTCGACCAGATCTGGCGTGTTATGGAACACATAACACTTTATCAGATTTTGAAAACACAAGTTAATTATTTAAAATTTGAATAAAGAAGTGACTTTTTGGAAATAAACCTCTTTGTATTAATATTACATATAAATAAACATTGTCATAAATTCATAAGTTGCATAATATTGAAAACTACTTAGTTGCATAAAAACTAGGGGCCTTATAACTTAAATTTTCCTAAATAATAATAAAATAAACTTAAAGAAATCCCAAAAAAATAATTTGTAGAAATAAAACTTGATGGCCCCTGGAGTCCGTCTCGGCTCTCATGTCCACGCTTTACTGCTCATCTGAAAGCGTAGAAAAAAAAGCATGAGTCCCCAAGACTCAGTGTATAAATCTCAAAACACACAACGACCCGAGCCCACAAACACATTATGGGCCTTGGCCCATACATGAAGGTAACAATCATAATCACATGGTAAACGATAATTAATGAATAATCCAACCCATACTAGGTTTCCATCCTCTACACAACAACCCATACCAACCATCACACCTTGGGGATTTCTACAATCAACCCTCCATCCACTACACACCAAAACGACAGGCGCACTGCCTATTCCTATTAATTAGGAATCATTGAATGTGGCATAGCCACCGATCACTATGTAACCTAACATTTGTATATATGGGATTTCCACCACCGATCACCAAGTGACCTATCATGCACTTTCCCTTCAATATCATATTCCCACCCCATGCATACACATAAAGAAAACATCATGCAGTCAAATATATTTTCTGATACACATAGGGAGTTCTATGTTTACGTACGTGGCATCCTTGCCTAACCCTTTTAGGGTTCCATTCGACTGTCTAAGCAGCCTCATTCCGGCTTTTAAGCCCATAACATATATATAGTCATACATACAGATTTATTAGTGTGTTAGAGATCTACACACCTGATTATCGATAAGACGATGCTTTCTATGTCGATGCTATCCTTAATCGACACTACTGCTATCTGCCTAAGGTGTTGTTCAGAAGCCGATCCATAACTAAGTGGCCAATCTCGAATGGCAGATACTGCTCTTTTCTTAAACTTAGGTATTTTCTCCTTTGCCTTAAAAATCCTGAAAGTGGAGACTAGCTATTTTCGGCTTTTAGATCTAATTGACCAAGCTTCCTTAGTATAGGGAATTCGGCTAACACTTGGAAAGGAGATTCAACAATGCCAAAGGAAAGTTTTAAATGCCGAAAGAATAGAACTAATTCTCAAATTCGATGAATAAAAGAAAAGACTATAGATGCTTCGACTTTTTAGAGAAATCGGCACAAGGAGGAAAAAGTGGAGAAGAGTTTTGGCTTTTGAAGAAATTGGAGAAAAGAAATTGGAGAAGGAGAAGCTAGGGAAATTTGGCACAATGAGAGAGGAATTTAGGGTTTTCAGTGTCAGAAACAAGGAGCTAGCCCCTCCTATTTATAGATATTTTGGCACCTATTGCTAAAAATCGAAAACGCCCTTAAATTCAAGCTAAAAGAGAGGGGAAATTCGGAACCCTCTTTTCCATGCAGTAGCCGAATTTTACACTCCTCTAGGTGATGGATTTTCGGCCATCACCTCCCTTGTAGATAGGCTCCTAACTTTTCTCCTTTTTATCTGCTATTTTATCAATTATAAAATCCATATAAATCTTCCTATTTTTGAGCCTTGTAGTCGTCCACCTCATCAAACCTTAATGCCTAAATTTAACTCACTTAAATTAAAAGATTTGGGCTTTTTTAAACTTAAATTTTGGGCCCCTAACTCCTTGTGTGTGGCATCACTCCTTGCTTCATTTTAGGTGCCGAAAATGGCCCTAAAAACATGGGCTCCTTGTGGCCAAAACTTGGCCTCTTTTATTGTTAATGACGCCACCATAAAATAATTCAATCAAGGCTTTTGCCTAATCTTAAGCCCAATTTTGAACCCATATCACTTAAATTAACAAATTAAACATATCCCCACACTAAATGCATAGGCCCATAAAATTAGGTTGTTACAATAAATAATTAATACTAAGGTTATTCTTGGTATATACTGCCCACTACACATAAAAATGGGTTAATTTCCCTTTTGATACTCCTTATTAAAAAGCCATAAACAATTTAGCACATTTCACTATAGTTTGCAACTTTTACATTTTAAGAGATTAAGTCCTTTTTTTTATTTAAGCACACAAACGATTAAATTTTTCTATGAAACATTCACACACATTAATTCACATATAAATAACACAAAATATAATATTTAAAAATTTCTCAGACTCGAATCTGTGGTCCCGAAACCACCATTCCGATTAGGGTCAAATTCAGTCTGTTACAACTCTCCCCCTTAGGGATTTTCGTCCCCGAAAATCTTACCGTTAAACAAAGTTGGATATTGTTGCCTCATTGAATCCTCAGGCTCCCACGTAGCCTCTTCAGTTCCGTGTCGATTCCATAGCACCCTCACTAACGAATTTTTCTTGTTTCTCAACTCTTTCATTTCCCGGGCTAAAATACAAATCGGTTCCTCTTCATACGTCATATCGGATCAGATTTCAATTTCAGACGGAGAAATCACATGGGATGGATCTGATCTGTATCTATAGAGCATTGAAACATGAAACACATTGTGTATCTTTTCTAATTCAGAAGGCAACTTTAGTCTATAAGCACCAGGCCCGATACGTTCGATGATTTTATACGGTCCGATGAATCTCAGACTTAGTTTGCCCTTTCGACCAAATCGGAGTACTTTCTTCCAAGGAGAAACTTTCAAAAATACTCAATCTCTGACTTGAAACTCAATGTCTTTACGTTTCAAATCAACATAGGACTTTTGACGATCCGAGGTAGCTTTCAAACTATCTCTGATTATAGTCACTTTCTGTTCCATCTCTTTAATCAAATCAACCCCGTGTATCTTATTTTCACCGAGCTTGGTCCAATACAATGGTGTAGACACTTGCGACCATAGAGAGCTTTGTATGGTGCCATTTTGATACCAGATTGAAAACTATTAATAAAAGCAAATTCAATCAAAGGTAAGTATCTTTCCCACGTACTTTCAAACTCAAGAATGCAACATCTCAACATGTCCTCAAGTATCTGAATGGTTCGTTCAGATTGTCCATCTGTCTGCGGATGGAAGGCTGTGCTAAAGTGGAGTTTAGTACCTAAAGCATCTTCCAACTTCTTCCAAAACCGCGATGTAAATCTCGAGTCTCTGTCTGAAGCAATGGAACTCGGCACACCATGTAACCTGACAATTTGTGACACATACAATTCAGCAAGTTTGTCGAGTGAATAGTCTGTACGAACCGGCACAAAGTGAGCTAATTTGGTCAGTCTATCCACTATAACCCAGACTGCATCCTTCTTGCTCGGTGTCGTAGGCAACCCGAATACAAAATCCATAGTGATTCTATCCCATTTCCATTCAGGTATCATGATCGGCTGAAGTAACCCAAAAGGTACTTGATGCTCGGCTTTTACTTGCTAACAAATTAAACACTTTGAAATAAATTTAGATATATCCCGTTTCATGCCAGGCCACCAATAGAACTGTTTCAAATTATTATACATTTCGTGCTACCCGGATGTACCGATAGTCGACTATTATGGGCCTCGTTCAAAGTCATCTGAATCAAATCCTCAATTCTAGGTACACATATTCGGCCTTTGAAGGTCAAACAATCATTTCTATCAATTCAAAACTCTGACTCTGCATCATTTTCACACTGAACTCGTCTAGCAATCATATCTTTGTCAATTTTCTGTGCATCACAAATTTGCTGAATAAACATCGGTCTTGCTTTCATCTCAGCTATGATCGAACCATCACCAGATTTAACCATATGTTCGTTCAACGCATGAAGAGCAAACAATAATTTTTGACTTAAGGCATCTGCAACAATGTTAGCTTTCCCCGGATGGTAGTCAATCACTAATTCATAGTCCTTCAACAGCTCTAACCATCTGCGTTGTCTCAAGTTTAAATCTTTCTTAGTCATCAAGTACTTCAAACTTTTGTGATCTGAATAAACATGCAATTACTCACCAAATAAGTAATGACGCCAAATTTTCAATGTGAAAACAATGGCTGCTAATTCCAGATCATGAGTCAGATAATTTCTTTTATGAGGATTCAATTGTCTTGAAGCATACTCTACTACTTTGCCTTCTTGCATTAAGACACAACCCAAACCATTCAAAGAAGCATCACTATACACAACGAATTCTTTACCATATTCAGACTGAATTAACACTGAAGCTTCGGTTAAAAGAGTTTTCAATTGATCAAAACTTTTTTGACATTTTTTTGTCCACTCAAACTTGACATCTTTCTGTAGTAGCTTTGTCAAAGGTGTGGCTATCATAGAAAAACCTTTCACTAATCGTCTGTAGTATCCAACAAGTCCTAGAAAACTTCGAATTTCAGAAACATTCTTTGGTGGCTTCCAATCAAGTATAGCCGAAATTTTGTTCGGATCAACTTGAATACCTGACGCTGAAACAACATGACCTAGAAAGCTGACTTCATTCATCTAGAATTCACACTTACTAAACTTTACATACAACTGCTGATCTCGCAAAGTTTGTAGCACCAATCTCAAATGCTCAGCATGTTCGGTTACATCTTTGGAGTAGATCAGGATATCATCAATGAACACTACTACAAACTGATCCAATACTGTCTGAAAACCCGATTCATCAAATCCATGAAAATAGAAGGTGCATTAGTAAGTCCAAAAGGCATAACCAGAAACTCAAAATGTTCGTACCTCGTTCGGAATGTAGTCTTTGGCACATCAGAATCTCTGACTCGCACCTGATAATAACCCGATCTCAGATCTATCTTCGAAAACACTTAAGCCCCTTTCAACTAATCAAATAAGTCATCAATCCGAGGCAACGGGTATTTATTCTTTATTGTCATTTTATTTAACTGTTGGTAATCAATACACATTCGCATAGTCCCATCTTTCTTTTTCACAAATAGAACGGGTGCACCCCAAGGAGGAAAAACTCTGTCGTGCCCTATCTATCAACTCTTGCAACTGTGCTTTCAACTCTTTTAATTCAGTAGGTGCCATCTGATACGGAGCTATCGAAATCGGAGTCGTCCCTGGTACTAACTCAATGCCAAACTCTATCTCTCAAATTGGCGATAAACCCTGTAATTCTTTAGGAAACAATCTGGGTATTCACACACAACTGGTACGGATTCAATCTACTTTTCAGACACTTTATTATCCAACACATAGGCCAAGTAAGCTTCACATCCTTTTCTCACATAATTACGAGCTAACATCGAGGATATTACTACTAGTAACCCACTTAGATCATTAGATTCAATCCAAATGATCTCACCGTTCTGGCATCTCAAATCAATAATCTTTCTTTTACAATTCACCACTGAATCATTCAAAGTTAACTAGTCCATTCCCAAAATTATATCAAACTCGCCGAAAGGCAACAACATTAAATCAGTTGGGAAGCATGAACCCGAATATTCAACGGGCAACCTTTACACACTTTGTCAACGAGTACACACCGACCCAAGGTGTTGGACACACGAATCACAAACTCAACAGACTCCACATGCAGAGTCTTACTGGACACTAGAGTCTCACACATATACGAATGAGTCAAACCAGGATTAATCAATGCAATCATAGTAGTATCATAAAGTGTGAAAGTACTAGTAATGACATTTGGGGAAGAAGTATCCTCTCTGGCACGTATAGCATAAGCTATAGCTGGTGCTCAAGCCTCTGATCGAACTGCAGTGTCCTTCGCTCCTCTTTGACTGCCACCTACATTTCCTGAATGTCTGGGTGGTCTACCTCGTATCGACGCATTGCTCGGTTTAGTATTCTGAGCCGTATTTTGCTCGGCTAACATCGGGCACTCTCGAATAAAATGATCTGATGATCCAAATTTAAAGCAAGACCGATCACGAAATCTACAACTCCCAGAATGCCATTTTCCACAATGCTTGCACTCAGCCCGGTTCTGCTGAACATTACCAACACTAGCCATCAAAGTGGCTCGAGAACTCAGGGGAGGTCGATCTTGTCTAGACAGGTTTGAAGTGGCTTTTTGTCGGTCGAATTCATCTTTGAACTTCTTAGGCGCTGAATGGAAATTCTTACTTGATGATCTTTTACGAGTATCTCTAGCTACTATTTCAGCCTTTCTTTTCTCTTTTCCGAGCTCTTCAGCTTTGCAAGCTCATTCGACAAGTACTACGAACTCTTTGATTTCAAGAATGCCAACAAGCAACTTTATGTCTTCCTTCAGACCGTCTTCAAATATTTTACACATAATGGCTTCAGTTGATACACACTCTCGGGCATATCGGCTAAATCTGATAAATTTTCGTACATATTCAGTCACAGTCATGTGACCCTATTTTAGTTCTAGAAATTCTTTTCATTTCTGATCAATGAACCTCTGACTAATATATTTCTTATGGAACTCGATCTTGAAGAAATCCCAAGTCACTTTTTCTTTCGAAACTACTGATACTAGTGTATTCCACTAGTGATATGCAGTGTCCCATAGTAAAGATATAACACACTTCAGGCATTCATCTGGAGTACAGGATAGCTCACCAAGTACCAGAATAGTGTTATCAAGCCACATCTCAGCTAGCTCAGCATCATTATCATCATTAGCTTTAAATTATTCAGCCCCATATTTTCTGATTTTATCAACAGGAGGCCTGCTAGATCTCATCGTATCTATCATTGGAGGTGCGGAAGGTACCAGAGTTGGATTATTCAGAGGTGGAGGTTGTTGTACAGCCGGGTTAGTCTGGACAAATTGGGTAAACCATTCATTCATCATTTGGTAGAAGGCTTGTTTAGCCTCCCCCTCATGGCTACCCGAGACAGGTCTAGAGTCTACCGGCGCTGACCCACGTGCGAGATTAGGCACCATACTCTCTACATCATCCGCTACGGCTCTGTCAGGATCCATTTACTATATAAAACACAAATTGAAATGTCAAAAGTCACCACACTATCGTATATATAATTTAAAGGCATGTATAGCTAGACTCTCACGCGCTACGGTAGTCCTATAATCGACTAAACCATAAGATCTGGCACCAATCAAATTTATCACCTCTAACCCAAGTCTGTCGCCAGATTAGGGTTACAGGTATTACCATGTAAGTTAAAACTTCAGTTCAAACGATTGAATCTTAGTTGATCATCATTATCAAATAATTTAATCATAAACAGGCAATTCACTCATGTGTAACACATACTTGATACATTAATCCAAGCCATATACGATATAATCATCGATGAACATAACATGATCATACAATGTATATTACGACAATATCACATAATAATACAGATTTCATGCACCACATTTATCAAAACGATCTTGATCTATGAAATTTATAAACAACTAAACTATTCGTAACTAATTAATTAAATAAGTATACTTCGAATGTCAATGCATAATACTTCCTATTAAGACAAATTTCATATGGCATAAAACCTATTTCCACATAACCAAATACATGCAACTTATTACACATCGCATACATACTTATGTATTTGGCCGAATATACAAGGTCTCATTTATAACATTTCATGTCTGTTACCTAGCTCAAACCGAGTTTGGTGATTTCATGCACTCAATTAAATTAAGCAATCTCACAATCCAAATCTATATATATAATGTATACATCATAGTTATGCACATTTTCCATATTCGACTATGAGCCTAAACTTCTTTAAACATGTTAACTACATTTGCAAATAGCACCTAGGTTTGGCCAAATACACATACATACATTACTCAATATAATTCATATTTCGTAATCAACTAAAGTTGACGCACATACATAAATCCCGAATGATGCTCAACTAACACATACCTACCTTGAATTATACATGCAAAGATTAACCTAAATACCGAAACACCTGACTAATTTAACACAAACATTGGCATTACAAACAAGTAATCATATAGATCGTATAATACATAAGCTTGAAGTAAAGGAAACAACCCATAGCCGAATTGTTGAAACCAAACACTTTAATCACATAATCAAGAACAAATAGAACCGAACTTATAATGAATGTTTAAGCTATTTTCGCATGGCTATTATATATATAAACATAACATCATTCCAACATTTAGCTAGCCTATACATGCCTTTGATTCAAAAATAACTAGCTTAAAAGTACCAAAAAGGGGTGATAGTGTGGTTGACTTGACCAACGATCCTCCGAGCCCGTAGCTTGACCAAAATCTATAAAACGAACAACGAACACATTCAAAGTAAGCTCACTAGCATAGTAAGTCTCAAGCAAATATTAATGTAATGATCATACATTTAAACATCATAACTTTAGGCTTATAGTAGTGAACATAAATATTTCAATATGTAAAATGTACATAGCCGAATACTAGTAATACCCTTGATTTAAATATTATCACTATATCACCATGAACATGTACATTATCAAATCACATGAATATCATATTTAATCGTACATTCCGAATCATATGAACAGATCTTAGGTATCGATCTCCTATATCTACTTATACACATATGCAAACTCTTTCAAACTCTTTCACCATTGATCTTTCCATTTATAACCGAGTCTTCAATGTAATAACATGTATATATCTCAATTTCGCATATATGTAATGTTCATACACATTAATGATAAGCTCAACCTTATAAAATAAAATACTTATTGAATCAACCATTTCATCATATCGTACTTAACTAAAACAATAATAAATTAGCTTACTTCATTTCTTACTCATATAGTAGGCTAACTCTTACCCGAGCTTTTAACACATAGCACTATATATGTCTCACCTTGTTTGATTCTAAGATTCTCCGTTTATATCATATCACCGGCATTAAGCCTACTAGACCCGAGGTCTAAAGTTCAAACACCAGCATTAAACCTGTTAGGCAATAAGCCCGAAATAATTCACCGGCATAAGGCCTGCTAGGCAATAAGCTTGAAATAACTCACTGGCACAAGGCCTACTAGGCTCGAAGCCCAAATATCTACACTATTAACCATTCAATTCACATTACTTAGTGCTAAATTCACAAACATTTCGTGTACTTCATGTTTCTTTCACATATCAAACCGAACTTACTTATTCATATTACATCAAACAAAATAAAGTCAATCCAATAATATACCACCACATTCGGCCATCACATAGATTTATACTCAAAATTATCAATTATCATAATTTAGTATGTTCATAATTAATTCGTTAACTTATATTTGCTTAAGGACTTACCTCGACTGTCGACGGACAACGTAGACCGGCTATTCGGTAACCTTCGCCTTTCCCTGATCCAAATCTATTTTTCTTTGTTCTTGATCTAAACACATTAAAATTTAGCATATTCAAGCACATTTCATTTCAATTTAGTCCCAAAACATATAAATGGGCAAATTACCATTTTACCCCAAATTTCTCACATTTTTACAATTTAATCATATTTGCACAAAACACAAAATACACAAAATTTCACTATAACACCTTAGGGCCGAATGTTCATAGGGACTATACAAGTCCATTTCTTTTATTTATTTTTCATTTTAGTCCCCTCAAAAATTCATTTTTTCAATTTAGCCCAAAATACTCAAATTCACTAAAATCTCAAATACAAAACATGCTAATCTTTAACATATCTTTAATATAAAATCATCAAACATCAAAAATCCCAAGAACATGTCAATGGCCGAATATCAACATGCTTAAATTTAAAAATTCTAACATGGGTCAGCTACTGTTCGAAGCAACGATCTCAAAAACATAAAAATTTACAAAAATCGACCAAAGACTTACCTTGAATTTGGCTTGGAAAGTAATCGAAAATCAAAGAACTTAGCTCCCTTTTCTTTCTTCAATATTCGGTCAAGAGAAATCTGGAGTAAACATGTTTATTTTTTTTTTTGTTTTAATTAACATATATTATGTAATTGTTGGATTACTAAATTAACCTTTTTACTTTAATTTATAAACAATTAATACTAAGGTTATTCTTGGTATATGCCGCCCACTACACATAAAAATGGGTTAATTTCCCTTTTGATACTCCATATTTAGAAGCCATAATCAATTTAGCACATTTCACTATAGTTTGCAACTTTTACATTTTACGTAATTAAGTCCTTTTTCTTTATTTAAGCACACAAACGGTTAAATTTTTCTATGAAACTTTCACACACATTAATTCACATATAAATAACACAAAATATAATATTTAAAAATTTCCCAAACTCGAATCCGTGGTCCCGAAACCACTGTTTCGATTATGGTCAAATTCGGTCTGTTACATTGATTGACTCGAGACCGTTTTTGGGTCTTTACGACACTATTGGGCCTAAAACTCGTTTTAGGCCCAAATGGGCCTACATGTTCGTGTGGCCCAAAACGCATGGTTTCGGAATCATATTTACAGATTTCACATCCGGGCCTATCATTGGCTAGTTTTCCAACAGATTCATCCAAGTGGTAGGTTAACCTGCTGGGCCCATTTGGCCGTTTAGCCCGATTAGGCGATTCTGACCTAAGATCGCGAGAGTGTTCGTGACACCCTCAACGACCTATCATCACGATTCGTATCTATGTTTACCACTATAAGTATTCGCACGCTCGAGTAGTCACAATTGCCGGCTTTTCAAATTTTCGCCGCTTCATAGAACTTCAAAAGCAACCATTGAAGTTGGTGTGAGATTACACACCTGATTTGGAATACGTGACATGATATTCTCTGAGGCACCTAAAGATACAATCAGTTAACAGTTAGTCTAAAGCCTTATTACAACTTTTTCCAAGTATCGAGATTGACTAGCAATCTACATCACTTACCAACAATGTGAGACTTTTACTACAAGGGATAGGTGTTTAGTTGGCCCTCTGATTAAGCACGTCAAGACCTAGCAGTGTTTGGCAGGAAAGAAAGATGTTAGCAACCACTTATTCACGACCACAAAAGAACTCAAACAGCCCTTCGGCTTGAGTAAGAACCAACCGAATCATAAAACTCCATCACCTTCATTCGGCCATTACCTTACTTACCAGCCAACCCTTGGAAACCAGAGATTAAAAGAAGGATGAGAGAACCTTCCAATAGATTTGGCCTTATATTGGAGATAAGTCAAAATAGAAAGAAGGGATTCGGCACAATTAGAGAACATAGATGAATATGTTGGTGTAGGCAAGGTTCAGCTATTAGGAGAAAAGTGTCAGAAAAGAATTCGGCCAATCAAAGTTTAGGCAATTATGAGAAAAGGAAAGAGTTTGGAACTAAATTGGGAAGAAAAGATAGTGAAGTTGAGATTTTATTAAGGAACAATTGAAGACTAAAATACTCGAAATGCCTCGAAGAGAAACGTGACTAAAATGCAAAAATGCTAGGGAGAGCTAGAGAAATTCGACACCCTTCCTACCCTTGACCGAATGTGCCATTTTCCCATGCCAAGTCCATTGACCGAATTTTTCCATTCACTAACCCATATTTGGCCAACTCTTCCCACACCATAATCCCTTGATTTCCTCTATAAATCTCTCCCCAATTCACTCTCCATCTCCCATTCAAAATCACCCAACCACCTTGACCAATTCAAACACTCCTCCATCAAAATTTGATTTCAACACAACCTCTTATCCTCTCTTGAGTAAAATAAAAGCCTCCACTTGCCATCTGTGGGATTCGAACTCCTTCCTCCCTGCTTTGCCAATGATGCCACAGCCACCTTGCCACTAGGCTCGTTGTGTCTCAAAACATACGCAACTAAAGATAAGTCTATAGCAAAGTCTAATTCCATTTAAAAAAATAAACTAAAAGAAATGCAAGTGCCAAGTCTTGAACCTTGGACCCCCTTACTTTCTTGTGGTGTCACTCCCTTGCTCCCTAAGTGGCGTCACTTTTCCACTACACCACAAGCTCTCTTATGCCATTTTCCTCCATATTTTATTCTTAAAGCCTACCTACTAACTTCCAGGGTTTTATTCACCTAAAACCAAATTTTTTCCTAAGCTCAGGTTTGATCCTGGGACTTCATAGAACCCCCTAACCTTCTAAAAACATTCACCTAATAGGTCCAACTTGCAAAAGGGCCATTCTCTTGTTCTCAAAATTTTTTAAACGCTCCCACACCCAAGGCCCAATGGGCCCAATCCTACTAGGCCCAAATTCGGGTCGTTACAATGTACATCTTAAGTGTGGGGAGGTTATTGATTTCATTACCAAAAAATCCCTGAATTTTGTCTCATTCTTAAGTAGATTTTCTCATATTACTATTAAAATGAAACTTTTATTGACTTATGATTTTTATTGATATGTTTTGGATCCAATCATAGGTAATTGTGCATTGATGATTTAAACTTTAAGACATTAGAGAATCAAGCATGACAAGTCTATTTTCATAATTAAAAATTTTGTTAGGTTGTTTCCCTAAATTTAAATATTACTTTGAAGTTTGAAATTTGCAAGGTTGGCATCAAAAACCATAATTTTTGTGTGATTTTCAGCCTTTTAGAGCTTATACTTTTCTTGCTCACTTTATTGGTTATGAGTGTGTCAGTATTGATCTGTTATTCTAGAACTTGCTTCGATTATGCATGTCGAGACCACACCTTTAATTTGATATACTGAGATGATAAAGGCACCTAGGATTTAACCCACTCAATCCATAAAAAGCCTACCCTCATAATTAACCCCTAGTGAACCCCTTTGAATCTTAATAAACTGTTTCTTAATTTACCCTTAATATTAACCCAAAACTCACTCTTTTTGATTCATTAAGAATTTTTCATATTGAATTAACCCCTTTTTGTCGAGAATTGATTTGAGAAATTGCCTAACTATGTTCTTTATTTCAGTTGTTAAATTCTTTCTTATTATTGTTTGTTCTTATTCTTAAAAAAATTAATTTGGAATTTATTTATTATTAGTTCTATAAGGATTAAAACGGTTAAATTCACATCTTTAGAAGACGCTCGTGTTATTAGTAATAAGTTTTCAATTGCTGTAATTATTCAGTATTAGTTTATTTTCTAGTTAGGTAAATTGTCAATTCAATCTCAATTTTAACCCTTTAATTCAGCCTTTATCCACACCATTAACCCAAGCCCCATTATAACCCTTTTAAAGACCTTGTAGTTTGTGTATCATCTCATTTTATAGTGGTGGAGATTTGATTTTCATACAAGCCTATGGTAATAATTTTTCATGTTTGACTTTTGAGTGCTTTATCTTGAACCTTAAACACTTTTAATTATTTGAGTGAATCCTTTGTGAAGATGTCAATTCTTGTCGATTTTGGATCAAAGGCAATTATTTAGATAAGGGGAAACACCTATGTTTTCCTATTACAACAATTTGTGACTTATATTCTTTGAATCTTTAGGACTTTTTAAGTTAAATTATCCATGTATAAATTATGTATGAATTATGATGAGACATTATTGATGAGAATTATGATTTGATGAAGTTAATTTTAATTGTGAGTCGAGGATTTTGCTTGAGGACAAGAAAATGCTTAAGTGTGGGGATATTTGATAAACCATAATTTATACATATTTAACCCTATGCTTGGCTTCTTTTTGGATGAATTTTCATTAGGTTTGATGAATTTGATCCTCCTAATCCTTTAAATTCATGTTTTACACTCAAAAGAGCTTAGGGAGTCGAAAAGGATGAGAAACGAGCCAAAAAAAGGACAAAATGGGCCTACATTGGAAATCAACACGGCCTAGACTATCACACACGGGTAGACCACACGGCCGTGAGAGCTAAGTAGAATCAAGCATGGCCCAAGGCTATTTCCCACGGGCGTGTCCCTACCATATTAAAGTTTAATTCTATTTGGAATAGGCCACTTGTGGGCCAAGAGAGGTGTTCCAAAGCTTATATAAACACTCTAAGGGGCAACCTAAAAAAGACGAGGCAGAGGAGAAGGCAGAAAATACTCGAAGATAGCCATCAGAAGCACCTTAGGAGAAGGATGTCCATCAAGATTGAATATCTCCCATCAAGTTCTTTAGAAGTTTTTGGGTTTTCTTATGTTTTGTTGTTTTCCCTATTTTAAGATGTTTCCCTCTATCGTTAGGGACTAAATCCCTTAGATACCTAAGGGGATGAATCCTAAGACGGATCTTATTATTATTTGATTTATAAGATAAATACTTGTTCATATTCTTAATTGTGAGTTTTTATTCTTGTTTTGATAATTCAGGTTATTGATTCAAGTCGAATGTGCTTATTCAGAGGACCAAAAGTCCCTGTTTAAGAGTAGATCAACACAATTAAGTGGAGTTGATTGCAACCCTAGAAATAGGGCGACAAAAATCTACCAGATTAGAGTCAAATCTAATAAGGGAATCCATAATAGGGGTTTTAATTAGAAATATATTTCAATTAATCAACCTAGAGTTAGCTGTTTTTAGTCTTGAAAAAGATATTAACATATATCAGGGATTTCTACTAATTAAGTTAAGTGAATAAATCGTATGAATCAAACGTAATAAGTGAAGTCTAGGTGTATTCTTCCTTAGGTATTGCCTATCTCATAAAGTTGTCTAAAGTATTTTCCCAATTCGTTCTCTTTCATTTTTTTAATTAAGTTTTAGTTTAAAAGAAATCACTCCAATTCTTAGGCTAGATAATAAGAAGATAGTAATTAGTAGTACTCTTGGTCCTTATGGATACGATATTACCGGTCTTACTATAACTATAATAGGTGCGCTTGCCTTTATTGTGATCATAGTTAGTTAGAGACACATCAACTATTGTGTTTGACGATATGAATTTTATAACAGCCCGTTTTTAGTGAAATCAGAACAGTGGTTTCCGGACCACAAATTTGAGTTAGAAAGAAAATTTATTTTAATATTATTGCATGATCTGCATTATGATAAGAAAGACGTATGAAAATTTCGATAGTAAAATTTTATCGATTTCATGTTTAATTATAGAAAGGACCAAATTACATAAAATAAAAAAGTTGAATTCTAGTGAAGGATTAAATAGCTATGGAATTCAAAATTTGAGGTCCTTATAAGGCAAATAGACCATTAAAAGAAGTTCGTAGATATTTGTGATGATTCATCCATGGAGATTTAAGAAAATAAAATGACTAAATTGGAAAGTGGGAAAATAAAAGATGATAATTAAATTAAATAAAAAATATCATCTTTTTCATCTTCTTTCCCCAAATTATTTTCATGGAAACCCTAGCTAAGAGAAAAGAGTTCAAGCAAGCTAAATTGGCTTAATTGGGTAATCATTCTTGTCTCGTTTATAGTAATTTTTATATTTATGAGATCGTAGTAACCTAATCTACCTATTTTGGGGATTAATGTGCAAAGTTATCAAAGTATTAAAAGTTTTCCATGGATGAGTATGCTGAAATTTTGAAATTTATGGTAGAAATTGAAGGGCTGCTGACATATAAACAACTTTTGTAAAGTGAATTTTGATGAAATTGTGATTTAAGGACTAAATTGTAAAGATGTAAAATTCATGGAAAATTTATGAATTTTATGGATTACATGGCTATAAATGTTATATGAAAAATTTAGTTAGACTTGGAATAAGGATTAAATTGCATGAATTTCATTTTCCAAGCCAAGGGACGAAATCATCATTTAATTAAAAGTATATGGGCAAAATGGTAATTTTTCCTAGGATATGAATTGGATGAAATTGAATGTGAATTGTATTAAAATGAGTTAAATTTACTCATATAGATCTGGATAGACCTAGTTTGGAGTTGGATCGAGGAAAACAAAAAGTATTAGATTAGTAGCCTACGAACACGAACAATTATTTAGGTAAGTTTGTGTAACTAAATTATGTATATTTTATATGTTTGAATTGAATTTTGTATATATTTGAATTGTGTAATTGCTATATACATGAAATGGATTACATATATAACAAAGCTCGATAAATATTAAGTCTCGTTTGAATGGATGAAACTTTATGGATATAGGATTTCCTGTATTGGTTGTGGTCCTGCATATGTTGCAGACATACCATAGCTCTTACGAGCATCCTATTATAAGCCTTCTCGAGCTTCTTGTTACATGGTTCCTGCGAGCTTCCCAATCGATATTGATCCTGCATGTGTTGAGGTCATACCGCAGCTCTCTGTGAGCGTCCTGTTATATGATCGGTATGGATCCTTCATATAATGCGAACATACCGCAGCTCTTCATGGGCGTCCCGGTATAGGATCTTTATGAGCTTCCTGATATGGCTCGCTTGAACTTCCTGTTACATGGCTATCTAGAGCTTCCTAATAATAACTCTTCGGACTTACCTATTAAGCTCAATGAGCTTCCTATTTTAAACTCTTATGAGTTTCCTGTTATAGCCTGGATAAGCTTCCTGTTATATGGCTCACATGAGCTTCATGTTATATGGCTCGAGAGAGTGCTTCTTGATTATATGCCCTAATGGGTACCCTTGAATATGAGTTGATGGATTACAGTTTTGTACACTTCGAGTGTATTACATGTGTATCCATCGATATTTTAAATAAATTCAACGAGCAAAGTTCTGACATGGTTAAACTGAGCTTAAGATGATTGGTCATCGAAATGCACATGATATATGGAAATATGATATGAAAATCACATGTATATGAAAGTTATTACATGATGAGTTCATCCTTTGTTCTTGATGTTTACATGTAATACATGATTAAAAAATTTCTTGATATTATATGTGTTTAGGCAAATTGTGTAACGCCCCAAATTTGGGCCTAACAGAATTGGGCCTATCAGGCCTTGGGCGTAGGAGCGTTTCAAATTTTTGAGAACATGATAATAGCATTGATGCAAGTTGGACCTATTAGGTAAGTGATTTTGGAAGGTTATGGGGTTCCTATGAAATCACGGGTCCAAGTTAGGCCATAGGAAAAATTTAGGTTTTTGGCTCTTTAAGGGAAAGGGCTACTAGAAGTAGGACTTAAGTAAAATTGGGTGTGTTTAGGAGACACAAGTGGAGTGTGTGGTGTGGTGGCTGTGGCGTCATTGGAAGAGTAGGAGGAGAAGGGTTCGAATCCTACAGATGGCAGATGGAAGGCTTTTATTTTGCTCAGGAGAAAATAAGAGGTTGTGCTGGGATCAAATACTAATGGAGAGGAGTTTGAATTGGTCAAGGTTGTTGGGGGAATTTGAATGATAGATGTGGAGTGAATTAAGGAGGGATTTATGGAGGAAATCATGGGGATGGATGAGTGAGCGGGAGTTCGTCGAATGTGGGGAAGTAAATGGGGATTTTTGGCCAAGGTTTTTGTATTTTGGAAAGTGCACATTCGGTTGTGTCAAGGGGTGCCGAATTCTTCTTCGGTTGGTCATTGGAAAATACAAAGGGTCATTTTAGCACTTTTGAGGCATTTTCAAGTCATTTTCTCATCACTATGACCTTAGCCGAATTCTCAATTGGCTTTCCTCCCATTTTTGGCTTTTGTTTTCCACCTAAAGTATTTCGGGTTTTCTCATTTGGCATATTATAT
Source organism: Gossypium rotundifolium (assembly GCA_025506655.1). Lineage (NCBI taxonomy): Eukaryota > Viridiplantae > Streptophyta > Magnoliopsida > Malvales > Malvaceae > Gossypium > Gossypium rotundifolium. The sequence continues at coordinate 107,298,403 of CP106727.1, read as the reverse complement.
TTCTTCTCTTTGAACACTTTTCTTACCTCTTTCCTTCTCCCATTTGTGACTTGGCTGAATCTGCTTGTGAGATTGACCACTCCTGTATTTTTCTTCTTCAGCCTTTCCCCTCCTCCTTTTAAACCGAATAGCCACATCACTTCTATGTGATTTTCCTTTAAGTTGTACATCAATCGGTTGGAGTTTGGGTTCTCTTTTGTTGGCCAAACGGGGTAAGCCTTTGTAGTCATTCTCTTTCTTTCTCCTCCACACTATTCTTTTTCTCTGACCAAATACAACATTCTCTCATTTACTCACTATTTGTTTTCCCCTCTCTACTTAGCATAAACCAAAGCACTTCTCTTATTGGGGGTAGGTCGAACCCATTCTCCTTTAATACTTCATCTATCGTTCCCTATTTTGTCAAGTCGAACTAATCTTTTCTTCTTCTTTCTAGTTGATTATCATTTTTGAGGGATGTGAATGTTCAACTTCTGATAGCTCAAGAATCTGTTCTTGCCGAATCTAAGGGAAAGTGACATTAAACACTGTTGGATTTCTTTGTAGTCTAATAATCCATTATATTTTGTGCCAATTATTGGTAGATGCTAACCCCTGTGCATCAATCCGTTTAGGAGTTGTTCACTTTAGCCATTAAAGAAGCAAAATCGAATAGTGGTCACTCAGTTGAAGAAGGTCACATCTTGTGGTAAGTGGTGATTGGTGATTTTTCGGATTCAAGTTTTAACTATGTTGTATTAGTGATGAGACTAATGGATTGGGATGATTGGATCACATAGGTGCATAATCTCGAGGGTTCAATCTATGCTCGTAACAAGTGTGTAATCTCACACCCCTCTGAATGATTGCACGTGGTGTTATGCGAATCGGCCAAAAGCAGAAAAGTCGAAAAATTGACATCTGTGACCATTCGAGTGGGAATGCTCGTAGTGGTAAATCAAAATGCGAATAATGACAGTAAGTCATTGAGAGTGTCACGAGCACTCTCGCAAAATTGAGGCTGTAACGGGCCTAATCAAGCCGAAACAGGCCAAAAGGGCCGAATGGGCTATCCGGCTCACTGGGGCAAAATGTTGGAAAACTATCAAACGATAAGTTCGATTGTGAATGCTGTAAATCTAAAATCGAAACCATGCGTTTTGGGCCACACGAGCGTGTGGGCCCGATTGGGCCTAAAATGGATTTTAGGCCCAATAGTTCTGTAGTAACCTAAAAAGGGTCCTATGTCACTTGAGGTGACAGTAAGCCTTTAGAGAGGCCGTTAAATGAAAAATTACTAAAATACCCTGGAGGGTAAAAGTTACCAAAATACTCCTTGATGTAAATTACCAAAATACACTTAGAGGGTAAAATTACTGAAATACCATTAGAGGGTAAATGATCGTTGTACCCTTGATTGTGGTTTGTTAACATGTATATGCTTTATTTACATTTCGTATGTATGATGCATTGCATTTATGATATGTTGCATGGGGTGGGATTGATGATCGTAGGAAGTGTAATCTGGTGGCTTTGCCACATTCTGTTTGGTGGCCATGACACGTATATTTTGTTATTCTGGTGGCTCTGCCACAAATTCTATGATTAGTAGCTTGTCTGCCATATTGGTGTGTTGGGTTGGGTGGGTTGACTTGGTCCCATAGTTGTGTTGGGCTCGTACGGGGGTGCGTAATGGGTGGATTGATAGGTTGGGCTGCATACTTTGTTTTCATGATCATGTTATAGGGCTAAGGCCCAGATTGTTACCGAATAGGGCTTCAACCCAGTCTACTTCTATATGGGCTCGGGCCCAATTAATGACTAATTAGGGATTACATACTAAGTTCTTGTAACTCACCCCTTTGCTTTAACCTCGCAGGTGACCCCCAACATTGAGGATTTGGAGCTGCGGAAGACTCTGTGGTGGCCATACATCGGTGTACTTCTCCCAAACCTTAGTAAATTTCTGTTTTACTTTATTTTGAGATTTATTTTAATTTGGGTTTAATATTTTGTAATAAGGCCATTGGACTTTAACTTTTCTTTTAAGCTTTCATTTCAGTTATGTTCAAACTTTAAGCGATCAAACTCTGGATGTTCTTAAAACGACAATAACTATTTTCAAAATATCACATTTTCGCAATTCACTGAACCTGATTTCGATTTTAAACAAGTTCTTGGAAATAATAATAATAATAATAATAATAATAATAATAATAATATCAATAACAACATTTTTACAAGAAAATCATAAAAGCAAATCTGAATCTCACAAACAACAAAGCTCAAAGTTTCAAAAAGAATACGAACTTTTTAACGAACGTGCAGTTTTTAAACAACCTTTCTATGTGACATGCCAAATCCAGTCGTAACATCTAGGTCAGGTTTAGGGTGTTACATTATGTCGTATCAGAGCCCGATTACAAAACTCGGCTATGGAATGGGTTAGAAAATGTTTTTTAAAATTTGTTTGAAATATGGTTTAAAATATATATATATATCTTTATTGGAAGTATGGCACCCTGAGTCTCCGGTACCAAATCCGTAAGTCCCCTTACTTTATATATGGTTATGTGATGAAATGACTGTAGGGAGAAAACTAATAGAAATAGTGGTAGTACACTTTAGTTATAGGAGCTAAGATTATAGAGACTGAAACAGTAGGAAATTCGATATGCGAAAACCACTCTTATATCTGTTTTCCATAAATCACTTGTTAATAAACATTGGATCTATAGACTGATTCAAAAAAATTCTTAATCAGAATAACTCGATTCAGCAGTATGAGTACGAGAGGGCGTGGACGCAGTATATAGCAGCTGTGGTAGAGGCCGAGGCTTTAGGGTTGGATCTTTGACATCGGGGCATTTGCCCAAAAGGGAGGCGCCGGCATCACCAGTGACTGAGATGGGTTTTAAGATCGAGCCAAAGCTGATGTGCTGACTCAGCTAGTTAGGGGGTACTGGAGGAGGTTAAAGAAATTGGTGAAACACTTCGAGTTGGGTGTGTGGATTGTAAGAAGAAAAGAGATCGCAGTTCTCTAGGACCGCAGTCTCATTCTGTGAAGCATGTTAAGGCACATCCAAACTTTCCAGCGTGTGAATATTATAGGAGGTGTCATCCAGGTGAATGCTGGAGGAGGTCAAGAGCATGCTTGAGATGCGGGTCTAAGGAGCATAAGGCTCGAGATTGCTCCATCACCATTAAATCGGGTATGTTTTGGTTGGATGTGGTGTTTGAATGAAGGAAATTTTATGTATGTGTGATAAATACCTATTTGCTTCTGTGGTTAGATATTTGGTTGGGTGAAGAGGGTTCTAGATTAGGTTAGTAGTGTATCAGTGTTATTGATGCGCAACGGCAGTGTGGTGGAATAGCCTAAGTTAAAACCACTGTTAGATAGTTGGAAATTTTGAGGACGAAATTTCTTTAAGGGGGTAGATTTGTAATGCCCCGAAATTGGGCCTAGTAGAATTGGGCCTATTGGGCCTTGGGCGTTGGAGCGTTTAAAATTTTTGAGAACATGAGAATGACATTGATGCAAGTTGGACCTATTAGGTAAGTGATTTTGGAAGGTTACGGGGTTCTTATGAAGTCCTGAGTCCAAGTTAGGCCATAGGAAAAATTTAGGTTTTTGGCTCTTTAAGGGAGAGGGCTACTAGAAGTAGGACTTAAGTAAAATTGGGTGTGTTTAGGAGACACAAGTGGAGTGTGTGGTGTGGTGGTTGTGGCGTCATTGGAAGATTAGGAGGAGAAGGGTTCGAATCCTATAAATGGCAAATGGAAGGCGTTTATTTTGCTCAGGAGAAAATAAGAGGTTGTGTTGGGATCAAATACTAATGGAGAGGAGTTTGAATTGGTCAAGGTTGTTGGGGGAATTTGAATGAGAGATGGGGAGTGAATTAAGGAGGGATTTATGGAGGAAATCATGGGGATGGATGAGTGAGGGGGAGTTGGCCGAATGTGGGGAAGTAAATGGGGATTTTTGGCCAAGGTTTTTGTATTTTGGAAAGTACACATTCGGTTGTGTCAAGGGGGTGCCGAATTCTTCTTCGGTTGGTAATTGGAAAATACAAAGGGTCATTTTAGCACTTTTGAGGCATTTTCAAGTCATTTTCTCGTCACTATGAACCTTAGCCGAATTCTTAGTTGGCTTTCCTCCCATTTTTGGCTTTTGTTTTCCACTTAGAGCATTTCAGATTTTATCATTTGGCATACTATTTTTCATCTCTTTGAACACTTTTCTTACCTCTTTCCTTTTCCCATTTGTGACTTGGGTGAATCTGCTTGTGAGATTGACCACTCGTGCATTTTTCTTCTTCAGCCTTTCCTCTCCTCCCTTTAAACCGAATAGCCACATCACTTTTATGTGATTTTCCTTTAAGTTGTAAATCAAGCGGTTGGAGTTTGGGTTTTCTTTTGTTGGCCGAACGGGGTAAGCCTTTGTAGTCATTCTCTTTCTTTCTCCTCCACGCTATTCTTTTTCTCTGACCAAATGCAACATTCTCTCATTTACTCACTATTTGTTTTCCCCCTTTCTATTTAGCATAAACCAAACACTTCTCTTGTCGGGGGTAGGCTGAACCCATTCTCCTTTAATACTTCATCTGTTGTTCCCTATTTGGTCAATCTGAACAAATCTTTTCTTCTTCTTTCCAGTTAATTATCGTTTTTGAGGGTTGTGAGTGTTCAACTCCTGATTGCTCAAGAATCTGTTCTTGCCGAATCTAAGGGCAAGTGACATTAAACAATGTTGGATTTCTTCATAGTCTAATAATCCATTATATTTTGTGCCGAGTATTGGTAGATTCTAACCCCTGTGCATCAATCCATTTAGGGGTTGTTCACTTTAGCCATTAAAGAAGCAAAGCCGAATAGTGGTCACTCAGTTGATGAAGGTCACTTCTTGTGGTATGTGGTGATTGGTGATTATTTGGATTCAAGTTTTAACTATGTTGTATTGGTGATAAGACTAATGGATTGGGATGATTGGATCACATTGGTGCGTAATCTCGAGGGTTCAATCTACGCTCGTAACAAGTGTGTAATCTCACACCCCTCTGAATGATTCCACGTGGTGTTATGCGAATCGACCAAAAGCCGAAAAGCAAGAAAATCGACATCTGTGACCACTCGAGCGTGCAATTGCTCGTTGTGGTAAATCAAAATGCAAATAATGACGGTAAGTCATTGAGAGTGTCACGAGCACTCTCGCGAAACTCAGGCTGTAACGGGCCTGGTCGACCCGAAACGGGCCAAATGGGCCCAATGGACTATCTAGCCCATTGGGGAAAAATTGTTGGAAAACTATCAAACGACAGGTTCGATTGCGAAATCTGCAAATCGAAAACTGAAACTATGCGTTTTGGGCCACAGGAGCATGTGGGCCCGATTGAGCCTAGAATGGATTTTAGGCCTAATAGTTCCGTAATAACCTAAAAAGGGTCCTGTATCAGCTCGAGGCGACAGTAGGCCTTTGGAGAGGCCGTTATATGCAAAATTATCGAAATACCCCTTGATGGTAAAAGTTAACAAAATACCCCTAGAGGGTAAATTACCAAAATACCCTTAGAGGGTAAATTTATCGAAATACCCCTGAAGGGTAAATGACCGTTATACCCCTAATTGTGGTTTGTTATCATGTATATGCTTTATTTACATTTCGGTACATATGATACATTGCATTTATGATATGTTGCATGGGGTGGGATTGATGATCGGAGGAAGTGTAATCTGGTGGCTCTGCCACATTCTGTCTGGTGGCCATGCCACATATATTTTGTTATTCTGGTGGCTCCGTCACAAATTCTGTGATTAGCAGCTTGTCTGTCATATTTGTGTGTTGGGCTGGGTAGGTTGACTTGGTCCCCACAGGTGTGTTGGGCTGGTACGGAGGTGTGTAGCGGATGGATTGTTAGGTTGGGTTGCATACTTTGTTTGCATGATCATGTTATAGGACTAAGGCCCAGATTGTTATTGAATAGGGCTTCGGCCCAGTCTACTTCTGTATGGGCTTAAACCCAGTTAATGACTGATTAGGGGATTACACACTGAGTTCTCATAACTCACCCCTTTGTTTTGACCTCGCAGGTGATCTCCAACATTGAGGATTTGGAGCTGCGGAGGACTCTGTGGTGGCCATACATTGGTGTACTTTTCCCAAACCTTAGTACATTTTCGTTTTACTTTATTTTGAGATGTATTTTAATTTGGGTTTAATATGTTGTAATAAGGCCACTGGACTTTAATTTTTCTTTTAAGTTTTCATTTTAGTTATGTTCAAACTTTAAGCGATTAAACTCTGGATTTTCTTAAAACGATAATAATTGTTTTCAAAATATCACATTTCCACAATTCACTGAACCTAATTTCGGTTTTAAACAAGTTTTCTGAAATAATAATAATATCAATAACAACATTTTTACAAGAAAACCATAAAAGCAAACCTGAATTTCAAAAACAATAAAGCTTGAAGTTTCAAAAAAGAATACGAACTTTTTAACGAACGCGTAGTTTTAAACAACCTTTCCATGTGACATGTCGGATCCGGTCATAATGTCTAGGCTAGGTTTGGAGTGTTATATATTGCCAAATTTCTTTGGATGAATTTTGTATGCTTATCTTCAATGTAAATGATTGGTAAGTTAATTTTCTGTTATAGAAACTTGCTAAGCATAATATGCTTACTCTATTTTACTTCTTCTATTTTATAGTAGTTGGAAGCTCGTGAAGGTTGGAACTTGGTCAGAGACACATCACACTATCCCTTGGACTTCTCAGTATATAAAGCAAGCTAACTTTTGGTATAATGGAATGTATAAGCTAAGTTAAGTATAAAGAAGAAATATTTTGGTTGGAACTAGCCATTGGAATGGCTTGTAATAGTTATATTTTGAAGTAAAAATATATATATTTGTGTGTAGCTTTATCATGCTTGGTATGTGTTTGAAATGGTTAAGTGATGCAAAGCATATCGTTATATTGATGGCTAAATTGAGTTAGCACATTAAGTCCAATATGCATATAGGTGATATTATGTCATACTTAATACATGAATTTGGCTTGATTTGAATGGTTTGAATTGGTTGGTGAACATGTTTAAGTGTTTTTAAAGGCAAAAGGAAATTTGGGTGAGAAATAAGGCTTGCGAATAGCCTTATTTTGTACACACGGACAGAGACACGGGCGTGTGTCTCAGTCATGTGTGACACACGGCCATGCGCACGGGCAAGTGGTTTTGTCGTGTGTCCCATACATCTTAAAATTTGTGAAACAGAATGCTTCAAATTGCTCACACGGGCAGAGAAATAAGTGTTTGTCTCAGTCGTGTGTGTCACACGGCCTAGCACATGAGCATGTGACATAGCCGTGTGACCCCTACACCTAATTTTTGAAAATTAAATTGTCTACACGGCCTAGAAAACGTGCATGTGGCTGGCCGTGTGACCTAAGTCAGAGAGTTACACGGGCATGGACATGGGTTGGGACACGGCCGTGTGCCTCAGATCAAATGCCCAGATGGCCTGGGACACAGGCATGTCACTTGACCATGTGAGCCACACGGGCGTGCGTCCCTTGCACCTGAGAAAATTTTGAGATTTTGCAAAAAATTCTCTGAGTTCTCAATTTAGTCTTGATTTTTTTCTAAAGCATAAATTGGGTCTCGAGAGCCTATTCAAGGGACATTATAATTGAATATGTTTGATTTTGGTTATGATTAGTAAATGATTTGTGTAAAACTGTTTTTAAATTTATAGACTTCAGTAATGTTCTGTAACCCTATTTCGGTGTAGAATATGGGTTAAGGGTGTTACAAATTTACCTAAACTCAGAATCTCATGAGGTTTTCCTATCATTGCCCCCCAGGACGCACAAAAACCCTAGTAGACAAATGCAGTTTATCCGCCATTCCTAGAATGTGCAATGGCTATGGCCTTTTCATATTTTTGCCACACTGACCTTTTCTAATTTTTACTGTCCCAATAGACCTCGTGTTTACGGTCCCGATGGAGTGCATTCTGTCATACTAGCCTTCGTATTTACTGTTGCGCTGTTGGGCCACGATGGCCCGAAAGGGGCCAAATGGGCCTAATGGGCTCGGGGCCCATATAAGTAAATTGTATGATTGAGTAGTAGATAGTGAACTAGACTATGTGAATCTCATATATGTGGCTAGGTTTGGGCTAAATGGGCCACACGAGTGTGTGGGCCCACTTGGGCCGAGAATGGGCCTTAGGCCAATTCGCATCATTATCTCTATTTAGAATACTTGAGTCGCTCGAGGCTACAGTGGACCTTATGTTGGGTCGTTAATACCCTAATTTGTAAAATGACCAAAATACCCTTGGGTTGTAAGATTACCAAAATACCCTTGGTTTGTGAAATTACCAAAATACCCCTGGTTTGCAAAATTACCAAAATACCCCTGGTTTGCAAAATTATCGAAATACCCTTAGGTTGTAAAATTACCAAAATACCCCTAGTTTGTGAAATTACCAAAATACCCCTAGTTTTCAAAATTACTGAAATACACTTGGTTTGCAAAATTATCAAAATACCCCTGGATTATAAAATTACCAGAATACCCTTGGTTTGTGAAATTACCAAAATACCCCTAGTTTGTAAAATTACCAAAATAGCCCTGGTTTGTAAAATTACTGAAATACCCTAATTTGTGAAATTACCAAATTACCCTTGGTTTTTAAAATTACCGAAATACCCCTGGTTTGCAAAATTTCTGAATTACCCTGGTTTGTGAAATTACCGAATTACACCTCGTTTGCAAAACTACCAAATTTCCCCTGGTTTGCAAAATTATCGAATTACCCCTGGTTTGCAAAATTACTGAATTACCCTTAGATTACAAAATTACTAAAATACCCTTAGTGTGTAATTACCGTTGTACCCTAAACGACAAATGACCGTTGTACCCTCGTGGTAGTACTAATGTTGCCTGTGTCATAAATATGTGAAATGATTACATATCCAATCAAGCCCGATAAATGAAAATGTTTAAATTAAATGATAATGCCCGATAGATGATAAAGGATGCTTGAAATGAATGTGGAATGCATTTATTTGAATTATATGAATGTTGTGGATGTATGAAATTGTAACGACCGAATTTGGGCCAAGTAGAATTAGGCCCACTGGGCCTTGGGCGTGGGAGCGTTTAAAATTTTTGAGAATAAGAGTACGACCTTAATGCAAGTTAGACCTATTAGGAGAGTGATTTTGGAAGGTTTGGGGGCTTCTATGAAGTCCCGGGATCAAACTTGGGCTTTAGGAAAATTTTTGTTTTAGGTGAATAAAACCCTGGGAGTTAGTAAGTAGGCTTTAAGAATAAAATATGGAGAAAAATGATACAAAAGGAGTTCCACATAGGAGACAAGGGAATGACTCCACACAAGGAAGCAAGGGGTCCAAGGTTCAAGCCTTGGTGCTGGCATTTCATTTTGATTTATTTTTAAGTGAACTTAGACTTTGTCCATAGGTTTATATTTAGTTGCGCATGATGTTATGCACAAAGAAGTGAGTGGTCTAGTGGCAAGTGGCATGAATTGGCTGATGGGAGAGCCTGGGTTCGAATCTTATGACAAGCAGGGGAGTATTTATTTTGCAGACTAGACAGCTAGAGTTTGCGTTGGATTTAAACTCTACTAAAGAAGGGGTCCCACATCGAAAAGCTAGTAAGAGGGAAGGTGAGAAGCTGGCTATATATAGAGTTATTTATGAGGAGAGGAAGCATACCTTGGTGGGCGTTTGGGCATAGGAGCAATTGGAGTGCGGATTATCTTCAGACTCTTATCAGGTGTGTATTTCGCCCTACTTTAGCTGTAGAGCGGCAAATGCCGAAATGTCGGTCACATGGTGATGGTAGCCACACGAGCACGCAAGCGCATGTGTGGGGGCTTCGACGCGATAGTTGAGGCCACCATGAGTATTCTTGTGGGTTTAGGCTGTTTGGGCCACGATGGCCCAAAAGGGGCCATATGGGGCCAATGGGCCTGTGGGCCCAATTGAATAAATTGTATGATTGTGTAGTAGATAGTGAACTGGTCTAGGTGAATCTTATATCTGTGGCTAGATTTAGGCAAATTGGGCCACACGAGCATGTGGGCCCACTTGGGTCGAGAATGGACCTTAGGCCCATTCGCATCATTATCTCTATTTAGAATATTTAAGTTGCTCGAGGCGACTGTAGACCTTCTGAGGGGTTGGCAAAATTACTGAAATACCTTCAATTTATGAAATTACTAAAATACCCTAAGTTTACGAAATTACTGAAATACCCTTAGTTTACGAAATTACTGAAATACCCTCAATTTATGAAATTACCAAAATACCCTTGGAGGATAAATTACCAAAATACCCCTAGGATGCGAGATTATCGAAATACCCTCGAGGGGGTGAAAATGACTGTTATACCCTTAATTGTGAATGAATATCATGTGTATGTTTTAATAACACTTTTATATGTGGATACATGACATTTTATCATATCGTATGGGATGGGTTAATGACTGAAGAGAAGTATAGCCTGGTGGCTCTGCCACTTACTGTTTTAGTGGCTATGTAACACCCCAAACCCAGCCCAAACACTACAACCGGATCTAGTATGTCACTAAGAAAAATTTTTGTAAAACAAATCGTGTTGACAGAAAGCCCAAATGTAATTTATATAAAATATGCCTAAATAATCAAAAGCTCAAAACTTAATTACATGTCTTAGTTTAAAAATAAATAATAAAACCCATAATAAAACCAAAATGTAAACTAGTGGCTCGTGGCCACATTACAACGAAGTTTGAATCCATAACATTAAATACTTAAAAAAAATCTATCACGTATGGGCTTTTCGCCGGATCCACATAACCATTTGCATGGCCACCTTGTGCTCCACTCCGACCCGGTCCGATGCACTAATTGTCACCTGGAAGGTTAGTTTAATTGGGTGAGTCGCGAGACTCAGTGTGCAAGCCTCATGCACCACTAGATTTGGGCCTCATAAAACATAATAGTAATTTCATTTACATGGATAACAAATAATATGCAAAACCCAACCCATATGCCTAGGTTTCCATCCGCTACACGCCCCCGTACCAACCGATCACACCATTGGGGATTTCTACAATCAACCCACACCGCTACACGCCAAGATGGTAGTCATGTTGCTCATCAAATCATATATTGGCGAATCCCTTATAACAGATCACGGCATTAGCTGCTGCAGTAAATCACGGTAAAAATCGCTACTCATATACATGTACATATAACTTCCTCCTTTCATCACCCAACCCATGCAAACATGTACAACAATTCACTTGTAACATATAATCAGATTATTTACTAACACGGTGGTCCATTTGTTTAAATCGAGATTTGACTTTTAACGTAACATATAAAACTTATGAACACACACATATATATATATTAATAATCAGATCTAGATGGTGGGGAAGTATTACACACCTGATTCTCGTACTAATGCTTTCTCTATGTCTACGTTACTATCACTCGAGACTACCACTATCGGCTCTCGATCTGACTTTGATATCGGCCTATACCCCGATGGCCAATCTCGTACTACTGAAATAGATCATTTCTTGTATTTGGGTGTTGGTTGTATAGATCCAACTGTTTCTGCCTGTTGTTATTCGAGTCCATCCTTAATCAGTAAATCATTTAAACGATGAGATCTAATTACTTAGCAACTATAACACTTAAATCGAATTCTTACCTAGTTAATTGAATCCCGAATGTCGTTGAGAACTCGTCACCTCCCTTCCTATATTCGGCCATCACCAAAATAATTAAACAAATCAATGATCACTAACACCTTAAGACATTCGGCCAAAGACAAAGGATAAGAAAGTGGCCATTCGGCCGAACCTACCCTTGACCACCTACTTTCAGCTTTTCACAAGTCAGCACTACAGATCTCATCAAGAAAAGATTCAGCTTTTATGGACAAAGAGGGGAAATCGACAGGCATTAGTACACATAATTCAGGTTAGATCTTAGGAAAAGAAAGAGTGAAATTGAATAGAACAAAATCCCGAAACTCACCGGATTACAGAGGAGTATTCGACTTATGGTGCACCTTCGGGAAACAGAGATCTCACATAATGGTTCAGCTATGGAGGAAGAAGATGTGCACCAAGTATTCGACCTTCAGAAGGGTTTTTGAGGAGAGGAGAAACACTAAGGAGTTTCGGCTAGAAGAGAAAAATTAAGGCAAGTGGGTGAGAAGAGTTTCGGCTAGAGAGGAAAAAGTGTGAAAGAAAGAGAAGCAAATGGAAGAAAAAGATGATTTCCTCTTATTAAATTCGGCACACACACACCAACACATAGAGTTGGAGTTTCTGCCAACTCTCTCCCTCCTGATAGCCTTCATCTCACCTGATAACCCAATCCTTATCTTACCTTTGGAAGAGCCCATTTGAGAACCACCTCTTCCCTCTTAATTATCATCTTTTTATCACAGAAAATAAAAGAAATAAACACTCCTAAATGCTAACAAGTGTGCCACCCACTCTCTCTCCTTGGTATGCCAAAAATTTTCCCCAACACTTGGGCCTCAAGTGGCCACACATGGCCCAATAACCTTCCTCCTTGTGACGCCACCCTTAATGCCCACTTATAGCACCTTTTACCTTCGAGCCACAAGCCCAGCTTGCTACTAATCTATTATCTAACTTAAATTATGAACTAACACCATCTATCAACCACCTAACCCATTTTTTTAAAGCCCAACCTATCACTTAAACTACCCAGAACATTAATTTAAACCTAATCCATATATTTAATCAAGGCCTCTGTCCGAGCATATTAAACCAACATCTCATATAAATGCACAAGCCCATATTTAGGATGTTACAGTTCTACCTCCCTTAAAATAAATTTCGGCCTCAAAATTTACCTGGCCAGAAAAGATGGGGATACTGTTGGCGTATAACATCCTCTGGCTCCAACGTCACTTCTTCTGCGCCATGATTTTGCCACAAGACTTTAACCAACGAAATAGACTTCATTCTCAACACTTTCACATCCCGATCCAGAATTTGCACTGGCTCCTCCTCAAAAGACAAATCCAGCCTTACTTCTATCTTTTCTATCGGCACTACGTGCGATAGACTAGATCGATAATGTCTCAGCATCGAGACATGGAACACGTCATGTATTTGCTCTAACTCCAAAGGTAACTCCAACCGATAAGCCACTGAGCCCACACGATCTAGTACCCGGTAAGGCCCAATAAACCGTGGACTTAACTTCCCCTTTCGTCTAAACCTCATTATCTTCTTCCACGGGGATACCTTCAAGAAGACTTGATCACCTACCGTAAATTCCACCTCTTTCTGCTTTAGATCCACGTAAGACTTCTGTCAATCAGACGCTTCCTTTAACCTAGCCCGTATTAACTTTACTTTCTCCTCCGTTTCTAACACTAATTCTGGACCTAACACCTTACGTTCACCTAACTCCGTCCAACATGTTGGAGTACGACATCTCCTTCCATATAACGCTTCATAAGGCACCATCTGAATGCTAGCTTGATAACTATTATTGTATGCAAATTCTGCCAAAGGCAAATACTCTTTCCAACTGCCCCTAAAGTCGATGATGCAACCCCTTAGTATATCCTCTAAGATTTGAATTACCCTCTCGGACTGACCATCAGTCTGTGGGTGAAAAGCAGTACTAAAGTCTAACTGTGTTCCTATTGCTTGATGAAGAGCCTTCCAAAATCGTGACGTGAATCTAGGGTCCCTATCTGATATGATTGACACCGGCACACCATGCAATCTTACAATCTCAGCCACATACAATTTAGCCAACTTTTGTAGAGAAAAGTCCACTCGAACCGGTATGAAGTGAGTAGACTTCGTCAGTCGATCTACAATCACCCAAATCGAATCCTTCTTAGTGGGTGTAAGGGGTAACCCACTAACAAATCCATCGTGATTCTCTTCCATTTCCATTGGGGAATCTTCACCGGCTGCAACAATCCCGATGGCACTTTGTGTTCGGCTTTGACCTGCTGACACGTCAAACATTTTCCTATGATTTTCGTTATCTCCTTCTTCAGACCTGGCCACCAAAATTGCTCTCGTAAATCACGGTACATCTTGACTCCTCCAGAATACATAGCATAAGGGCTACTATGCGATTCCCGAAGAATCCTCTGTCTTAACTCATCATCTTTAGGCATGTAAATCTTCCCACGATAACACAGAACTCCATCATTGTTCAGACTATAGTCCTCCATTCCACCATCCCTCACTCGCAACAGTCGAGCACTTAGGTCTTTATCCCCTAACTATTTTTCCCTAACCTGACTTACCCATGTTGGCTTTACTTGCAACTCAGCCAGAAAACTCCCATCGTCGAATAAACTCAGATAAGCGAACATGGCTCTTAGTTTTGATACTAACTTACGGCTTAACGCATCTGTCACCACATTGCCTTACCAGGGTGGTATTCGATTGAACAATCATAATCCTTCAAGAGCTCGATCCACCTACGTTGTCTTAAATTTAGCTCCTTCTGGGTAAGGAGGTACTTCAGACTTTTATGGTCAGTGTAAATTACCGACTTCTCCCTATACAGGTAGTGCCTCCAAATTTTTGAGGCAAACACTACCGTCGCCAACTCTAAGTCATGCGTAGGGTATTCAACTCATGTGGTCTCAAGTGTCGAGATGCAAACGCCACCACCTTTCCTTCTTGTATCAGCACACACCCTAAACCCGTGTGCGATGCATCACAGTTGATGATAAATTCCTTTCCTGCCTTCGACTGAATTAATACTGGCGCTTCGCCAGGATTCTCTTCAACTTCTCAAAGCTCTCTTGCTATTTGTCGGCCCATATAAGTGATACTCCCTTCCTCAAAAACTTAGTTAGAGGAGCCGCTATTAGAGAAAACCCTTCAACGAACCTTCAGTAATACCCTGCCAAACCTAAGAAACTCTGAACCTCCGCCACAGACTTCGGTGGTTTCCAATCCAATACAGCCTCTATCTTTTGAGGGTCCACCCTAATTCCCTCAGCCCAAACCACATGTCCTAAGAAATCACTTCCTTCAGCCAGAACTCACACTTACTGAACTTTGCAAACAACTACTTCTCCCTCAGAGTTTACAACACCACGTGAAGATGTTCGTCATGCTCCTCCTCCGACTTAGAGTAGACTAGGATATCGTCGATGAACACCACGACGAACCGATCAAGATATGGCTGAAACACCCGGTTCATCATATCCATAAAGGTCGCTGGTGCGTTCGTCAACCCGAATGGCATTACCAAGAACTCATAATGCCTGTATCGAGTCTGAAACGCCGTCTTATGTATGTCCCCTTCTTTAACTTTTAATTGATGGTATCCAGACCTTAAGTCAATCTTAGAAAAGACCGAAGCTCCCTTGAGCTGATCGAATAGGTCGTTGAATCTCGGTAACAGGTACTTATTTTTAATCGTTAACTTGTTCAATTGACGATAGTCCACACATATACGCATCAATTCGCCCTTCTTCTTCACGAACAGGACCGGCGCTACCCATGGAGACACACTCGGTTGAATAAACCCACGATCCAATAGTTCCTGAATCTGAGCCTTGAGCTCCACCAACTCCTTCGGCGCCATCCTATAAGGAGCAATGGATATTGGAGTTGTACCCGAAAGTAGGTCTATTCCAAATTCCACCTCGTGATCTGGGGGTAATCCTGGCAATTCCTCTGAAAAGACATCCGCGAAATCCTTGACTGTTTGGACCTCATTAACAGTCACCTCCTTAGCATCCAACCACTAATAAAAGCTAGATATGCACTACATCCCTTCCGAATCATCTTAATAGCTTTTAAAGATGATACCACGTTGGACAAGTAATTCCTCCTTCCTCCTAATACAACCACCTCCCCGTCTTTTGGGGTACCCAACACCATACGTTTATTCCCACGTCCAACTTGGCACGATGCTTGGTTAACCAATCCATTCCCAAAATAAGGTCAAACTCTCCAAACGGTAATTCCATTAAATCAACTGGGAATACTACCCCTTGAGTCTCTAAAGGTACATCCCTAAATAGTTTGTACACTACCTTGATTGTCCTAGGGGACTAACCACGGTCATCTTCCCATTGGTTATCTCATAATCTATACTTAGAGTCTCAGATACTAAACATGCAACATAGGAGTGGGTTAACCCAATGTCAATTAAGGCAAATAAAGGATTATCAGCAACAAGAATCGTATCGATTACAATATCAGGTGCGTCACTATCTTCCCTTCGATGAGTCGCATAAACTAAACCCGGTTGCCTTACATCCGTATTACCTGGACCTCTACCAGATGCTCCACGACCCCGACTGGATCCATTTCTTCCTCTAGATACACCTCTACCCCTAGGTCCAGGTTGATCACCTCTCCTAGCCTGATCAAAACCTCGGCCCGTTGGCTGCCCATGATCCATTTGAGAACTGTCCCTCATCAAATGTTCTGTGGATCCACACCTAAAACATCCACCATTTTTCACTCTGCACTCGCCATAATGGGTTCTCCCACATGTAGAACATGCCTGACTCTGGCCCGATGGAGCATGAACTGGCCCATCAGTCCTAGGCCTCTTCTGAAAATTTTCAATTACTCTAGAGGATCTAAAACTTCTCTTACTCCTACCCTGATCCTTATCCTTCTCTTCACTCTCCACCCGTTTCACTTCCTCAGCTATTTTAACTTTATCCACCAGAACAATGAAAATTCTCTCTCGTTGTGGTCCAATCAGAGCCCTTAGCCCATTCCGTAGCCCATCCTCAAACTGAACGCATCGTTCATACTCCATTGCTACCATTTTCGAGTGTAACGACTCAGGCGTAGAAACTCAGCCTCATACTCAGCCACAGACTTACTCCCCTACACCAAATTCAGGAATGCTTTCCTTTGAGCATCCATATAACTAGCCCCAACGTACTTTCCCTGGAATGACTCCTTAAAGAAATCCCAGTCAATCAGGTCCGCGGCCGTACCCTCTTTCATCATGAGCCACCATTGGTAGGCCTCGTCTCGAAGAAGAGACACGACCCCCTTCAGCTTCTCCTCCACCATGAAGTCTAGGTCATCCAGTATACATTCCACTGCCTCCAACCAATATTCAGCAGAACTCGGGGATACGCCAGAGACTCCCCTAAATACTTCGGCCCCATTGTTCCTCAGCCTCTCTGGCACAGATTTTTTGGCTCCTATGCCCATACCAGCCTCATCCACTCTTTCCAAAACCCTCAGTACAGCCTGAGACACCACGTCCTTCCGACCTGTCTGATCTTGAAATTCCACCTCAGCAGCTGGTGAAACCGGTATTTCACTTCCGGACCCATGACCTGATCCCACAGGTTCTGACACGGTCATCCTACCTCTACCGCGACCACATGGCAGGCGTCCTCGTCCTCCTGTACTCATTCTTCTAGTTTGCGTTTATCTGATTTAAAAATTTTATGAGTCATTAATTGTTTCCACTAATTATCCGGACAATCTTATGAAACATAATTTAAAAGTGATTCTTTCGAATTCGAACCTATCTACAGTTTTCAGTCTTCCTATTCTAAGAATTATGCACACACAATGTTCATACAAGTAACATTCATCTCATAAGGGTATTTTCGTCATTTCCCTACCCAGGGGTATTTTTGTAATTTTATCCTACAGAGGTATTTTCGTAAATTTTTTCCAAAATATGGTTCCGGGTGATTTTGCAAAATAAAGGTATTTTTGTAATTTTTTTGACTCAGTGGTATTTCGGTAATTTTAAAATATAGGGGTATTTCGGTCATTTGTAAATCAAGAGTAATTTGGTAATTTTACAAATCAAGGATATTTTGATGTTGTTGTTGTTTTTGTTTTCTATGGAAAGATTCTTTTAACTTTGTAGATCGGGGTATATTTGCAAATCATAGGTACCTTTTTCAAAATAATGATATTTTAACAATTTTGTGAGAAAAATAGGTTGCTGGCCCCTTTCGGGTTTTAATTATAAGTTTTGGGCCTGTCAACACGTACTCGTAACTAGGGTGAATAGTCACTGTGCACCAGGTAGGATTCTAGTGGAAAGGAGGTGAGTCACTAGGACTGCTTAAGTACCAAGCTTTCCCTAAATCCACCCCTAGACATGCATATGCCTATTGCCACATCCTGTCATGGCTAAAGTGAACAATCACTATGCACCAGGTGAGATTCCAACGAAGAAGAGGTGAGTCACTCGGACTTCTTAAATACCAAGCTCTTCCGGATCTACTCTTAGACATGCATATGCTTGTTACCACACTTTAGCCTTGTGACTTGTTTACATGTGTTGTTTAATGAAGATAAGTCTTATGGATTTGAAGAGTTGTTTACCTAAGCCTAGAGTCCATCAAGTTCTAACCTAAATAGTCTACGTCCCATAAGCCCGCTTAAGCCCACATTTATATCACAATCAAGAGTTCAGTATACTTACCTGGCGAACTTGGCCGGAGACGTAGGTGCCATGCTGAGCAACAAACCTTTACTAAGAGAAATCCATGTTTCAAAACCAATTTTTAAAATATCTTTTGGGCCCAAAATCCCAAAGTCGAGTTTTGACCTGGGCCCTGATACCAATTTGTAACGCCCCAAACTCGGCCCAAACACTATAACTGGATCTGGTATGCCACTAAGAAAATTTTTGTAAAACCAATCGTGTTGACAGAAAGCCCAAATGTAATTTATATAAAATATGCCCAAATAATCAAAAGCCCAAAACTTAATTACATGTCTTAGTTTAAAATAAATTATAAAACCCATAATAAAACCAAAATGTAAACTAGTGGCTCGTGGCCTTATTACAACGAAGTTTGAATCCATAACATAAAATACTTTTTAAAAAAAATCTATCAAGTAGGGGCTTTTTGCTGGATCCACATAATCATTTCCATGTCCACCTTGCGCTCCACTCCGACCCGATCCGATGCACTAATTGTCACCTGAAAGGTTAGTTTAATTAGGTGAGTCGCGAGACTCAGTGTGTAACCCTCATGCACCATTAGATTTGGGCCTCATAAAACATAATAGTAATTTCATTTACATGGATAACAAATAATATGCAAGACCCAACCCATATGCCTAGGTTTCCATCCGCTACATGCCCCCGTACCAACCTATCACACCATTGGGGATTTCTACAATCAACCCACACCGCTACACGCCAGGATGGCGGTCATGCTGCTCATCAAATCATATATTGGCCGAAGCCCTTATAACAGATCACGGCATTAGCCGCTGCAGTAAATCACGATAAAAACTGCTAGTCATATACATGTACATATAACTTCCTCATTTCATCACCCGACCCATGCAAACATGTACAACAATTTACTTGTAATATATAATCAGATTATTTACTAACCTAGTGGTCCGCTGTTTAAATTCGAGATTTTGGCTTTTAACGTAACATATAAAACTTATGAACACATATATATATATTAATAATCAGATCTAAATGGTGGGGAAGTATTACACACCTGATTCTCATACTAATGCTTTCTCTACGTCTACGCTACTATCACTCGAGACTACCAGTATCGGCTCTCGATCTGACTTCGATATTGGCCCACACCCTGATAGTCAATCTCCCACTACCGAAATAGATCACTTCTTGTATTTGAGTGTTGGTTGTATAAATCCAACCTTTTCTGTCTGACTGTTTTTCGAGTCCATCCTTAATCACTAAATTATTTAAACGATGAGATCTAATTACTTAACAACTATAACACTTAAATCAAATTCTTGCCTAGTTAATTGAATCCCGAATGTCGTTGAGAACTCGTCACCTCCCTTCCTTCATTCGGCCATCACCAAAATAACTAAACAAACCGATGATCGCTAACACCTTAAGATATTTGACCAAAGACAAAGGATAAGAAAGTGGCCATTCGGTCGAACCTACCCTTGACCACCTACCTTCTACTTTTCACAAATCGGTACTATAGATCTCAACAAGAAAGGATTCGACTTTTATGGACAAAGAGGGGAAATTGATAGGCATTAGTACACATAATTTGGGTTAGATCTTAGGAAAAGAAAGAGTGAAATCGAATAGAACAAAATCCAGAAACTCACCGAATTACTGAGGAGTATTCGGCTTACGGTGCACCTTTGGGAAACAGAGATCTCACCTAATGGTTCGACTATGGAGGAAGAAGATGTGCACCAAGTATTCGGCCTTCAGAAGGGTTTTTGAGGAGAGGAGAAACACTAAGGAGTTTCGGCTAGAAGAGAAAAATTAAGGCAAGTGGGTGAGAAGAGTTTCGGCTAGAGAGGAAAAACTATGAAAGAAAGAGAAGCAAATGGAAGAAAAAAATGATTTCCTCCTATTAAATTCGGCACACACACACCAACACATGCCAACTCTCTCCCTCTTGATAGCCTTCATCTCACCTAATAACCCAATCCTTATCTTACTTTTAGAAGAACCCATTTGAGAACCACATCTTCCTTCTTAATTATCATCTTTTTATCACCTAAAATAAAAGAAATAAACACTCCTAAATGCTAACAAGTGTGTCGCCCACTCTCCCTCCTTGGTATGCCAAAATTTTGCCCCAACACTTGGGCCTCAAGTGGCCACACATGGCCTAATAACCTTCCTCCTTGTGACGTCACCCTTAAAGCCCACTTAGAGCATCTTTTGCCTTCGGGCCACAAGCCCAGCTTGCTACTAATCTATTATCTAACTTAAATTATGAACTAACACCATCTATCAACTACCTAACCCAAATTTTTAAAGCCCAACCTATCACTTAAACTACCCAGAACATTAATTTAAACCCTAATCCATATATTTAATCAAGGCCTCTGCCCAAGCATATTAAACCAACATCTCATATAAATGCACAAGCCCATATTTAGGATGTTACAAGCTATTCCACATATATATATACTATGACTCTGGTGGCTCAGCCAAAAATATTGTGATTAGCAACTCGTCTGTATTATTGGTGTGATTGGCGGGGTGGGTTGACTTGATTCCCACAGGTTACGATTGGTTGGTATGGGGCTGTGATTGGTTGGATTGGGTTGGGTTACATTACATTACAATACATTACATTACACTACATTATCTACATTATCATGCTTATAGGGCTAAGGCCTCGATTGTTACTGAATTGGGTTTCGGCTCAGTTTACTTCTGTATGGGCTTCGGCTCAGTCTGCTTCTATATGGGCTTCGGTCCAGTATGCTTTGGTATGGTCTCAGGCCCAGTTAATGACCGACTAGGGGAATTACAGACTGAGTTCTTGTAACTCACCCCTCTACTTTAACCTTGCAGGTAATCCCCAGCCTTAGAGGATTTAGAGCTAAGGAGGACTCGAAGGTGGCCATACGCGGAGTTGTTAATAAATGGAACTTAGTAATTTTGGTTTGAATTTATTTGAGATTATTCAATTTTGGGTTATTAATTTTTGTAATATGGCCTTTTGATTTTTCTTCACTTTTTAACTTTCATTTCTATTATATTCAAACTATAAATGATTAAACATTGGGTTTTCTTAAAAAGTTAATAACTATTTTCAAAATATCCAATTTCCATAAATTACTGGATCTGATTTTTGCTATAAACAAAGTTTTCGCTAATAGAAATAACAACGCTTTTACAAGAAAACAATAAAAGCAAATATGAATTTCACAAATAACAAAGCGTGGAGTTTCAAAAAGAATACAAAGTTTTTAGCGAGCCTGTAATTTTTAAATAACCCTTTCATGTGACATGCTAGATCCAATCGTAACATCTAGGCCGGGTTTGGGGTGTTACAGAAATAATCACATGCCCAATAATGCTTGAGAAAAATGTTTAAATTCTAGATGAAAAAAAGTGGAAAAATCGATGGATATGTGATTTCCCAAAATGAATGAGGCCCTGTATTTGTTGCTGGAGGGATTTAGCCCGGTCAAGTAATCCTATTGACCTCATCTCTAAAAGGATTTAGCCCGGACGGATAATCTCGATATAAGTCATCTCGATCATATGTTATGGATTGGATTTAGCCTAGACGGATAATCCAGATCAAGATCTTTAGAGAATATGTCATAAAAAGGATTTAGCCTACGCTGGTAATCCTGATGTTTTTATATATGTGGCTCGAGAGTGTACTCTCTGAAATAGTACCTTATGGGTACCATTGGACATGAAATGATGGATTCTAATTTGTACACCTTGAGTGTACCACCTGTGTATCCATCGATATTTTGAATAAATTCAAAGGTAAAAGTTCTTGACATGTGAAGATACAAATAAGAAATGAGTTATTACACATATTGGATTGATGTACAAGAAAATGATGATACATGACAAATGATATATGAAAACATGAGATGATGATATTTGTACATGGACTTTATTTGATGAATATATGTTTATTCTTGATTATAGACTTGTACACCTTGAGTGTACTAATCGTGACCTTGATATTCTGAGCAATATGAGTAAAGTTTTGATATGAAATGATCTGAACTCAAAATGAGGTATTATGAGATTATACAATGAGATGAATCATGCATGTTGAATGAATACATATTGTGGAAAGCATATGTGCTTGGAAACTTGATTGTTGTTGAGCCCATATATGTTTTCATGTTATTGATAAACCATAATAGTAATATATTTTAATCCCAAATTTAGCATACTTTTGGATGATTTTCTCTTTAATTATGGAAATAGGTGCTCCTAATCCTTTGTTTTCATGTTTTATACTCAGTAGAGCACAGGATGATGAAAATAACAAATAATGGGCCAAAAACAGAGAAAATGGACCAAAGCACGAAATCCACATGGCTTGGGCCTAAGACCACACGGTCGTGCCTCGCAAGACAAGTCGACCACGGCCTGAACCCTCAAAAATACGACCGTGCCTCATCAATAGGATTGAACATAGCCTGGCCATGATTTACATGGGCGTGTACCATGGGCGTGTCCCTGCTGCAGGAAAGAAGAATTCTATTCGGATTAGGGTACTTATAGGCAAAGAAACATATTCCAAAAGCCTATATAAAGACCTTAGAGGCCAACCTTTAAGGGGGCGTTCAACTACGCCAAAGAGTCGAGCCAGAGTAGTTAATTTCAGGGATTTACTCGAAGAAAGACAGTTGATTCATCTCAAGAAGCCAGAATCATACTCAAGACGGAGGATCTCTCCTTCAATTCCATCAGGGGGTTTTAGGGATTTCTTATGTTTTGTTTTATCTTTTGTTTTGAGATGTTTTCTTTTATAATTATGAACTAAACCCTCAAATACTTTAGGGGGATGGTTTTCTTTTATAATTATGAAATAAACCCTCAAATACTTTAGGGGGATGAAACCTAAGACAGATATTGTTATTGTTATCTGAGCTGTATGATAAATACTTGATTTGTTCTTAACTATGTGTTCTTAATTCTTATTTTGATATTTCTGGGATATTGATTCAAGTGTGATGTGCATAGGCAGAGGAGGAAGAGACCCTGTCTAAGAGCAGATCTAACATAGTTAAGTAGAGTTGCTCGCGTGCCTAGAGATAGGGTGACGAAAATCTACTGGATTAGGGTCAAACCTAATATGGGAGTCCATAGATTGAGTTAATGCAATTCTAGGGGTTTTAATTAGAAAAAAATTTCAATTAATCAACCTATGGTTAGATGTTAGTAGCCTTGAAGAGAAGTATTAATATAAATTAGGAAATCCTACGGATCAAGTCAAGTGAATAAATCTTCTGGTTCAGAGTTAGATAACAAGTGAAGTCTAGGTGGATTCTTCCTCAGATATTGTCTAAATCAATCAGTTTTCCATTCAAGCCATTCCCCAATTTCTTCTTTGTCTTAGCATCTTTAGTTTAGTTAATTAGTCAATTTTGGATTAGATAAGAATTCCCTTAATTCGTAGGCTAAATAATAGAAAGAGGGTTAATATTAGTACCTTTGGTTCCTTTGGGTTCGACAATCCGGTCTTGTCGCTAGCTATACTGCTGTTCGATAGGTGCGCTTTACTTCATCATTGTCTTAGTTAGTTTTCAGGTTCGATCATTCTTTTTATAAATTTTTAAGACTCGATAGAAACGATCAAGTTTTTGGCGCCGTTACCGGGGAACTAAAATATTAAGAACGCTCAATTTTTATCACTGTAGCCATATTATATTTGCAATTAAATTTTATTTTATTTTTCTAAATTTTTTTTCTTTTCTCTTTGCCTAGCAGGTGCTTCTAGTTTATGAATAGAAGGAACCTAATAGGACCACTACTTTACGGCAGTGATATTGAAGAAACCGTACGCAGAAATCGTAGAGAAGTACAGTGAGGCTTAGATTACATGCAAGAAGAGCAAGAGGACGAAACCAATACCACCGAAGGGATGGCTGAGAATAATCCGCCACATCAAGATATGGCCAATCATCATGATCCTCGAACTATGTATGATTATGCTAAGCCTAATTTAACAGGAGCTGAATCAAGTATTGTTAGGCCTGCTATAGCCACTAATAATTTTGAATTAAAACCTAACACTATACAAATGATTCAACAGTTTGTTCAATTTGATGGTTTGCAGGACGAAGACCCAAATACTCATTTAGCTACTT
The DNA here is from genome assembly GCA_025506655.1 of Gossypium rotundifolium. Classification (NCBI taxonomy): domain Eukaryota; kingdom Viridiplantae; phylum Streptophyta; class Magnoliopsida; order Malvales; family Malvaceae; genus Gossypium; species Gossypium rotundifolium. The sequence goes on along the minus strand of CP106727.1, from coordinate 107,273,810 downwards.
TTCTAGAATTCTGTGAAACCTTCAAAATAAATGGCATTTCTGATGATGCTATTCATCTTCGGTTATTTCCCTTTTCTTTGAGAAATAAAGGCAAACATTGGTTACATTCTCTTCCATGAGGATCAATCACTACGTGGGACCAAATGACCAAAATTTTTTTACTAAAATATTTTCCACCGGCGAAATTAAGGAATTATATCTCTTCTTTTGTGCAGATGGATTTAGAAACATTATACGATGCATGGGAGAGATACAAAGATGTGTTGAGAAGGTGCCCACACCATGGTTTACCCGTGTGGTTGCAGGTCCAAACTTTTTACAACAGTGTGAACCCTTCAATCCGATAGTCAATTGACTCGACCGTCGGTGGTACCCTGAATAACAAAACTCCTAAAGCAGCTTATGAGTTTATAGAGGAGATGTCACTAAATAAATATCAGTAACAAAGCCAACTAAAATAGCCAGAGTTTTCAATCTCGATGGAGTCACCATGCTATAAAATCAGGTAGAGATGATGAATAGAAAAATTGATGGTTTGTGTGGTTCTTTCTAGGTACATCCAATTATGCAATGTGACTCGAATTTAGGAGGCATAGCGAATCCTGAGTACCCACCCTACAATCTGGGCATGGAAAGCGAACAATTAAACTATGCAGGTAACAATTTTGGACCTCAAAATAACCAATATAGTAATACTTATAATCCAGGTTAGAGGAACCACCCCAATTTCTCGTGGGGTGGTCAAGGAAACTAGATACAACAACCACCCCCTCCAAACTTCTAACAATAGCCCTACCCACAGGAAAAGAAGCCGAACCTTGAGGAGATGCTGACAAAATTTATAGCGTGTGTCTGAAACTCAATTTCAAAACACCGAGACTGCACTTAAAAATCAACAAGCATCGATTAAAGGAATCAAAAACCAGTTAGGGCAACTCGCAAAGCTGATCTCAGAACGACCACTAGGTAGCTTGCCAAGTAACACTAGGACTAATCCCAATGAGCAAATTCAAGGCATAACAGCTCATGACAGTGAAAGGTTAGTAGAATCTAAATCTGAGCCAAGGCAAGAACCTTTGGTAAGTGAATGTAAGGTCGAGGTAAGCCAAGAAAAGCCAAAACTGGTAATTAAAGAATACATACCTCGTATACCTTACCCCAATGCGATGAAGGAGGAAAACACAGAAGAACAGTTCGGTAAGTTCCTTAAACTCTTAAAGAAATTACATATTAACTTATCGCTTCTTGAAGTTCTTTCGCAGATGCCAGATTCAAGGAAATTTTTAAAAGAACTCTTAACAAACAAGCAAAAGTTAGACGAGAAGTCTGACCAGATGCAACATTCTCTCATTTACTCACTATTTATTTTCCCCCCTTTCAGCTTAGCATAAACCAAAGCACTTCTCTTATTGGGGGTAGGCCAAACCCATTCTCCTTTAATACTTCATCTGTCGTTCCCTATTTGGTCAAGCCGAACTAATCTTTTCTTCTTCCTTCCAGTTGATTATCATTTCTGAGGGTTGTGAGTGTTCAACTCCTAATTGCTCAAGAATTTGTTATTGCTGAATCTAAGGGTAAGTGACATTAAACATTGTTGGATTTCTTTGTAGTCTAATAATCCATTATATTTTGTGCCGAGTATTGGTAGATGCTAACCCCGTGCATCAATCCATTTAGGAGTTGTTCACTTTAGCCATTAAAGAAGCAAAATCGAATAGTGGTCACTTAGTTGAAGAAGGTCACATCTTGTGGTAAGTGGTGATTAGTGATTATTCAAATTCAAGTTTTAACTATGTTGTATTGGTGATAAGACTAATGGATTGGGATGATTGGATTACATAGGTGCGTAATCTCGAGGGTTCAATCTATGCTCGTAACAGGTTTGTAATCTCACACCCCTCTGAATGATTACACGTGGTGTTATGCGAATCAGCCAAAAGTCAAAAAGCTGAAAAACTGACATCTATGACCACTCGAGCGTATGAACGCTCGTAGTGGTAAAATGAAATGTGAATAATGACGGTAAGTCATTCAGAGTTTCAAGAGAACCCTCACGAAACTTAGGCTATAACGGGCCTGATCGAGCCGAAACAGGCCAAATGGGCCCAATGGGTTATTTGGTCCACTAGGGCAAAATTGTTGGAAAACTATTAAACGGTAGGTTCAATTGCAAATCTGCAAATCTGAAACGGAAACCATCCATTTTGGGCCACACGAGCGTGTGGGCCCGATGGGGCCTAAAGTGGATTTTAGGCCCAATAGTTTCGTAGTAACTTAAAAAGGGTCCTGTGTCACTCGAGGCAAAAGTAGGCCATTGGAGAGGCCGTTAAATAAGAAATTACTGAAATATCCCTTGAGGGTAAAAGTTACCAAAATACCCTTAGAGGGTAAATTACCAAAATACCCCTAGAGGGTAAATTACCAAAATATCCTTGGAGGGTAAAATTACTGAAATACCCCTAGAGGGTAAATGATCGTTATACCCCTAATTGTGGTTTGTTATCATGTATACGCTTTATTTACATTTCTTTACATATGATACATTCCATTTATGATATGTTACATGGGGTGGGATTGATGATCGGAGGAAGTGTAATCTAGTGGCTCTGCCACATTCTGTCTGGTGGCCATGCCACGTATATTCTATTATTCTGGTGGCTCCGTCACAAATTCTGTGATTAGCATCTTATTTGCCATATTGGTGTGTTGGGCTGGGTGGGTTGACTTGGTCCCCACAGATGTGTTGGGCTGGTACGGGGGTGTGTAGCGGATGGATTGTTAGGTTGGGCTGCATACATTGTTTGAATGATCATGTTATAGGGCTAAGGCCTAGATTGTTATCGAATAGGGCTTGACCCGATCTACTTTGTATGGGCTCGGACCAGTTAATGGTGATTAGGGATTACACTGAGTTCTCGTAACTTACCCCTTTGCTTTAACCTTGTAGGTGATCCCCAACATTAAGGATTTGGAGCTGCGGAGGACTCTGCGGTGGCCATACATCGGTGTACTTCTCCCAAACCTTAGTACATTTTTGTTTTACTTTATTTTGAGATTTATTTTAATTTGGGTTTAATATTTTGTAATAAGGCCGTTGGTCTTTAATTTTTCTTTTAAGCTTTTATTTCAGTTATGTTCAAACTTTAAGCGATTAAACTCTGGATTTTCTTAAAACGACAATAACTATTTTCAAAATATCACATTTCCACAATTCACTGAACCGGATTTCAGTTTTAAAAAAGTTTTCTAAAATAATAATAATGATATCAATAACAACGTTTTTACAAGAAAACCATAAAAGCAAATCTGAATTTTACCAACAACAAAGCTCGAAGTTTCAAAAAGAATACGAACTTTTTAATGAACGCGTAGTTTTTAAACAACCTTTCTATGTGACATGTCGGATCCGGTCGTAATGTCTAAGCCAGGTTTGGGGTGTTACAAATTGCCAAATTTCTTTGGATGAATTTTGTATGCTTATTTTCAATGTAAATGATTGGGAAGTTAATTTTCTGTTATACAAACTTACTAAGCATAATATGCTTACTCTATTTTACTTCTTCTATTTTATAGTACTTAGAAGTTCGTGAAGGTTGGAACTTGGTCAGAGACACATCACTCTATACCTTAGACCTCTCGGTATATAAAGCAAGCTAACTTTTGGTATAATGGCATGTATAAGCTAAGTTAAGTATAAAGAAGAAATATTTTGGTTGGAACTAGCCATTGGAATGGCTTGTAATAGTTATATTTTGAAGTAAAAATATATATATTTGTGTGTAGCTTTTTCATGCTTGGTATGTGTTTGAAATGGTTAAGTGATGCAAAGCATATCGTTATATTGATGGTTAAATTGAGTTAGCACATTAAGTCCAATATACTACTAGGTGATATTATGTCATACTTAATACATGAATTTGGCTTAATTTGAATGGTTTGAATTGGTTGGTGCACATGTTTAAGTGTTTTTGTAGGCAAAAGGCAATTTGGGTGAGAAATAAGGCTTGGAAATAGCCTTATTTTGTCCACACGGACAGAGACACGGGCGTGTGTCTTAGTCGTGTGTGACACATGGCCATGCACACGGGCGAGTGGCTTGGTCGTGTATCCCTTACATCTTAAAATTTGAGAAACAGAATGCTTCAAATTGCTCACACGGGCAGAGACATGAGTGTGTGTCTTAGTTGTTGTGTCACACGGCCTGGCACATGGGCATGTGACATAGCCGTTTGACCCCTACACCTAGTTTTTGAAAATTAAATTGTCCACACGGCCTTGAAAACGTGCATGTGGCTGGCCGTGTGACCTAAGCCAGAGAGTTACATGGGCATGGACATAGGTTGGGACACGGCCATGTGCCTCACGTCAAATGCTTAGATGGCCTGGGACATGGGCATGTCACTTGGCCGTGTGAGCCATACGGCCTGGCCACACGGGCTTGTGTCCCTTGCACCTAAGAAAATTTTGAGATTTTGCAAAAAATTCTCTAAGTTTCTGATTTAGTCTCGATTTGATTCTAAAGCATAAATTGGATCTCGAGAGCCTAGTCAAGGGACATTATAATTGAATATGTTTGATTTCGATTATGATTAGTAAATGATATGTGTAAACTATTTTTAAATCTGTAGACTTCAGTAATGTTTTGTAACCCTATTTCGGTGTAGGATATGGGTTAAAGGTGTTACAAATTTACCTAAATTAAGAATTTCATGAGGTTTGCGTATCATCGCCCCTCAAGACACACAGAAACCCTAGTAGACAAATGTGGCTTATCCGCTATTCCTAGAATGTGCAATGGCTATGGCCTTTTCATATTTTTGCCACACTGACCTTTTCTCATTTTTACTGTCCCAATAGACGTCGTGTTTACGGTCCCGATGGACTACATTCTATCATACTAGCCTTCGTATTTACTGTCCTACTGGATGCCATCAAAGCACCACCACGGGTCCATCATCGTATTACATGGTTTCCAACACTCTGCCCAAACCCCTTATTGCCAACCGTACTTGCTCACGTATTCCTCAATTAACATAATGGATACATCTACACAAATTTCACTCATAATCTTAATAAAATCATACTTCCTAACACATAATTACCCATGTATGCTTATCATACATCGTCATATTCATGCAGCATGACGTACACTTCAGTACACAAATATAAATGCTTCATAGAGAACACACATAACCATACGTACCTACACCAACTTTTCAAGGATATATGCACATCTATATGAACATAGACGTAAAAGGAATCATTATAATATATTGTGTAATAGTCGGGTCTAGAGACTCACTAGAGACTTACCTTTACCTCAACCTAGAGTTTTTGTTACAATTGTCCTTCCTAATCCAGTAGCAGTAACTATTTACCAGATCGGGGAATTTCCATTAGAATTCCCATTTACAGATAGTTTACTAATGTTTCAACTACGTGGGGCCTCCATGCAGGGCCTTTCACTCACAGCCTACTGTTATTACACCTTTTAACATCCTTACTCAACAATAATCATAACATACAGGGTTATAAGACTTACTAGAATTTAAATCATCCATTGATTAAACGAGGTCTTAGCTCCATCTTAACAAAGAAGAAAAGAACATTTAGGTTAGAAAGAAGAACTAGAATGTAAAGTAAAAAGCAAGGTCATCTGGAATATGTTCTCCCTTACTAGATATAACCTCATTATCCCCCTATTGTGCACTTTAACAAGTGGCAATGCTTACCTAACCAAAATTTCCTGATTTCCCACAAAAATTTGAGAGAAGGTAAATAGAATCAGGTGAAAATCTTCATTACTAGTGAACCAATCATGGGGAGGGTCAAATCAATTTAATTGACTCTCAACTAATCTCGTCACGATAACCAACTTGAACAGTTGTCAAGCAAACCGAGTGTACTATACTTTGACAGTGACTTACATATGGTGTGGTCTAAAAGACAATTATGTCTCCTACAACTTCCTCAGGCACTCGATAGGCTCTTCGTGCTCAACTATTACTCTAGGGCGTACTCTTCCTTAGGCGTACTCTTTCTTGGGCATAATATTTCTTTGCTTGAAAATACCTTGTAACTAAATCCTTAAATACTACTAACCAGTTGATACTTTAATGCTAGTATGTGCCAACACTCTATCTCGTCATCAAGCTAACAGGATGGAAGATTATGCTACCATAGTGTGCCAAATAGTTTACATACTTTACTCACCTTTTTGGAACCCTCTATTTTGGGGTGTGGCATATCTATTTAGTAATTTTTAAATATATAATTGTGATATATATATATGTATGAGATAATCCACAGTTGATCAATTAAAGATAAGAAGTGTGGTAAAGATAAAATACATGTGTTGTATTGTTCCATTAACTTCTTTAAGTTATTTGATTACTGTGACAAGTATGGTATTGAGAAGGTGCATGTATAGGATTGGCTCTCACTAGAAAGGACTTGGTTTTTAAGCGGTCAAACATGACAAACCCTCATTTCCTGGGACCCTACATGGTGCACGATTAACATTCACTTTTTTGATTTTTCCCTTTCCTGGGACCCTACCTGGTGCATGTCTATTTTATGAATAGATGAATGTAAATAGTATAAAATTCCCATAGCATGTCATGCATATATGAGATAAGCATGCCATATGGTTTAGGAAAGAATGACGCATGTACTTGTGACTCATATATTAATCATTCATTATTGAACCAAAAATTTTTAAAAAAAAATTTCAAGTTTTTAAAATATTGACTGGGAAAAGGTCCCTAAACAAGACCTACGACCTCCATCAGTGGTCTCTTGTGATGAAATTGCAAGTGCACTGCTTCGTGGTAGGATTGCTATGTGGATTTCACTGAGAAGATTTTCTAAAAGGGAGAAGAATTCTCTTATGGTCAAATGATAATTGGACAGGCCCTTATGGTAGGCATTATCATGTAATAGGTCCCGAAATTCTATCTTCAAAAGAGGACAACTAGTCAAAGCATGCTACTTGGAGAGATTTTCCCACGATGACTCATTTGTGGTGTATGATACAATAGATGTTGAGTTAATGGTTACACACTCAAGATTTTCTAGTTAAGTAACTTTCCAATGAGCTTTACTTAAGTTAGAATGATGGCCAAACGTTGCACGATTATTAGTGTGGTGTGAATGTCTAAGGAATTAGGTTGATGTGCTAATTGGCTGGAAATGTAACATCCTGTATAAGTGGGTCTGTGCATTTTGTGTGTTGTAGGGTTAAAGTGTTAGCTTGAGGTTTAGAGGTGCGAATTGGGCCTAGGTTTGGGCTGAGACTTGGGTTAATTTTCTAATGAAGAATGCGAGGACATAATTAAAGTGGGTATCTGTGTTTAAATTGCAAGGTGGGCTAGTGGCCCAAAGTTTAGTGGTGCCACAAGGAGCAAGTGCGCGGCGTCATTAAGGGAAGGGATTTGGGCCAAGTACTGGTCATTTAGGGCCCAAGTTTTTGGGCTAAAATTCGGCACTCCAAGGGGGGAAGGGAGGACGACACAATAGCTTGAAAATAGGAGTTTTAATTCTTGAATTTTGTTGATAATATGAAGGAAGGAGTTGGTGCCAAGGAGACCTCTCTTGAAGGGAGGATATTGATTAAGATAACAAGTGGGATAAGAGTTATCAGGTGACAGTAGAGTTGGTCGAAAATCCAACTCTGGAGAGGGGGTGAAATTCGGTTGATATGCCGAAATTAGTAGGCACAAGTTATCATCTTTTGCATCTAGTCAAGCCAAAATTTCCTTTCTCTTGTGATCTCTCTCTCCCTTTCTTTGCCGCAACTCCCTAGCTCTCCTCTCCTCTTTAATATTTTCCTAAAAGTCGAACCCTCTTTTCCATACATTCTTCTCCCATAGTCGAACCCTTTTAGCCACCTTTCAGTAGTGTTTTCTCCATCTCTATGAGAACCGAAACCTTTAACCATACCATTAATAATCTTATTTCCATTTTCGACTTCTATTTTAGATTCACTCCTGTGCCAGCGCTTGCCGAATCATCATCTCAAGATTGGTAAGTCACTGTTGTTTTCTTCTTTCCTATCTCTTTCTCATCGTCATCACTTTCTCAATATCACGTTGATTTCCACTCATTCTTCTTAGAAGCCGAATCACCTCTGTGGTGACTACTTGTGCCGAAACTAGAAGAAGATTGAAGGGATTCAATCATCGTTTTAGCCAAGTTCAAGGCTCCGGGATTTGCCGATCTAGGGAAGGGTCGTGTCCGTGAACACTGATTACTTTTAGTTTGTTCTCACTACTTTAATGTGATTTAATGACCAAGGTATGTTCATGGACTTGAACGCCAGCCAAACGATAGGAAGGGTTGGATCAGTGAACCCAGTCCCTAAGTACAAGAAGGAGAAGTATCAGGAGTGCGATATTGGACACCGGGTTGTGGGCCGGCATCGGAGCATGATCATAGGTCGATAGTAGTAGTCTCGAGTGGCGATAGTGTTAAAGTCGAGAGTGCGATAGTATGAGAAACAGGTGTGTAACTCTTACGCACTTCATATGTTGTTATGTTAAATGTTGTGTTTGTTAAAAGCCGGAATAACAATGGGAAACATTACGTTACCCTTCTAGGTATAAGAAAAGACTCCGAGTAAGTCCATTGTGGTGAATATCGTGCTTGATCTATGTGAAACCTGTGTGTGCCATGTTGTATTTTCCTATGCATAAAGCATGATTATATTGTATTGAGAAACGTATACATAGCATATGGGTATGATGAGAGGAGGGGGAAGGCATGATTTATCAGACTGTCACCAATGGTTAGGTACCACATGTGGATTGGCCCCACATATCATGATTTTGTGACTAAGTCTCAGTGGTTTGGAACCACCAGTGGTTAGGTACCATATGTGCTTAATTTGTGACTTGTCCTAGTGGTTAGGTACCACGGTGGGTTGGCCCCACATATCGATTTAAGGGATCGTTACCAGTGGTTAGGTACCACAAGTGGGTTGGCCTCACACATGAATATATGTAACTTCGGTTACCAGTGGTTAGGTACCACCAATGGCTAGGTGCCACAAGGGGTTGATTTGGGAGACTTGGATGGATAACTAGGCAATGGGTTGCATGACATGCATAATATTGTATTAATCTGTGTAAGAGCATAACATCTTTTGGGATGAGGATTTACACACTGAGTCTCGGCAACTCACCCCATCCGTTACATTTTACAGATAATGCTTAGATCGTGGATCCGGAGCTGGGGTAGACTCTTGGTGGCCATGCTCGACAATTAATTTCACTATTTAATTTGAATTTAGTTCTTATTTACTTTAAGTTTTGGATTTTTGTTCTTGTAATAAGGCCACTTAAACTTTACTTTGGGATTTGTTATTTTTCTTTCCTTTCTTTTTCCTTAAACTATTATTAAACGAAAAAGGCGTGCCAAGTAATTTATGATACGAATGTTTTTATAAACTTAAGGTAATATTTCTGAGTTTCTTTTCTAAAGATATACATCGAATGAATAATAATCAACCAGATAATCATATCACGCTAAAATAAGTTTCAAAACGTTTTAATAATTCGCCCGGTTCAGCCACAATTTTCTTAACTACCCCAAAAGTTTTCCTTTCAATTCAAGTCGACATAATGGTTTGTAAAACATTTTCTTCCCAGTAACACGCTAGATTCGGTCGTATCATTTAGATCGAGTTTGGGGTGTTACATTTTTGGTATCAGAGCCCGATGAAAAAGCTCGGCTGTGGGTTTAAGGCCCAAAATATTTTCAATAAAGGGTCTCAAAGCGATTTGATGTAAATACATACTTCAAAAGCATGGCTTTGAGTCTCCAAGACTCGATCCACCTGTAAGTATCCTAACCTTTGCTATATATATATATATATGTATGATGGATTAATGGGTTATCGGGACATAGATAGTTATACTAGGGCTTATGGACCGTAGGCCTTGTTACACAAACTCTTGCATAAAACTTAACTTCCCTAAATAAACATGTCTGTGAGCAAGTCAGAAGGACTAGGGTGTGGTAACAGGCATATGCACGTCTAGGATTGGATTTAGGAAGAGCTTGGTATTTAAGTAGTCCTAGTGACTCACCTCCTCTTTTCTGGAATCCTACCTGGTGCATAGTGACTGTTCACCTTAGCCTCGAAGACTTGTTAACAGGCCAAAATTTTAACTAAAACCCGAAAGGGACCAGTACCCTGTCTTTGTAAAATTACTTATATGACCCTAAATTTGTAAAACTTTCCACAATGCCCTAGGTTGAGGTAATTGACCAAAATACCCCCAGATTGTAATAGTACCGAAATACCCCTATTTTGAAAAATCACCAAGATACCTTATTTTGAAAAATTACGAAAATACCCTTGTAGGTTAAAATTATGAAAATGCCCTGCGTAGTGAAACAACGAAAATACCCCTAGGCAATGAACGTGAGTCCATGGATGTACTTGTGTGTGAAGCCTGTGTATGGTGCCCTGTTGGATGTTATTTGAATGTGAATTTTAGAATTAGAAATACAGACTTAAGAACTAAACTATGTAGACATAGTTCAGACTCGAAAGAACCACTGCTAAAATTTCCTTCCATAAGACTGTTCATTGTTAATCATTGAAAGAAAAAGTTATTAACCCATAAAATTTCTAAATCAGATTAATTCATGAATGGTAGAATGAGCACTCGAGGTCGTGGGCGTATTGCGCGCGGATGTGGTAAGGGTAGGACAACTGTGCCGAAATCGGTAGGGTCCAGTTATGGGTCAAAAAATGAGGTGTCGCCGCCACCAATTTTAGGTGACGGATATCAGGAGTAGGCAGGTGGTGATGATGCAGTGTCACAAGCTATGCTACGAGTCTTAGAGAGTTGTTGGAGCAGGCATAGGGACGGGGACTCAGAAATTTGTGTCTGAACAACTCTGAGCGAATGGAGCTGAGGTATTTAGGGGAATTTCGGGTGTAGCTCCCAACACCGCGAAGTACTGGTTAGAGGCAACAGAGTGCATAATGGATGATTTGGACTTCACATCCGAGGAGAAGCTAAAAGGGATAGTATCTCTTCTCTGGGATGAGTCCTATCAGTGGTGGCTCACGGTCAGGGAAGGTGCGTTGGCCGATGACATCACTTAGGACTTTTTCAAGGCAACTTACTAGAGGAAGTACGTGGGGTCGAGTTATATAGATGCACAACGTAAGGCATTTCTAAATTTGGTTTAGGGGAGTAAGTCGGTATCCGAGTACGAGGCAAAATTCTTGCGATTAAGTAGGTACGCTCGGGGTATCGTGGGTACGGAGCATGAGCACTATGTTAGGTTTGAGGACAGACTAAGGGACAAGTTGTGGGTGTTGATTGCTCTGTAGCAAGAGAGGGAATTTACCATTCTTGTGGAAAAGGCCAAGATTGCTAAGAAGGTGATGCAAACCGAGAAAATGAATCAGAATAGGAATACGGATAAAAGGAGTTTTGGGCCATCAGGGTCTACTGGGAGTTCTAAAAAAAAAGCTAGATTTGGTGGATGGGATCAAGCTGCAAGGCCAACTGCTGCTGCTCAATGGCCACCACGGTGTGCCCGATGTGGGAAGTCCCATTCGAGGGAGTGTTGGACAAGTAATGGGGGATGTTTTGAGTGTGGGTCAATGGATCATGATGGATTTTGTTAGTGGGCTACCCCTCACGCCTACTAAGAAGGACTCGGTTTGGGTGATCATTGACCATTTAACAAAGTCAGCACATTTTATACCAGTTCGGGTTGATTACTCTCTCCAGTGGTTGGCTAAATTATATGTGGCAGAAATTGTGAGGTTACATGGGGTACCAGTGTCGATTATCTCAGACAGGGGCCCTAGGTTCATGTCAAGGTTTTGAAAGGCGTTGCACCAGACATTGGGAACAAAGTTGGATTTTAGTACGGCGTTTCATCCCCAGTCGGATGGACAGTCAGAGAGGGTAATTCAGGTCTTAGAGGATATGATAAGGGGTTGTGTCTTGTATTGCAGAGGTAGTTGGGAAGAATTTTTGCCGTTGGCAGAGTTCGCATACAACAATAGTTACCAGGTAAGTATTCGGATGGCACCATATGAAACATTTGGAAGTGGCATACCCCTACGTGTTGGATGGAGTTGGGAGAACGACAGTTGTTGGGTCCAGAGTTGGTGGCTGAAACAGAAGAGAAGGTTAGGCTGATTCGAGATCATCTGAAGGATGCTTCAGATAGGAAAAAGTCCTATGCCGATCTTAAACGAAAGGATATAGAATTTGCAGGGGGTGACATGGTTTTCTTGAAGGTGTCACCGTGGAAGAAAGTGCTGAGATTTGGTCAGAAGGGCAAACTGAGCCCTAGGTTTATCGGGCCTTATCGGGTGTTGAAACGAGTGGGACCAGTAGCTTATCAGTTCGAGTTGCCACCAAAGTTGAGTCAAATCCATAATGTGTTTCATGTTTCCATGCTTAGATGCTATCGCTCAGATCTGTCTCATGTTGTGCCGGTAGAAGAAATTAAGGTGAGCCCAGACTTATCTTTTAAGGAGGAACCAGTGTAGATCCTAGATCGGGATGTCAAAATATTGCGCAGGAAATCAGTCCATTTGGTGAAGGTATTATGGTGGAACCATGGTTTGGGAGAAGCGACATGGGATTCGGAGCATGTTATGTGTCAGCAATACCTTCAACTCTTTTGATCAGGTAAAATTCGAGGCCAAAATTTATTTTAAGGGGGGTAGAATTGTAACATCTTGTATAAGTGGGTCTGTGCATTTTGTGTGTTGTAGGTTAAAGTGTTAGCTTGAGGTTTAGAGGTGCAAATTGGGCCCAAGTTTGGGCTAAGACCTGGGTTAATTTTCTAATGAAGAACGCTAGGACATAATTAAAGTGGGTATCTATGTTTAAATTGCAAGGTTGGCTAGTGGCCCAAAGTTTGGTGGTGCCGCAAGGAGCAAGTGGGCGGCGTCATTAAGGGAAGGGATTTGGGCCAAGTACTGGCCATTTTGGGCCCAAGTTTTTGGGCTAAAATTTGGCACTCCAAGGGGGTAAGGGAGGATGGCACAAGAGCTTGAAAATAGGAGTTTTAATTCTTGTATTTTGTTGATAATATGAAGGGAGGAGTTGGTGCCAAGGAGGCCTCTCTTGAAGGGAGGATATGGATTAAGATAACAAGTGGGATAAGAGTTATCAGGTGACGACAGAGTTGGCCGAAAATCCAACTCTGGAGAGGGGGTGAAATTCGGTTGATATACCAAAATTAGTAGGCACAAGTTATCATCTTTTGCATCTAGTCAAGTCAAAATTTCCTTTCTCTTGTGATCTCTCTCTCCCTTTCTTTGCCGCAACTCCCTAGCTCTCCTCTCCTCTTTAATATTTTCCTAAAAGCCGAACCCTCTTTGCCATACTTTCTTCTCCCATAGCCGAACCCTTTTAGCCACCTTTCAGTAGTGTTTTCTCCATCTCTCTGAGAACCGAAACCCCTAACCATACCATTAAAAATCTTATTTCCATTTTCGGCTTCTATTTTGGATTCACTCCTGTGCCAGCTCTTGCCAAATCATCATCTCAGGATTGGTAAGTCACTGTTGTTTTCTTCTTTGCTATCTCTTTCTCATCCTCATCACTTTCTCAATATCACATTGATTTCCACTCATTCTTCTTAGAAGCCGAATCACCTCTGTGGTGACTACTTGTGTCGAAACTAGAAGAAGACTGAAGGGATTCAATCATCATTTTAGCGAAGTTCAAGGCTCCGGGATTTTTTGATCTAGGTAAGTGCCGTGGCCGTGAACACCGATTACTTTTAGTTTGTTCTCACTACGGTAATGTGATTTGATGGCCAAGGTGTGTTCATGGACTCGAATGCCAGCCAAACGACAGGAAGGGTTGGATCCGTGAACCCAGCCCCTCAGTACAAGGAGCGAGGAGTATCAGGAGTGTGAGATTGGCCACTGGGTTGTGGGTCGGCATCGGAGCAAGATTGTAGGCCGATAGTAGTAGTCTCGAGTGGCGATAGTGTTAAAGTCGAGAGTGCGATAGTACAAGAAATAGGTGTGTAACTCTTACGCACTTCATATGTTCTTATGTTAAATGTTGTGTTTGTTAAAAGCCGGAATAATAGTGGGAAACATTACGTTACCCTTTCGATATAAGCAAGGACTCCGGGTAAGTCCATTATGGTGAATATCGTGCTTGATCTATGTGAAACCTGTGTGTGCCATGTTGTATTTTCCTATGCATTAAGCATGATTTTATTGTATTGAGAAACGTATACATAGCATATGGGTATGATGAGAGGAGGGGGAAGGCATGATTTATCAGACTGTCACCAGTGGTTAGGTACCACCGTGGGTTGGCCCCACATATCATGATTTTGTGACTAAGCCTTAGTGGTTTGGAACCACCAGTGGTTAGGTACCACATGTGCTTAATTTGTGACTTGTCCTAGTGGTTAGGTACCACAGTGGGTTGGCCCCACATATCGATTTAAGGGATCGTCACCAGTGGTTAGGTACTACAAGTGGGTTGGCCCCACACATGAATATCTGTAACTTCGGTTACCAGTGGTTAGGTACCACCAGTGGCTAGGTGCCACAAGGGGTAGATTTGGGAGACTCGGATGGATAACTAGGCAATGGGTTGCATGACATGCATAATATTATATGAATCTGTGTAAGAGCATGATATCTTTTGGGATGGGGATTTACACACTGAGTCTCGGTGACTCACCCCTTCCGTTACATTTTGCAGATAATGCTTAGATCGTGGATCTGGAGCCGGGTGGACTTGTGGTGGCCATGCTCGACAATTAATTTCACTATTTAATTTGAATTTAGTTCTTATTTACTTTATATTTTGGATTTCAGTTCTTGTAATAAGGCCACTTAAACTTCACTTTGGGATTTGTTATTTTTCTTTCCTTTCTTTTTTCCTTAAAATATTATTAAACGAAAAAGGCATGCCAAGTAATTTATGATACGAACGTTTTTATAAACTTAAGCTAATTTTTCTGAGTTTCTTTTCTAAATATATACATCGAATGAATAATAATCAACCAGGTAATTCTATGACACTAAAATAAGTTTCAAAACATTTTAATAATTCGCCCGGTTTAGCCACAATTTTCTTAACTACCCCAAAAATTTTCCTTTCAATTCAAGTCGACATAATAGTTTGTAAAATGTTTTCTTCCCAGTAACACGCTAGATTCGATCGTAGCGTTTAGACTGGTTTGGGGTGTTACAGGAAATCCATGTTCTTACTAGTTGATCATGACCACCCCACAGTGGCTTGATTCAATGTGTGTGGGAATTATTGTTGCAATGACTTACAAATGTTTTTCAAGGTTTAATGTCAGATGCATGCATCATTTTAATGCATACCGTAAAGTTGCAAAAAATTTCAAACATTTTCTTATAAAAATATATTAATAGATGAATATTTTATTTTCAATTTGAAAATGACACATACTCTCTTATTGAATATACTCACTGAAAATAAAATGAATGAAAATAACTATAAGGAATGGAAAAGAAACTTGATAATTGTCTTGAAATCGGTGAAATCAGAATAGTGGTTTCAGGACCACAAATTTGAGTCGAAAATAAAATTTATTTTTATTTTATTACATGGTCCGTATTATGCTTGAAATGTCATGTGAAAATTTTGATACAGAAATTTTACCGATTAGGTGTTTAATTAGGGAAAAAACTATGTAACACCCCCATCCCGTATCTGTCGCCAGACTAAGGTTGAGAGGTGTTACCGGACATATTGAATCATAACACAACATTTCACAACATCAAATAATCACAAACATTTCATAGTGAAATATACACATAGAGTCCTTTTAGAAGGTTTACAATACCTTAAACATGCATTGGGAAGGGATCGAGACTAAACCGAGCACAAACAAAATTTTTTCAAAACTTAAACATTTTTCAA
Source organism: Gossypium rotundifolium (assembly GCA_025506655.1). Lineage (NCBI taxonomy): Eukaryota > Viridiplantae > Streptophyta > Magnoliopsida > Malvales > Malvaceae > Gossypium > Gossypium rotundifolium. The sequence goes on along the minus strand of CP106727.1, from coordinate 107,257,896 downwards.
AGTTACAGAAGTCACACACCCATGTGGATAGGCTGTGTTCCTCACAAGGCGTTAGACACACCCGTGTGCCTACGCCATGGCAAAACAGGGCATACATACTGACTTCTCCACACGGCCACAAGATATGCCCGTGTGCCAGGCCGTGTGAAATTTAGGGAGGCTACTGACTTGCTCACACGGCTACTCCCACAATCGTGTGTCTAGCCCGTGTGGCTTCCTGACTTGCTTAGAATTGCAACCTTAAGAGACACGGTCAGACACACGTCCGTGTGCTCAACCGTTGGGCAAATATAGGCCATTTTGCAAGACCAATTTGCCACCCAAAATTAAGTTATACATACAAACATCAATAAGCATCAATTTATGTCTCAAAGGCAGCCAAAATCATACTAAAACATGCACAAATTGACCTATAACCACATCATTCATTTCTAAATTCAATACCAACTCAAACATACAAATTCAAAAATACCAACTACACATCAAAAACATGTGATCCATACATCATTTTAATCTATATCAATTCTTAGCATTTCTTATCATATTAATTTCTCAAATCAACCATGATCTTACCAATATTGACTAATTCTTTTGGTCATTCATGAGCACATTAAAACAAACAACTTTTGCATCATATAGCATGGACTAAACTCATCCATAATCACATCATTATCAAGCCATATCACATAGCTATATTTACACATTTCAAAAAATAATCAAAACTCTGTAGCCTATACATGCCATACTTCAATATATACATTTTCAAAGATACCAAAATATAGTTCGATAGTGTGGTGATGATCCTTAATGATCCCCGAGCTTCCCGTAGCTTTGATAATCTATAAAACAATGAACAAACATACACACACAGAGTAAGCTTTCATAGCTTAGTAAGTCATAAGCAAATAATGATCAAATAAAAATTTGCATTAAATCAACTAGCCAAATCAAACAAACCTTAACAAATTATACATTTATTATACTTGCAACTCAAATATTATCACATATACAATAGCATTATAACATCAATGGCTGAAAGAACATATACTCATAAGCACATATAAATTTCTCTTTTACCATGTCTAATTCATATATTCATCTCAAACATATAATTACCTTACTTTCATATTCATATAACATAACACGTACCTGAACCTTTTAGTTCAATTTTCACATTCAATCTTAACTCAATAATCCCTGTTGAACCATTCGAAATCAATAAGGATACTTGGATAGTCGAAAATCTCGTATAATGCCAACGTCCTAGACGTGGTCTTACATGTAATCACATATCGATGCCACTGTCCCAGACAGGGTCTTACATGAATCACATACGATGCCAATGTCCCAGACATGGCCTTACAAGTAAACACAAGTCAATGCCAACATCCCAGACATGGTCTTACACGAAAACACATATCGGAATCCTATGTCATGACATATGTATCCTAACTATTCCTAAGGCTCGTACAGGGCTTTCGGACATTGTAACTCGATCGATTCAAGTTCGTAGACAATTCTTCCACACTTTTACCAATTCGACTTTCACTTATATATACAAGTAATAATTCATTTCAATACAAATAAAATATATACAATCGAATTTAACAACCTTTATTTACTTATGAACTTACCTTAGACAACGATGAACAGAAATAACGGCTATTCAACAATTTTCATTTTCCCCGATCTAATTCCTTTCCCTTTAGTTCTTGATCTATACATATTCAAGTTTAACTCCTTTATTCAACAAATCATTCAATTCAATTCATATACTCATATTTAAGGCATCTTATAAATTAGCCCTTACATTTTCACATTTTGACACTTTAGTTCTTATTTCACAAAATTCACAAAATTTCTTTATACAAGTGCCTAGCCAAATTTTCCTCTAGTTTATATAAGCCCACATATTTCATTTATTTTTCATTTGAGCCCTTCAAAATAGCATTTTAACAAATTAGTCCAATTTACTCAAATTCATCAAAAATCCAAATACAAAACATATTAATCTAACAACATATACTTATTTTCTATCATCAAACACAAGATTCATCAAGCTTTCAACAATGAAAAAACAAAAAATCATCATCAAATTCAGAAATTGAGACATGGGCTTGATAGATTACAAAGCAACGATCTAGAAAATGTAAAAATTATTAAAAATCGAGCAAAACACATACCCGAATTAAGCTCCCAAATGTGCCGGATGTTTAAAGCTTCCAAAGCTTTATTTTTTCTTCTTAGATTCGGCCAAAAAAATGAACACATGCATGGCCATTTATTTTTGTTTTATTTAATACATATTAATATACATTTTACAATTTTAACCTTAATGATTTAATTAGAAAACTATTTAATGGTTCTCTATTTTTGTCCATGCATAATTCTAATGATTAAATTACAACATGAGGACTCCATATAATAAAAGCCATAACAAATAGATACCTTTATATATAGCATGCTAATTTTGCATTTTACGCGATTAAGTCCTTTTTGCAAATTATGCACACAAACGATCAAATTTAATCACGGAAATTTCACACATGTCAATTCACAAACTAATAACATAGAAAATAATATCAAAATATTTTTCTAACTCAGATTTTTGGTCCCGAAACCACTATTCTGACTAGGGTCTAAACCAGACTATTACAGACTAAATCATATAAAATGCAAAAAGTGAATTCTAGTAGCTATAAGGATTAAATAGCTATGGAATTCAAACTTTAGGTCCTTATATGGTAATTAGACCATTAATAAAAAGTTAGTAGATATTTTTGGATGATTCATCCATGGAAAATGAGAAAAGGTTAAGGACTAAATTGGAAATCAAAATTTTTAAAAGATGATAAATTATCAAAAAGAAATAAAAATCGTTTTTATCATCTTCTTCCCCAAAATATTCCATGGAAACCCTAGAAAAGAGAAAGCAAGCTTTCTTGGCCAAGTTGGCCAAGTATTCAAGCCCCGTATTTAGTAATTTTTATATTTTTAAAATCGAGATAGTCTAACCTATCTTTTAAGGGGATTAATTTGAAAATTTATCAAAGTATGGAAAATGGGTCATGGATGTACATGCTGAAAATTAGAAATTTATGGTAGAAAATGAAAGGTTGTTGATAGATAAACAACTTTTACAAAGTAATTTTTGATGAAAACAAGATTTAGGGATTAAAATGAAAAGTTGTAAAATTTGATGAAATATTCTAAATTTTATGAACACATGTGCTGTAAATTTTGAGATAGAATTTTTATTAGGCTTCGAATAGGGAGTAAATTACACAAATTTCATTTTTCGAGCCTAGAGATGAAATGGGAGTTTATGGAAAATTAGGGGTAAAATAGTATTTTTTGCCTAGAATGAAAATTGAGTCCACTTGAATGTGAAATATGATAAATTGATGTAAAATTTACTCGTATAGATCCAGATAGAACAAATTCAGAGCTAGAATGAGGAAAAGAGGAAATGTTGGATTAGTAGATTTTACGTACACGAACATTATCGAGGTAAGTTTGTGTAACTAAATTGTGTTTATTTACATGCTTGCATTGATTTTGTTTATGTAAACTGTATAAAAATGTCATAAATATGTGAAATGATTACATATCCAATCAAGCCCGATAAATGAAAATGTTTAAACTAGATGATAATGCCCGATAGATGATAAAAGATAAATGATGAGAATGTTAACTATATGCTTGAAATGAATGTGGAATGCGTTTATTTGAATTATATGAATGTTGTGGATGTATGAAATTGTAACGACCCAAATTTGGGCATAGTAGAATTGGGCACATTGGGCCTTGGGCGTGGGAGCGTTTAAAATTTTTGAGAATAATAGTATGACCCTAATGTAAGTTGGACCTATTAGGCGAGTGATTTTGGAAGGTTTGGGGGCTTCTATGAAGTCCCAGGATCAAACTTGGGCTTTAGAAAAATTTTGGTTTTAGGTGAATAAAACCCTGGGAGTTCGTAAGTAGGCTTTAAGAATAAAATGTGGAGAAAAATGACACAAAAGGAGTTGTGGTCTAGTGGCAAATGACGCCACATAGGAGATAAGGGAATGACACCACATAAGGAAGCAAGGGGTCCAAGGTTCAAGCCTTGGCACTGGCATTTCATTTTGATTTATTTTTAAGTGAACTTAGACTTTGTCCATAGGTTTATATTTAGTTGCGCATGATGTTAGGCACAAAGAAGTGAGTGGTCTAGTGGCAGGTGGCATGAATTGGCTGATGGGAGAGCCTGGGTTCGAATATCATAACAAGCAGAGGAGTATTTATTTTGCGGACTGGACGGCCAGAGTTTGTGTTGGATCTAAACTCTACTGAAGAAGGGATCCCACATCGGAAAGCTAACAAGAGAGAAGGTGAGAAGCTGGCTATATATAGAGCTGTCTATGAAGAGAGGAAGCATACCTTGGTAGGTGTTTGGGCATAAGAGCATTCAGAGCACGGATTAGCTTCAGACTCCTATCAGGTGTGTATTTCACCCTACTCTAGCTGTAGAGCGACAAATGTCGAAATGCCAGTCACACGGTGATGGTCGCCACACGAGCATGCAAGCGCATTTGTGGGGCTTCGATGCAATAGTTGAGGCCATCATGAGTATTCTTATGAGTTTAGGCTATTTGGGCCACGATGGCCTAGAAGGGGCCATGTGGGACCAATGGGCCCGTGGGCCCAATTGAATAAATTGTATGATTGTGTAGTAGATAGTGAACTGGTCTAGGTGAATCTCATATCTGTGGCTAGATTTGGGCAAAATGGGCCACACGAGCGTGTGGGCCCACTTGGGCTGAGAATGGGCCTTAGGTCCATTCGCGTCATTATCTTTGTTTAGAATATTTGAGTTACTCAAGGCGACTGTAGACCTTCTGAGGGGTTGGCAATGTAACATCCTAGATTAGGGGTTGTGCATTAGGAGCATAACTCAAGTGTTAATAGGCTTTAAGTGTGGTTGGTGATGTTTTAAGGGTTTTTAAAACTCTAGGATTAAAAGGGGGATGCATTGGAAATTTTTGAAATTTTAAGTTAAAAGGGGAAATTGGGCTAAGGAGGCCTTAAAGAAAATTTTAGGAGTTTAGGGACATGAACCTGGGCTTAGTAAAGTGGCTTGGGACGCTACATTAGGGGCCTTGGAGGCTTGCGTAGGAGGGAAGAGGTTCGAGTAATGCGGGGCGTATCAGAGGCTTTTATTTTTGAGTCAAAAAGGGGACTAGGCTATAAAGGGTTTAAGAGAAGTTGTTGGGGATTTATGGCATAAGAAATGCCTTGGTAAAGTGGCTTCCATGCGCCACTTAAGGGCTCGGGTATAACACCAACAAAGGCCTTGTTCAAACACTACAAGCAGCGGTGGTGTTTTATTTTAGCTTTTGGCGTTAAGACAAGGGGAGCTAGGAAGGAGGCTTTAAAAGAAATTGGGCGAGTTTATATCACAAAAGCGCTTAAGCGAGTGGTTTTGGACGTAAAGCTTAAAGGGCTTAGTGCGGTCATGGGTTCAAGACGCAAGGAAGCAAAAAAATTTTGAGGTTTTATTTTGCATTCGGCATTAGGGAGAAGGAGCGATGGATGACACTCGAGATCTTTAATTTGATAAGGATAATGCTTATTTAGTCCTTTTAAAATTACTGCAAAGAAGGTAGGATAATTGTTGTTTTTTTATTCAAATAGGTAGATTAGTAGATAGAATGGGAGATTAAGTGGGGGATAATTGATTTATTTTAGAATTTTGAATAGGTGATTAGGAGATAATGAGATGGATTTTATTTTAGTTTATTAAGGTGATAAAGAAGAGATTAATTATGGATTTATTTTTTATTCACTTTGAATATGTGTTAAAGAGATAAAATAGGAGAAAGTGTGTAGTATATATAGGGGTGCTCACCTTTTGATATTTCTTTTTTTCTTCCATTCTAAATTCTTCTTGCTGAAATTGTTCTACCCTCTCCTCCTCTTCTTTATTTTTTTTCTTCCAACCCAAATTCCTTACTTATTCTCTTGTAGCCGAATCTCAAGGTACTTTATTTTCTCTTCGTTGTTGCGAGTCTTTGAAGCTGAAGCCTCTCTAATATTAGTCACTATTGTCGAATCTTTCAACCTCTTATTCTCTTTTCAATTTCACAATATTTGAGGCCGAATCTACAAGGGCAGTACCATCGATCTTTTGCTTTTGGTCTCGTAGAAAGCGTGTAAGGGTAAGTATTCTCTATTCTAGCAATCGATTTGGGTTCCTATTCTTTTAGTTTGCCAAAATCAAGTGTGCAGGCCTTGATCTAAGGATGGCTGAATGTCCATTAAGCTATTTTATGTGTCTTTTGTGTAGTCGATATTAAGGAGCAGTAAGGAGTTCTTCGAGATTCGAAAACATCAAGGTAAGTAGTATGTGTTAGTCGGCCAAGGGCCATTTTCCCTAGATTTATTGTTAAGCCGAATCTAACAGAGGTTAAGCAGGGAGTTTGACAACTTCTAAGATAAGGAGCGGTTTCGGGATTTAGATCCGTAAGATAAGGCATTAGTGATTTTCGGCCATAGGCCATTTTGGTATATAATGTTAGCCTATTCTGACTTAGGTGGTGTAGGAAGGAGTTCTACAATCGCAAAGGTGCAAATCGTTAGGCAGGCGTTCGGATTTAGTCAATTGTGCTAATCAAAAGGTAGTTATCGACCTTTGTCTCTTGAATGTTTATATGTGTTATATGTGTTATTTCATGTATGTGTATAAAGTGAATGATAGTCGAAATAAGGGCTAAGATTGTGAATTCCGTGGTAGGTAATTGAATAATCAGGTCAGTGATTTACGATAATAAATGATTATTGATGAATGTATAAAAATGTGATGGCATGTGATGTATATTTGTTTCAAGTAATATGTTGCCATGGTATATATGCATGGGACTTGGGATGTGACTATTGGAGGAAAGGGTGTACACTATGTACGTGGTCTAATGCTAGCCCCGTGCTACATTAGCGCTTGATGTTAGCTATGTGCTTCATCAAGGGAGGTGTTGGCTAAGTGCCCATCTCGGCGGTTGATAGCTATGTGCATCACCGTGGACTGATTGATATGTGGGATCCCTATGGGATCGGTGGCTCAGCCACGGCCTTGAGCAGCAAGTTTGCCAAGGTAAGATATGTGGATCATTATGTGATCGATGGTGGATTAGCCACGGCCTTGAGCAAGGGGTCTGCCAAGGTAGGTGTAATGGATGGACCCTAGGTTGGGATGGGCTTCATAATTGCATATTTATGTGTATGGACTGTGTGGATATGGGCCAAGCCCATATGTGGAGATATGTGAAATGACTATGCACTGAGTCGGTTTGACTCACCCAATATTTTAAACCTTTCAGGTGATGCGTAAACCTTGGATCGGGTTGGAGTGGATACAAAGGTGGCCATGCTGACGATTTTCATGCAGAAGATATTTTAATTAATTAAGCATTTATATCTTCAAGATTTTGATTATTCAATTATTGTAATAAGGCCCTAAAAGTATTTAAAGTATGTTTAAGTGTTTCTCATTAAGTTTATTATTGTGTTTAATTATGGATTGACAATTGAGGAATTATTCGCAAACGATTTTTATTTAAATCTATATATACTAAAGTTTTAATCCGGATATTTTTATAAACACCACACCTTACTTAAGAATTTTAATGAACACTGTTTTCTAAACTTAACAAATTTTCGTGTTTTATCCTTAAGTTCAAATTTGTTTCAAACGTTTTTCGCAGTGGCATTTCAAATTCGGTCGTAGTGAATGGGCCGGGTTTGGGGTGTTACAGGCAAAATTACTGAAATTCCCTCAGTTTACAAAATTACCAAAATACCCTTAGAGGGTAAATTACCAAAATACCCCTAGGATGCGAGATTATCGAAATACCCCCGAGGGGGTGAAAATGACTGTTATACCCTTAACTGTGAATGAATATCGTATGTATGTTTTAATTACACTTTTATACGTGGATACATGACATTTTATCATATTGCATGGGGTGGGTTAATAATTGAAGAGAAGTGTAGCTTGGTGGCTCTGCCACTTATTGTTTTAGTGGCTATGCCACATATATATATATACTATGACTCTGGTGGCTCAGCCACAAATATTGTGATTAATAGCTCGTCTGCATTATTGGTGTGATTGGCGGGGTGGGTTGACTTGATCCCCACAGGTGACGATTAGTTGGTACGGAGGTGTGATTGGTTGGATTGGGTTGGGTTACATTACATTACATTACACTACATTATCTACATAATCATGATTATAGGGCTAAGGCCCCGATTGCTACTGAATTGGGCTTCAGCTTAGTCTTCTTCTGTATGGGCTTCGGCTCAGTTTGCTTTGGTATGGGCTCGGGCCCAATTAATGACTGACTAGGGAAATTACACACTGAGTTCTTGTAACTCACTCCTCTGCTTTAACCTTGCAGGTAATCGCTAGCCTTAGAGGATTTGGAGTTGCGGAGGACTCGGAGGTGGCCATACGTAGAGTTGTTAATAAATAGAACTTAGTAATTTTGGTTTGAATTTATTTTAGATTATTCTATTTCGGGGTACTAATTTTTGTAATATGGCCTTTGGATTTTTCTTTACTTTTTAACTTTCATTTCTATTATATTCAAACTATAAATGATTAAACACTGGGTTTTCTTAAAAAGTTAATAACTATTTTCAAAATATCACATTTCCATAAATTACTGGATCTGATTTCTACTATAAACAAAGTTTTTGCTAATAGAAATAACAACTCTTTTACAAGAAAACCATAAAAGTAAATATGAATTTCACAAACAACAAAGCACGGAGTTTCAAAAAGAATACGAAGTTTTTAGCGAGCGTGTAGTTTTTAAACAACCCTTTCATGTGACATGCCAGATCTAGTCATAACGTCTAGGCCGGGTTTGGGGTGTTACAGAAATAATCACATGCCCGATAATGCTTGAGAAAAATGTTTAAATCCTAGTTGAAAAAAGTAGAAAAATCGATGGATATGTGGTTTTCCAATATGAATGAGGCCTTGCATTTGTTGCTAGAGGGATTTAGCCCGATTAAGTAATCCTATTGACCTCATCTCTAAAAGGATTTAGCCTGGACGGATAATCCTGATATAAGTCCTCTCGAGCATATGTTATGGATTAGATTTATCACGGATGGGTAATCCAGATCAAGCTTTTAGAGCATATGTCATAAAAAGGATTTAGCCTAAACTGGTAATCCTAATGTTTTTATATATGTGGATCGAGAGTGTACTCTCTGCAATAGTACCTTATAGGTACCATTAGACAAGAATTTATGGATTCTAATTTGTACACCTTGAGTGTAATACCTGTGTATCCATCGATATTTCAAATAAATTCAACAGGTAAAAGTTCTTGACATGTGAAGATACAAATAAGAAATGAGTTATTACACATATCGTCTTTAAGTACAAGAAAGTGATGATACATGACAAAAGATATATGAAAACATGAGATGATGATATTTATACATGGACTTTATTTGATGAATATATGTTCATTATTGATTATAGACTTGTACACCTTGAGTGTACTAATCGTGACCTTGATATTCTAAGTAATATGAGTAAAGTTTTGATATGAAATGATCTGAACTCTAAATGAGCTATTATGAGATTATACTTGTAATAATGAGATGAATCATGCATGTTGAATGAATACATATTGTGGAAAACGCATGTGCTTGGAAACTTGATTGTTGTTGAACCCATATATGTTTTGATGTTATTGATAGACCGTTATAGTAACATATTTTAATCCCACATTTAGCATATTTTTGGATGATGTTCCCTTTAATTATGTAAATAGGTGCTCCTAATCCTTTGTTTTCATGTTTTATACTCAGTAGAGCACTGGAGGATGAAAAGAACGAATAGCTGGCTGAAAATCGAGAAAATGGGCCAAAGCATGAAATCCACATGGCCGTGCCTCGTAAGACAAGTCGACCACGGCCTGAACCCCAAAAAATACGGTTTGCCTCATCAACAGGAATGAACACGACCTGGCCACGATTTACACGGGCGTGTGCCATGGGCATGACCCTACCATTGGAAAGAAGAATTTTATTCAGATTAGGGTACTTATAGGCAAAGAAACATATTCCAAAAGCCTATATAAAGAACTTAGAGGCCAACCTTTAAGGGGGCGTTCAACTAGGCTAAAGAGCCAAGCCAGAGCAGTTAACTTTAGGGATTTACTCGAAGAAAGCTAGTTGATTCATCTCAAGAAGTTGGAATCATACTCAAGATGGAGGATCTCTCCTTCAATTCGTTCAGGGGGTTTTAGGGATTTCTTATGTTTTATTTTATCTTTTCTTTTGAGATGTTTTCTTTTACAATTATGAACTAAACACTCAAATACTTAAAGGGGGTGAAACCTAAGACGGGTCTTGTTATTGTTATATAAGTTGTATGATAAATACTTGATTTGTTTTTAACTATGTGTTCTTAATTCTTGTTTTGATATTTTCGGGATATTGATTCAAGTGTGATGTGCTTAGGTAGATAAGGAAGAGACCTTATCTAAGAGTAGATCTAGCATAGTTAAGCAAAGCTGCTCGCGCGCCTAGAGATAGCGTGACAAAAATCTGCCAGATTAGGGTCAAACCAAATATGGGAGTCCATAGATCGAGTTAATACAATTTTAGGGGTTTAATTAGAAAGAGATTTCAATTAATCAACCTAGCTTTAGATGTTAGTAGACTTCAAGAGAAGTATTAATACAAATTAGGGAATACTATGGATCAAGTCAAGTGAATAAATCGTCTGGTTTAGAGTTAGATAACAAATGAAGTCTAGGTGGATTCTTCCTCAGGTATTGTCTGAATCAATCGGTTTTCCTTTCAAGTCCTTCCTCGATTTCTTCTTTGTCCTAGCATCTTTAGTTTAGTTAATTAGTTAATTTTAGATTAGATAAGAATTCCCTTAATTCGTAGGCTAAATAATAGAAAGAGAGTTAATATTTGTACTTTTGGTTCCTTTGGGTTCGACAATCTAGCCTTGCCGCTAGCTATACTACTGTTCAATAGGTGCGCTTGCCTCCATCGTTGTCTTATTAGTTTCCAAGTTCGATCATTCTTTTATAAATTTTTAAGACTCGAAAAACACGATCAAGTTTTTGGCGCTGTTGCCAGGGAACTAAAATATTAAGAACGCTCAATTTTTATCACTTAAGCCAAATTATATTTGCAATTAAATTTTATTTTATTTTTCTAAACTTTATTTTTCTTTTCTCTTTGCTTAGCAGGTGCTTCTAGTTTATGACTAGAAGGAACCCAACAGAACCACTACTTTACAGAAGTGATATTGAAGGAACCGTACACAGAAATCGTAGAGAAGCAAGGCGAGGATTAGATTACATACAAGAAGAGCAAGAGGATGAAACCAATACCTCCGAAGGGATGGCTGAGAATAATCCGCCACATCAAGATATGGCCGATCATCATGCTCCGCGAACTATGTATGATTATGCTAAACCTAATTTAACAGGAGCTGAATCAAGTATTGATAAGCTTATTATAGCCGCTAATAATTTTGAATTAAAACCTAAAACTATACAAATGATTCAACAGGTTGTTCAAATTGATGGTTTGCAGGACGAACACCCAAATACTCATTTAGCTAATTTTCTAGAATTCCGAGATACTTTCAAAATAAATTGCATTTCTGATTATGCCATTCGTCTTCGGTTCTTTCCCTTTTCTTTGAGAAATAAATCCAAACAATGGTTACATTCTCTTCCACGAGGATCAATCACTACATGGGACCAAATGACCAAAATTTTTTACTAAAATATTTTCCACCGACTAAAACAGCCAAATTAAGGAATTATATCTCTTCTTTTGTGTAGATGGATTTAGAAACATTATACGACGCATGGGAGACATACAAAGATTTGTTGAGAACGTGCCCATACCATGGTTTACCCTTGTGTTTGCAGGTCCAAACCTTTTACAATGGTGTGAACCCCTCAACCGGTAGTTAATTGACTCGACTGCTAGCGGAACCCTGAATAACAAAACTCTTAAAGCAGCTTACGAGTTTATAGAGGAGATGTCACTGAATAACTATCAGTGGCAAGTTACAAGAACAAAGCCAACTAAAACAGCCAGAGTTTTCAATCTCGACGCAGTCACCATGCTGTCAAATCAGGTAGAGATGATGAAAAAAAGATTGATGGTTTGCGTGGTTCTTTGCAGGTATACCCAGTTATGCAATGTGACTCGAATCTAGGAGGCGTGGTGAATCCTGAGTACCCACCCTACAATCCGGGCATGGAAAGCGAACAATTAAACTATGCGGGTAACAGTTTTAGACCTCAAAATAACCCCTATAGTAATACTTATAATCTAGGTTGGAGGAACCACCCCAATTTCTCGTGGGGTGGTCAAGGAAACCAGAGACAACAACCACCCCCTCCAAACTTCCAACAATAGCCTTACACATAGGAAAAGAAGCCGAACCTTGAGGAGATGCTGACAAAATTTATAGTGGTGTCTGAAACTCGATTTCAAAACACCGAGACTACACTTAAAAATTAACAAGCATCGATTAAAGGAATCGAGAACCAGTTAGGGCAACTCGTAAAGCTAATCTCAGAACGACCACTAGGTAGCTTGCCAAGTAACACTAAGACTAATCCCAAGGAGGAAATTCAAGCCATAACAGCTTATGACAGTGGAAGGTTAGTAGAATCTGAATATGAGCCAAGGTAAGAACCTGTGGTAAGTGAAGGTAAGGTCGAGGTAAGCCAAGAAAAGCCAAAACCAGTAATTAAAGAATACAAACCTCGTATACCTTACCCCAATGCGATGAAGGTGGACAACACAGAAGCACAGTTCGGTAAGTTCCTTAAACTCTTAAAGAAATTACATATTAACTTACCGCTTCTTGAAGCTCTTTCGCAGATGCCAGATTCAAGGAAATTTTTAAAAGAGCTCTTAACAAACTAGCGAAAGTTAGACGAGAAGTCGCATGTGGAACTAAACGCAGTATGCTCAGCAATGTTACAGAACAAACTGCCACGGAAATTAAAAGATCTAGGGAGTTTTACAATTCCATGTTTAATCGGTAGTTTATCTGTTGATAATGCTTTAGCTGATTTCGGGGCAAGCATCAATGCTATGCCATCTAAAATGTTTAAATAACTAGGTCTAGGGAAACCCAAGCAAACTAGGATGAGTATTCAACTAGTTGATAAGACTATTCGTATCCCTAAGGGTATAATTGAAGATGTACTAGTTAAAGTTGACAAATTCATATTCCCCGTAGACTTTGTTGTTTTAGATATGGATTAAGACAATAGTATCCCCTTAATTTTAGGAAGACCTTTTCTAGCAACTGTCAGATCTAAAATTGATGTCAGCACATGTGAACTCATACTTCGTGTAGGTAACGAATCAATAAGTCTTCAAGCTCTCGACTCATCTAGGACATCGAGTGAGAAGGGGGGGACATAAATTCCATTGATAAGCATTCAGTTAAACTTCCTTTTCAGGAAACACCACAGATATACATTACAGATCCAGATCCTATAGCTTGTACCAAAAAGGAAATATCTCATGAGGAACGACGGCATTAGACCGATGAGCTAGATAGTGGAAGACACATCTCAAGGAAGAATCAAACCCACACAAAGTGAAACCGAAGGAACCCTTAGAAGAACTTAAAGGAACATTGAATCACTTCAAAATAGGAGATCAGGTACTATTAGATAGAACAGACCAGTGAATCACCAAATCAAACCTGAAGATAAATGAAGAAATCCCCTTTACGGTACTTAATGTTCTCCCTTACGGAATAGTCAAGGTAAGAAATTCTACTTTCAGTACTTTTAAAGTAAACTCCACTCGACTTAAATTATATGATGATAGCATGAAAAAGGATTTTTCAATCCTTAAACCACCGTAAAGGTACGAATGATATGTAAGTCTAGCTTAAGACTTTAAACGAGCGCTTCTCAGAAGGCAACCCGAGCACTAACCCTATTTATTTCTTTTTCTTTTTCTTTTGGCACCTAACTACAGAATAACCAAGTTAATGAAGTGCAGATCTTCACATCACACGGCCTTACACACGGCCGTGGCTGTGACCGTGTGGATGCTACAGATTTTCATACTGACATGGCAGAGATAGTATGAGACAGGACGAGAAAAATATCTTTGAACACAAACTCACCTAACACCACGGCCGTGCGACATAGTCGTGGCCGACACTGATGAACCAACATGGGCGTGGCCACTTAAATACAAGGCGTGGGAGAAGCGATTGAACCACCACACGACCGTGCGATATGGTCATTTGACACAACACCCGATGATACACAGGCGCGGGGACGTACCAAAGCTGAAAATTTCTATTTAAAACGCCCCTCTCCCCTTTTAACCCATTCCATATCCACTCCCCAATTCCCTTCATCTTCACTTTCTTCCTTTTTCACCCCATAAAAGTCTCAATCTATGGTTCAAAAATGTCAAAGAAATTGAAAGATCTGCATCCTGTCTCCCTGTGCGAGACCAATCAACATAAGCTCACGCCTGCCACTTCATTAACTCGACAAGCCAAGGGTCTTTGAGACCATTTAACTTTTATTTCACTTTTCTCTTCTCCTTTATTTTCCTTTTCCTTATTTTTCATATATTGAATTTAGTTTACTTTTTTTAGTTTCTTGGTTTTAGGTTCTAAAGGTTGCTAGGGAATCACAACACCATGGCCTTAGATACCACACCCACCTCACGAACCATCTACCAATAAGGACTTTCTAGTCCATTCATCTTCTCTTTTGGTTTTACTATAATTCATATTTTATTTCTTGTTCTCTTTATTTACTTCAATTATATAATTAGTATAATTTAAATTATTATTGCCATTTCCTGGCTAACTCCTCACAAGTTACCCAATTTCTTCATCTAACACAAGAATTAGAGGCTCCCCCTCCAACTTCTCTTTGACCTCCGAATCAAGTTTCCACACTTCCAACTTAAGGAATCCATCCAAAAATTTAGGAAGTTTCACCTCTCTCCCTCTCTTTTGATTTTCTTATTATATGATTGTTATCTATCTTTGTACATTGAGGGCAATGTACATCTTAAGTGTGGGGGGTGAAAGTTTATTAGAAAAATTGCCTAACTTTTTGCATTATTCTCAAATCCCTGAATAATATTCTATCTTAAAGTAATTTTCTCATATCACTAATTAGAATGAAATTCCTGATAATTCATGATTTTTATTGATATATTTTAGATTAAGTCATTGATAATTGTGCAATGATGATTTAAACTTTAAGATACTAAAGAATCAAGCATGATGAGTCTATTTTCAAAAAAAAAAAATTTTGATAGGTTGTCTACCTGAATCTAAATTGTTACCTTGAAGTTTGAAATTTACGAGGTTGACATCAAAATACCCATAATTTTTTGTGAGATTTTGAGCCTTTTAGAGCATACATTCTTTTCATGCTCACTTTATTGATTATGAGTGTGTCAATATTGATTTGTTATTCTAGAACTTGCTTCGATTACACATCTCGAGACCACACTATTGATTTGATATACAAAGATGATTAAGGCACTTAGGATTTAACCCACTTACTCCACTAAAAGCCTACCCTCATAATTAACCCCTAGTGAACCCCTTTGATCCTAACAACCCTTTTTATTGACTCAACCTGAAACACCCCACACCCGGCCCACGAGCCTGGACCGGATTTGGTATGTTCCTCGATGTAAACCGGTTCAAAATTCTTTTGTTACTTTGAAATCTGTGTGTTTTGAAGATAGTTTGTTTGTGGGTTGGGCTCGAGTTGAAAACAAGTTTATTTTTATATTGAAAACCCATTTATTTCAGGTGACAAAATATTTAAAGTTTATTTTAAATTTAAATTGACTTAATCTTTAAATAACATAAATTGGTAACATAGTAATTAAAACAACAATAAAATCATCACTATGGCCTTATTACATAAAATAAAAACCAAAATAAAATTGTAGAGTACTTAAATAAAATAAAATGTCCAAATTAAATAAAACTTTAAGTTGAGCATGGCCACCACAAGTTCTGTCGTCCCGGTCCATCACTGTTCATCACCTGAAACATGTTCCCACAACGGGGTGAGTCAACAGACTCAATGTGTAACCAACACTAAAATTTAATAGATTTAGGCATACCATACATATCATGTTCACATAATAATTCAAGATAATGATGCAATCCCGAACCCAAACCTAGATGCCATCTGCTACACATCCCCGTACCAACCTGCACACTGTGGGGACTACTAAGTCAACCCTCCATCCGCTACACACCATCGAAGGTAGTCGCTGCAGTCAATGTGCTCATCGCCCGTATAAAATTCGTGGCATAGCCACCAGATTAAATAATTGTGTCATGAGACACCACATTCAGATAATGTAACCGAAGTTACCACATTCAGATAATGTGATCGAAGTCACCACATTCAGATAGTGAGACCGAAGTCACCACTTTCACTTCTCCTTTTTCATATAACCCGAATGCCCCATATTATTTATATTATGCATATCATACTTAAATTCACATTCATGTCACTTTTCACATGTTAATTATAACATATTTCATAATCCTAGTAGGAGTAGGAAACGTACCTGAGTACTTTGTACCATAACATGGTACCTTAGCCATATTCACATTCTTATAAACATGCATATATTTATTATAGCCATGAATCTTATTAAAAGTAGTGTGGGGTACACACCTGATTCGATTAATAATTTCAGTTGAAATCCCAAAATTGATCATCGCCTTAGATCTTTAACTCCCTACATTGGCCCATATTAAAGGTTTAATGAAAAACTCATTCGGTCATAAAACCAAATCCTAGTAGGATTTGTGCACTAAACTTACCTTGTTGCTGATTGAATTAAAAACCAAATCCCGAAAACTTGTATTCTTCCCCTTTGAAATCGGCTACTCACTAGATCCCTTGAATCAGTTAGTTTTCGGTTAAAACAAATAGATCTAAGTACTTAAGATAGGGCCTTGGCCAAATATGTGAATACACTTACCTTGGAGTTCTCAAATCTCAAAATTGATCTTTGCTTCCTTAATGCTGTCGAAATTCCTATAACCATATGTTAGATTTGATCTAATATTAAAGTAGGGAATAGACCATTGGCCGAATGTACATATATGTACTTACCTTGTTTTCGAATCCCGAATGATCCTTAGTAATAATCGACTATGGCTCTCATAAGTAACACAAAGTTTAGGCCTTGAGAATTGGAGGAGAATCGGCTATGGTCACTTAGGTATTCGGCTTCAACAAGGACTAAAAAGAAAGAAGGATCTAAGGCCTTTAAGGAGGATCGACTAAGAGTTGTTTTTGAGGTTTTGATTTTTGGTGAATTGAAACAAAGAAGAAGAATAGGGATAGGGGATTCGGCAATGGTAAGTGTGAGAGAGAGCTTGCGGTTTTGGTCAACAAAAGAGAATGGAGAAGATGACAAGGGAAATTTCGGCAAAGACTTTCAAAAGAAACAAAATAAGAAACAAATGGCCTTTACTCCTTTTTAGCCGAAATTACCACACTCAGTTCCCCCTATTCGGCCAACTCTCCCTTATTTTGATAAAGTTCATCTTTTATTTATCACTTTATTCAATAATAGACTTAACCCCCCAATTATCTCTTATCTCTTAAAAATAACAATAATTATCCATCATTTATCCACCTATTTAGCTCAATTTTAAAGAGAATTAAACTCTTCACTTAGGTTCCCTTGTGCCGTCCACCTCCTTTGCTTCCAGTAGCAAAAAATAAAATTTCTTTTATTTGCTTCCCAAGTGACTCGATCCCTGGCCCAAATACATAAGCTTGTGGCGTCACTTGCTGGGCTTTTAAGTGGTGCCTTCAAGCCACTTTGACAAGCCTGTTTGTGTGCCAAATTCCTCCTATTAATTTTCTTAAGGCCACCTTGCCTTAGTTTCCTCTTTTGAAACTTAACATTTCCATACATTTCCAGGTTTCCAAAATGTTCACTTTCCTCTTTTAACTTAAGTTTCCAAAATGTTCACTTTCCTCTTTTAACTTAAGTTTCCAAAATGTTCACTTTCCTCTTTTAACTTATCATTTCTAAAGCATTTCCTTACATTTCCAGGACATTTCCCTACATTTCCTTACATTTCTCTACATTTCCTTACATTTCCATACATTTCCTTACATTTCCATACATTTCCATACATTTCCTTACATTTCCATACATTTCCATACATTTCCTTACATTTCCAAGGTTCTAAAAATGCACACCACACATCCATATCACATTAAACATGCTATTTCATAAAATTAAGCAAAAATGCACACAATGGGATTCGAACCCCTTCCTTCAAAGTACTTCACTTGATGCCATAACCCTTGCACCTTAGGTGGCATCCCTTGCCACTTTTCCACATCACTTCTTGTTTTTAACTTAAAAACCAATAATTGTCCAAAGCTTTCTCTTCCATCCTAGGATTTTAAAAACCCTTAATTCACTTCCAAACACTGCCAAAACCTACTACTCATGAATTATGCACAAACGCATAACCCCTAATCTAGGATGTTACACAACCCACTAATATTAAACCTAAACCCCTCTCGTATTTGTTATCGCCATTCCTTTTGACTACCCTTCTATCGAGATTTATTTTGATTAGTTGCCTAATTAGATTATTTCAATTGTTAAAGTTCTATTTTATATTGTTTTGATTTGTTCTTAAAAAAAATCAAAAAATCGAAGTATATTCATTATTAGTTTTGTGATTAAAGCGAGCCTATATGTTTAATTTCAACATCTTGAAGAAGAAGCTCGTATTATTAGTATTACAAGGTTTCAATTGATGTAATTATTCAGGTTATTAGTCATTTTCCTAATTAGGTGATTGTCAATTTAATCTCGATTCTAACCCTTCTAATTCAGCCTTTATCCATACCTTTAACCGATCCCCGTTACAACCCTTTTTAAATACCTTTTGATTTGTATATCATCCCATTTTACAATGGTGGAGATTTTATTTTCAAGCAAGCCTATGGTAATAACTTTTCATGTTCGACTTTTGAGAGCTTTATTTTGGAACTTAAACACCTTGAGTAATCTGAGTGAATCTTAAGTGAGGATGCCAACTTTTGTTGATTTTGAATTAAGGGTGATTATTTAGGTAAGGGGAAACACCTATCTTTTTCGTGCTACAAACTCATGACTTTCATTGTTTGAATCTTTAGGACTCTTTGAGTTGAATTATCCATGTATAAATTATCTATGAATTATGATGAAACATTATTGATGAATATTATGAATTGAGGAAGTTCGTTTTAATTATGAGTTGAGAATTTTACTTGAGGACAAGCAAAAGCTTAAGTGTGGGGGTATTTGATAAACCGTAATAGTAACATATTTTAATCCCACATTTAGCATACTTTTGGATGATTATCTCTTTAATTATGGAAATAGGTGCTCTTAATCCTTTGTTTTCATGTTTTATACTCAGTAGAGCACTGGAGGATGAAAAGAACGAATAACGGGCCGAAAACGGAGAAAATAGGCCAAAGCACAAAATCTACACGGCCTGGGCCTAAGACCACACGGCCGTGCCTCGCAAGACAAGTCGACCACAGCTTGAACCCTAAAAAATATGGCTGTGCCTCATCAACAGGATCGAACACGGCCTGGCCACGGTTTACACGGGCGTGTGCCATGGGCGTGTCCCTGCCGCAGGAAAGAAGAATTCTATTCAGATTAGGGTACTTAGAGGCAAAGAAACATATTCCAAAAACCTATATAAAGACCTTAGAGGCCAACCTTTATGGGGGCGTTCAGCTAGGCCAAAGATTCGAGCTAGAGCAGTTAATTTCAGGGATTTACTCGAAGAAAACCAATTGATTCATCTCAAGAAACCAGAATTATACTCAAGACGGAGGATCTCTCCTTCAATTCCTTCAGGGGGTTTTAAGGATTTCTTATGTTTTGTTTTATCTTTTCTTCTGAGATGTTTTCTTTTACAATTATGAACTAAACCCTGAAATACTTGAGGGGGGTGAAACCTAAGAGGGATCTTGTTATTATTATCTGAGCTGTATGATAAATACTTGATTTGTTCTTAACTATGTGTTCTTAATTCTTGTTTTGATATTTCTGAGATATTGATTCAAGTGTGATGTGCTTAGGCAGAGGAGGGAGAGATCCTGTCTAAGAGTAGATCTAGCATAGTTAAGCGGAGTTTCTCGGGCGCCTAAAGAAAGGGTGATGAAAATCTGCCGGATTAGGGTCAAACCTAATATGGGAGTCCATAGATCGAGTTAATGCAATTCTAAGGGTTTTAATTAGAAAAAGATTTCAATTAATCAACCTAGGGTTAGACATCCGTAGCCTTGAAGAGAGGTATTAATATAAATTAGGGAATCCTACGGATCAAGTCAAGTGAATAAATCATCTGGTACAGAGTTAGATAACAAGTGAAGTCTAGGTGGATTCTTCCTCAGGCATTGTCTAAATCAATTGGTTTTCCTTTCAAGTCTTTCCCCAATTTCTTCTTTGTCATTGCATCTTCAGTTTAGATAATTAGTTAATTTTAGATTAGATAAGAATTCTTTTAATTCGTAGGCTAAATAATAGAAAGAGAGTTGATATTTGTACTTTTGGTTCCTTTAGGTTCGACAATCCGGTCTTGCCACTAGCTATACTACTATTCGATAGGTACACTTGCCTCCATCATTGAATTAGTTAGTTTTCAGGTTCGATCATTCTTTTTATAAATTTTTAAGACTCGACAGACACGATCAGTTATTATGGAATATGACTAACAAGGGCAATGAGGATATGTGTAGGGCTTGAGGTCACATTTATTGAATATGTCTTACATAGTTACCTTAAAATAGAATGAATTTTAAGTTAAGTACCATGTCATACAAACTTACTAAGCATGTTATTTTTACTTAGTTTTATTTCGTTGTTCTAGAGTAAATCAAAAGCTCATTGGATTGGAAGCTAGGCGGAGATACTCACACTATCCATCGGCCCATGTTGGTACAATATGGTAAAGTAATTATGGTTACAATGGCGTGTATAGGATATATTGGCCATATTGGCATGTAAATGTAAATGATGCTTGTAATCTAGCCATTGGAATGGCTAGTAATGGTTTGTTCTAATATACTTGTAATGTCAAACTATGGTAGATACATATATGTTAAGTAGTTGATCAAACTATGTCTAACTTGAGGTCTTAACTAAGGTAAGATTATAGGCATGTATGCATGAAATGATATGCCATAATGAATGATGGAATTTACTTGATTTGAATGCTTGAAATGGTTGGTTTTTGGATGTGTGATTCATGGGTGCGATTTTGGGTGAGAAATGAAGCTAGGAATGGCTTTATTTTGTCCACACGGGTAGACTCACGAGCGTGTGTCTAAACCGTGTGTAACACACGGCCTATCCCATGGGTGTGTGGCCTAGCCGTGTGTAACACCCCTAACCATAACCATCACTGGAATAGGCTTAAGAGGCATTATCGAACATATTAGAACTTTTACATTCATTTCACAGCACAAGACACATCATCATCATATCATAACAATACATATACATAGAGTCCCTTTAAAAGATCCACGAGACCTTAAACATGCATTGGGAAAGGGTCGAGACTAAACCGGGCTCATACAAAATTTTTCTAAAACTTAACATTTTTCAAAGTTACAGAGGTCACACGCCCGTGTGGGCAGGCCGTGTACCTCACACGGAATTAGACACACCCGTGTGTCTAGGCCGTGGAAAAACAGGGCATACATACTGACTTATTCACACGTCCGAAGACATGCCCGTGTGCTTGACCTATGGGCAACACTGACTTAATTCACACGGCCTATCACAGGCCCGTGTGTTTGGACCATGTGCGAGTTTGATTTGTTTTGAACTACAATCTTAAGGTACACGGTCGAGAAACTTGCCCATGTGCTCAACCATGTGGGCAAATATAGGCCATTTGCAAGGCCAAATTACCACCCAAATTTTGGGTCACACCTACAAGCATCAAGCCTTTCCAAAATCATATCTCAAATGCACCCATAACATACATTTAGACCACCATTTCCATCAACCAGTTCATACCAAAATCATCATTCACATAAACCACATATACACATTATATCCATCATTTTCACATATCCAAAACATATACTAAAGGCATTCAACTATCAAGCCATATCACATAGTAAGATCTATACATCTCAAAACATACCATAATCACTGGCCTATACATATTCAAATTTAGCTCATTCATTCACCAAATCATTCAATTTAATCCAAAAACACATATTTAGGGCATTTTATAAAATAGCCCTCACATTTTCACATTTTGACATTTAAGTCCCTATTTTATAAAATCATCAACTACATATAATTTCATCATATACATGCTTAGCCAAATTTTTCCCTAGCTCATACAAGCCCACGTATTTCATTTATTTCACATTTTAGTACCTCAATTTCTCATTTTCACAATTTAGCCCATTTTTGACATTTTTGTCAAAAAATTACTTTACAAAACAATAAAATCTATCAACAATTATTCATTATTCATCATCAACTATCACAAAGCTCAAGCATTCGTCAATGGCATTTTATAAAATCACCAGTAAACTCAAAAATTAGGACATGGGCTAGCTAAAACATAAAGCAACGATCACAAAAACGTAAAAATCACTAAAAATTAAGCTCAAAACATACCTTGATTAAGCTATATGCTAGCTGAAACCCTTAAACTCTTTTTCTTTTCTTTTTCCATAGCAATTTCGACAAGATGAACATGAAATGCCACTAATTTATGCTTTTTTTAATTAATATTAACTTAATTGTCATTTTACCATTTTATCCTTAATTAAAACATTATATATTCATTCATTTAATGGCCATTTATGTCCATCTCCACTATCAAAGGTCTAATTACAACATAAGGACTTCTCATTTAATAATCCATGACAATTAACCACTTTAATAATTAGCACACAACTTTTACATTTTATGCGATTAAGTCCTTTTTCACAATTCGACACACAAACGATAAAATTTTCACATAGAACTTTCATACATACTTTATTACATACTGTAAACACAAAAAATAATATTAAAATATTTTTTTGACCTTAGATTTTTGGTCTCAAAATCACTATTCCGACTAGGGTCTAAACCAATCTGTTACAACTCTCCCCCCTTAGGGACTTTCGTCCCCGAAAATCTTACCAGTGAATAGATCCGGATACTGCTCTCTCATAACATCTTTAGGCTCCCACGTAGCCTCTTCAACTCTATGCTTGTGGCATAACACTTTCACTAAAGTAATTTTCTTATTTCACAATTCTTTGATCTCACGAGCCAGAATTCAATTCGGTTCTTCATTATACAATAGATTAGACTGAATCTCTACTTTAGTAGGGGCAATTACATGTGATGGATAAGATCTGTATCGTCTAAGCATCGATACGTGAAACACATTATGAATCTTCTTCTAGCTCAGGTGGCAACAATAATCTATAAGCAACCGGCCCAATATGTTCAATAATCTCATACGACCCGATGGATCTTGGACTCAATTTGCCTTTTCTGCCGAAACAAAGTATTTTCTTCCATGGAGACACTTTCAAAAACACTTTACCACCGATCTCAAATTCAATATCTGTTCGTTTCAAATTTGCATAAGATTTTTGACGATCTGACGTTGCTTTCAAACTGTCACGAATCACTTTCACTTTCTGCTCAGTTTCTTTAATCAAATCAACCTTGTGAATCTTATTCTTACTAAGCTCAGTCCAATACAATGGAGTTCTTCATTTACGATCGTAGAGAGTCTCATATGGTGCCATTTTAATGCAATATTGGAAACTATTATTGTACGCGAATTCAATCAACAGCAGATACTTTTCCCATGTACTTTCAAACTCAAGAATACAACATCTCAACATATCCTCAAGAATCTGAATGATTCGCTCGGATTGACCATCTGTTTTCAGATGAAATGCAGTGCAGCTTTGTACCTAGAGCCTCTTGCAGTTTCTTCCAAAACTGCAAAGTAAATCTTAGATCTCTGTCAGACACAATAGATAATGGTACCGCATGCAATCTCACAATCTCAGAAATATACCATTCGGCTAACTTATCAAGTGAATAATCTATTCTCACAGGAATAAAATGAGCTGATTTCGTTAATCTGTCAACTATTACCCATATTGCAAGTTTCTTTCTCAAAGATAAAGGCAATCCTGACATAGTCCATTGTGATTCTCTCCCATTTCCTCTCAGGAATCATGATTAGTTGCAACAAACTGGATGGAACCTGGTGTTCAGCTTTGACTTGCTAAAAAACTAAACATCTCGAAACAAACACTAAGATATCTCATTTCATACCATGCCACCAATAAAATTGTTTCAGATCATTGTACATTTTCGTACTTCCCATATGAACAGACAAACGACAATTATGAGCCTCATTCAAAATCAACTGAATCAACTCTAATTTCTCGGTATACAAATCCAATCTCAGAATCTCAAACAACCATCAATATCAACTCAAAATCCTGAATCAAAATTCAAACCACACTGAGCTCGTTTTGCCATCATTTCAACATCATATTTTTGGGCATCACAAATCAGAAGTATAAACATTGGCCTCACTTTCAACTCAGCCAAAATCAAACCATCATCACACAAATCTATTTGAGTACTCATTGCTCGTAAAGCAAATAAAGAATTTCAGCTCAAAGTGTCAGCAACAACATTTGCTTTTCCCGGTTGATAATCAATTACTAATTCATAGTCTTTTAGCAATTCTAACCATCTTCGTTGTCTCAAATTTAATTCTTTCTGAGTCATCAAATATTTAAAGCTGTTATGATCAGTATAAATGTGACACTTCTCACCAAATAAGTAGTGACACCAAATCTTCAATGCAAATACAATAGCTGCTAATTAAAGATCATGTGTCGGGTAGTTCTTTTCATGCGATTTTAACTGTCTCAAAACATAGGCTATAACTTTTCCCTCTTGCATCAACATACAGCCTAAACCATTCAATGATGCATTACTGTAAACTATGAATTCTTTACCCAATTCAGGTTAAAGTAACACTAGTGCTTCTGTTAACAATACTTTTAACTGTTTAAAACTCTACTGACACTTTTCTAACCACTCAAATTTAACATCTTTCTGTAGCAATTTCGTCAATGGAGTCACAATCATCGAGAAGCCTTTCACAAACAGTCTATAATATCCCGCTAGTCCTAGAAAACTACAGACTTTAGACACATTTCTCGGTGGTTTTGTAACACCCCAAACCCAGCCTAAAAGTTAGGCTCAAATCTGGCGTGTCACATTGAAGTATTTTTCGAAAACCATATTTTCATTGAAAACCCTCCTTAATATTTAAAAACTAAAGTCTCAGTTTGTGTTCGTTCAATTTCGAAACGTGGCTCATTGAGAAGTTAATCACTTTTAAAAACATTATTAACTTCATTGAAAATCTCTTTTAGTTGCGGAAGCTAGTTTAAGGTAAAGAAGTTTAAAACGTATGTTTTTAAAAACAATAATTGGGTTGAAAACTCGTCTACGTCTAACAGATATAAAATGTAAAAAAAATCCCAAATTCAAAATTAAATCCAGAGAGGTCTTATTACAAAAATTAAAACCCAAAATAGAATTTAAAACATATATAAAGCCCAAAGCATAACAGCCGCAGTCTTGTTGTCACCTCCGAGTCCCTCGCAGCATTGATCCTCCTAACATTGGGGATTACTTGCACAATTAAAAACGGGGTGAGTTTACGAAAACTCAGTGTGAAATCTCCTTATTAGAGTAACAGTCAATGTAATATCCTAAAATTTAGTATTGATATATGCATTATTTTGGTGCTAGCTAGTGAGATGATTCAATGTGTGTGTTTAAATAGTCTCGAGAAAGCTCGGGATTTATTTGGATTTAAAATAATTTTTGGTAATGAGTACTTTAAAGAAGTGGAACAAGTAACCTTAAAGCTTAACATAATTAAGAGGTAAAAGTTAGCATAAGATGAGCAAGTAATAAAGAGGAGTTGGCGCCATATGTTTACCTTGAGGGAAGAGGTTTGAATCCCTTGATGTGCACGTGAATTTTTTTTTTTTTTGCTTTCTTTCCTCATAGTGTCAGTCAAGCCTAGTATTTATGGTACGTTGGACTTTAATTTTTATGGCAAGGTGGCTAAGAGAAAAGGCAAGTGTTTAACTTAAGGTAGGGAATCATTTGAATAAGGTATGTAGGGGGAACACAAGGCACATAACAAGGAAGATGTTTTGGAAAGTTTGGAGTGGCCAAACTTTGACTTTGTGGCCATGTACTTGGACGGTTTTAGGGGCTAGGGGGTGACCGAAATTTTGAAGGATTTGGTAAGGTTTAGGTGTTAGTTGGTCATTTTGGCATTTGGACATTTTTATGTTTTTCTCCAACACCTTTCTCTCCATTTCCTCTCCTTAGCCGAATGCACTTGGAGTAATAGGTAAACAATTGATTTCTTTTGGCCAATTCATATTTTGACCATTTCGGTCTTATTGCTCCTTTTTTCTTCAAACCATTTCTCCCTAGTGCCGAAATCACCAAGACCTTGGAAGGCCATTTTCTCTTTTCTTTTCTTTTTTTCGAATGCCCACTAGCCTCAAACTCATTTCTTCGTTCATCTTCCATTCTTGAAAAGAATCGAAACCTAAAAACCTTATTATTTTTTTATACCTTTCTTTATCTTTTCTTCTTACAAAAATCTCTCAAATGTTATGCTCCCTTTTATTTTCACCATTGTCGAATGTTACTGAGCATCATCCCCTTCAATTTCCCTCCATAATCGAATCTTCTACCACTCACATATCTCCTTCTCAATCATTTTTCTTTCTACTCACACTTTAATCAATCGGTAAGTGGCTAGTACAATATTTTGGTATTGTTATTTTCCCTTTCTTTTGTGTCAAATCTATATGTGGTGTGGGATGACCTTTTTGGATTGAGACCATCATCATACCATATCTCATTCTAATCCTTTCTCTATCATAGAAACTTAGTAGAAGGCCGAAGCTTGGAGTGTTCGAAGTCATCGTGTAACACTAAGATTCAGTTCAAAATATAAGGTAAGGATTTTCTTTTGAGGATTTCGTATTATTTCGTTAAAGATAGGGTTTATTAATTGATTTTATAATAGAGACTCTATCACTCGATTTTCATCCTTTGAACGTAAAGATTTTGTGCTAAGTCGATTTCGCTCATAAGACCAATCATTTTTAATTACAAAATATTAGTTTGGACTAATATTCATTCGTCAATGAAGGCTAACAAGATCGAATCTAAAGGAGTGGTGAATAGTGATCAGAAAAGGAGCAGATTTGCGATCCCCTCTAGATTCAAAGGAAGGGCCGTTTCGGCGATCTAGGATTTTCCACCGGGTTGTGGACCCTCATCTGGTGAGAATCAACTATTCGAGGATGTTCGTAGTTTGAGCCATTAGCGGTTCGGTGTTTTCCAATGGGTTGTGGACCGTCAACCAGGGAAAATCGGTAAATAGTTATTATTCGCGATTCTGAGGGTAAATCTTAGATCGTTTGTTTAGAATCATTTTTTATATCGCATTTATTTTTCTAATCGAGCGTTAAACATATTTTCAGGTGACGACGATCAAGAAAGTGTAGTGCTTAGCGTAATCAGGTGTGTAATCTCACACCATATATCAAGGATTGATATTTATACTATGACAAATGGTAAATTGCTCGATTTAGTCACTTGTTAGTGAGATCGGGTAAGATGGCATAATTATCATTATTTTGGTAGAAACTATAAAAATAGGTATTAAGACTGTGATAAATGGGCCAAATGTGTTATTTGATAAATGGGCCATATTGATATGTGATAAATGGGCCAAATGTGTTATATGATAAATGGGCCAAATGTTTTATATGATAAATGGGCCAAATGTGTTATATGATAAATGGGCCAACTGTGATATGTGATAAATAGGCCAAATGTGTTATTTGATAAATGGGCCATATTGATATGTGATAAATGGGCCAAATGAAAATGCATACTATATGTACATGATTTGCATCGGTTGGGATTTTGATGAAGAGAAGTTCTGGTAGCTTTGCTACATAATTCTGATGGCTTCATGCCCAGTTTAATATATGGCTTCATGCCCGATTTAATATATGGCTTCATGCCCAAGATGATTTATGGCTCAAATGCCCGAGTTGGTGTGTTGGCGGGGTGGGTGACTAAAGCTCCCCACAGTGTGTCTTTGGTTGGTATGGTGGTGTGTGTAGCGGATGGAAATTAGGTTTGGTTTGGGAATTTCATATCACATGCATGTTATATGTTATTATTGTTATTGTAAATGGGCTTAAGCCCAAATAATTGCTTAATGAGATTTTTGGCCCAGTGGACTATGGTAAGTGGGTTACACATTGAGTTCTAAGTAACTCACCCCGTTTTCCTTACTCTTTTCAGGTAATGATCAGTGATGGAGGCTTGGGCCGAGGACGACTCGGTGGAGGCCATACTACAAATTAAGGGTTATTTAAATTTGAATTTCTTTATAAGTACTTTTTAATATTTTTGCTATTTTGTAATAAGGCCTCTGGTTAAATTTTTATGGATGTTTTACTTGTGGATGGATTTTATATTACGTTTTAATTACTTAAGTGGGATTTCTTTTCTAGAATAGAAATAAATGTTTTTCTTAAATATACGCATTTAAAAGGATTTCTCTCTTAAATATTTTTAATCTCGAAAATTTTTCTATAATAATATTTTAAATTCTTATTTTCAAATCACCTTGAACTCTTAAAATTTTTCAAACTATTAAATTGATTTTTCCTAAGTTTTAAATTTTTATAATTTTTATGACCCAAATTTTTAGATTAGTAATCAAACTTAGTTTTCTATAACTCCACGTTAAAATGATCTTTTTACCTAATTTCTTTTAAATCTTTAAAAGACTAGGTGTATGTTCATTTTGTGTGACATGTCAAACTTGGTCGTAATACATAGACCTGGTTTGGGGTGTTACATTTTATGGTATCAGAGCTCGGTTTAAAACTCGGTTGTGGTTTGGGTTCAAAAACATTTATGGTACAAAATTGTTTTGAATTTTAGAACTTATGTTTTTAAAGGTAGTATGGCACCACGAGTATCCGGCACCAAGACAAGTGTATGTGAATTGAATAATTCTTATTATCGTGATATGACTATAGGAACACTCTAGAACTTTTTAGTTTTAGGTGTTGAAACTATGGAGATTGAGACTATAGGATGCGTTTACGAAAACAACTCTACCTCTTATGTCTCATAAAATATCGTTAATAAATACTAGAATAGCATACTGATTTATAAAACTTATAATGAGATTAAACCAGAATACTCAAAATGAGCGCTAGATGACGAGGACGTGGTAGACGTGACCGTGGTAGAGGCTGAGGTGCTAGGGTTGCGTCTGAAGCGTCGGGACATATACCAGAAATGGATGCACCTGCATCACCTGGGATTGAGACTGGATCACATGACCATACGAGAGAGGACATTACCTTGACTCAAGCAATGTTACGTGTCCTAGAAAGGGTTGCTGGAGCTAGAACTGGGCCAACAGCTCGTGGATCAATAGCAAAATGACTTAAATCAAGTGGTGTCGAGGTTTTTAGGGGTGTCTCGGGTGTAGCTCCAAATGTAGTGAAGTATTGGCTCGAGGTAGTGGAACGGATCATGGATGATTTGAAGTGCACCACCGAACAGAAATTGAGAGGAGCTGTGTCCTTGTTGAGGGACGAGGCGTATCAATGGTGGCTTACTATTCGAGAAGCCACTCAGGCTGAACATGTTACTTGGGATTTCTTCAAAACTGAATTCCAAGGAAAGTATGTCGGGGCAAGTTATGTGGATGCCCGGTGGAAGGAATTCCTAAATCTAGTCCAAGAAAATAAGACGGTGGCAGCTTACGAGGCAAAATTTCTACACTTAAGTCGTTATGCTCGGACAATAGTGCCAACCGATCATGAGCACTGTGTACGTTTTGAGGATGGACTGAATGATGAGTTGCGGGTACTGATAGCCCCACAATAAGAAAGGACTTTTGCCAAGCTTGTGGAGAAAGCCAAAATAGCTGAATTGGCTAAGAACTCTGAGCATCAAAACCGAGAAGGAGACAGATGCAAGTGGGACTTTAAATACTCAGATTCTGCTAAAAGGTTTCAAAAGAGGCCCAAGAATGATGAGCCAGCTCAAGCTAGAGCACCTACAGCTACCAACCAGATTCAACCATGTGCTAACTGTGGAAGACGACACCCTGGTGAATGCTGGAAAAGAACCAGTGGGTGTTTCAAATGTGGTTCTAAGGATCATCAGCTTAAGAACTATCCTCGTCGAACTGCTCCAACCCAAGAAGCTCGTAACCTTGATACACAGCCGGCTAAAGGCGCTCAACAGCCACTGAGAGGTCGTGGGCCAGGTCGAGGTGGTAATAGTGATGGTTGTGGTCAAGGTGCACCGAGTAGAGGTAATGGTTTCAGAGGCAACGCGAAGGCAAGACAGCCAGGGTTAGTTTATGTGGTCAAACGCCGTGAGGATGGCGACGCACTTGATGTGATCACTGGTACGTTCTTCATCTTTGATGGACCTGTTACTGCTTTGATAGATATCAGATCTACCCATTCATATGTTGCTAGTGTTATATCTGGAAACTTGAACTTTAGATCTGAGATTTTTTGAAAGATGACAGTAATTAGTCCTTTAGGATAGTCAGTGATAGTGGATAAATTATTTAGAGACGTGCCCTTGGAAATTCAAAGAGAAATATTTTTGGTGGATTTGATGGAACTGCCTCTCGGTGAATTCGACCTTATTTTGGGCATGGACTGGTTGGTAAAGCATCGTGCGCACTTGGATTGTGCTGCAAAGCGGATGTCGATAAGGACTTTGAAAGATAAGGAAGTGGTGATGATAGGCGAACTGAGAAACTATTTAGAAAATGTGATATTTGCTTTAAAAGTAGAAAAGTTGGTGTGAAAAGGGTATGGAGCATTCCTAGCCTTCATTTGTGCTTTGGATGTTAAGGAATTATCAGTGGAAGGTGTTAGAACGATGAAAGAATTTTTAGATGTTTTTCCGAGGAACTTTCGGGTTTACCTCCAGACCGACAAGTAGAGTTTGGCATTGAGCTTTTTCCCGGATCGGCTCTGGTGTCCATTGCTCCTTATAGAGTGGCGCCGAAGGAGTTAGCGGAGCTTAAGGCTCAAATTCAGGAGTTGTTGGATCAGGGATTCATTCGATCGAGCGTGTCTCCGTGGGGAGCACTTGTGACATCCTTAAATTGGGGTCTCTACATTTTTGCATGTTTGCATGTGTTAGTATGATTGTTGTGCTAGTCTAGGGTGTTTTGGGGTCCAGGCATGAGCTCGGGATAGGCCTGAGTCATGGTAAAAATTTTTGTTTTGGGTACTTAGAAGCGGGGAGCTATTGGTGTTAGGTGTTAAGAGTATTTGGTGGAGTAGTGTGTCACAAGAGATGCCTTGGTAAAGTGGCAAGGGAGGCGCCACTTACGCACAAGGGGGAGGAATGCCTCATGCAGGTGGGAGAGCTTTGGTTTGAGCTGCAAGAATCCCCTTTGTGCATTTCTTTTTGATGCCAGGACAAGGGGGAGTTGCACTCAGGAGGGACTCTGATGGATGAGGTTTGAAAGGGTCAACAATTTCAAATGGGTGGAAGGGAGGAAATAGTGGAAGTTGACTCATTAAAATTGTTTGAATGAGTGGAAGAAAGGAATTCAAGAAGAAAGAATGGGGGCGGCTTAGAGGTTGAATGGAGTGGGAGTGTGTAGCCGAATTTGGTAGTAGCTAAGGGGTGTTGGAGTTTCGGTTTTTGTGTGTGTTGGCTGTGCCAAAATTGAGTTGGTTTTGAGTAGTATTTTTGACATCTAGGTGAGCCTATTCTTTGTTCGGTTTCTTTCTCTCAATCTCTCTTGTGCCGAAACCACTTTTTGGGTTCTTTATTTCCTTCTTTTCTTTTTGTGAAATCGAGTACCTCTTTGAGCATATTTCTTTCCCTCATAGCCGAATCTATCTAGCACCTTTGTTGTTATTTTTCTTTCTTTCACTCGGTTTAGTAAGTGGCAAAATCTCGTAACAGTTCATCTCTTCTTCTTCTTCTTCCTTTTTTTATCCTAAAATCGAAAATCCCCTAACCCTTATCATCTTCAACCTCAGCACAAAGAGACGAATATCTCTTGTCTATATTATCCTTTCTCTTTAGGCGTTTTCTCTTAACCTTTTCTGGTGCCGAAATTCATCTCTTCTTTGGTTCTTAAGGATGAACTACAACCCATAGTCCGATGAGATTCTGTTGTTTTCTTTTTCTTTTCTTTGCTCTTATGGCCGAATCTTCTTAGTACTATTACATCCCTATTTCTTTCCCCAATTTCGATTGTTGGGGTAGGGAAAAGCCAAAATTTCTGGCACTCAAACTTTCTTGCTGGACTGTGGTGGCAGTGGATCTTTAACGTGGGATTGCCATTATTCCAATCGGATGTGTTAGGGCTGTGGTAAGTGTTTCTGCTATTCAATAATTTCTATTGTGTTTAAGTGCCGAAGGCAGTAGCTAATCCTGTAGAGCTTGGCTGAATGGAGGGTACTAAGGAGGCTTGGCGTTAGTCGACTGAATATTCAAGTGGTGCTTTGATCTAAGTCATTGATCTTCGAGAATTGATCAATCTAGGTAAGGGATCTACTCTCTTGGGTTAATTCTTGATTCATAGCTATTCTCTGTGTTAACCTAATTTAGTGACCAAAGGTTTTATGGACCCTAAGGCTAACCAAACAATAGGAGGGGTCAGACCTGAGACCCCAGCCCCTAAGTTCAAGAAGAGGGCGGTCTCAGCGGTTCGTGATTGGCCACCGGGGTATGGACCAACATCCGAGCAAGAGAGTAGACAAATCGGGGTTGTGTCGATTAACGACAGTACCAACATAGAAAGTGTAGTTTTGCACGTAATCAGGTGTGTAACTCTTACACACTTCATTAGTTAATTTGCTAGTTAGGTTTACTGTTAAAAGTCGAAATGGCTATTGACAACGGTGTGATACCCTTGTGGGTATGAGTGTGGACTCCGGGTAAGTCCCCTGTGGATTGGCTATAGATATATGCTGTTATATTATTTTATGCTATGCTATGTGATATTTACATTACAAACATGTTAATATGCCACGAAAAATGTGTTCATGATGATGGGTATGTTGAGAGGAGGGGGAAGGATAATTTAGACTGTCACCAGGGGTTTTGACCACACAGTGGGTTGGCCCCGCTTTCCTTATTACTTGTGACTAGTCTCAGTGGTTTTGACCACACGGATATTATTTGTGACTATGGTCACCAGTGGTTTTGACTACACATGGATTATTGTGACTCGTCCCAATGGTTTGGTACCACAGTGGGTTGGCCCTACATGTTTATTACGGGATTTTCATTGGTGGTTTTGACCACACGGTGGGTTGGCCCCACCATATGATTTGTGACAACTGTTACCAGTGGTTTTGACCACACTTATATGATTTGTGACTACGGTCACCAGTGATTTTGACCACACGGGGTAGACACAGGAGTTCGGTTGGTTAGGTTGGGTTTGCATGATTTGCATATTGACATATGAAATGTGTAAGTGCCTTAGTATTATCAGGATGAGGATTTATACACTGAGTCTCGGTGACTCACCCATTCCCTTACATTTTTACAGATGAGGCATAGATCGCGGATGTGGAGCCGGGGTGGACTCGAGGTGGCCATGCACTATGTTTTCGGGTTTTATTTCAATTACTATTTTGGGTTAATTTACTTTTAAATTTGGTTTTGGATTTATAATAAGGCCGCTAATTATCTGCTTTAAGTTTTATCATACGGTGCTTAGGTTAAATAACATAGCATGTTCTAATAACCTGTAAAATCAACGTTTTCAAAAAATTGTACAACTTATCGGGTTTTTTTCAAACATTACCATCGAGTATTACTAAATACATGAAGTCAGCAAACTAACTCAGACTTTCTCCGAACTAAGTTTTTCTTTATGTTCAGATACAAAAATGGTTTTCCAAAACTAGAAACGACAAACGATCTTCCTAAGGAAGTTCTTCTTTCAAACTCAAAACGACAAAATGTTTTCAATAACACTTTTTCACAAAAGTAAACTAGCAACTTGTTTTCTTCAAATTATTTCCACTCTGTAACATACTAAATTCGGTCGTGGTGTGTTGACCGAGTTTGGGGTGTTACAATTTTGGTATCAGAGTTAAGTTCAAAAGCTCGGCTGTGGACCCGAGGCCTAAAAATGTTTTAAAAATAGGTTAGGAAAGGTTTTTATGGGAAAGGTACAGTTGGAAAAGCATGGCACCGAGTCTCCGGCACTGATCTGCCCAAGTAAGTACACTTATTTGTTGTTAATATGATTGTAATGATGATGTTATGACTAGTAGTAATAGGAAATTACTTTAAGAGACTTAAACCGTAAGATTGTGTGAACTTACAAAAATAATCCCTGTATTAAACTATTTATAAGACTGTGCTTTAATAACAGTGGAATAAGTGTAACACATAAAACTGTTAAATCAGATCAATTCGTATCGGCAGTCATGAGTGCACGAGGACGTGGGCATAATATACGTGGACGAGGTAGGGGTAGGACGACAGTGTCAGAACTGATAGGGTCTGGTCATGGGTCAGAGAATGAGGTACCACCGCCACCAGTTGTTTGCACAAAATTTCAAGATCAGACGGCTGGTGATGATGCAGTGTCATAGGCAATGCTGCGGGTACTAGAAAGAGTCGCGGGTTCAGGCATCAAAATGGGAGTTCAAAAATCTATGTCTGAACGACTCCGGGCTAATGGCGCAGAGGTATTCAGAGGTGTATCTGGTGTGGCTCCTAGTACGGTGAAATATTGGCTGGAGGCGACAGAACGTATCATGGACGACCTAGATTTTATGGTTGAGGAGAAGCTGAAGGGTATAGTATCTCTTCTCCGAGATGAGTCATATTAGTGGTGGCTCACGGTTAGGGATGGAGCAATGGCCGACGGCATCACTTGGGATTTCTTTAGGGCAGCTTATCAGAGGAAATATATTGGGGCTAGTTACATCGATGAGCAGCGTAAGGCGTTCCTAAATTTGGTTCAGGGAAATAAGTCAGTATCAGAGTATGAGGCAGAATTTTTTCGATTAAGTCGGTATGCACGGGGTATTGTGGGCACGAAACATGAGCACTGTGTTAAATTTGAGGATGGGTTGAGAGATAAGCTGCGGATGTTGATTGCTCCACAGTAGGAGAGATAATTTACAGTCTTAGTAGAGAAGAGAAGGCCAAAGTTGCTGAGGATGTGAAACTATTAGTGAGACGGAATCAGGATAAGGGCTGGAATAAGAGGAATTTTGGGTCATCCGGGTCTACCGACAATCAGTAGAAAAGTGCTAGATATGGAGAGCCAAATCAAGCTACGAGGCCTGCTGCTGCTACTACTTAGTGGCCGCCACGGTGTGCTCGGTGTGGGAAGTTTTACACGAGGGAATGTTGGACTGAAAACAGAGGGTGTTTTGAGTGTGGGTCAATGGGACACCAAGTGAGGGATTGTATGCAGAGGTCAGCTAGGCTTCAGTCTGGGAATTAGGGTCGTACACAGTTCAGGAGGGATGGCCAACAACCACAGAGAGGTCGCGATTCGACCAGGAGAGGTAATGGTTCGGGACGAGGCCGCGAAGCACCGGGTAGAGGTACTGGGAGCACAGAGGCCAGACAACCTGGGTTGGTCTACACAGCGAGGCGTCGAGAGGAGGGCGACGCGTCGGGCATCATAGCCGGTACGTTCTTAATTTTTGGACTGCCTTATACTGCTTTGATAGATGTTGGTTCGACGCACTCGTATGTTGCCAGTAGAATAGTGGAAACTATGAACTTAGACTTTGAGATTACTTCTAGGGAAATAAGCCCTCTAGGTCACTCTGTAGAAGTAAATAAACTGTATAAAGGTGTACCCCTAGAACTTCAAAGGGTAGTACTTTTGGCTGATCTGATGGAACTGCCGTTCGGGGAGTTCGATCTGATTCTCGGGATGGATTGGCTAGTGAAGTACCAGGCTAGTTTGGATTGCGCAGCTAAGCATATGGTGTTGAGGACAGTAGAAGGTGAAGAGATGGTAATGATAGGCAATAGAAGAGGTTATCTATCTATTGTTGTGGCTGCTCTGAAGGCCAATAAAATGGTGAAGAAGGGTTGTGACGTGTTTATGGTGCATGTTTGTGCCTTGGAGGCCAAGGAATCAGTTGTGAGGAATGTCCGAACGGTGAAGGAATTTGCAAATGTATTCCCAGAGGAACTTCTAGGTCTGTCACGGACTGTGAGATTAAGTTCAGTATAGACTTGTTACCCGAAATCGCGCCAGTGACTATTGCCCCATATAGGATGGCGCCGAAGGAATTGGTGGAACTAAAGGCACAGATTCAGGAATTGTTGGACCGTGGTTTCATCCGGCCGAGTGTATCACCTTGGGGAGCGCCTGTGCTCTTTATTAAAAAGAAAGACAGTACAATGCGGATGTGTATAGACTACCGCCGGCTTAATAAGTTGACGATCAAGAACAAGTACCCGTTGCCCAGGATAGACAACTTGTTTGATCAGCTTAAGGGTGCATCGATTTTCTTCAAGATAGATCTTAGGTCAGGGTATCATCAACTCAAAGTGAAGGAGGCAGATATCCATAAAATAGCGTTTCATACTCGTTATGGGCACTATGAGTTTTTGGTAATGCCATTCGAGTTGACTAATACACCGACAGCGTTCATGGACATGATGAACCGGGTGTTCCAGCCATACTTGGACCGGTTTGTCATGGTGTTTATAGACGACATTTTGGTGTACTCAAAATCTGAGGAGGAACATGTTGTGCATTTACGGGTGGTTCTACAGATTCTGAGGGAGAAGTAATTATTTACGAAGTTTAGCAAATGTGAATTCTGGTTGAAGGAGGTAACTTTCTTGGGTCATGTGGTGTCAGCTGAGGGAATTAGAGTGGATCCTTGGAAGATTGAGGTAGTGTTGGATTGGAAACCACCTAAGTTGGTAGCATAGATTCGGAGTTTCCTGGGTTTGGCAAGATATTACAGAAGATTCATGGAAGGGTTTTCTTTGATTGCAGCACCGTTAACTAAGTTGTTGCAGAAAGGGGTTCCATTTGTGTGGTCTGATAAGTAGCAAGAAAGTTTCGACAAGTTAAATAAGATTCTGACAGAAGCTCCAGTTTTGATTCAGCCTGAAGTTGGGAAAGAATTCACGGTTTATTGTGATGCATCGCATACTGGTTTGTGGTGTGTGCGGATGCAAGAGGGGAAAGTGGTGGCGTATGCGTCTTGGCAGTTGAGACCTCATGAAGGTAACTACCCGACACATGATCCGAATTGGGCTGCAGTGGTCTTCCATACAAGATTTGGAGGCATTACTTGTATGGGGAGAAGTCGATAGTCTACACGGATCACAAGAGTCTGAAGTATCTGTTGACACAGAAAGAATTGAATTTGAGGCAACGTAGGTAGATCGAGTTGTTAAAAGACTATGACTGCTCGATTGAATACCATCCGGGTAAGGCTAATGTAGTGGCTGATGCGTTGAGCCGTAAGGTGGTAACAGATCTAAGAGCAATGTTTGCTCGTCTCAGTCTGTATGACGACGGGAGTCTATCGGCAGAATTGCAAGTAAAGCCAACGTGGGTGGATCAGGTTAATGAGAAACAGTTAGTGGATGAGGTTTTGAGTGCTCAGAGGTTGGAAGTGTAGAATAGTAGTTTGGAGGGTTATAGCTTGAGCAGTGAGGGTGTGCTGTGTTTTCAAGGGAAAGTGTGTATGCCGAAGGATGTGGAGTTGAGACAGCAAATTCTTCAGGAAGCTCATAGCAGCCCATACGCTATGCATCCTGGAGGTAGCAAGATGTATCGGATTTATGAAGCATTTTGGTGGCGTGTCTTAAGCGAAAGTGGCGAATTTGTGAGTAAGTGTCTGACATTCCAACAAGTCAAAACTAAGCATCAGTTACCATCAGGTCTGTTGCAGTCGATAAAGATTTTGCAGTGGAAGTGGGAAAAGATTACGATGGACTTCGTCACTGGGCTACCCCTTACACCTAATAAGAAAGATTCAGTATTGGTAATTGTAGATCGTCTGACAAAATAAGCTCATTTCATACCAGTTCGAATTGATTATTCACTTCAAAGGTTGGCTAAGTTGTATGTAGCAGAGATAGTACGATTACATGGGGTATCGGTGTTGATTATTTTAGATTGGGATCCCAGATTCACGTCAAGGTTCTAGAAGGCATTGCACCAGGCTTTGGGTACAAGGCTAGATTTTAGTACGGTATTTCATCCGCAATCAGATGGACAGTCAGAGAGAGTAATCCAAATCTTAGAAGATATGTTAAGGGGTTGTGTTCTAGATTTCAGTGGTAGTTGGGAGGAATATCTACTATTGGCAGAGTTTGCGTATAAAAATAGTTATCAAGCGAGTGTCCAGATGGCACCATATGAAGCACTGTATAGACAGAAGTGTCGTGCCCCTACGTGTTGGATAGAGTTGAGAGAGCGTCAGTTTTTGGGTCTAGGGCTAGTGGCTAAAACAGAGGATAAGGTTAGGCTGATTTGGGCTCATCTGAAGGAGGCTTCGAACAGGCAAAAGTCTTATGCCGATCTTAAACGTAGGGATATAGAGTATGCAGTGGATGACAAGGTCTTTCTAAAGGTATC
Source organism: Gossypium rotundifolium (assembly GCA_025506655.1). Lineage (NCBI taxonomy): Eukaryota > Viridiplantae > Streptophyta > Magnoliopsida > Malvales > Malvaceae > Gossypium > Gossypium rotundifolium. Next base: position 107,219,051 of record CP106727.1, on the reverse strand, counting down.
GCCATGGAAGAAAGTGCTGAGATTTGGTCAGAAGGGCAAGCAAATCCCTAGGTTTATAGGGCCGTATACGGTGTTGAAGCGAGTGGGACCGATAGCTTACCAACTCGAGTTACCGTCGAAGTTGAGTCAGATCCATGATGTATTCCATGTCTCCATGCTTAGGCACTATCGATCAGATCCGTCGCATATTGTGCCAGTGGAGGAAATTGAGGTGAGCTCAGACTTGTCTTTTGAGGAGGAACTAGTGCAGATTTTGGATCGGGATGTCAAAGTTCTATGTAAGAAGTTAGTTCCTTTGGTGAAAATTTTATGGCGGAATCATGGTACGGAAGAGGCCACATAGGAACCAGAGGATGTGATGCAGCAGCAATACCCTCAACTCTTCTGACCAGGTAATTTCGGGGCCAAAATTATTTTTAATGGGGTAGAACTGTAACATCCTTAAATCGAGGTCTCTGCATTTTTCCATGTTTGCATGTGTTAGTATGATTGCTCTACTAGTTTAGGGTGTTTTGGGGTCCAGGCATGAGCTCGAGATAGGCCTGAGTCATGGTAAAAATTTTTGTTTTGGGTACTTGGAAGGGGGGAGCTATTGGTGTTAGATGTTAAGAGTATTTGGTGGAGGAGTGTGTCACAAGAGATGCCTTGGTAAAGTGGCAAGGGAGGCACCACTTACGCACAAGGGGGAGGAATGCCTCATGCAGGTGGGAGAGCTTTGGTTTGAGCTGCAAGAATCCCCTTTGTGCATTTCTTTTTGACGCCGGGACAAGGGGGAGTTGAACTCAGGAGGGACTCTGATGGATGAGGTTTGAAAGGGTCAACAATTTCAAATGGGTGGAAGGGAGGAAATGGTGGAAGTTGACTCATTCAAATTGTTTGAATGAGTGGAAGAGAGGAATTCATGGAGGAAAAAGGGACGGCTTAGAGGTTGAAGGGAGTGGGAGTGTGTAGCCGAATTTTCTAGTGGCTAAGGGGTGTTGGTGTTTCAGTTTTTGTGTGTGTTGGGTGTGCCGAAATTGAGTTGGTTTTGAGTAGTATTTTTTACATCTAGGTGAGCCTATTCTTTGTTCAGTTTCTTTCTCTCAATCTCTCTTGTGCCGAAACCACTTTTTGGGTTCTTTATTTCCTTCTTTTCTTTTTGTGAAATCGAGTACCTCTTTGAGCATATTTCTTTCCCTCATAGCCGAATCCATCTAGCACCTTTGTGGTTCTTTTTCTTTCTCTCACTCAGTTTAGTAAGTGGTGAAATCTCATAACTGTTCACCTCTTCTTCTTCTTCTTCCTTTTCTTTATCCAAGAACCGAAAATCCCCTAACCCTTATCATCTTCAACCTTAGCACAAAGAGCCGAATATCTCTTGTCTCTATTATCCTTTCTCTTTAGGCATTTTCTCTTAACCTTCTCTGGTGCCGAAATTCATCTCTTCTTCGATTTTCAAGGACGAACTACAACCCATAGTCCGGTGAGATTCCGTTGTTTTCTTTTTCTTTTCTTTACTCTTATGGCTGAATCATCTTAGTACTCTTACATCCCTATTTCTTTCCCCAATTTTGATTGCTGGGGTAGGGAAAAGCCGAAATCTCTGGCACTCAAACTTTCTTGTTGGACTGTGGTGGCAGTGGATCTTTAACGTGGGATTGCCATTATTTACAATTGGATTTGTTAGGGTTGTGGTAAGCGTTTATGTTATTCAATAATTTCTATTGTGTTTAAGTGCGAAGGCAGTAGCTAATCCTATAGATCTTGGCCGAATGGAGGGTGCTAAGGAGGCTTGGCGTTAGTCGACTGAGTATTCAAGTGGTGCTTTGATATAAGTCATTGATCTTCAGGAATTGATCAATCTAGGTAAGGGATCTACTCTCTCGGGTTAATTCTTGATTCATGGCTATTCTCTGTGTTAACCTGATTTAGTGACCAAAGGTTTTATGGACCCTAAGGCTAACCAAACAGTATGAGGAGTTAGACCTGAGACCCCAGCCCCTAAGTTCAAAAAGAGGGCGATCTCAGCAGTTTGTGATTGGCCACTGTGGTGTGGACCAAAGATCCGAAAGCGGGAGAGTAGACAAATCGCGGTTGTGTTGATTAACGACAGCACCGACGTAGAAAGTGTAGTATGAGCGTGGACAAATGGCTATTGACAACAGTGTGATACCCTTGTGGGTATGAGCGTGGACTTCGGGTAAGTCTCCTGTGGATTGGCTATCGATATATGCTGTTATATTATTTTATGCTATGGTATGTGATATTTGCATTACAAACATGTTTATATGCCACGAAAAATGTGTTCATGATGATGGGTATGTTGAGAGGAGGGGGAAGGATGATTTAGACTGTCACCAGTGGTTTTGACCACACAGTAGGTTGGCCCCGCTTTCCTTATTACTTGTGACTAGTCTCAGTGGTTTTGACCACCAGTGGTTTTGACCACACGGATATTATTTGTGACTATGGTCACCAGTGATTTTGACCACACATGGATTATTGTGACTCATCCCAGTGGTTTGGTACAACAGTGGGTTGGCCCCACATGTTGATTATGGGATTGTCATCAGTGGTTTTGACCACACGGTGGGTTGGCCCCACCATATGATTTGTGACTACGGTCACCAGTGGTTTTGACCACACTTATATGATTTGTGACTACGGTCACCAGTGGTTTTGACCACTAGTGGTTTTGACCACACAAGGTAGACACAGAAATTTGGTTGGTTAGGTTGGGCTTGCATTATTTGCATATTGACATATGAAATGTGTAAGTGCCTTATTATAATCGAGATGGGGATTTATACACTGTGTCTCAGTGACTCACCCCTTCCCTTACATTTTTGCAGATGAGGCATAGATCGCGGATGTAAAGCCAGTGTGGACTCGAGGTGGCCATGCACTATGTTTTCGAGTTTTATTTCAATTACTATTTTGGGTTAATTTACTTTTAAATTTGGTTTTGGATTTGTAATAAGGCCACTAAATTTTATTATTTCGGGTTTTTGATTATCTGCTTTAAGTTTTATCATACGGTGCTTAGGTTAAATAACATAGCATGTTCTAATAACCTGTAAAATCAACGTTTTGAAAAATTGTACAACTTATCGAGTTTTTTTCAAACATTACCATCGGGTATTACTAAATAAATGAAGTCAGCAAACTAACTCAGACTTTCTCCGAATTAAGTTTTTCTTTATGTTCAGATACAAAAACGGCTTTCCAAAACTAGAAACGACAAATGATCTTCCCAAGGGAGTTCTTCTTTCAAACTCAAAACGACAAAATGTTTTCGATAACACTTTTTCACAAAAAGTAAACCAGCAACTTGTTTTCTTCACATTATTTCCACTCTATAACATACTAAACTCGGTCGTGATGTGTTGATCGGGTTTGGGGTGTTACAGCACCGGTCTTCTTCATCAAGAAGAAGGATGGGTCGATGCGTATGTGCATCGATTATAGGCAGTTGAATAAATTGACGATCAAGAATAGGTATCCATTGTCGAGAATCGATGACCTATTTGATCAGTTGTGAGGAGCTTCAGTTTTCTCCAAGATAGATTTGAGATCGGGTTATCATCAACTCAAGGTTAAGGAGGCGGATATTCATAATACGACATTTTGAACTCGTTATGGACAATATGAGTTTTTAGTGATGCCGTTTGGATTGATCAATGCACCAGCTATGTTTATGGACATGATGAACCGAGTCTTTCAACCCTACTTAGACCAATTTGTGGTGGTGTTCATAGATGATATCTTAGTATACTCGAGGAATGAAGAAGAGCATGACTCACATCTGCGCATAGTATTGCAAATATTGTGAGAAAAGCAACTTTATGCCAAATTCAGTAAGTGTGAATTTTGGTTGAAGGAAGTGACTTTCTTAGGACATGTTGTATCGGCCGAAGGAATCAGAGTTGATCCTCGAAGGCAGAGGCTGCGTTAGACTAGAAACCACCACAGTCTGTGGATGAGATTCGGAGTTTTTAGGGTTGGCTAGTTACTACAGGCATTTCATTGATTGGTTTTCGTTAATTGCAGCACCTCTAACTAAACTATTGCGCAATGGAGTACCATTTGTGTGGTCAGATCAGCAGCAAGAGAGTTTTGACAAATTGAAGAAGATTCTGACGGAAGCGCCAAAACTGATTCAACCTGAGGCTGGAAAAGAGTTTATTATTTACTGCGATGCGTCACACACGGGCTTGGGATGTGTGTTGATGCAAGGTGGTAAAATAGTGGCTTATGCATCTCGTTAGTTAAGGCCGCACGAAGTCAATTATCCTACTCATGATTTAGAGTTGGCTGCAGTGATTTTTGCTTTGATGATTTGGAGGCACTACCTGTACGGCGAGAATTCGATCATTTTTACAGATCATAAACGTCTGAAGTACCTCTTTACCCAAAAGGAGTTGAACTTAAGATAGCGGAGATGGATAGAGCTGTTGAAGCATTATGACTTCTCAATCGAGTATCATCCTGGAAAGGCTAACGTAGTGGCAGACGCGTTGAGTCGTAAGGTAATATCGGAGTTAAGAGCAATGTTTACTCATCTCAGTTTGTATGAAGATGACAGTCTACTAGCGGAACTTCAAGTAAAGCCTATATGGTTAGAACAGATCAAGAAGAAGTAATTATCAGATGAAAAGTTGGGTCCCTTAATTCAACAAGTTGAAAGTGGTGTAATAGAGGATTTTGGATTGAATAAGGATAGAGTACTATGTTTTTGCAGAAGAATTTGTATGCCTAAGGATTCGAATTTTAGGCTAATGATTCTACGAGAGGCGCATAGTAGCCCCTATGCTATGCACCCCGGAGGGAATAAGATGTATTGAGATTTTCGTAAACAGTATTTGTGGCCAAGGTTGAAGCGAAAAGTTACTGAATATGTGAGTAAGTGCTTGACTTGTCAACAAGTGAAGGCAGAACATCAATTGCCGTTGGGATTACTGTAATCGGTGAAGATTCCATTATGGAAGTGGGAACGGATAACGATGGATTTTGTTAGTGGGTTACCCTTATCGCCTACTAAGAAAGATTTTGTATGGGTAATAGTGGATCAATTGATAAAGACTACCCATTTTCTAAATGTTCGAACGAATTTCTCACTAAAGAAGTTGGCCAAGCTGTATGTAGATGAAATCGTGAGGTTACATGGGGTACCAGTGTCTATTATTTCGGATAGGGACCCTAGGTTTACATCGCGGTTTTGGAAAGCTTTGCATGAGGCTTTGGGAACAAAGTTAAACTTCAACACATCTTTTCATCCTCAGTCAGATGGTCAGTCGGAAAGAGTAATCCAGATTTTGGAAGACATGTTAAGGGGTTGTGTGATTGACTTCAGAGGTAGTTGGGAGGATTTTCTATCGTTGCCAGAATTCGCGTATAACAACAGTTATCAATCCAGTATCCAAATGGCACCCTATGAAGCGTTATATGGTCGTAGGTGTCGTACCCCTACTTGTTAGACTGAATTGGGGGAACGACAGTTATTGGGTCCTGAATTGATATCTAAGACGGAAGAATAAGTAAAGGTGATTCGAGCACGAGTTAAAGGAAGCTCCGGATAGACGAAAGTAGTATGTGGATCTGAAGCGTAAGGATATTGAGTTTGTGGTGGGAGATCAGGTCTTTTTAAAGGTCTCACCTTGGAAGAAGATCTTCAGATTTGGAAAGAAGGGCAAGTTGAGCCCTAGATTCATCCGACCATGCCGTGTGTTGAAGCGTGTAGGACCAGTGGCTTATCAGCTTGAATTACCTCCAGAGTTGAGTCAGATTCATAGTGTTTTTCCATGTTTCTATGTTGAGGCGTTATCGATCGGACCCGACTCACATAGTACCGGTAGAGGAAGTTGAGTTAAAACCTGACTTGTCGTTTGAGGAAGAACCAGTGACAATTTTAGAACGAGATGTTAAAGTACTAAGAAAGAAGTCAGTACCATTGGTTAATGTTCTTTGGTGTAATCACTGAGCGGAGGAAGCTACATGGGAGCCTGAGGACACTATTCGGTAGCAATATCCTCACCTCTTTTAACCAGGTACATTTCGAGGACGAAATTTTTTTTAGGGGGTAGAATTGTAATATCCTAAAATTTAGTATTGATATGATGCATTATTTTGGTGCTCGCTTGTGAGATGATTCAATGTGTGTGTTTAAATAGTCTTGAGAAAGCTTGGGATTTATTTTGATTTACATATGTTTACCTTGAGGGAAGAGGTTCGAATCCCTTGATGTGCATATGAAATTTTATTTTTTTTCCTTTCTTTCCTCATAGTGTCGGTCAAGCCTAGTATTTATGGTAGGTTGGACTTTAATTTTTATGGTAAGGTTGCTAAGAGAAAAGGCAAGTGTTTAACTTAAGGTAGGGAATCATTTGAATAAGGTATATAGGGGGAACACAAGGCACATAATGAGGAAGATGATTTGGAAAGTTTGGAGTGGCCAAACTTTGACTTTGTGGCCATGTACTTGGATAGTTTTAGGGGCTAAGGGGGGTGACCGAAATTTTGAAGGCTTTGGTAAGGTTTAGGTGTTAGTTGGTCATTTTGGCATTTGGACATTTTTGTGTTTTTCTCCAACACTTTTCTCTCCATTTCCTCTCCTTAGCCGAATGCACTTGGAGCAATAGGTAAACACTTGTTTTCTTTTGGCCAGTTCACATTTTGACCATTTCGGTCTTATTGCTCCTTTTTTCTTCAAACCATTTCTCCCTAGTGCCAAAATCACCAAGACCTTGGAAGGTCATTCTCTCTTTTCTTTTCTTTTTGCCGAATTCCCACTAGCCTCAAACTCATTTCTTCGTTCATCTTCCATTCTTGAAAAGAACCGAAACCTAAAAACCTTATTATTTTTTATACCTTTCTTCATCTTTTCTTCTTACAAAAATCTCTCAAATATTATGCTCCCTTTTATTTTCACCATGTCCGAATGTTACTAAGCATCATCCCCTCCAATTTCCCTCTATTACCGAATCTTCTACCACTCACATATCTCCTTCTCAATCATTTTTCTTTCTACTCACACTTGAATCAATCGGTAAGTGGCTAGTACAATATTTTGGTATTGATATGTTCCCTCTCTTTTGTGCCGAATCTATACGTGGTGTGGGATGACCTTTTTGGATTGAGACCATCATCATACCATGTCTTATTCTAATCTTTTCTCTATCATAGAAACTTAGTGGAAGGCCGAAGGTTGGAGTGGTCGAAGTCATCGTGTAACACTAGGATTCGGTTCAAAATCTAAGGTAAGGATTTTTTTCGAGGATTTCATATTATTTCGTTAAAGATAGGGTTTATTAACTGATTTTATCATAGGGACTCTATCACTCGATTTTCATCCTTTAAACTTAAGGATTTTGTGGTAAGCCGATTTCGCTCATAAGACCAATCATTTTTAATTATGAAATATTAGTTTGGACTAATGTTCATTTGTCAATGGAGGCTAACAAGATCGAATCTAAAGGAGTGGTGAATAGTGATCAGAAAAGGAGCAGATTTGCGATCCCCTCTAGATTCAAACAAAGGGCCGTTTTGGCGATCCAGGATTTTTCACCGGGTTGTGGACCCTCATCTGGTGAGAATCAACTATTCGAGGATGTTCATAGTTCAGAGCCATTAGCGGTTCAGGGTTTTCCAACGGGTTGTGGACCGTCAACAGGGGAAAATCGGAAAATAGTTGTTATTCGCGATTCCGAGGGTAAATCTTAGATCGTTTATTTAGAGTAGTTTTTTTAGATCGCATTTATTTTTCTAATCAAGTGTTAAACATATTTTTAGGTGACGTCGATCAAGAAAGTGTAGTGCTTAGCGTAATCAGGTGTGTAATCTCACACTATATATCATGGGATTGATATTTATACTGTGACAAATGGTAAATCACTCGATTTAGTCACTTGTTAGTGAGATCGGGTAAGACGGCATAATTATCATTATTTTGGTATAAACTATAAAAATCGGTATTAAGACTGTGATAAATGGGCCAAATGTGTTATTTGATAAATGGACCGTATTGATATGTGATAAATGGGCCAAATGTGTTATATGATAAATGGGCCAAATGTTTTATATGATAAATGGGCCAAATGTGTTATATGATAAATGGGCCAAATGTGATATGTGATAAATGGGCCAAATGTGTTATTTGATAAATGGGCCATATTGATATGTGATAAATGGGCCAAATGAAAATGCATACTATATGTACATGATTTGCATGGGTTGGGATTTTGATGAAGAGAAGTTCTGGTAGCTTTGTTACATAATTCTGATGGCTTCATGCCCAGTTTAATATATGGCTTCATGCCCAGTTTAATATATGGCTTCATGCCCAGTATGATTTATGACTTAAATGCCCAGTTTGGTGTGTTGGCGGGGTGGGTGACTAAATCTCCCTACAGGTGTGCTGGTTGGTACGGGTGGTGTGTAGCGGATGGAAATTAGGTTTGGTTTGGGAATTTCATATCACATGCATATTATATGTTATTATTGTTATTGTAAATGGGCTTAGGCCCAAATAATTGCTTAATGAGATTTTTGGCCCAGTGGACTATGGTAAGTGGGTTACACATTGAGTTCTAAGTAACTCACCCCGTTTTCCTTACTCTTTTCAGGTAATGATCAGTGATGGAGGCTTGGGCCGAGGACGACTCGGTGGAGGCCATACTACAAATTAAGGGTTATTTAAATTTCGGATTTCTTTGTAAGTACTTTTTAATATTTTTGCTATTTTGTAATAAGGCCTCTGGTTAAATTTTTATGGATGTTTTACTTGTGGATGGATTTTATATTACGTTTTAATTACTTAAGTGGGATTTTTTTTCTAGAATAGAAATAAACGTTTTTCTTAAATATACGTACGAAAAGGATTTCTCTCTTAAATATTTTTAATCTCAAAAATTTTTCTATAACAATATTTTAAATTCTTGTTTTCAAATCACCTTCGAACTCCTAAAATTTTCTCAAAATATTAAATTGATTTTTCCTAAGTTTTAAATTTTTATAATTTTTATGACCCAAATTTTTAGATTAGTAATCAAACTTAGTTTTCAATAACTCCACGTTAAAATGATCTTTTTACCTAATTTCTTTTAAATCTTTAAATGACTAGGTGTATGTTCATTTTGTGTGACATGTCAAACTTGGTCTTAATGCATAGACCGGGTTTGGGGTGTTACAGTCAGTATAAAGAAACTGAAACTAAAACAGTCTGGGCCAAAGTCCTTCAACAGTAATAGTACAGTCCAGTTCAGAGCATACGTGGGCCAAAGCCCACTACAATATCATTTGGGTCACAACCCATAATAGAATCAATTCAGCCTAGCCCAAACCAATAACAGAACAAGTGGGCCTAAGCCCAGTAAAATGACAAATCTCATAACAGATATGCAACAGTATGAGGATGCATCCCACCCCGATCCAGCCAACACACCACTCGTACCAACCCAACACTCATGTGGGATTAAATCAACCCACTCAGCCAACACACCAAGCTTAGCACAGGTTGTGGCACTAAGTCAACAGAACGGCTCGCCGCTATAGACAGAATGATTAAAAGTCATAAATATTGCAGCAACGCTGCCAGTTAAAAGAACGGCTAAAAGCCATAAATGAATGGTTATAAACCATAATCAGGATGGTACAGAGCCATAATCAGGATGGCACAAAGCTATTAGTAACTGTAATAAGTTTGGCACATAGCCATCATCGACGGTAATATGACCGACACACAGCCACGGGTAATTATGATCGACACATAGTCATCAATATATATGTTAGGCACATAGCCACGGGTAAATACGATCAGCATAAAGCCATAATCAAGATGGCACATAGCCATATTTAGGTTGGCGCAGAGCCATAATCAGATTACGCGGATTTAAGCCATCCGTTGGTCCACAATCATATCACGCGACACGTGCGACCTTAACAGATCAATACTGGATCCAAAGTCCTCTCATACGACCCGTGCGACCCTATCAGAACTTCCTCTGTATCAATGTCCCAACCCCATGTAATATGTCGTGTATGTCGTGCTCAATCATTACACGTGTATGCAAAATGGCCATGCTCAGTAACAGTCATTTAGACATATATTAAAAGCATATAAGTCACACGACCACAGTCAAGTCAGTTTAAACACAGTCATACAATCACAGTCAATCAGTCAAATTCATAGTCTAAATCAGTCATTTACCCACAAGGGCAAAATAGTCATTTTACCCTATTAGGGTATTTCGGTAATCCAACCCTTCAAGGGTATTTTGATAATTCTACCCTACAGGGGTATTTCGGTAATTCTATCCTACAAGGGTATTTAGGTAATTTGGCAAACTGGGGGTATTTTAGTAATTTCCCAAATTAGGGGTATTTTGATAATTTCACAAATCGAAGGTATTTCGATAATTTTACAAATCGAGGGTATTCAGTAATTTCACAAATAGAGGGTATTTCAATAATTTTAAAAATCAGGGGTATTTCGATAATTTCACAAATCGAGGGTATTTTAGTAATTTTACAAATCGAGGGTATTTCAGTAATTTTACAAATAGAGGGTATTTCGATAATTTTACAAATCGGGGGTATTTCAATAATTTCAAAAATTGAGGGTATTTTAGTAATTTTACAAATCGATGGTATTTCGGTAATTTTACAAATTAGGGGTATTTCGATAATTTCACAAATCAAGGGTATTTCAGTAATTTCACAAATCGAGGGTATTTCGGTTATTTCACAAATTGAGGGTATTTTGGTTATTTTACAAATCGGGGTATTTCGGTAATTTTACAATTCGAGGCTTAACGACCCAACAAAAGGTCCACCGTCGCTTCGAGTGGCTTAAGTAACCCAAACAGACACAACGGTGTAAATGGGCCTCAATGGGCCCATACGCTCATGTGGCCCAATTAGCCCAGAAATAGCCTCGGCTACACGAACAACACAGTTCAAATCAATAGAAACCATATAACATGCATTTTATCCATATGGCCCTTAAGCCCACCAGGCCCACAGGCCCATTCAGCCCAAAATCAGATACGACTATGTGTCCACCATAACTCGATTCATTAATAGTCACTTATCGCAGATTTCTTTTGTGTGGGGCCTATATTCCTATTGGACCCATACGGCCCATTTTGGCCCAGCGAGGCCCAGAACTACCTAAGTCATGTGCGCGACATGACAAGTCTATCAAATTCTCACTTAACAGTGAAATGACAAGTCTGTCGATTTCTCACTTAATAGCAAAATTTACCCACACGGGCCCACTTGACCCAAATCGACCCACTAGGCCTAATAAAGAAAATCGAAATGGGAAAAACACAAAAAGGTCTATGGCAATATTTGACACTATAGATAGAAGAGAGAAAATAAAACAATTCGGCATAAAAGAAAGTAATTGCCGAAATTGCACCAAATACACTCCCTAGCCGAATTTGCCTGAACAAAACTCCCCCTAATCGGCTCCAACTTCTCCCATTTCAAAATCCTTCAAAAACTCCACCAATCCCTACACCGAATTTTCTCCTTGATTTACTCCAACTCCCCATTCAAATTGAATTCAAAATCTTATGACCAATTCAACCACAGAGTTCTAGTCCAGTTCCAACACCTCCCCAGATCAAGCAGCAAAATAACCATACAATTGCGCACGCCAAGCCTTGAACTTCAGACTCCTTGCCACACATGTAGCACCACCTTGCAACTAGATCCCTTCTCTCTTTTTTTTTTTGTTATAAAACAAACACTAATTATTATAAGTCTTATAAGCTAACATCCAGGTTCACTTAAGAGCCCAAATTAAAATTTTGCAAACACCCAGACTTGAACCCGGGCTTCTCAAGCACTCCCAAATATGCCCAAATACTTAGCCACTAAAGCTACACTTAATTTGTGATATTTTCTCACACACATAAACTTTTACGTGTAGTCTCCCAGATGCTCCCACGCACAAGGCCCAATCTTACTAGGCCCAAATTCAGGGCGTTACAGGTTTCTAATCTAGAATTGTTGAAATCTTGCTCGGATCAACTCGTATTCTTGCATCTGGCACTATATGTCCCAGAAAACCAACCTCGTGCAACCAAAACTCACATTTACTAAACTTTACATACAATTGCTTCTCACGCAGAGTCTATAACACAATTCTCAAATGCTCGGCATGTTGCGTCTCATCACAAGAATAAATCAAAATATCGTCAATAAACACAACGACAAATCAATCTAAATACAGTCTGAATATCTGGTTCATCAAATCCATAAATACTGTAGGAGCATTCGTTAGTCCAAAAGGCATAACTAAAAGTTCATAATGTTCGTACCTCATTCTGAAAGCAGTTTTCAGCACATCTGATTCTTTACACTCTCAACTGATAATATCCCGATCTCAGATCTATTTTTGAAAACATTGTAGGTCCTTTTAACTGATCAAACAAATCATCAATTTACGTTAGAGGATATTTATTCTTTATTTTCACTTTATTCAACTGTTGGTAATCAATACACATCCTCATAGTATCATCTTTCTTTTTCACAAACAACACAGGAGCACCCCAAGACAAGAAACTTGGTTGTGCAAATCCTCTATCGGTCAACTCTTGTAACTGAGACTTCAACTCTTTCAATTCTGTTGGTGCCATTCTATACGGAGCTATTGAGATAGGAGTCATCCTCGGCACTTAGTCAATGCCAAACTTGACTTCTCGTATTGGAGGTAATCCTGGTAGTTCTTCAGGAAACACATCACGGAATTCACAAACTACAAGTACTGATTCAACTTTCTTTTCTGTCACTTTTGTATATATCACATTTGCAAGATAGGCTTCACATCCCTTTTTCACATTATTCAAAGCTTTCATTGAATTTATTACAGCTGGTAGCCCATTCAAATCATTGGTTCAATTCGAATTATCTTACCATTCTGACTTATCAAATCAATACCCTTCCAGTTGCAATTCGTAATAGCATTATGCAAAGTTAGCCAATCCATACCCAGAATTATATCAAATTCATCGAGGTAGCAAAGATCGATTAGCGGAAAACAAATATCTCGAAACATCAACGGACAATTCTTGCACACTTTATCAACCAGTGCACACTTGCCTAAGGGGTTCGATACTCTAATTACAAACTCAGTAGACTCAACAGGTAGAGCCTTACTAGATACTAGGTTCACACACATATGAATCAGTAGATCCTGGATCTATCAATGTAATCAATTTAGTATCGAAAAGAGTAAAAGTACCAGAAATGAGGTCTGGAGATGACGCTTCTTCGTGAACGCGAATAGCGTAGGCTCGGGCAAGTGCTCTCGCCTTAGATCTCACAGCTGTATCTGTTGTTCCTCTCTAACTACCACTCACATTTTTGGTGTTTCTAGGTGGTCTATGTAACACCCCTTACCCGTATTCAACACTGGAACAGGGTACGAGGCATTACCAAACTTATACACCAACAATTATGCAATACCGAGACACAAATTTCCACTCAAAATTTAAAACTTTTCGTAACATCTCTTAAACAAGCCTAATAGGCCCAAATCACACATTAGGAATGGTTCAGGATCAAATAGAACCCCTTTGAAGTTCTCTAGAAAATCTTAGAAAATTTTCACTAAATAGTCCACACGCCCTTGTGGATGAAGGGGCACGCCCGTGTGGCATATCACATGCCCATGTTCCACACCCGTGTGGATTTATTTCTCAATTCAAACCTACAGGGGTTTTCACACGACCAGACACACGCTCGTGTCCATGGCCCGTGTCCTTCACATGGCCTCGACACGTCCGTGTGTAAAAACCTTAGCATTATGTTTCTAACGTCATCACCCCATAAATGTCACATAGCCAATACACACACCCATGTCCTTCAACCGTGTGGCGAATTAAATTCTTAATTTCAGGTGTAGACTTTACACGACATGGGCACACGCCCATGTCCATGGCTCTATCTTTCACACGATTGAGAGACACTCCCGTGTCTCTGCCGTGTGTTTACTATTGAGCATACTGACTTGTAAACCTAGCATGCAATAGGACACATGGCCTAACCACACGCCCATAAGGTTGCCTGTGTGTAACACACGACCTAGACACATGCCCGTGTGTCTACCCGTGTAGACAAGAACAAGGCTATTTGCCAAGCTCTTTCTATCACCCCAACTCATGCATATTTAAACTAAGTAAACCAATCATGCATATTTAAACTAAGTAAACCAATCATGCATATTGCACATTCATGAATAACCTCATCTTTTCATAGATTAATAAGAAAGAGCCACCAACTATGGCCTTATACAAAATAGTTCATCTTTGAATTAGCCAACACATTTGGCCAAAACAATATGACATTCAACTAAGTCTAGTCCCTATACATGCCATACTCAAAATGCTAAGTCTAACTATACCAAGATGTGCTGATAGTGTGGGTGATCCTTTGCTTCTCTCCGTACCCCGAGCTGGCTCTTCGACACTATAAAATAAGGGAAAAGAAAAGGGCGTAAGCTTTAAGCGTTGTAAGTATATATGTAAACAATAAGCATCATACCACATATAATGCCCCAAAAATTTAAGTCTTTAATTTTTGCATGATATGACATAAGTTGGTTGTTTGCTTTAATGGCTAAGGGATTTGGGTGTGTATGAGAGTATTTGAGAAGCCTAGGTTCAAGTTTTGGCTTTTGTAGAATTTTTAGTTTTGCTCTTAAATGAATCTGGACACTGGCATTTAGGCCTTATCAATAATAGTGCTTGTTTTATGGCACAAAAAGAGCTTGTGGTCTAGTGGAAAGGTGGCGTGTTTTCTAACTGTGAGGTCTGAGGTTCAAGTCCTAGGGTGCACAATGGAGTATTTATTTTGCTGCTTGAGCTGTGTAGGTAGTAGAGTTAGACTGAAACACGGCTAAGGGGAGTTTGAATAGAAGTTGAATGGAGTTGTTGGGGGAGTTGAGGAGAAATTGGTGGAGTAATTAAGGAGGGATAAGGGGAGATATACTAGGAGAAAATCAAGGAGTTTGATTGAGAGGGAAGTGTTTGTACTGAATTTGGTCACTGGGAACTCAGATAATCGATTTTGGGGTTTTTGGGTTGTTTTCTCTTTGTCTACTTTGATTTCGGTCAGCATTCTTTTCTCCTTTTTTCTTTTAGTACCGACTTTTGGCTAAGACTTCGAGTACCTCTCTGGTTTGTTTATTTTCTTTTTCTACTCTTCTCTTCAATTTTTTTTTGTTTGGCTGAATATCTCTTTGGTTCTCTCCTCTAACGAATCCTCTTTTCTCTTCCCCTCTTCTCTTTGTTGCTTCTTTTCTCTCCTCTACTTTTCCAAACCTTGACCGGATAGTGTTGAGTAGTTTCATGTTACATTTTCCTCTGATTTGCTCTCTTCCTCTACCCATTTTTGGTCAACTATTTATCGAGTATTACTTTTCTCTCCCTCTTCATCTCTTTAATTTTGTTTCCAGCTTGACAACTATTCCCTGACGGTTAAAATTCCTCGAGGAGTGAAAGATTTTCAGATGAGATTAAAGTCGTCGAAACCTTTCTCTCATCACTCGATCAAAGGTAAGTATGTAGGCTAGCATTCTAAAGTGTAGACTGAATGCTTTCGGCGATTCTGTAAGTTATCATGTGTGGTTTTAAACCACATAAATAAACAATCCTATTTAATAGAATTTATTTGTAATGCAGATATCCGCCAAAGAGATTGTAGTAAACCTTCGTCAGTGGAATTAGTGGGCTAAGCCACATTTGTCAAATGAGGCAAGTGTTAATTTTAATTTTAGTTAAGGGTGTAAAAGAAGGGGATTAAACCTATTGTTCAGCGACTAATGGAAAGTCTTGTATGAATGTAGGTTTTGGTGCTCGTGGATCTTGGTGCGTTTTCACAAACAGGTGTGTAAACACCCTACTGTAATTATAGAACGGCAAAAGCTGAAAATATGGCATTTAAGACCACACGAGCGTGTGATCACTTGTGTGGTGAGCCAAACCCACAAATCATGGATGATAGACTGTAAAGGCCTTCATGAGCATTTTTATAGGCTTAGGTCGTAATGGGCCACATTGGGCCAAAAGGGGTCGTGTGGGCCTAATGGGCTCGTGGGCCCACACGGATGAAATCCACGATTTGTGGTAAATATTGGATTGGGCTATGTAGGTCTCATAGCCATGGAAAAATTTGGGCTGAACGGACAACAAAAGCATGTGGGCCCACTTGGGCCGAGTAATGGGCCATAGGCTCATTTACACTATTATGACCATTTAGGTTATCGGAGTCGCTTGAGGTGACTGCGTACCTTTCGAGAGCTCGATGTCTGCACCAAGACCCCAATGTAGGTAAAATGACCAAAATACCCCTAAAGGGTGAAATGACTATTTTACCCCTAATAAATGGAAGCGACCGTTATACCCCTAAAGGTAGGTAGACTGATGTGTTCATGATTTGTATATGACTGTTACTAGGTATGACATTCTGCATATACATATGATTTATGACATGACATACTATATGGGGTTGGGATACTGTTATGGAGGAAGTAATTGTACTGGTGGCTTTACCATATATCTTTATTCTTGTGACCTTGTTGCAATACTATTCTTGATGACTTTCTTTGTGATATTGGTGTGTTGACTGGGTGGGTCAATTTTATCCCTACATGGTGTGTTGATGGTATGTAGTGGTGTGTTGGCTAGATTGAGGATGGGTTGCATTATTGCACTGTACTGATATGGTATTGGGCTAAGGGCCATACTATTACTGTGTTGGGCTAAGACCCACACTATACTATTACTGAATAGGGCTTAGGCCCAGACTATTACTGCATGTTGTTTACTGACTGACTGATAGGGGATTACACACTAAGTTTTTTGTAAACTCACCCTTTCCTTTTAACTATACATGTAATCATCAGCCATAGGCGATTTGGTGCTGTAAGGGGCTCGGAGGTGGCCACACAACTGCAGCTATCCTACACTTTCTTTTATTTAAATTTAAAGTTTGTGTTGGGTTTTGTTTATGTAATAAGGCCATGTACGTTTTGTTTATGTAATAAGGCCATGTACGTTCGTTTAATTTTTTTTAATTGGGCTTTTGTTAACTTATTTTAAGATGTTAGTTTAGGAGAAGATGAATTTTCAAAATAATTATTATTTTTAAAGACACAAAATTTAAACATTAGAGTTTTCAAAAGCTTTCGCGATTTTAAATCAACCTACTATAACAATACCAAATAATATGGTAAATGCCTTGACTAGATGATTTGTTAAATAATAATAAAAGGGTTTTTTAAACGTTGAAATGAGTTTTTACCGACAAGTCTAATTTTTGGAAGACACTTTAATGTAACACGCTAGATTCGACCATAACGTCTAGGCTGGGTTTGGGGTGTTACATTTAGTGGTATCAGAGCTAGGTTGCAAAACTCGACTGTGGAATGAGTTTTGAAAATATTTTAAATTTTTGAAAAACTATTCTTGATGTGTTTTGGAACATTTATAAGTGTGGCGCACCGAGTCTCCAACGTCGAATCTGTAAGTTTTCTTTATACTATAGACTACTTGGACTGAAATACACTGAGAGACTACTATAGATAGTAGGACTGTACAGAAACTCTTTAGTTAGAGTAAACTGATACTGTAAAAAACTGAAAACTGTAGAGTGACCCTGATTTGTGAAAACAAAACTCTAATTACTGTTTTTCATAAGGCATCTGTTAATAGTTATTGGAATTACAAATTGATACATAAAACTTCTGAGATAAATAATACGTTATTTGATATGAGCACTACAGGTACTCGCGAAAAGGGTACACGAGGTTGCGGTAGAGGTCGATGAAGTGCTAGGGCTAGGTCTTCAGCATTAGGCCACATGCCTAATGATGAGGCTAGGGAGGCACCAGCTTCTCTGGTGACTAAGAAGGGACCATAGGATCAAGTGGCTGGGGATGATGCACTATCCCAAGCTATGCTCCGCATTCTGAAAAGGGTCGTAGGGACCAGTATTGGTGCTATGGGCCGTGGGTCGATTTAGAATAACTCCGTTCGAATGGAGCAGAAATCTTTAGGGGTATTTCTGGAATAGCCCCTAATGTGGCTGAATACTGGTTAAAAGCCACAGAGAGAATAATGGACGACCTCAACTACGCTTCTAAGCAAAAACTAAAAGGTACAGTGACTTTACTGCTATACGAGGCCTATCAATGGTGGCTTATAGTGAGAGAGGGTACTTAGGCCGACCGGTTAACGTGGGATTTTTTTAAGGCGGTATTCCAAAGAAAGTATGTGGGCACAAGTTATGTGGATGCCCGAAGAAGGAAATTTCTGATCTTGACCCAAGGAAATAAAATTGTGGCAGAATATGAGTCAGAGTTCTTGGGACTGAGTCACTATGCTCGTGGGATAGTGGCGACTGACTATGAACACTATGTGTAATTCGAGGACGACTTTGAGATGAGTTACGGGTCTTGATAGCTCCACAGAGGGAGCGAGATTTTGCTGCCCTAGTAAAAAGGAAAAAATCATCGAGGACGTGAAGCGCTCTGAGCGCCAGAACCGTGAGAAGGATAAGGGCAGATATAAGAGGGATTCAGAGCCCTCAAGTTCTTGTGGAAGGCTTAAAAAGTAAACCAGGTTTGATGGGCCAGTCCGAGCTAGGGATCCTGTTGCATGACCATAGCTTTGTGCTGATTGTGGGAGACATCACCTAGGTGAGTGTTGGAAAAAGATTGGGGCATGTTTCATATGTGGGTCTATGGAGCATCAAGTCAAGAATTGTCATCAGAGGCCTGTTCAGATGCGAGTTACAGGTCAAGGTTATGTTCAGCCAGTGAGAGGTGGTCAACAGCTGTCGAGAGGCCGTGGGCAGGCTAAGGGTGGAAATGGTGTGGGACGAGGTCGTGGAGCACTGGCAGAGGTGCTGGTAACATTAAGGCGAGGCAGCTAGCACTGGCCTATGCTGCTCATCACCGAAAGGATGGCTACACTCCAGATGTTATAACTGGTACATTTCTAATTCATAATATACCTTACACTGCTCTGATTGATATAGGGTCTATGCATTCATACATTGCATGCACCGTGTCTGGCACCTTGGGTATCATGTGTGAGAATACTGTTAATGAGATGACTGTGTTAAGTCCACTAGGATAGTCAGTAAGAGTAGACAAAGTGTTCAGAGATGTGCCCCTAGAGGTTCAAGGAGCTATATTTCCAGCGGATTTGATGGAGCTACCGTTTGGTGAATTGTACCTAATCTTGGGGATGGATTGGCTGGTAAAACACCATGCAAGTTTGGATTGTGATGCTAAGCGTATAGTATTGAGGACTACTGAGGATGAGGAGGTGGTTGTAATTGGGGAGCAAATGGACTTTCTGTCTAATGTGATCTCTGCATTAAAGGCCGAAAAATTGGTTCGCAAGGCGTTTGAGGCATTTCTAGTCTATATTAGAGTATCTGATTCTTAGGGTCCTTCTGTTGGAGATATCTATACAGTTAAGGATTTTTCTAATGTATTACATGATGAGCTCCCTGGGTTGCCTCCGAACCGCGAAGTTGAATTTGGTATTGAGCTCCTATCTGAAATAGCTCTAGTGTTCATCGCTCCTTATAGGATGCCACCGAAGGAGCTAGTGGAGTTAAAAGATCAAGTCCAAGAAGTGATGGATCGAGGATTCATTCGACCTGGTGTGTCTTTATTGGGAGAACCAGTGTTGTTCGTAAACAAGAAGGATAGGTCCATGCGCATGTGCATCGACTATCAAAAATTGAATAAATTGACTATCAAGAATAAGTATCCTTTGCCGAGGATAGATGATTTATTTGATCAGCTGCGAGGAGCTTCGATTTTCTCCAAAATAGATCTTCGTTCTAGGTACCATCAGCTAAGAGTTAAGGAGGCTGATGTGTATAAAACTGCCTTTAGGACTCATTATGGTCATTACGAGTTCCTAGTGATGCCATTTGGGCTGACGAATCCACTAGCTGCCTTTATGGACCTGATGAACTGAGTATTCTAGCCCTACCTGGATCGGTCCCTAGTGGTATTTATAGACGATATCTTGGTGTATTCGAGAACTGAGGATGAACATGATGCACATCTCTAAATTGTTCTGCAGATTTTAAGGGAGAAACAACTGTACGCTAAGTTCAGCAAGTATGAGTTCTGGCTGCAAGAAGTGACATTTTTAGGTCACGTGGTATCTGCCGAGGGAATTAGGGTTGATCCTTGAAAAATTGAAGCCGTACTGGATTGGAAACCACCTAAGACCGTATCTAAAATTCGAAGCTTTCTAGGTCTGGCAGGGTATTACAGACGTTTTGTTAAGGCATTTTCCTTAATTGCTACACCTATGACTAAGTTGCTGCGTAAAGGGGTACCGTTTAACTGGACAAATAAGCAGCAAGAAAGTTTTCACTGAGGCCCCTGTCTTGATACAGCTAGAGTCTAGGAAAGAATTCACTGTCTACGTGATGCATCACACATTGGGTTGGGTTGTGTACTAATGTAGGAAGGTAAGGTGGTTGCTTATATGTCTCGTCAACTTAAGCCTCATGAGGCAAATTACCCTACTCATGACTTGGAGTTAGCCGTGGTGGTATTCGTACTAAAAATTTTGAGTCACTATTTATACGGTGAGAAGTATATTATCTATACAGACCATAATAGCCTCAAGTACCTCCTCACTCAGAAGGAGCTGAATCTTAGGCAATAAAGATGGATAGAGCTGTTTAAGGATTATGATTGTTCAATTGAGTACCACCCTGGTAAGGCTAACGTGGTAGTTGACACACTGACTTGAGAGCAATATTTGCTCGTCTCAGCTTGTTTGATTATGGTAGCTTGTTGGCTGAGTTACAAGTTAGATCAATGTAGATTGAACAGATTAAGGGCAAATAGTTGTTGGATGAGTCACTGGTTCCTCATTTCTAATAGGTTAAGAATGGGGAAGCTTCGAATTTTGGGCTAATAGTAAAGGAGTATTGTGTTTCCGTGGGAAAGTCTGTGTACCGAGGGATTCTGATCTGGGGTAATCTATACTGCAGGACGCGCATAGTAGTCCATATGCTATGCATCCTAGTGGAAACAAGTTATACTGATATCTTCGTGAGCTATACTGGTAGACAGGACTAAAACGAAGTTACTAATTTTGTGAGTAAGTGCTTGGCGTGCTAGCAAGTTAAGGCTGAGCATCAACTACCTTCAAGGTTACTGCAGCCAGTTAAGATTCCACTTTGGAAGTGGGAGAGGGTAACCATGGATTTTTTGAGTGGGTTTCCCTTAACGCCTACTAAGAAGGATTTAGTATGGGTTATTGTAGACTGATTGACTAAATCTGCCCATTTTATACTAGTCCATACTGATTACTTATTGTAGAAGCTAGCAAAGTTGTATGTGGTTGAGATTGTGAGACTACATGGGGTACCGATTTCCATCAAACTCGATAGAGACCCACGGTTCACATCTCGATTTTGGAAGAAATTACACGAGGCTTTGGGTACTATGTTGGACTTCAGTATTGCATTCCATCCTCAAACAGATGGTCAGTCAGAGAGGGTGATTCAGATACTGGAGGACATGTTAAGAAGTTGTGTAATTGATTTTCGAGGCAGTTGGAAAGACTATTTGTTACGCTAGCAGAGTTCACGTATAATAATATCTACCAGTCCAGTATTAAAATGGCACCGTACAACGCGTTATATGGTCGTAGGTATCGTACTCCTACCTATTGGACTGAGTGGGTGAGCGGCAAGTTCTGGGGCCAAAGTTAGTTTCTGATATAGAAAAGAAGGTAAAACTGATCCGAGACTGGTTGAAAGAAGCACCTGATATGCAAAAGTCTTACGCGGATCTTAAATGCCGAGAGATTGAGTATTCTGTGGGGGAATTCATATTTCTCAAGGTCTTCCCATGGAAAAAGATACTGAGGTTTGGGCAGAAGGGTAAGCTTAGCCCTAGGTTCATTGGGCCTTACCGTATACTGAAGCGTGTGGGACCAGTCGCCTATCAACTTGAGTTGCCTCCAGAATTAAACCAGATTCACGATGTGTTCCACGTCTCCATGCTGAGACATTATCGCTCTGATCCCACAAATATAGTACCAGTCGAGGAGATCGAGGTTAGACCAAATCTGACCTTCGAGGAGGAGCTAGTACAGATATTGGACCGTGAGGTTAAAGTACTGAGGAAGAAATCTATTCCACTAGTAAAAGTGCTTTGGCATAATCACAGTTCAAAAGAAGCCACGTGGGAAACTGAGGAGGCGATGCGTAGGCAATACCCTCATCTATTCTGACCAAGTAAATTTCGAGGCCGAAATTTCGTTAAGCGGGTAGAGTTGTAACGCCCCAAAAATTTAAGTCTTTAATTTTTGCATGATATGACATAAGTTGCTTGTTTGCTTTAATGGCTAAGGGATTTGGTTGTATATAGGAGTGTTTGAAAAGCCTGGGTTCAAGTCTTGGCTTTTTCAGAATTTTTAGTTTTGCTCTTAAATGAATCTGGACACTGGCATATAGGCCTTATCAATAATAGCGCTTGTTTTATGACATAAAAAAAGCTTATGGTCTAGTGGCAAGGTGGCGTGTTATGTAACTGTGAGGTTTGATGTTCATGGAGTATTTATTTTGCTGGTTGAGATGTGTAGGTAGTGGAGTTGGACTGAAACACGGCTAAAAGGAGTTTGAATAGAAGTTGAATGGAGTTGTTGGGGGAGTTGAGGAGAAATCGGTGGAGTAATTAAGGAGGGATAAGGGGAGAGATACTAGGAGAAAATCAAGGAGTTTGATTGAGAGGAAGTGTTTGTACCGAATTTGGTCACTAGGCACTCAGATAACCAGTTTTGGGGGTTTTTGGGTTGTTTTCTCTCTGTGTTCTTCGGTTTCGGTCAGCATTCTTTTCACCTTTTTGCTTTTGGTGCTGAATTTTGGCTAAGACTTTGAGTACCTCTCGGGTTTGTTCATTTTCTTTTTCTGCTCTTCCCTTTAATTCTTTTTTTTTGTTTGGTCGAATAGCTCTTTGGTTCTCTCCTCTGTCGAATCCTTTTTTTCTCTTCCCCTATTCTCTTTGCTGCTTCTTTTCTCTCCTCTACTTTCCCAACCTTGACCAGATAGTGTTGAGTAGTTTTGTGTTGCATTTTCCTCTGATTTTCTCTTCTTTCTCTACCCCTTTTTGGTCAACTGTTTGTCGAATTTCTCGCCCTCTTCATCTCTTCAATTTTGTTTTCGTCTTGACAACTATTCTCTGACGGTTTGAATTCCTCGAGGAGTGAAAGAGTTTCAGGTGAGATTAAAGTCATTGAAACCTTTCTCTCATCACTCGATCAAAGGTAAGTATATAGGCTAGCATTCTAAAGTGTAGGCCGAATGCTTTCTGCAATTCTGTAAGTTATCATGTGTGGATTTAAACCACATGAATAAATAATCCTGTTTAATAAAATCCATTTGTAATGCAGATATCCGTCAAAAATATTGTAGTAAACCTTCGTCAGTGGTATAAGTGGGCTAAACCACATTTGTCAATCGAGGCAAGTGTTAATTTTTGTTTTAGTTAAGGGTGTAAAAAGGGATTAACCCTATTGCTCAGCGACTAATGGAAAGCCTTGTATGAATGTAGGTTATGGTGCTCATGGATCTTGGTGTGTTTTCACAAACAGGTGTGTAAACACCCAACTATAACTATAGAATGGTAAAAACCAAAAATACGGCGTTTGAGACCACACAAGCGTGTGATCGCTCATGTGGTAAGACAAACCCACGAATCATGGGCGATAGACTGTAAAGGCTTCCAAGAGGATTTTCATGGGCTTAGGCCGTAATGGGCCACGTTGGGCCAAAAGGGGTCGTGTGGGCCTAATAGGCTCGTGGGCCCACACGGATGAAATCCATGATTTGTGGTAAATACTGGACTGGGCTATGTAGGTCTCGTAGCCATGGCGAAATCTTGGCTGAATGGGCCGCACGAGCGTGTGGACCCACTTGGACAGAGTAATGGGCCTCGGGCCCATTTACACTGTTATGACCATTTAGGTTACCGGAGTTGCTCGAGGCGACTGCGGACCTTCCGAGAGGTCGATATCTGCACTGAGACCCCAAAGTAGGTAAAATAACCAAAATACCCCTAAAGGGGAAATGACTATTTTACCCCTAATAGATGAAACCCCTAAAGGGAGGTGGACTGATGTGTTAACGATTTGTATATGACTGTTACTAAGTATGACATTCTGCATATACGTATGATTTATGAAATGACATACTGCATGGGGTTGGGATACTGTTATGGAGGAAGTATACTATACTGGTGGCTTTGTCACATATACTGTTATTGGACGCCTTGCTGCAATACTGTTACTGTCAGCTTTGATGCGATACTGTTCCTGGCAACTTTGTGGCAATATTGGTATGTTGGCTGGGTGGGTCGATTTTATCCCCATATGGTGTGTTGGTGGTACAAAATGGTGTGTTGGCTGGATTAGGGATGGGTTGCATTATTGCACTATACTAATATGGTATTGGGCTAAGGCCCACTTTTCTTGTGTTGCTAAGACCCACATCTTATCAGCATTGAATAGGGCTCAGCCCGCATCATTAACAAGGTGGTATCGCACACAGCATACCAATAAATACATATTTACGGATATTTATCTGCACCCATATTTCTATTCAGAAGGTTCATTCGAGAATTTCTCATTTTCTACCATTTTCAATAAGTCTCATCAATAAGCATTTACCTTCACACAATGCATTAATAGGGGAAGCATATGTAATAAGGATGTACCGTTTACACATAAACTTACCTCGATACAAAATATGCCAGTTTGAGGTTTAGTTCAAACCATTGTCTTTTCCCCAGTGAAGGTCAATTCCACGTTCTTCTCGATCTACAATAATAAAATTTACTCATTTAATCATAGCATAAATCAAGACACTTCTAAATTTCTACTTCGACAAAAATGACCGTTTTTCCCTTATAACTTGGAAAAATTATGATTTTAACCCTAGGCTCATAAAATAAAATGTGTTCATTTTTCACATATCCAAGCCTAGAAGATTCATTTTCTCTCTTTTAGAAATTCAAAATTTCAATTATTTCATACGTATCATCTATTTTATAACCTTTACAAAAAAGGTCATTTTAGGTGTTTTCATGGAAACACCTTTCACAACAATTGTGTATTTAACACCCAAGATACATTTTATTCCCTAAAACTCATAAAAAACATAAGTACTCTCATGGAAATTCCCTAAAATTTCAAAATTTTTGTAAAATAGTCCCCTCATTAGCTAGCTTAAGCTTTAAGGGTTCCAAAAGTAAAAAAATTATCAAGAAAGACAACTAAAATCACTTACTTTTTAGAGGATAGCTTGGCTAAAAGTTTGAGCTTCAAAACCTCTATTTCTTGCTTGAATTTTCTGTGGAAGAAGAAATGGAAATAGGAAAGATGATAACTCTGTATTTTATCTTATTTTATTCAATTAAGTCACCCACTCGCCTAACCATTGACCATGCCTCTAATTTGTCCCCTATGGCCAGCCATCACTTCCCAAATGGCCTAATTGAACTTTAAAGACCTCCAATTTAATATTATATAGCTATTAGACACCTCTAGCTTGTAAAATAAAACTTTTGCACTTTATGCGATTTAGTCCTTTTTCGTAATTAAGCATGCAATCACCTAAATTAATGAACCAAAATTTTCATACACTCATATAATTATGCCATAGCACATAAAATAGTATTAAAACTAATTTTTACAACCTCAATTTAGTGATTCTGAAACCATTATTTTGACTAGCCCCAAAATCGGGCTGTTACAGTCTACCCCTAACTCTCGTGTTACTTAGCCTCGTACTCTGAACATTATTTTTCTCAGCTAACTCTGGGCAATCTTGAATAAAGTGATCTCATGATCCACATTTATAACAAGCTCTATTATTATATTTGCCCCAGCATTAGCCGATATGACGTCTCCCACACTGTCTACACTCAGGCTTATTGCTTCTGACACTTCCAACACTTGATTCCATTGGAGTTTGAGTTTTAAGACCAGTATTTTGGTTCACACAATCTTTACTCGAATGTCCAAACGAAACATTTGAATAATTGGTTGCATCTTTGAATCTCTTTAACAAAGAATGATATGACTTACTCATCGACCTTTTTCTTTCATCTCTAGCTTCTGAATTCGCTTTCTTCTTTTCTTTACTAAGCTCCTCAGTTTTGTAGGCTCTTTCAACCAATACCACAAATTCATTTAAATCAAGAATTCCAACCAAAATTTTAATGTATTCATTCAACCCTTCAATGAAACGTTTACACATAGTAGTTTCTGTCGAAACACATTCCTGTGCATACTGGCTCAATCTTACAAATTCTCTCTCATATTCTGTAATAGACATACGGCCCTATTTCAGCTCTAGAAACTCTTTATGTTTCTAATTTATAAACCGTTGACTGACATATTTCTTCTAGAATTCAGCTTGAAAGAAATCCCAAGTGATTCTGTCTCTCGAAACCACCGATATTAATGTTTTCCACCAATGATATGTCGTATCTCTTAACAATGAAACAACACATTTTAGGCATTCATCAGGAGTACATGATAATTCATCAAACACTCTTACAGTATTTTCAAGCCAGAATTCAGCTCGCTTAGCATCATCATCAATTGTGGCCCTAAACTCTTCGGCCTCGTACTTTAAAATTTTATCCACATGAGGTTTACTCAATCGAATCAGATCTGTAACTTGTGGCACTATAGGAACTTGCGGGGGTGGAGGTTGTTGAATAGCCGGATTCATTCAAACAAACTCCGTAAACCACTCACTCATCAATTGGAAGAATGCTTGTTTTGCCTCTCCCTTATGGCTACTAGCAATTGGCCTAGATTCAGCCGGCGCTGTCCCTTGAGCAGGAGCCAGCGCATTACTCTCTACATCATCAACAACTGCTCGATCGGGATCCATTTACTATATAAAAACACATATTTAACTGTCAGGAATCATCACACTATCGCAAATATATATATGGCATGTATAGCTAGACTCTCACATGCTACGGTAGTCCTAAAATCAACTAACCCGTAGCTCTGATACCAATAAAATGTAACACCCCTAACCTGTAACCATCGCCAGAATAGGGTTAAGAGGCATTACCGGACATATCAAAACATTTACATTCATTTCACAACACAAGATACATCATCATCATATCATAACAATACATATACATAGAGTCCCTTTAAAAGATCTACAAGACCTTAAACATGTATTGGGAAGGGGTTGGGACTAAACCGGGCTCATACAGAATTTTTTTGAAAACTTAACATTTTCAAAGTTAGAGAGGTCACACGCCCGTGTGGGCAGGCTGTGTACCTCACACGGCATTAGACACACCCATGTGTCTAGGCCGTGTCAAAACAGGGCATACATACTGACTTATCCACACGTCCGAAGACACGCCCGTGTGCTCAACTATATGGGCAAATATAGGACATTGCAAGGCCAAATTGCCACCTAAATTTTGGGTCACACCTACAAGCATCAAGCCATTCTAAAATCATATCTCAAATGCATCCATAACATACATTTAAACCACCATTTCCATCAACCAATTCATACCAAAATCATCATTCACATAAACCACATATACACATTATATCCATCATTTTCACATATCCAAAACATATACTAAAGGCATTCAACTATCAAGCCATATCACATGGTAAGATCTATACATCTCAAAACATACCATAATCACTAGCCTATACATATTCAAATTTAGCTTATTCATTCACCAAATCATTCAATTTAATCCAAAAACACATATTTAGGGCATTTTACAAAATAGGCATCATATTTTCACATTTTGACATTTAAGTCTCTATTTCATAAAATCATCAAATACATATAATTTCATCATATACATGCTTAGCCGAATTTTCCCCTAGCTCATACAAGCCCACATATTTCATTTATTTCACATTTTAGAACCTCAATTTCTCATTTTCATAATTTAGCCCATTTTTTACATTTTTGTCAAAGAATCACTTTACAAAACATTAAAACCTATCAATAATTATTCATTATTCATCATCAACTATCACAAATATCAAGCATTCATCAATGGCATTTTAAAAAATCACCAACAAACTCAAAAATTAGGACATGGGCTAGCTAAAACACAAAGCAACGACCACAAAAACATAAAAATCACTAAAAGCTGAGCTCAAAACATACTTTGATTGAGCTACATGCTAGCTGAAACCCTTAAAATCTTTTTCTTTTCTTTTTCCTTAGCAATTTCAGCAAGATGATCCTCATGCCACTAATTTATGCTTTGTTTAATTAATATTAACTTAATTATCATTTTACCATTTTACCTTTAATTAAAACATTATATATTCAATCATTTAATGGCCATTTATGTCCATCTCCACTATCAAAGGTCTAATTACAACATAAGGACTTCTCATTTAATAAGCCATGACAATTAAGCACTTTAATAATTAGCACACAACTTTTACATTTTATGCAATTAAGTCTTTTTTCACAATTCGGCACACTAACGATAAAATTTTCACACAGAACTTTCATACATACTTTATCACATACTGTAAACACATAAAATAATATTAAAATATTTTTTTGACCTCAGATTTGTGGTCTTGAAACCACTATTCTAACTAGGGTCTAAATCGAGCTGTTACACCGTGTGTCCTCTACACCTTAAATTCGAGAAAATAGAATGCTTAGAATTGAGCACATGATCTTGAACACGGACATATGTCTTGGCCGTGTGAAATCTGCACCTAATTTCGAAAGAATTTAATTAACCACACAGCCTAACACATGGGCATGTGGCATGGCCGTGTGCACAAGTCAGAGAGTTACACAGACTCAAACACGGCCTACAACATGGGCATGTCCCAAGGTCACACGGGCATGTGAGCCCTGCACCTTGGAAAATTTTTAAAATGTCACAAAAAATTCTTAGAGTTCCCGATTAAGTCCCGACTTGATTCTAATGCTCGTATTGGGTCTCGCGGGTCCATCTAAGGGACGTTAAGAATAATCTAGATTAATGATTAGTGATTTACATGATTTATCTAAAAATGTTCTGAAAAGTTCTGGTATGCTCTGAAACCTTATTTTGATGACGGATTTGAGTTAGAGGTGTTACATTTAGTGGTATCAGAGCTACGGTTTAGTCAATTCTCAGAATGAACGTGGCATATATGGAGTCTAGAAATGCATGCCATTATATAACCTGTGATAATGTGATATCTCTCGAATCTGATGAAAATTGTTTTACAAATAGACAGAGATGCTTTCCAATGGAGCTGATTCTGATACTGCTGAAAGTGATACTCATGTACTTGAGTAAAAATGTTACTTATGATGAAATGAGACTTGTAAAGGTATGTAGTGAACATTTTAATGGTACACGTTAAGTGATATGTGTGTATTTATGAAAGTTAATTTTTACAGCTAACGATCTCCACCCCCTTACCAGTATAGCGTTATACAATGAAATTCAGAAGATTTATATGGATTAAGCTCATGAATGTGGAACTAAAGAGTTCAAAGGTTGAATGACTAATGATGTAGTAATAATAAGAATGGGTTAGTAAGTAAAGACGGTATGAAAATAGATATCAGATTTTTCTGCAGATTATTCTGAATATGTGATGTCATTGTTAAGGAAGAAGTTATTCATGAGTAATTGACTTATCCAGATATGACAATTACAGAAAAAATTAGCCAAAAATTCTTCTGAATTGACTCTTTCAGTGAACTGAATAATGTAAGATTGTTGATGACTTTATTGATCAGTAGGATAGTGATAAAATTGCAAAGATATTTGAATACAACTATTATAAGTGAGTATATTACAACAACATCTCCTGGTTACTCTATAAGTTCTGCTATTCTTAGAGGCATATGAAATTGTT
This sequence comes from Gossypium rotundifolium, assembly GCA_025506655.1. Lineage (NCBI taxonomy): Eukaryota > Viridiplantae > Streptophyta > Magnoliopsida > Malvales > Malvaceae > Gossypium > Gossypium rotundifolium. The sequence continues at coordinate 107,189,124 of CP106727.1, read as the reverse complement.
CATGTAAAGATGCAATATTTATCGTATTGAAAGGCTAGCAAATCATGATAGATGGAATTACTATAAGTCTAGTTAATTCATGAGTGGTATTGCCCTATCATACTTGGGCTTTCCAATTCATCATGATTGATATAAGATTTGATGATAAGGTTTATGTGATGTTATTTTTTACTTCTACTGATTGAAGCCATGAATTGCGAATGTGCAAGTTATATTGTCTTTGTTACAGTTGTTTCTACTGAGTATGCATGATACCACTTTTCTGAATTTTCTCTAAGATATCATCAATCTCTTTATTATTCAAACATGGCTTATCTATGACAGATATTCATTGGTTGGAGGTAAATTACATTTATTACCATTATAAATATTGACTCGATCATGAAATTTGGTGACAGAGATTACAGATTATAGAAACTGAATTATTGCATTGGTTATTATAGGGGCCACTTTTAGTTCTCCCTCTTATAAATTGAGGTACACTATTGATATTGAAGTATTGCTTTATCTGTACAGCTGAAATGTCAATTATATTAATGCAATATGGTTTTAAATCTATTTGATGGTTGTGGCTTTGGAAAAACTCAAAGCTTCAATGTTAATTGTAACACCCTGGTTCTAGGGGTTATGCATTTAGTGCCTAACTCAGGTGTTGGCATACTTCAGTGTGTGGTTGGGTGAGTTATAGGGGTCTTGAGAACCTTATGAGGTAGTGGAATGCCTTTGGAAATTTTTAGTTTTTAGCGGTTAAAAGGGGAGCTTGGCTATAGGGGCCTTAAGAGAATTATTTGGGAGGTTAAGACTCAAGAATGGCTTTGGTAGAGTGGCAAGGAGACGCCACTTAGAGCATGGAGAAGTGGCGCCTCAAGGGTGCTAAGGGTCTCATGTTGAGCTGCAAGGGTAGCACTTTGACCTTTGTTTTGCATCAAAGAGGTAAGGTGTTGGGCGGTTTTTGAATGCTGAAAAGATGAGGGAAGACTTGGTCTTCCATTTTGAATTTGGCTAGAAGGGTAGGATTAAGGTTTGACTTGTTCAAATCTTTTAAATGAGTGGCTAGGAGGAAGGATGAGTTGGTTTTAATTTGAAATGGTTTGAAAGGTTGGTGTAGAGTGTTTTAGGAGGAAATCTTGGGATTTGAGAGGAGTTGAGTGGTGGCGGATTTTGGGAAGCTTGAGGAGGGTATTTTGGCTTTGTTGGATGTGCTTAGGTGTGTGCGAAACCTTAGTAGTATTTATAGGGATGCTCACCTTTTGGCCACCCTTTTCACCATTTATCCTCTCCTTGCCGAAAGTTGTTTCCTCCCTTTTCTTCACTTATTCTTCCCTTAGTCTCTTGCAAAAATTAAGTCAAAGAAACTCTCTTCTTTTCTCTTATTACTTTGTAGCCAAAACTGATAGTAGCATAACCTTTTGTGTACCTATTTTCCCTTCACACCTTTCTCTTTTACGTTACTTGAGCCGAAATCACCCCTGAAGGTTACCTTTGCCGAATACCCCAACTCCATTTAAAAGTCATTGCCGAATCACTCTGTCATTCTCTCATTCTCTCCACTTTGGTTACAAGTCCCTGAAGCTGAACCTTAGTTCTTGTGGTGGCCGATTCTTGTTAGAGAAAAAGGGGAGTGGTTAGCAAGGTAAGGGTGCGATAGCTTTCTCTTTGATTTAGGATGTATGTTTGGCCGAATGGTCTTGGTGCTGATATTCTTGACTTGGCCGAATGGCCCTAGGTGTTCTCTGTTATTGTGCTAAGACCGATTGTAGGGGAGGCAGAGCCTAACGCAGGAGACCTTTTCAGAAGGCGTATAGTCAGCATTTGCAGAGGCCTAAGTAGCATCCAGGATTCAAGTGATTAGGTGCGCAATCATCGCACTGTTTCTTCGGTTAATTGTTTATTAATGTGTACTTGTGTATGCTGTGAGATAGCCGACATTAAAGGCTAAGGTGATGGATACCCATATGTGGGGTAATCGATTATCAGGTTGGTAAATTGTGTTATTAAATTTACTTATGGTGTATGTATGATTTGGTAATGAGCATGTGATGTATACTCATTCGATATGATTGACTTGACATGATGCATTGACACTTATGCATGGGGATTGGATGTGACCGAGGAAGGATGAGTGTACACACTGATGTACGTGGTCTAATGTTGGCCTCGTGCTACATTAGCGCTTGATGATTAGCTGTGTGCTACATCAAGGGAGGTGTGGCTAGGTGCCCATCTCGGCGGTTGATAGCTGAGTGCATCACCGTAGACAGGTTACTGTCGGGATCACGATGTGATCGGTGGCTTAGCCACAGCCTTGTGCAGCAGGTCTGCCGAGGTAAGATTTGTGGGATCATTCGGTTGTGATCGGTGGGTTAGCCACGGCCTTAGGCAGGGAGTCTGCTAAGGTTGGTGTTACGATGGATTGTAAGTTGGGCTGGGATGCATGTTTGCATGACTTGTTGCATGAACTGTATGGGTATGGGTGAGGTCCATATGTGTGGAACATGTGTAATGATTATGCCTCGAGTCGTGGACTCACCCCCCAATTTTTCTTAACCATTTCAGGTAATTCATGAGCTTGGACCGGGTTCGGAGAGGATACAAGGTGGCCCATGCAGAAGAAGACATTTTAAATTATTCTAAGCCTTTTTAATATTAAGTATTTTGTTTAAGTATGGGTTGTAATAAGGGTCTTTTTATTATTTTGGTATGATGCTATTATTATTAGTAAGATGGCTTGTTTAAATTAAATTACTTATGTGAAGATGGCTTTATTTCTAGCAACTTTTCCTTGTTCAAATTATATATATATGTGTTTAATAAAGTTTTACTTCAAACATTTTATAACATCAAAGTTTTAGTTATAATTTTAAATGGACATGGTTTTCAAAAGATGACAAAAATTTTAACGTTTTATCTTAATTCAAAAATATTTTCAACCGTCTTTCTGCAGTGACATACCAGATCTGGTCAGGGCTCGTGGGCCGGGTTTGGGGTGTTACAAATTGGTATCAGAGCCCGTTCAAAACTCAGCTTTGAGGGTTTTGGGTCCAAAAATGGTTTCAAGAATGGGCTTTTAGAAAATATGGGCTTTTAAGAAACTTTTCAGGTTATTCTGGCATGGCACCTGTACCTCCGGCCCGAAGTCCACCAAGTAAGTGCTTCGGACTTTTGAAGTGACTTGTTGATATGAATGGTTATGGGATTGTTTGGGCTCGTAGACTAGAATATTAAGGCTATTGGACCACTAGGATTAGTTTACTCAAACATATGCATAAGACTTAAAGATTACTAAACAAACCTGTGAAGTTAGTCGCTGAGTTAAGGTGTGGCAACCCTGGTACGCATGTCTAGGAGTGGTATTCAGTAAGAGCTTGGTATTTAAGCAGTCCTAGCGACTCACCTCCTCTTTACTCGAATCCTACCTGGTGCGTAGCTACGGTTCACCTTAACCAAGAGGACTTGTTCATAGGCTAAACCGGTTATTAAAACCCGAAAGGGATTAGCCTTACTATTTTAAAAACTCTTAGTTTTAAAATCTCCAAAGATTTACCATTTGGGCTGTAAGCCCTAAATCTGATTTTGAAAGACGTTTTTCTCGATTTACAAAATTACAAAAATACCCCTACCTGCAAAATTACAAAAATGCCCTGTAGTGTAAAATTTCCGTACCACCCTCAACTTTTGTTAAAATGATTTACTTTGCAAAATACCAAAATATCGAGTTTTCAAAATATTAAGATACTCTGGTTTGTGGAAATTTACGAAAATACCCCTGGTGTATAAAATTACCAAAATGCTCTTGATTTTAAATTTTCATATGATCCTTGACTTTTACTAAAATATTCCTATTTTACCAAAATATCAAGGAAATTCTATTTTGCAAAATATTGAGATACCCAGATTTGGAAATTTACAAGGATACCCCCGACTTACAAAACTACTGAAACAACCCCAATTTCTGAAAATTTTTGCAACACCACTGATTTGGAAAATGAATTTTCAAGATGACTCCCGAGATTTGGTAAAATTCTGAAATGTTTTTAATTTGAAAAATTATTTTCAAATTGACCCTGATTTATTACTGAAATACCCTATAGGAAAATGACGAAATTACCCCTGGGTTGGGAATGTTCAAGAAAGTGACATGGATGAATGTATGTGTTTTTAGTGAGGAATGTGAATGTTTGAATTAGAATAAAGAACTTTAGATGAAACTTTGATTGATCGAAAGAACTACTTCTAGAAATTGTTACTCATAAAATCTGCTCGTGGATAAACAGTGGAAAAAAAAATTTCTAATGCATAAAACTTCCTAAACAGATTAAGTCGTGACACTGGATATGAGTTCAAGAGGTCGTGAACGTCCACCGCGTGGCCGTGGTAGAGGTAGGATGACCCTGTCAGAATCGGTAGGGTCTGGCCATGGGTCAGAGAGCGATGTGCCGCCACCACCAGCTGTTGAGGTGGAACATTAGGATCAGACAGGAGGAGACGATGCAGTATCGCAAGCTATGCTGCGGGTGCTTGAGCGAGTGGCAGGAGCCAATGTGGGCAATGGGACTCGGAAGTCAGTGGATGAAAGACTTAGGTCGAACGGAGCTGAAGTTTTCAGATGAGTGTCTGGGGTAGCTCCGAACGTGGAAAAATACTGGCTTGAGGCAGTTGAAAGGATTATGGATGACTTGGATTTAACTGCAGAGGAGAAGCTTAAGGGTGCTGTTTCGTTGCTACGGGATGGAGCCTACCAATGGTGGCTCACGGTTAAGGATGGTACCCCTGCGGATCGAGTGGACTGGGGCTACTTTAAGATCAAGTTTGAAGGGAAGTATATCGGAGCGAGCTATGTGGACGCTCAGAGGAAGGCGTTCCTCAATTTGGTGCAAGGAGGCAAGTCAATAGCAGAATATGAGGCTGAGTTCCTACGGTTGAGCCGATACGCTCGGGGCATCGTGGCTACTGATTACGAGAGATGCGTCAGATTTGAAGATGGGCTACGGGATGAGCTACAGGTTCTGATTGCTCCGCAATGAGAACGAGACTTTGCCATTTTAGTGGAGAAAGCTCGGATAGTTGAGGAGGTCAAGAGGACCGAGAGGCAAAATAGAGATAGAGAAAGGAGCCGGGATAAGAGGAGTTATGGACCGTCAGAATTGTCTGGGAATATTCAGAGAAGACCGAGGATTGATAATTCTACCCGTGCTGGGAATTTGGATCGTCCATGTGCTCGATGTGGAAGATATCATCTTGGCGAGTGTTGGAATCGGGATTGAGAATGCTTCGGATGCAAGTCCAAGTCTTATCTGGTTAAAGATTGTCCCTAGGACCCAAATAGGACTCAGACGTTAAACCAAGGTTATGTACAGCCAGGCAGAGGTGGTCAGCAGGCGACAAGAGGTCATGGTCTGAACCATGGAGGGAATGGTTTTGGTCGAGGTCGTGGAGCAGTAGGCTGCGAGAATGGTAGCACCGAGGCAAGGCAGCCAGGTTTGGTATATGCGGTTCGTCGGAGGGAGGATAGTGACGTAACAGATGTGCCAGCGGGTAAGTTTCCTATGTCTGGAATATTCTTTGTGGTTTTGTTCGCTATGGTGGTTGTTTGTTTTTATTGCTAGCAAAATATCTAGAACCTTGAGTATGGACTTAGGAACTATGCATAGAAATATGATGGTTCTTCAAGATCGAGTCTGTGACGATAATTCTATTTAGTTTAGCCAAGTAATTTTGGGACGAAATTATTTTAAGGAGGGTAGAATTGTAACACCACGGTTCTAGGGTTATGCATTTAGTGCCTAACTCAGGTGTTGGCATACTTCAGTGTGTGGTTGGGTGAGTTATAGGGGTCTTGAGAACCTTATGAGGTAGTGGAATGCCTTTGGAAATTTTTAGTTTTTAGCGGTTAAAAGGGGAGCTTGGCTATAGGGAGCCTTAAGAGAATTATTTGGGAGGTTAAGACTCAAGAATGGCTTTGGTAGAGTGGCAAGGAGATGCCACTTAGAGCATGGAGAAGTGGCGCCTCAAGGGTGCTAAGGGTCTCATGTTCGAATCGCAAGGGTAGCACTTTGGCCTTTGTTTTTGCGTCAAAGAGGTAATGTGTTGGGCGATTTTGAATCGTTGAAAAGATGAGGGAAGACTTGGTCTTCCATTTTGAATTCGGCTAGGAGGGTAGGATTAAGGTTTGACTTGTTCAAATCTTTTTAAATGAGTGGCTAGGAGGAAGGATGAGTTGGTTTTAATTTGAAATGGTTTGAAAGGTTGGTGTAGAGTGTTTTTAGGAGGAAATCTTGGGTTTTGAGAGGAATTGAGCTGGTGGCCGGTTTTGGGAAGCTTGAGGAGGGTATTTTTGGCTTTGTTGGATGTGCTTAGGTGTGTGCCGAAACCTTAGTAGTATTTATAGGGGATGCTCACCTTTTGGCCACCCTTTTCACCATTTATCCTCTCCTTGCCGAAAGTTGTTTCCTCCCTTTTCTTCACTTATTCTTCCCTTAGTCTCTTGCCAAAATTAAGTCAAAAAAACTCTCTTCTTTTCTTTTATTCCTTTGTAGCCAAAACCGATAGTGGCATAACCTTTTGTGTACTTATTTTCCCTTCACACCTTTCTCTTTTACGTTACTTGAGCCGAAATCACCCCTGAAGGTTACCTTTGTCGAATACCCCAACTCCATTTAAAAGTCATTGCCGAATCACTCTGTCATTCTCTCATTCTCTCCACTTTGGTTACAAGTCCCTGAAGTCGAACCTTAGTTCTTGTGGTGGCCGATTCTTGTTAGAGCAAAAGGGGAGTGGTTAGCAAGGTAAGGGTGCGATATCTTTCTCTTTGATTTAGGATGTATGTTTGGCCGAATGGCCATAGGTGTTCTCTGATATTGTGCTAAGACCGATTGTAGGGGAGGCAGAGCCTAACGCAGGAGACCTTTTCAGAAGGCGTATAGTCAGCATTTGCAGAGGCCTAAGTAGCATCCAGGATTCAAGTGATTAGGTGCGTAATCATCGCACTGTTTCTTCGGCTAATTGTTTATTAATGTGTACTTATGTATGCTGTGAGATAGCCGACATTAAAGGCTAAGGTGATGGATACCCATATGTGGGGTAATCGATTATCAGGTTGGTAAATTGTGTTATTAAATTTACTTATGGTGTATGTATGATTTGGTAATGAGCATGTGATGTATACTCATTCGATATGATTGACTTGACATGATGCATTGACACTTATGCATGGGGATTGGATGTGACCAAGGAAGGATGAGTGTACACACTGATGTACGTGGTCTAATGTTAGCCTCGTGCTACATTAGCGCTTGATGATTAGCTGTGTGCTACATCAAGGGAGGTGTGGCTAGGTGCCCATCTCGGCGGTTGATAGCTGAGTGCATCACCGTAGGCAGGTTACTATCGGGATCACGATGTGATCGATGGCTCAGCCATGGCCTTGTGCAGCAGGTCTGCCGAGGTAAGATTTGTAGGATCACTTGATTGTGATCGAGTGGGTTAGCCACGGCCTTAGGCAGGGAGTCTGCTAAGGTTGGTGTTACGGTGGATTGTAAGTTGGGCTGGGATGCATGTTTGCATGACTTGTTGCGTGAACTGTGTGGGTATGGGTGAGGTCCATATGTGTGGAACATGTGTAATGATTATGCACTGAGTTTGTGGACTCACCCCCCAATTTTTCTTAACCATTTCAGGTAATTCATGAGCTTGGACCGGGTTCGGAGAGGATACAAGGTGGCCCATGCAGAAGAAGACATTTTAAATTATTCTAAGCCTTTTTAATATTAAGTATTTTGTTTAAGTATGGGTTGTAATAAGGGCCTTTTTATTATTTTGGTATGATGCTATTATTATTAGTAAGATGGCTTGTTTAAATTAAATTACTTATGTGAAGATGGCTTTATTTCTAGCAACTTTTCCTTGTTCAAATTATATATATATATGTGTGTGTGTGTGTGTGTGTGTGTGTGTTTAATAAAGTTTTACTTCAAACATTTTATAACATTAAAGTTTTAGTTATAATTTTAAATGGACATGGTTTTCAAAAGATGACAAAAATTTTAACGTTTTATCTTAATTCAAAAATATTTTCAACCGTCTTTCCACAGTGACATACCAGATCCGGTCAGGGCTCATGGGCCGAGTTTGGGGTGTTACATTAATAATTGAAATAGTTACATTGATGACCCAGTTATTATAGAAAATAGTTACATTGATGAACCAGTTGGAAGCTTTTTTGATCAAAGTATTAATACTGATTCAACCTGAATCGAATAAGGAATTCATTATTACAGTACTATACTATCGAACGGAATTAGACTATGTTTTGATGCAGTAAGACAAAGTAATAGCCTGTACTTTTAGACAGTTAAAAACCACGTGGAAAGAGTTACCCGATACATGATCTAGAATTGGAAACTAACTTTTTTGTATTGAAATTTGACAACCTTACTTGTTTTGTGAAAAAAAAAATGTCATATATCCACCGATCATGAAAAAAAAATTTGAAGTACTTGATGTTGCTAAAAGAGTTTATTTTTAGATAGCGTATATGGTTTGAAATGTTGAAAGATTATGATTTGATAATTGAATATCACTCAGAAAGAGCGAATATGGTTACAGATATTCTGAGTAGAAAATTTCTGTATACTTTGCAAGTCATGGATACTGATTATGATTGTCTAATAATAGCTCAATTTTAACTGAGTATAGAGCTAAACTGAAGTATTAGTAGCTTTGAATGAAATGTGGTAATTCTGAAATTGTATTTAAATGTTAGATGTATCAGCAGATAAAGATGATACTTTCAGGATGGTTGAAGCTAACGAAGATACCGAAATGGAAATGAGATGGAGTTACTATGAACTTTATATCAGAATTATCCCTGTCTATGAAAAAGAAAGATACGATTTGAGTAATTGTCGACTGTTCGACGGAGCATGCACATTTTATCCTGGTATGAATGGATTTCTCACTTGATAGATTACTTGAATTACATGTTTTTGAGATTGTCAGATTATATGATATACTAGTTTCTGTTATTTATAATAGAGATCTACTGTTTATATTCTGATTCTGAAACAAGTTACAAGAAACTCTGGTATACGATTACATTTTAGTACTGTATCTTATTTTCAGACAGATGATCAATCTGAACATATGATTCAGATTTTAGAAGATATGCTTCGATGTTGTGTACTTTAATTTGAAAGTAACTGGGAAAAGTATTTTCCTTTGGTTTAATTTGCTTAATATAATAGTTAACAGTCAAGTGTAAAATTGTACCGTACGAGGATTTATATGGTCACGAGAACTTCGGTGTTTTAGACTGAGTTCAATAAGAAAAGATACATGTAGTTAGTTCAATTCTTTGAAACCGAAGAAAAATGAACATGATCTGAGATAGTTTGAAAGCAGTACTTGATCGTCTGAAATCTGATGTGAATCTAAAAATGGATAGAAATAGAATTTTAGATTGGCGACAAAATATTTTTGAAAGTTTCGCCATGGAAAAAAAGTGTAACACCCCTTACTCGTATTCAACTCCAGAATAGGGTACGAGGCATTACCGGAACACATACACTTAACTAATCATAGCATATAACTTACTCAACCATTCACATTTAGTATTTGCCACACATAATTATCACACATTCACTCATCCAACCCAAACATGCATGAACATCCATGTAATGCTTTATCATAGACTTATAACATAAAAAATATTGGCCACATCAAATGGCCTTATACAACAATGACCTTCAATTAGCATAGGCCAATATTCTAGGCCAACTCATAATAACATGTACACAAATGGCCAAGTCCCTATACATGCCATAGACTTAAAAAGCTAGAATAAAAATCATCGATACCAATCCATAGCTTCTTAGTGTGATAGAATCTTCGACGACCTCCAACTCGAGCTAGCATCTATGACACTATAGGAAAAGGAAAGGAAGGAGGGCAATCATTATAGCTTAGTAAGTAGGTATGTAAATAATAAGTGATTTATTAAGATCCTATAATTTTACCTAAAACTAGACTCACATATCTTCTTACCATAAAATTTCAGAATTTTTGGCTTAGCCAATAAGTACAGTTTATTCTTTAAAGTTTCCTTTGTTTCACTGTCCGACAGTTTCGATCCCTCAGCAGTAAAAATTAATTATCTCATCGTACAGAATTTGGATGATGTTCCCGTTTATTTCTATTAAAATTATACTCACTAATAAATTTAATCTTATAAATTATAAACCATAATTATTATTATAAAATTTTTAATTATTTTCCAAATTCAGAATAGGGGATTCCAACATCATTCTGACCCAGTCACACAAAAAATTAAATATCACAGAATATGAAATTCTTTTGTTTACATCATTTCTTTTATGTGAAAATAGACTCATTCAGCTTTAATTTCATATATTATTCAGCCTATAACTTGATTTCCACCATTTTTGGTGATTTTTCAAAGTCACACAACTGCTGCTATCTAAAACTGTTTTGTTGCTAAATTTACTCTTTCATAATTTCACTTACTCCATTTCATCTTATCGAAGGTTCGATCAAATATCGAGCACATTTTTCATAAATTTTCACATTTATACCTGCACTCATTCATCACATATTCATATTCAATTACACTTAGTCGTTAAATGATCACATGTATTTTCACTTAGTCAATTTCCCGTTGAACTCATTTTAGTCAATTTCCCATTGAACTCATCGGAATAATAACATATACACGGTGGCCTGCATATAGTACCACCCTTCTAGCCGAAGCTATCTGCTGCACATAGTAGCCTATACTTAGTACTACACATGTAACTAAAACCATCACTTACACATAGTGCCTTCCACTTAGTACCACACATGTGATCGAAGCTATCGGGTATGCATAGTAGCCTACACTTAGTACTACACATGCGACCTATCAAATCTGTACACGTAGTAGCTTTGCACTTAGTACTACAAACGTGACCTAAAACCATCTCAGTAGCTCTCTTGTACACATAGTGGCCTACACTTAGTACCACACATGTGCCCTAGCTACCTTATTCGTATCTTTTCTATTCTGAAGGTTCAACCGAGAATTCTCGCTTTTCAACATTTTACCAATTCATCCATAATCAATCACAATTCATAATTTACATCAAATAATATAATATAACATACATATAATAACATATTAACACATAAATAAAAAATGATGTATTATTTACATACAAACTTACCTCGACACCAAAAATGGCAAAGAAGGACCTAATCGTAAATTTCTCATTTTTCCCCCGTTCTAGGGCAGAACCTCATTTTCTTTGATCTATAATATCACATTTAGTCTATTTATTAGTTAAATTATTCAATGTGATCCAAAAATCATATTATCACAAAATTATGTTTTTCCCCTAAAGTTTCACATATTTACACTTTTGCCCCTAGGCTCGTAAAATAATTTTTATTCAATTTCCTTGTCTTTTAAGCCTAGACAAACCATTTTCATAACTATAGCAATCGACAATCTACATTTATTCAAACACTTACACACATTTTACAACTTTTTACAAACTAGTCCTTTTTAACAATTTCATCGAAAATCACTTAGTAAAAGTCTTTTATTACACACCGAGCATTCATATTCTACCATTAAACATCAAAACACAAGCATTTCTCATAGGGTAAATTTTCAAACATCAACCCTAGCTCAAATAAATGGTAGAAATAAAGAGATCGTGTTACAAGGATTTCAAAAACATAAAAATCATTAAAAACGAGGCTAGAACGGAATTACAATCGATCTTGGAAGCTTGAAAAACCCTAGCCATGGTTTCCCCTTGTAAAATTCGACCATGGGGTTGAAGATGGACATAAATTGGCTTTTAATTTTTTTAATTCATTTTAATTACTAAATGACCAAAATGCCCCTAACTTATAAATATTTATTTCACTTATTTCATTTCCATTTTTGTCCAACAAATTAACCAATGGTCTAATTTTCATTTAAGGACCTCAACTTTAAAATTTCATAACAACTGGACACCTCTAACATGTAGAACTCAACTTTTGCACTTTTACAATTTAGTACTTATTGACTAAATTGAGTGCCAAAACGTCAAAATTTTCGAACGAAATTTTCACGAAATCATTTTGTGAGATCTTAGACCATAAAAATGTAATAAAATTTAATTTTTCCTCGTTAGATTTGTGGTCCCAAAACCACTGTTCTGACTAGGCCTAAAATCGGGCTGTTACAACTCTTCCCCCTTAGGGACTTTTGTCCCTGAAAATCTTACAAGAAGAAATTTATTTCATCTCTCATGAATCACTTTCACTAATTTCCTAGAATCACAAATCATATCAACCTCGTATATCTCTTTCTAATCACCTTGAACTTTAACACATACTGTCAGGGCATATCGTCAGAGTTTTGAATTACTCTCTCAGACTTACCACTGATTTATAGGTGTGTTCATAGTTTCTTGTATCCTTTTCCGTAATTGGGATATAACCCTCGAATCTCAATTCGAAATAATGGGGACTGGCACTCTATGAGAGCTAACAACCTTAGAAACATATAAATCGACCGATCTGTCAAATGAGAAACCCAATCGCCAAAACATCTACTTCAAATAACTCCACATTTTGATTACTCCCATAATGAACCAACGAGCTACTACTGAGCCTCCTACAAAAATTTCCTGTATAAGCTCTGAATTCATCTGCACACAAATTCTATCTCAGAACAATAACATCAATCATCAGGTTAGACTTGAAATTTCGAATCAAAAATCGACTCATACTGATCTCGTTTAGCTTACCATTCATTAACACATTTCTGAGATTCTCAATCTTGCAATGAAAACATCGCTTTAACTTTTAATCTAACTAAAATTGGATCATCATCAATTAAGATCAGTCGTGTAACCCACTCACAAAATAAACAAGGTTTTTTTTACCATTCAGCATCTGTAACTATATCTGCTTTCACAGAGATTAATCAATAACCACTCACGATCTTTCAATAGCTCAAGTCTTTAACATTATCTTAACTTCAGATCTTTCTATGACATTTGATATTGTAATTCCTGAAATCAGGGAACATGAGACACCTTTCGTAGAATAAATGATATCACCAAATTCTCAACACAGACATAAAAGTGATCGTCTCTAAATCACTGGTCGAACAGTTCTTTTTAATGTGACATTAACCATCTGAAAACATGAACCATCACTTTACATTCTAGTAATAAAACACATTCCAATCCGTTTAATAGTGCATCACTAAAAAATCGTAAATTCATTACTCAATTTAAATTGAATTCAGAACTAGAGCTTCAGTTAATAATATCTTGAACTGTTTTCAACTTTGCTAACAGACACAAACCATCCAAATTTTCATAAATGTGATAACCATATCATTCAGAATAGCTTTAACTCATAATAACATCATCATATTAGAACAAATCTAATAGGTATATCCCGTTATCATACTCTCTAGAATATCAATCATTCAGTCAGAATGTCCATCGATATACTAGTGAATGCACAAAATTTATTACCATAACTGATGATACTTTAACTACATGTAACTCAAATCACATTTCAACTGACCAGCTCACTCTGATAAAAACAACTGAGTCGATTTCGACTATCAAATAATAACATAACAAAATGCTCCTTTCTTCATGCTATTAAAACAACTCAAACACACAATCTTTCAAAATTCTCTTATCATGCCATCAAAGGCCTTTACAATTACATTAGCTCTAAGAAACAAAGATATCCCGATTGAATACAATGACTTTAATTAACTTCCCTGAGAAAAGAAGTCCATCATACAAATTGAAGCTTGTGATTTCATTACTTATACCTTTGCCGATGTCAATTCCTTACACGAAAATTAGAGAAATCTAGATACCAGAATCACCACATTTCTATGATCAAACCAGAAGCATAATCATAATAGACATAGTTATCACAAGATGAAGAACACACTTTAAAGATAAGCCATGATTAATAATTTACGAAGTATGAAGGATAGGAAAACCAAGATAAGGAAATTCAAGATACAATACCATATTGGAAATCTGAGAACATAACTCATAAGAAAATAATAAAGATCCTGATGATTCCTCATAGAAAGCCAGAAGAAAAACACTGCTTACCGACTCTGTACTTCCATCATAACAAATATAATATATTTCTACATATGTATATATAAGACAGAATAATATCCAGTAAAAATGGAAGAATAGTCCCACATAAATTTTTACCATTACCTTTATTCCAACATAATAGAATAGAATTCTAAATAGATAAAAAAATACCGATCATAAACCGACTCGACCAATAGGACTTTCATCTAACATCATAGTTAGCTAGCATTCTCATAGCATAAGAACTCCATCAGAACTGAACGATCACACATATATCTCTATGGATAAAAGAATATATATAGAATACCCAGAAAGATTATCATATTCATCTCAACTATAACTATCATACATAGACATCTTTACTACTCAATTATTATTTCTCTGACTAATTCTGTCATCATGTACCCCGAATCATTCCATTCACTAATGAAAGCCAAATCAGGAAGAATCTCAGCAAACACATACTTTAGACTTCATACTTAATTGAGTTGAATAGTCGAGACTAGCTTCTTCTTTATCCATGACATTTCATAAACTATGTAATCTTTAAAATAATCTGATATTTCTTCTAAAACTGAGTTCATTTGTCACACTATACTCAACTCTGTTTGCATTACTAATTATTTCACCACTGAACTCCTTAGTTTCCCACTTATGAACTTATTCAACATAATTATCGCGAACTTTCATCATAAAGCAACACTGGTAAGGGGGTGAAGTTGTAAAGCTTCTAACTTGACTCTCATAAATACACACATATGACTTAGCATTCATCATCAACATAATATCATCATAATCACATAATTCACTCTAAGCAAATTTTCATACTTAGTCATGTTACACGAACTTTTCGATTATCTTATTCAAACAAGTGTACTTAAACATACATTCCATGAATTTTGGGTAAATTTACACATAAAACTCACTTAATCAAGCATGTTAGGCACATAACATCATATGAATACCAACATACATGGATGAGCTTATCACAACATAGACTTTCATTTCATTTAACTTTTCACATTTCCCAACTTATGGTTATCTCATTCCTTACATCAACACATGCATATCATGAACTTCTATTCATACCTTTCCACATTTTAACCCATCGTAAGCACATCTCAATCATCTCAATATCATTTTTAGCATTATCGACAATAGCTCGGTTGGAAGTCATCTCTTTCTTAACAAAATAATTTCGTTAGAGCCAGGAGATATCACACTATCATAGTTCACATATGGCATGTATAGCTACACTATTCAACATGCTATGTTAGTCTGAGAATAGACTAAACCATAGCTCTGATACCACTAAATGTAACACCCATTACCCGTATTCAACGCCGGAATAGGGTACGAGACATTACCAGAACACATACACTTAACTAATCATAGCATATAACTTACTCAACCATTCACATTTAGTATTTGCCACAAATAATTATCACACATTCATTCATCCAACCTAAACAAGCATGCAAATCCATGTAATGCTTCATCATAAACATATAACATAACAAATATTGGTCACATCAAATGGCCTTATACAACAATGACCTTCAATTAGCATAGGCCAATATTCTAGGCCAACTCATAATAACATGTACACAAATGACCAAGTCCCTTTACATGACATAGACTTAAAAAGCTAGAATAAAAATCATCGATACCAATCCATAGCTTCTTAGTGTGATAGAATCTCTAACGACCTCCAACTCGAGCTAGCATCTGTGACACTCTAGGAAAAGAAAAGGAAGGGGGTAAGGATTATAGCTTAGTAAGTAGGTATGTAAATAATACGTGATTTATTAACAGGCTTTTATAAATCTTCACAATATGTTCTGAAGATAGTACAATCATAATTGAACATAGTTCCACTATTTATTCATGTTCATCTCAAGCTTTCTACTCAAGTCACAGTCACTAAATTCTTTATATCCCAAGCTACAGAACTCCAAACTAAGATCTGCTAATTTTACCTAAAACTAGACTCACATATCTTTTTACCAGAAAATTTTCAAAATTTTTGGTTTATCCAATATGTAAAATTTATTCTTTAAAGTTTCCTCTATTTTGCTATCCTACAGTTACAAACCCTTTGCACTAAAAATTAATTATCTCATTGTACAGAATTTTGATAATGTTCCCATTTGTTTCTATTGAAACTATACTGGCTAAGAAATCTAATCATATAAATTATAAACCATAATTATTTTTATACAATTTGTAATGATTTTCCAAATTTGGAACAGAGGATTCTGATATCATTCTCACCCTATCTCACAAAAATTTGAATATCACAGAATATGGAATTCTTTTGTTTACACCATTTTTTTATTTGAAAATAGACTCATTCAGATGTAATTCCATATCTTATTAAACCTCTAATTCGATTTCCACCATTTTTAGTGATTTTTCAAAGTCACACAACTGCTGCTATCTGAAACTATTTTGTTGCTAAATTTACTTTTTCATAATTTCACTTACTCCATTTCATCTTACCGAAGGTTCGATCAAATATCGAGCACATTGTTCATAAATTTTCACACTTATACCTGCACTCATTCATCACTTTTTCATATTCAATTACACTTAGTCGTTACATGATCACATGTATTTTCACTTAGTCAATTTCCCATTGAACTCATCGAAATAATAATAGATACACGGTGGCCTGCACATAGTACCGCCCTTGTAGCCTAAGCTATCTGGTGCACATAGTAGCCTGCACTTAGCACTACACATGTGAACAAAACCATCACTTACACATAGTGGCCTGGACTTAGTACCACACATGTGATCGAAGCTATCGGGTACGCATAGTAACCTGCACTTAGTACTACACATGCGATCTATCCGTCTAGTACATGTAGTAGCCTGCACTTAGTACTACACACGTGACCTAAAACCATCTCATGGCTCTCTTGTACACATAGTGGCCTACACTTAGTACCACACATGTGACCTTGCTACCTCATTCATATCTTTTCTATTCCGAAGGTTCAACCGGGAATTCTCACTTTTCAACATTTTACCAATTCATCTATAATCAATTACAATTCATAATTTACATCAAATAGTTACTCCGCATTCAACCATATATCATATAATATAACAAAATATTAACACATAAATAAAAAATGATTTATTAATTACATACAAACTTACCTCGACACAAAAAATGGCAAAGAAAGACCTAATCGTCAATTTCTCGTTTTTCCCCCGTTCTAGGTCCGAACCTCATTTTCTTTGTTCTATAATATCACATTTAGTCTATTTATTAGTCACATTATTTAATGTGATCCAAAAATCAATTATGGCAAAATTATATTTTTGCCCCTAAAGTTTGACATATTTACACTTTTTCCCCTAGGCTTGTAAAATGATTTTTATTCAATTTCCTCGTATTTTAAGCCTAGAAGAAACATTTTCATAACTATAGCAATCCAAAATTTCCATTTAGTCACACACTTAGACACATTTTACAACTTTTTACAAACTAGTCCTTTTTTACAATTTCACCGAAAATCACTTAGTAAAAGTCATTTGTTACACACCGAGCATTCATATTCTACCATTAAACCTTAAAACATAAGCATTTCTCATATGGGTAAATTTTAAAACATCAACCTTAGCTCAAATAAATGGTAGAAATAGAGAGATCGTGTTATGAGGATTTCAAAAACGTAAAAATCATTAAAAATGGGGTTAGAACGGACTTACAATCGAGCTTAGAAGCTTGAAAAACCCTAGCCATGGTTTTCCATTGTGAAATTTTGCCATGGGGTTTAAGATGGACAAAAATTGGCTTTTTAATTTTGTTTTTAATTCATTTTAATTACTAAATAACCAAAATGCCCCTAACCTAAAAATATTCTATTTCACCTATTTCATTTCCATTTTTGTCCAAAAAATTAACCAATGGTCTAATTATCATTTAAGGACCTCAAATTTAAAATTTCATAACTATTGGACACCTGTAACATGTAGAACTCAACTTTTTCACTTTTTATAATTTAGTCCTTTTTGACTAAATTGAGTGCCCAAACGTCAAAATTTTTAAAGTAATTTTCATGAATTCATTTCATGAAATTGTAGACCATAAAAATGTAATAAAATTAAATTTTTCCTCATCAAATTTGTGGTCCCAAAACCACTGTTCCAACTAGGCCCAAAATCAGGCTGTTACAGAAAGTTTCAAGGTTTGGCCGTAAAGGAAAATTAAGTTTGTGGTTTATCGGGTCATATAAGATTATTGAAAATAATTGGACCTGTTGCGTATTGATTAATACAAATATCAGAGTTCTACAGAGTTCATAATGTTTTATGAGTATATGTGTTATGACAGTATCGATCAAACACATCATCTATTATTGCTTTAATAAATGTTAAATTCAGGTTGACACGATTTATAGTAAGAGATTGATTGAAATTCTAGTACTTGGAGAGAAAAGCTGAGAAATAAAAAGGTAGCTTTAGTAAAAGTTTGTAACGTCCTAGGATTAGGGGCTCTATACTTTTATGTTTTCTGTGTGATTGACTTGTTTTGTTTGTAATTTGGTGTGTTTAGGGGTCCTGGGAAGGCTCGGGGTCAAGCCATGGCCTTGGTGAAAAAAATTTTTTTAGGCACTTTAGGGGAGAGCGAGTTTGAGGCAGGTCTTAAGGGTATTTTCTTGTGTTTTGTTGACACAAGATGGAGTGTGGTAGAGTGGCAAGTGACACCACTTAAGGAGCAAAGGGTGTGGCGTCACAAGGGAGCATTAGTAGGGAAGGAGTTTGAAACCCATAAGCCTCACTATGAGCTTTATTTTTGGCACCAGGATGAGGGAAGATGGATTCAGCATAGACTCTTCAAGCATGAGTGTTGAATGAGTCAAATGTTTTTGAATGAGTGGTGGAGAGGTGCTTGTGGGGTTTGAATGGGTCAACAAGTTTGAATGAGTGTGGAGGAGTGAATGTAGGAGGAAATCAAGGAGTGTGGCCGTGGGGGAAGGTGTTGGCCAAATGAGGAGTCTTGATTGAGGGGTGTTTCGGTTTAGTTGCTTTAGGGAGTGCCAAAAATTTTTTTAATCTTAGGCTTTCTACCTTAGTTCATTTGGTCATATGAGGTTGGTAGAGTACCGTTTATGCTATTTTGGAAACCAAAATTTTGAGGTACATTTTGTTCTCTTTTTCATTTCAGCAATCATCTTGATAGTGAACAAAATAATTCTCTCCTCTTCCCTATACCTATGCCGAAACCATCACCCTTTTACTTTCCTTTTTCTCTATTGCATATCCTTTCCTATTTCGACAAGCCATAGCCGAAACATTCTTTCTTCTTTTATTTACATCTTGCGTTGAGTCGAAACCTTCCATCTCATTTCTTTTGCTCCATCTTTCTCCATAACCGAACCTCCATCCCTCCTTTCTACATCTCTACTCTTTTCGGTAAACTGACACTCCTACTCCTCTTGATTCTTGGCTAGTTTTCACCATAGCTGAATCTTTTTGTGTGGCAATTGGTATCTCTGCTCAAGGTAAGGTCCTTCCTTTTATTTTCTTATGGACATTATTTCTATTTCTTCTTTTCAAGGTAAGGCTGAATCTATTCTTGTTAACAACTGAACCCGCTTTTTTTTTTTTCGTGCTTGTAAGCCGAACATCGCGAAGCAAGGTGCTAGAAATCTTTGGCCAGGAAGTTTTTCAATCGATTCTGTTGTTTAAGGTAAGGAGAGACTCTGTTGCCCATTGCTTTTCTTTCTTTCTTTCGGTTTATATGGACAAAGCTGAATCCTAGTTGGCTTGGCATTTATATTTCGGTTAACCCTCCTCTTACTTTTCTTCTTTTCTCGTATGGGACGTTTACTCCGGGGAACCCTTTTAGCCAAACTTTTGGAGTTCAAAGTCTAGGGAATGGTTGATTTCTAAATCTTACTTTCCATTCGGGTTTAAGGTAAGGAGCCTCTTTTGTTATTTGCGTTGAGCCTTTGTTCATTACTTTGTATTAATCGAATCTTTTGGTTAGCCAATCACAAGTTTCCTTGACCTCTGATCAAGTCTATTTCATGGATACAAGAAACGGTTAAGCCGTGGTGCGGAGCGAACCTGTAATCCCTACTCCTAAGTTTAAAAGGCGTGCTGTGTCGATGACTCGAGATTATTCGCTAGGCTGTGGTAAAGAGCCGACGTCTGCCTGGGATAGGCAAATAACCGTTGTCCCTGCTAGTGAAAGCCTCGACTTACAAAGCTTAGTATTACGCGTTATCAGGTGTGTGTCACTCACATGCTTCTTTACTGTCTGTGTTATTAACTGTGTTGGCTGAAAGCCGAAACGACTGTCTGAATAGTCGAGATACCCTTGTGGGTAAGGTTGGAGACACCACTAAGTTCTGCTATGATGATATTTCTGAATATATGCATGTATGAAATTATCAACTGTTACACATTGAGAGTATGTCGCATTCATTTTTGGTATGATGAAATGAGCATGGGCTTGGGATTGAATGAAAAGGGAAGTGTAAATCAGTGACTTTGTAACGGTGGTCTAAGAACCACGATGGTTTGAAACCATGTAAACATATATCAGTGACTTGTCTCGGTGGTTTAAGACAACAGTGGGTTGGCCCCACGTATGCATAAACTTATCGGAGATCGTCACGGTGGTTTGAGACCACAGTGGGTTGGCCCTATGATTATATATATTAGTGACTTTGTCACGAGTGGTCTGGGACCACGATGGTCAAGAACCACAGTGGCATAAAGCCACGGGTTTATGGATGATTTAGGTGACCTAGAGGATGGAAACACTAAGTTGGGTTGGGCTGTATTGCATACATGTGTCATATGTTGTATTGAGTGGGATAAGGCCCAATGTGCATCTGTGGGCTTAAGGCCCATATTGCGTAATTGGGGATTTTACACACTGAGTCTCGGCGACTCACCCCTCTGCTTAATTGTGTAGGTAATCACTAGATCGTGGATCTAGAGCCGAGGCAGACTCGAGGTGGTCATGCATTATCGTTTCTTTCGTAAACTTGTTCTCTTATTTAAGTTTATTTTTAATTGGAATTTTGATTTATAATAAGGCCAATTTATCTTTAAAATTGGGTTTTGATTCAATGCTGATATTATATAATTTATAAACTGTCAAATTTGAGGTTTTCCTAAAAAATAAATAACGATTTTTTAGAATGTTAACAAACGGTTCACAAGCAAATTATAATTAAACTTGGGATTTTCATAGAACTGCAAATATTATTTTCAAAAGTTCACGTTCCTCAACATTATTTTCAACTGTCACCTCACTGAAATTTTCTAAATTCGACTTTATGAAATAAACCCATTTTCAGCTTCTAGATAACCTAATAAGAAGTTGGCAAGATATATCCAAACCAAATTCTAAATTACCCCTAAAATGGAATCACTGAAACGAAAAGTTTTTCACAAGTTACGATGTACCGTTAAATGTTTTCAAAAGTACCCTTCCTATAACAATCCAGATTTGGTCGTAACGTATTGATCGGGTTTAGGGTGTTACAATTGTGGTATCAGAGCCAAGTTTAAAACTCGACTGTGGGTATGAGGTTCAAAAATATTTTCAAAAGTTGGTTTGGAAAATGGTTTAGATAAAATACATGGTTTCTGGAAGCATGGCACCTAAGTCCCTGGCACCAAATCCGCACGGTAATTCTTCTGACTATTGGTTGTTTTGCATGAAGTAATTGTATTGTGCTATGATTGCTAGTACTAAGGAATTCAAATTTAGAGACTGAAACCTATATGTGTATATGTATTTACAAGAAGTACTTTTTTTCATAAGACTGTTCCGTAATAAACAGTAGAAGAAAAATACTAATTCATAAAACTTTTAATCAGATTAAGTCGCATTGGTAGTCATGAGTAGTAGAGGACGTGGACATGGCATGCGCGGCCGTGGTAGAGGCCGGGGTGTTGGGTCTGAACCTTCGAAATTAGGGCATGGACCGGAAGGTGAAGTGCTAGCACCGCCAGTTGTGGAGGAAAAATTTCAAGACCAAACTGGTGGAGACGATGCTGCATCTCAGGCTATGCTACGTGTCTTGGAGAGAGCTGCTGGAGCGAGCACGAGATCAGTGGCTTAAAAATCTGTGTCTGAATGACTCTGAGCCAGTGGGGCCAAAATGTTTAGGGGCATTTTCGGTGTAACTCCTAATGTAGCTAAGTACTAGCTAGAAGCGGTTTAGCGCATCATGGATGATCTTGACTATACTACAGAAGAGAAACTGAAAGGAGTGGTGTCTCTCTTTCGAGATGAGGCGTACTGATAGCTCGGGGTATTGTCAGAGCAGATCACGAGTGGTGTGTCTAATTTGAAAATGGTCTGAGGGACGAGTTGCGAGTATTGATAGCTCCGCAACGAGAAAGAGAGTTTGATATTTTGGTTGAAAAGGCTAAGATAGAGAAAGAGGTAAAGTGATCTGAAAGACAAAACCAGGATAGGGACAAAGGTAGGAATAAAAGAAATTTTAGGTCGTCAAGATCAGCTGGGAATTTCCAAAAGAGGCCTAGGTTCCATAGGCCAAGTCGAGTTGCGAGGCCTGTTGTTATTGGCGGCCTCAACAATGTGCTACGTGTGGGAAGTTTCACTCGAGGAGTGCTGGGCAAGAAGTGATGGATGTTACAGGTGTGGACCAGTGGATCATCAGGTAAGAGATTGTCCTTCACAGCCAAACAGAGCACGACCAGTGGGTCAGAATTATGTTCAGCCTGGAAGAGGTGGTCAACAACCACAGAGAGATCGTGGTCCAGCCAAACAAGGAAATGGTTTTGTTCGGGGACGTGGAGCACTGGGCAGAGGTACTGGGAACACAGATGCAAGGCAGCCTAGGTTGGTGTCTGCAGCCAGACGCTGAGAGGAGGGTGATGCACCAGACGCCATAACTGGTACATTCCTTATTTTTGGGTCACCTTTTACTGCATTGATTGATATTGGGTCTACGCATTCCTATGTAGCTAGTATTGTGTCTGAAACTCTAAAAATAGAATCTAAGATTTCTTCTAGAGAGATGACTGTGCTTAGCCCTTTAGGACAATCTGTAGTGGTGAACAAACTCTTTAAGAGTGTGCCTTTAGAAGTTCAAGAGATAGTTTTTTCGGCTAATTTGATGGAACTGCCATTCGGTGAGTTCGATTTGATCTTAGGCATGGATTAGTTAGTGAAGTATCGAGTAAACTTGGATTGTGCTGCTAAGCACATGGTGTTAAAGACTCCCGAGGATAATGAGGTGTTAGTGATAAGTGAAAGAAAGAACTACTTGTCCAATGTAGTGTCCGCTTTAAAGGCTGAAAGGATGGTGTGAAAAGGGTGTGAAGCGTTCTTAGCTTTCATCAGTGCTTTAGAGGCCAAGGAGTTGACTGTAAAGGATGTTAAAGCAGTGAAGGAATTCTCTGATGTTTTCTAGAATAGCTTTTAAGGTTACCTCCGGATCGCGAGGTAGTGTTCGGTATTGATCTTCTTCCAGGAATAGCGCCAATGTCCATTGCTCCGTATAGAATGGCGTCGAAGGAGCTGGTGGAACTTAAAGCCCAGATTCAGGAACTGTTGGACCAGGTTTTTATCCTACCAAGTGTGTAACATGGGGAGCACCGGTATTATTTGTTAAGAAAAAGGATGGGTCGATGCAAATGTGCATTGGCTATAGGCAACTAAGCAAGTTGACGATCAAGAACAAGTACCCGTTGCCAAGGATTGATGATTTGTTCGATCAACTGTGAGGTGCTTCAGTCTTCTCAAAGATAGATTTGAGGTCAGGCTATCATCAACTTAAGGTCAAGGAGGCATATATTCATAAAACAGCTTTTCAAAGTCGTTATGGTCACTACGAGTTCCTAGTGATGTCGTTTGGGTTGGCGAATGCACCAGCTGCATTTATGGACATGATGAACTGGGTATTCCAACCCTATCTAGATCTATTTGTCGTAGCGTTCATAGAAGATATATTGGTTTATTCAAGGACGGTAGAGGAGCATGATTCGCATCTTCGGGTGGTTTTCAGATTCTGAGAGAAATGCAACTGTACGCCAAATTCAGTAAATGTGAATTCTGGTTGAGAGAAGTTACCTTTCTGGGACATGTTGTGTCTACTGAAGGAATTAGGGTTGATCTCCAAAAACTAAAGCCATGTTGGACTGGAAACTGCCTAAGCCTGTGGCAGAAATTCAGAGTTTTCATGGTTTGGCTAGGTAGTACAGAAAGTTTGTTGAGGGGTTCTCATTAATAGCTGCACCGTTAACCAAGTTGTTACAAAAAATGGTACCGTTTGTCTGGTCAAATAAGAAGTAGGAAAGTTTTGAGAAGTTGAAGAGGATTTTAACTGAGGCACCAGTGTTGATTCAGCCTGAGGCTGGGAAGGAGTTTGTCGTCTACTGTGATGCGTCACACACAGGGTTAGGATGTGTGTTGATGCAAGAGGGGAAAGCGGTAGCATATGCATCTCAGCAATTAAGACCACATGAGGTGAACTATCCTACGCATGATCTGGAGTTAGTTGCGATAGTGTTTGCTCTGAATATTTGGAGACACTACCTGTATGCGGAGAAGTCAATTATCTACATAGACCACAAGAGCCTGAAATATCTCCTTACCAAGAAGGAGTTGAATTTAAGGCAGTGAAGGTGGATTGAGATGTGAAAGGATTATGATTGCTCGATCGAGTACCACACAGGTAAAGCTAACGTAGTGGCAGACGCGTTGAGTCGTAAGGTGATATCGGACTTGAGGGCAATGTTCGCCCATCTCAGCTTGGATAATGATGGAAGTTTGCTAGCTGAACTGCAAGTGAAGCCTTCTTGGGTCAGTCAGATTAGAGAGAAGCAGTTGGCAGATGAATCGCTAAGTTCTAAATTTCAGCTAGTGGAAGGTGATGAGACAAAAGATTTTAGTTTGAATAGTGAGGGGGTATTGTGTATTCGTGGAAAGACTTGTATGCCAAAGGATTCCGAGTTAAGGCAGAAGATTCTACGGAAGCGCATAGTAGTCCATATGCTATGCATTCGGGTGTGAGTTAAAGGTATTGGGATCTACGCAGATAGTTTTGGTGGCCAGGTCTGAAGTAGGAAGTTACCGAATTTGTGGAAAATGCTTGACGTGTCAGCAAGTGAATGCGGAACATCAATTGCCTTCAGGGTTGCTACAGCCAATAAAGATTCCACTTTGGAAGTGGGAGAGGATAACGATGGACTTTGTTAGTGGGCTACCTCTTACGCCTATTATGAAAGATTCAGTGTGGGTAATTATCGATCAGTTGACGAAGTTCGCTCACTTCATACCAGTTCAGGTTGATTATTCATTGCAGAAGTTAGCCAAGCTGTATGTAGCAGAGATTGTAAGGTTGCATGGGATACCTGTGTCTATCATATCAGATAGAGACCCTAGATTTACATCGCGGTATTGGAAGACGTTGCAACAAGCATTGGGTACATGATTGGATTTCAACACAACGTTTCATCCACAGACTGATGGTCAGTCTGAGAGGGTAATTCATATCTTAGAAGACATGTTGAGAGGCTGTGTTATCGACTTCGGGGGTAGTTGGGAGGATTTTCTACCGTTGACTGAATTCGCATACAACAACAACTATCAATCCAGTATTCAGATGGCACCCTATGAAATGTTGTATGGTCAGAAGTGTCGCACTTCTACTTACTGGACAGAGTTGGGTGAGCGACAATTGTTGGATCCATAATTGGTTTCAGAAACAGAGGATAAGGTTAAGTTGATTCGGACTTGGTTGAAGGAAGCTTCTGATAGGAAGAAATCTTATGCAGATCTGAAGCGTAAGGATATAGAGTTCTCTGTGGGTGATCAGGTTTTCTTAAAAGTTTCACCTTGGAAGAAGGTTTTAAGGTTTGGACGGAAGGGCAAGTTGAGCCCCAGGTTCATCGGGCCTTATCAAGTGTTGAAACGTGTGGGACCAGTGGCGTATCAGCTCGAGTTACCTCCAAAATTGAGGCAGATACATGATGTATTCCATGTCTCGATGTTAAGGTGCTACTGTTTGGATCCATCTCACGTAGTGCTAGTGTAGGAAATCGAAGTGAGACCTGATTTATCTTTTGAAAAGGAACCAGTTCAGATCTTAGATCGAGATGTTAAGGTATTGAGAAGAAGACGGTTCTGTTGGTTAAGGAACTGTGGCAAAATCACGGTTCAAAGGAGGCCACGTGGGAGCCGGAGGATGTGATGCGACAATAGTACCATCACCTCTTTTGACCAGGTAAATTTTGAGGCCGAAATTCCTTTAAGGTGGTTGAACTGTAACATCCTGGGATTAGGGTCTTTGCACTTTAATGTTTTCTTTGTGATTGGCTTGTTTTGTTTGTAATTTGGTGTGTTTGGGGGTCTTGGGAAGGCTCGGGGTCAAGCCAGGGCCTTGGTGAAAATTTTGTTTTTAGGCACTTTAGGAGAGAGTGAGTTTGAGGTAGGTCTTAAGGGTATTTTCTTGTGTTTTGTTGACACAAGATGGAGTGTGGTAGAGTGGTAGGTGACGCCACTTAAGGATAAAGGGTGTGGCATCACAAGGGACCAGTAGTAGGGAAGGAGTTCGAATCCCACAAGCCTCACTATGAGCTTTGTTTTTGGCACTAGGATGGAGGAAAGATGGAATCGGCATGGACTCTTCAAGTGTGAGTGTTGAATGAGTCAAATGTTTTTGAATGAGTGATGGAGAGGTGCTTCTGGGGTTTGAATTGGTCAACAAGTTTGAATGAATGTGGAGGAGTGAATGTAGGAGGAAATTAAGGAGTGTGGCCATGAGGGAAGGTGTTGGCCGAATGAGGAGTCTTGGTTGAGGGGTGTTTTGGTTTAGTTGCTTTAGGGAGTGCCAAAATTTTTGTTTAGTCTTAGGCTTTCTACCTTGGTGCATTCGATCATATGAGGTTGGTAGAGTACCGTTTATGCTATTTTGGAAACCAAAATTTTAAGGTACATTTTGTTCTCTTTTTCATTTTGGTAATCATCTTCATTGTAACAGCCTAATTTAGGGCCTAGTCGGGATAGTGGTGCAAGGCCACGAACCCGATGTGAAATTATGAGTTTTTCTAGGTTTATGCCATGTTTGCATGCTAGTATGAAAGTCTTGTAAAGCAATTTTATTAAGTTGAGGTCAATTAGTCCAAAAAGGACTAAATTGTAAAAGTTGCAATATATGAGTTTCTAGAAGCTTTTTGCATGAAATAGCTTTAGAATAATAATTATGAGCCCTTAAATAGCAAATTGCCCAAAAATATAATTTTGGACAAAATTGGCCTTAAGATGGTTAAATAGAAATTTTTAAGAGGAAGGGCATTTTGGTCATTTGGGCTAATTAGTGTTTTAAGTGGGAAAAAATGAGAAAAATCCACTCACCTTCTTCCTTGGGCTGCCGAAAATTTGGAGACACCATAGCTAGGGTTCTTCATTTTTTTCAAGCTCATAGTAAGTTCATCTTAGCCCCATTTTTAATATTCTTCGTATTTTTGAAGTTCCCATATTATGAATTAGCTAATTTTAGCTACAAAATGAGCTAAGATGCATGTTCAAAAATCTACCCTTGAATGACATGCTTGTTAAATGATGTTTTATGGAAGTTTAAGAGAGTTTGATGTTAGTTAAACATCTTTTCCTTAATGAATTTCATGAAAAAAGGTAGTAGGGACCATTTTGTAACAGTTATAAAATTTATCATACATACTAGAAATAGTGAGAATTGATGATTGTTATAGAAGACAAAATGATTCAGTTGAGCATGAAGTTTAAGAAACTTGCATGAAAATCATTTTACTAGTATTGGGGCAAAAGTGCAAATATTAGAAAGTATAGGGGCAAAATAGTAATTTTGCCAAAGTATGAGTTATGAGTCAATTTAGTCAATATGGTTTTTAAATGATCTATTTATGATTATAGATCAAGAAAAATGAAGCCCAGATCGAAACCAATGCAAGAACAAAGTCGAGGACTAAATTGCACATCTACATACATTCTGTATATTGAGGTAAGTTTGTATGATTTCTAAGCTTTATGATTATTATCATTAAATTTCTTAAAATAAAGTACAATAATTGTATGAAATGATCATGTTATGTTCAAGCAAGAAATCATGATGATAAGTTCGAGCAAGTCCCGATGGGGGGTGAATTTCCCAGGATACTCGATCTACCAAGCAAGTTATTATGTAAGTCCAAGGCAAGCTTGACATTGATCAAGATATCATGTAAGTCCAAGGCAAGCTTGGCATTGATCAAGATATCATGTAAGTTAAAGGCAAGCTTGGCACTGATTAAGATATCATGTAAGTCCAAGGCAAGCTTGGCATTGATCAAGTTTGCAAGCAAGTTATCATGTAAGTCCAAGGCAAGCTTGGCATTGATCAAGATAGCAAGCAAGTTATCATGTAAGTCCAAGGCAAGCTTGGCATTGATCAAGTTAACAAGCAAGTTATCATGTAAGTCCAAGGACTCAAGCTTGGCATTGAGTATGTTATCAAGAGCAAGACTTCATATAAGTCCATGTCAAGACATGGCCGTGAAACCAAGATGAGATAACCCATGTAAGACCATGTCTAGGTTATGGCTTTGGCATCATATTATGTGGGAAGAGATTTAGTATCCTCGGTTATTCAAAGAAATTCATCGGGCAAATGAGTAAGCTAAAAGAAGATAGCAAGAAAGCTAAGAAAGTAAAGTTAGTATCAAGATGAAGTTAGATGAAGTTGAGTATTATTCATGTTGTCAATGAGAAAGTAGATATCATGTTTATTGTTATTATAGTATACTGATCAATGTGATCAAGTGATACAGGTATCATGGTTACCTTACAAGTATGATAATACTAAGTGTCATCGTGTTCCCAGACCGTGTTGATTTAGTCAGTATATCAAGGATTAGCATACGGTTTAAGCCTACAGGCGTGTTATGGCCGTGTGAAATTAGTCAGTAACCTTCCATAGTTGGTAGACATAGGCGTGTCTAAGCCATGTGGAAATAGTCAGTAACCCTACACGGTTTGAGGGCATGGGCGTGCTTAAGGGTAGACGGGCGTGTTCCAAGTCACACGGGCGTGTGAACCCTGCTTCAAAAATGAGTTACTTAATGTTAATCCCGAAAGTTTTCTAACATGAGTTGAAGGCCTTGTAGGCCCTTGTTATATGTGCTGACTAAGAAAGTGAAGTTTTTAAGTTGAAACAAAATTTTATAGCCCGAAAGTACATGTTTCAGTGAGTTCAAGCATAGTAATGTCTCATATCTAGACCCAGTATAGGTCTTGTGTGTAGGGTGTTACAGGCTATGGTTTAGTCGATTTTAGGACTAACGTAGCACGAGTATGAGTCTAGCTATACATGCCATACGTAAGAATGTTTTTATAATGATAGTGTGATGACTCTTGACGACTTAAATTATGTTTATACATATAGTAAATGGATCTCGAAAGAGCTGAGGCGGATGATTAGAAAGTAACGCACCAGCTCCCACAGAAGGGATAGTGTCGTATGAGAATGAGAATAGACCCACTAGAGTGAGTCAAGGAGGAGGAGAAGAGGCTAGAGAATTCTTCCTCCATATGATGGATGCCTGGTAAACGGAGTTCATTAGAGCGCACCCGAATGCAGAACCCCCTCCACCCCCGCTTGTTTCACAACCAACTCCAGTAGCCCCTCAAGTATTAAAGGTGGCAAGAGGAGGTAAACCTTCAATCGATAGGATCAAGAAGCATGGGGCAGAAGAATTCTGAGCTAGAAAAGATGATGGTCCAGAAAGAGATGATTTCTGGTTAGAAAATACCATCAGAGTATTTAACGAACTGTCCTACACTCCTGATGATTGCATGAAGTGTGTAGTCTCTCTCTTAAGAGATTCTGCTTACCAATGGTGAAACACCCTTGTGTCGGTGGTACCAAGGGAAAGGATCTCATGGGAATTCTTCCAAGAAGAGTTTAAGAAAAAGTATATCAGTCAAAGGTTTGTAGACTAGAAGAGGAAAGAATTTCTAGAGCTGAAGCAAGGCAAGATGTCAGTAACCGATTACGAGTGAGAGTTTGTATGACTCAGCAAGTACGCTCGCAAATGTGTGTCCATTGAGGCCAGTATGAGTAAAAGGTTTGAAGATGGTTTAAATGAGGACATTAAGCTGGTTGTTGCTATCCTCGAATTAAAAGAATTCGTTGTGTTAGTGGAAATGGCTTGCAAGGCCGAAGAATTAGTAAAAGAGAAGAAGAAATTTGAAATGGAGTCTCGCGACTCTAGAAAGAGATAGTGGAACAAGTCGTTCCAATCGTCATCCAAGAAGTCAAGAGATTTTTCTACTCGAACAGCTACTTCCACTGGATTTTCAAGAAAAGACAAGAGTAAGCAGTATTTGGAAAATAAAGCACAGACGACTTCAGTTGCAAGTGTTGGGAATTTTAGACCTGACAGACCAAAATGCCCACAATGTG
Organism: Gossypium rotundifolium; assembly: GCA_025506655.1. Lineage (NCBI taxonomy): Eukaryota > Viridiplantae > Streptophyta > Magnoliopsida > Malvales > Malvaceae > Gossypium > Gossypium rotundifolium. The sequence continues at coordinate 107,158,559 of CP106727.1, read as the reverse complement.
GCAGACACCATTTGGGAGAATGCCGAGCACATGAAAATGCATGTTTTAGATGTGGTTCCCAAGACCATTTCATAAAAGATTGTCCAAAGATGACTAAAGAAGAGAGAATTCAGAACCCGAGATCCGGGAGTGTGGTCAGAGGGAGATCGCAGAGGAACCCGGAAAGAGGGGCAACTGAAAGAGGTAACCCCAGAGAGCAGGCTGTGAGACCTGATGGTAGAGTGCCTGCAAGGACTTATGCCATACGCACTCACGAAGAGGCATCTTCCCCTAATGTTATTACGGGTACCTTTTCTCTTTATAATACCAAAGTTATTGCTTTAATAGATCCCGGATCCACACACTCTTACATTTGCATGAAATTATTACCCGGTTTGGGTATGCCTATAGATACCACAGAATTTGTGATTAAGGTGTCTAATCCTTTGGGCAAGAGTATGTTAGTTGATAAAGTTTGTAAAGATTGTCCATTAATGATTAGAGGCCATTGCTTTAAAGCAAATCTTATGTTGTTACCATTTGATGAATTTGACCTCATTCTTGGTATGGACTGGTTGACTGCTTATAATGTAATTGTAAATTGCGGGAAGAAATACATTGAGATGAGATGTGAGAATGGGGATACTCTTCATGTAGAATCAGATGAGCAAGGTAGATCGTCGGTAATAATTTCTCATATGAAGGCGCAGAGATATCTAAGAAAAGGGTATGAGGCATTTTTGGTCTTTACATTGAATGATAAAGAGACAGAGCTAAAGATTGAATCAGTGTCGATAATATGCGAGTATGTGGATGCTTTTCCTAAGGAATTACCAGGATTACCACTAGTTAGAGAAGTTGAGTTCAACATTGAGCTAACTTCAGGTACTGTACCAATATACATTACTCCTTATAGAATGGCTCCAATAGAGTTGAAAGAGTTGAAGTTACAGTTGCAAGAGTTGACAGGCAAAGGCTTTGTAAGATCAAGTTGTTCACCATGGGGTGCTCCGATTTTGTTTGTGAAAAAGAAAGATGGCACCATGAGATTATGCATTAATTACCGTCAGCTTAATAAAGTGACAGCAAAGAACAAGTATCCATTGCCTAGGATCGACGATTTGTTTGATCAATTGAGAGGAGTGATTGCATTCTCCAAAATAGACTTGAGATCAGGGTACTACCAGTTGAGAGTGAAGGATTCAGATGTATCCATGACTGCTTTTTGAACAAGATATGGGCATTATGAATTTTTAGTCATGCCCTTTGGGCTGACCAATGCTCCTGTGGTATTCATGGACTTAATGAACCGCATTTTTAGACCATACCTTGACAATTTGTAGTCGTTTTTATTGACGACATACTGATTTATTCTCGAGACGAAAATGAACATGCCGATCATCTACGGATAGTTTTACAGACTCTTCGAGAAAATCAGTTGTATGCCAAATTCAGTAAAAGTGAGTTTTGGCTCAAGGAAGTGGGATTCCTGGGGCATATTGTCTCGTGAAATGGAGTCCGAGTAGATCCAACTATGATTTCAGCTATAATAGACTGGAAACCAGCGAAGAACATCACATAGATTAGAAGTTTTCTGGGCCTAGTCGGCTACTATAGACGATTCGTTAAGGGGTTTTCTATGATTGCAACCCCGATGACTAAATTGTTACAAAAGAATGTGAAGTTTGAGTGGTCAAAAAAATGCCAACAAAGTTTTAAGAAGTTGAAAGCAATGCTGACAGAAGCTCCAGTTTTAGTAAACCCGAGGCAGGAAAAGAATTCATAATTTATAGCGATGCATCCTTAAATGGATTGGGCTATGTACTCATGCAAGAAGGCAAGGTAATTGCTTATGCCTCCAAATAGTTGAAGCCTCATGAGAAAAATTACCCGACGCATGATCTTGAATTGGCTGCCATAGTATTCGCTTTGAAGATTTGGAGACACCATTTATATGGTGAACGATGTCAGATTTTTACCGATCATAAAAGTTTGAAATACTTGATGACGCAGAAAGAGTTGAACTTAAGACAACGAAGATGGTTAGAGTTGATAAAGGACTATGAGTTGGTCTTTGATTACCATCCTGCAAAGGCGAATGTGGTTGTCGATTCTTTAAGCAGAAAATCCCTATTTGCCTTGAGAGCATTGAATTCAAAAATATCTTTATTCGATGATGGTTCTATTTTAGTTGAGTTGAGAGCTAGACCAATGTTCCTTCAAGAGATCTTTGAAGCTCAAAAAGAAGATAGTGAGTTGCAAGTTAAGAGAGCTCAATGCGAGTCAAATGCTGAATCTGACTTTCGGATTAATTCTAATGGATACTTGATGTTCAGAGATAGAGTTTGTGTTCCGAGAAAAGAGGAGATTATTCAGAAAATTCTGTACGAGGCACATAACGGATGTTTATCTGTACATCCGGGTAGCACCAAGATGTATAATGATCTAAAGCAACAGTATTGGTGGCTGAAAATGAAGAAAGACATTTTAGAATTTGTTACCAAGTGCATGATTTGTCAGCAAGTAAAGGCTGAACACCAAGTACCTTCGAGTTTTCTTCAACCTATCTTGGTTCTCGAGTGGAAATGGGACCGTATCACCATTGATTTAGTAACGAGTTTACCGTTGTCTCCGAGCAAGAAAGATGTTGTTTGGGTAGTGGTTGATAGACTCATGAAGTCAGCCCACTTTATACCTGTACGAGTGGATTACTCCCTAGGCAAGTTGGCAAACTTGTATGTTTCTGAAATTGTAAGACTTCACAGAGTTCCCTTATCGATCATATCGGATAGAGATCTGAGATTTACATCTAGATTCTGAAAGAAGCTGCAAGAAGCTTTGGGTACAAAATTGAGTTTTAGTACCGCTTTTCACCCTTAGACTGACGATCAGTCAGAGAGGTTAATTCAAGTACTCGAGGACATGCTCAGATGTTGTGTTTTGGAATTCCAAGGTAGTTGGGAAAGTTTCTTCCATTGGTAGAATTCGCCTATAATAATAGCTTTCAGTCGAGCTTAAATATGGCGCCTTATGAGGCCCTATATGGGCGTAAGTGCAGAACTCCTTTGTTTTTGACTAAACTTAAAGAGAACCAAATTCACGGGGTTGATTTGGTTAAAGAAGCTGAAGAGAAAGTGAAAGTGATTCGAGAATGTTTAAAGGCTACACCAAATAGATAGAAATCATATTCAGATTTAAAGAGAAAAGAGATCGAGTACCAAGTTGGGGATAAAGTCTTTTTGAAAGTATCACCGTGGAGAAAAGTTCTCACATTTGGCCGTAAAGGCAAGTTAAGTCTACGTTTCATTGGACCTTACAAGGTTACGGAGAGAATTGGGCCGGTAGCTTACCATTTGGCTTTGCCATCAGAATTAGAGAAGATACATGATGCGTTTCATGTGTCACTGTTACGACGCTACAGATCCAACCCTTCGCATGTAATTACCCCTTCAAAAATAGAGATTCGTCCGACATGATTTATGATGAAAAACCAGTCAAAATTTTGGCTCGGGAAGCTAAGCAACTAAGAAATAAGAGTATTGCCTTAGTAAAGGTATTGTGGCAAAGGCACAGAATCGAAGAAGCTACATGGGAATCAAAAGATAGTATGAAAAATCAGTATCCAAACCTTTTTGCTGGTAAGATTTTCGAGGATGAAAATCCCTAAAGGGGAGAATTATAACAGCCTGATTTAGGGCCTAGTCGGGATAGTGGTGTGAGGCCACGAATCCAAGGTGAAATTATGAGTTTTTCCAGGTTTATGCCATGTTTGCATGCTAGTATGAAAGTTTTGTAAAGCAATTTTATTAAGTTGAGGTCAATTGGTCCAAAAAGGACTAAATTGCAAAAGTTGCAATATATGAGTTTCTAGAAGCTTTTTGCATGAAATAGCTTTAGAATAATAATTATGAGCCCTTAAATAGCAAATTGCCCAAAAATATAATTTTGGACAAAATTGGCCTTAAGATGGTTAAATAGAAATTTTTAAGAGGAAGGGCATTTTGGTCATTTGGCCTAATTAGTGTTTTAAGTGGGAAAAAGATGAGAAAAATCCACTCATCTTCTTCATTGGGCTGCCGAAAATTTGGAGACACCATAGCTAGGGTTCTTCATTTTTTTCAAGCTCATAGTAAGTTCATCTTAGCCCCGTTTTTAATATTTTTCGTATTTTTGAAGTTTCCGTATCATGAATTAGCTAATTTTAGCTATAAAATGAGCTAAGATGCATATTCAAAAATCTACCCTTGAATGACATGCTTGTTAAATGATGTTTTATGGAAGTTTAAGAGAGTTTGATGTTACTTAAACATCTTTTCCTTAATGAATTTCATGAAAAAGGGTAGTACGGACCATTTTGTAACAGTTATAAAATTGGTCATACCTACTAAAAATAGTTAGAATTGATGATTGTTATAGAAAAGAAAATGATTCAGTTGATCATGAAGTTTAAGAAAGTTGCATGAAAATCATTTGACGAGTATTGGGGAAAAAGTGCAAATATTAAAAAGTATAGGGGCAAAATTATAATTTTGCCAAAGTATGAGTTATGAGTCAATTTAGTCAATATGATTTTAAATGATCTATTTATGATTATAGATCAAGAAAAACAAAGCCCAGATCGAAACCGAGGCAAGAACAAAGTCGAGGAGTAAATTGCACATCTACATACATTTTGTATATTGAGGTAAGTTTGTATGATTTCTAAGCTTTATGATTATTATCATTAAATTGCTTAAAATAATGTACAATAATTGTATGAAATGATCATGTTATGTTCATGCAAGAAATCATGATGATAAGTACGAGCAAGTCCCGATGGGAGGTGAATTTCCCAGGATACTCGATCTACCAAGCAAGTTATCATGTAAGTCAAAGGCAAGCTTGGCATTGATCAAGATATCATGTAAGTCCAAGGCAAGCTTGGCATTGATCAAGTTTGCAAGCAAGTTATCATGTAAGTCCAAGGCAAGCTTGGCATTGATCAAGTTAGCAAGCAAGTTATCATGTAAGTCCAAGGAAATCTTGGCATTGATCAAGTTAACAAGCAAGTTATCATGTAAGTCCAAGGACTCAAGCTTGGCATTGAGTATGTTATCAAGAGCAAGACTTCATATAAGTCCATATCAAGACATCGCCGTGAAACCAAGATGAGATAACCCATGTAAGACCATGTCTAGGTTATGGCTTTCGCATTATATTATGTGGGAAGAGATTTAGTATCCTCAGTTATTCACAGAAATTCATCGGGCAAATGAGTAAGCTAAAAGAAGATAGCAAGAAAGCTAAGAAAGTAAAGTTAGTATCAAGATGAAGTTAAATGAAGTTGAGTATTATTCATGTTGTGAATGAGAAAGTAGATATCATGTTTATTATTATTATAGTATACTGATCAATGTGATCAAGTGATACAGGTATCATGGTTACCTTACAAGTATGATAATACTAAGTGTCCTGAGACATGTAAGAATTTATATGAGTAAGTAAGCTCTTTAGCTGAAATTCATGATACCATTGTTTATGTGAAATGGTCTATATTAAGCAATGATGATGCTCTGAGTTGTTACATGCAAACTTACTAAGCTATATGCTCACGTTATGATTCTTTCTTTCTATGTAGTCCCGCCAAGCTAACTCGTGGATCATTAAAGTTGAAGCTCGTAACACACTATCAACTCTTATTTTGGTATAGCCAAGTTACTTTACTAAGTATGGCATGTATAAGAAACATTCATTTTGTGGACATGTTTTAAGAAGGGCCTTTGTAAAGGCTATCAAGTTTATTATTCTTTTGTATATGGCTAAGTAATTGGCAAAATTTGACTAAGCATGTGTGTTTGTTGAAATCAATGAAGCATGTAGTATTATTCATAAAATTGGGTTGTTATTGCATCGTTGAATTGTGTATGGATAAGATCTTCATTTCAGGGTGGCTAACGGCTTGGTAAATAGCCTGTAAGTGCCCACACGGCTGGACACACGGGCGTGTGTCAAGACCGTGTTAACCCTGTACCTTAGTATTTTTAATCATAAGAGGCCACGGGCAAATCCCACGGCCGTGTGTGTGTGCCATGTAAGACATACGGTTTGGACATAGGCGTGTTCCCAAACCGTGTTGATTTAGTCAGTATATCAAGAATTAGCACATAGTCTAAGCCCACGGACGTGTTATTGCCATGTGAAATTAGTCAGTAACCTTTCACGGTTGGTAGACACGGGCGTGTCTAAGCCGTGTGGAAATAGTCAGTAGCCCTACACGGTTTGAGGGCATGGGCGTGCTTAAGTGTACATGGGCATGCTTAAGTGTACCCGGGCATGTTCCAAGTCACACGGGCGTGTGAACCCTACTTAAAAAAATGAGTTATTTAATGTTAATCCCGAAAGTTTTCTAACATGAGTTAAAGGCCTCGTAGGCCCTTGTTATATGTGCTGACTAAGAAAGTGAAGTTTTTAAGCTGGAACAAAATTTTATAGCCCGAATGTACATGCTTCAGTGAGTTCAAGCATAGTAATGTCTCGTATCCAGACCCAGTATCGATCTTGGGTGCGGGGTGTTACATTGATAGTGAACAAAAGAATTCTCTCCTCTTCCCTATACCTGTGCCGAAACCATCACCCTTTTACTTTCCCTTTTCTTTGTTTCATATCCTTTCCTATTTCGACAAGGCATAGCCGAAACATTCTTTCTTCTTTTCTTTACATCTTGCATTGAGCCGAAACCTCCCATATCATTTCTTTTGCTCCATCTTTCTCCATAATCGAACCTCCATCCCTCATTTTTACTTCTCTACTCTTTCCGGTAAACTGACACTCCTAATCCTCTCGGTTCTTCTCTAGTTTTCACCATAGCCGAATCTTCTTGTGTAGCAATCAGTATCTCTGCTCAAGGTAAGGTCCTTCCTTTTATTTTCTTATGAACATTCTCTCCATTTCTTCTTTTCAAGGTAAGGTCGAATCTATTCTTGTTAACAACTGAACCCGTTTCTTTAGTTCCGTGCCTGTAAGTCGAACATCACAAAGCAAGGTGGTAGGCATCTTGGCCAGGAAGTCTTTTCAATCGGTTCTGTTGTTTAAGGTAAGGAGAGACTCTGTTGCCCATTTCTTTTCTTTTTTTCTTTCGGTTTATGTGGCCAAACCTGAATGGCTAGTTGGCTTGGCGTTTATATTTTGTTAACCCCCCTCTTACTTTTCTTCTTTTCTCGTTTAGGACATTTATTTTGGGGAACTCTTTTAGACGAACGTTTGGAGTTCAAAGTCTAGGGAACGGTTGATTTTCGAATCTTACTTTCGATTCAGGTTTAAGGTAAGGAGCCTCTTTTGTTATTTACGTTGAGCCTTTGTTCATTACTTTGTATTAATCGAATCTTTTGGTTAGCCAATCAAATGTTTCCTTGACCTCTAATGAAGTCTATTTCATGGATACAAGAAATGGTCAAGCCGTGGTGGGGAGCGGACCTATAATCCCTGCTCCTAAGTTTAAAAGGCGTGCTGTGTCGGCAGTTTGGGATTATCCACCGGGCTGTGGTAGAGAGCCGACGTCTACCTGGGATAGGCAAATAATCGTTGTCCCTGCTAGTGAAAGCGTCGACGTAGAAAGCTTAGTATTACGCGTTATCAGGTGTGTATAACTCACACGCTTCTTTACTGTCTGTGTTATTAACTGTGTTCACTGAACGCCGAAACGACTGTCTGAATAGTTGAGATACCCTTGTGGGTAAGGTTGGAGACACCGGGTAACTTCTGCTACGATGATATTTCTAAAGATATGCATGTATGAATTATCAACTGTTACACATTGAGAGTATGTCACATTCATTTTTGGTATGACGAAATGAGCATGGGCTTGGGATTGAATGAAAAGGGAAGTGTAAATCAATGACTTTGTCACGGTGGTCTAAGAACCACGGTGGTTTGAACCACATAAACGTATATCATTGACTTGTCTCGGTGGTCTAAGACCACAGTGGATTCGCCCCACGTATGCATAAACTTATCAGAGATCATCACGGTGGTCTGAGACCACAGTGGGTTGGCCCCACGATTATATATATTAGTGACTTTGTCACGAGTGATCTGGGACCATGGTGGTCAAGAACCACAGTGGCATAATGCCACGGGTGTATGGATGATTCAGGTAACCTACAGGATGGAAACACTAAGTTGGGTTGGGCTGCATTGCATACATGTGTCATATGTTGTATTGAGTGGGCTAAGGCCTAATGTGCATCTGTGGGCTTAAGGCCCATATTACGTAATCGAGAAATTTACACACTGAGTCTCGGCGACTCACCCCTTTGCTTAATTGTGCAGGTAATCACTAGATCGCGAATCTGGAGCCGAGGCGGACTCGAGGTGACCATGCGTTATCGTTTCTTTCGTAAAATCGTTCTCTTATTTAAGTTTATTTTTAATTGGGATTTTGATTTGTAATAAGGCCACTTTAACTTTAAAATTGGGTTTTAATTCAATGCTGATATTATATAATTTATAAACTATCAAATTTGGGGTTTTCTTAAAATATAAATAACGGTTTTTTTTTCAAAATGTTAACAAATGGTTCACAAGCAAATTATAATTAAATTTGGGATTTTCATAGAACTGCAAATATTATTTTCAAAAGGTCACGTTCCTCAACATTGTTTTCAACTGTCACCTCACTGAAATTTTCTAAATTTGGCTTTACGAAATATACCTATTTTCAGCTTCTAAATAACCGAATAAGAAGTTGGCAAGATATATCCAAACCAAATTCTAAATTACCCCTAACATGGAATCACTGAAACAAAAAGTTTTTCACAAGTTACGATGAACCGTTAAACGTTTTCAAAACTACCTTTCCTGTAACAATCTAGATTTGGTCGTAACGTATTGACTGGGTTTGGGGTATTACAAAGTTTTTGACAGTGACATGATATAGAGGGAGCTACCTAAGAACTAGAGTAAACTATGAGAGAGAGTAATTTTTGAATCTCTTTACTGGTAGAATTTTTTAGGACGAAAATTTCTTAAGGGGGAGAGTTGTAATAGCCCAAATTTCGGTGAAATCAGAACAGTGGTTTCGGGACCACAAATCTGGGCCGAAAATAAAATATATTTTTATTTTATTACATGGTTCGTATTATGTTAGAAAAATCATGTGAAAATTTTGATACGAAAATTTTACCGATTAGGTGTTCAATTAGGGAAAGGACTAAATCGCATAAAATGAAAAAGTTAAATTCTAGTAGCTATAAGGATTAAATAGGTATGGAATTCAAAACTTGAGGTCCTTATATGGTAATTAGACCATTAATAAAAAATTTAGTAGATATTTTTGGATGATTTATCCATGGAAAATGAGAAAAAGGCTAAGGACTAAATTGGAAATCAAAATTTTTAAAAGATGATAAATTATTAAAAAGAAATAAAAATCATTTTTATCATCTTCTTCCCACAAATATTCCATGGAAACACTAGGAAAGAGAAAACAAGCTTTCTTGGCCAAATTGGGTAAGTATTCAAGCCCTCTTTTTAGTAATTTTTATATTTTTAAAATTGGGATAGTCCAATCTATCTATTTGGGGGATTAATTTGAAAAGTTATCAAAGTATGGAAAATGGGTCATGGATGTATATGCTGAAAATTATAAATTTATGGTAGAAAATGAAAGGTTGTTGATAGGTAAACAACTTTTACAAAGTAATTTTTGATGAAAACATGATTTAGGGACTAAAATGGAAAGTTGTGAAATTTAATGAAAAATTTTGAATTTTTATGAAAACATGTGCTGTAAATTTTGAGATGGAATATTGGTTAGGCTTGGAATAGGGAGTAAATTGCACAAATTTCATTTTCCGAGCCTAGGGACGAAATGGGAATTTATGGAAAAGTTAGGGGCAAAATAGTATTTTTTTGCCTAGAATGAAAATTGAGTCCACTTGAATGTGAAATACGATAAATTGATGTAAAATTTACTTGTATAGATCCGGATAGAACAAATTCGGAGCTAGAACGAGGAAAAGAGGAAATGTTGGATTAGTAGATTTTATGTACATGAACATTGTCGAGGTAAGTTGGTGTAACTAAATTGTGTTTATTTACATGCTTGCAATGATTGTGTCTATGTAAATTGTATAAATGTCATAAATATGTGAAATGATTACATATCCAATCAAGCCCGATAAATGAAAATGTTTAAATTAAATGGTAATGACCGATAGATGATAAAGGATAAACACTAAGAATGCTAATTATATACTTGAAATGAATGTGGAATGCATTTATTTGAATTATATGAATGTTTTGGATGTATGAAATAATCACATGCCCGATAATGCTTGAGAAAAAAATGTTTAAATCTCGATTGAAAAAATAGAAAAATTGATGGATATGTGATTTCCCAAAATGAATGAGGCTCAGCATTTGTTGCTGTAGGGATTTAGCCCGGTCAAGTAATCCTATTGACCTCATCTCTAAAAGGATTTAGCTCGAATGGATAATCCTAATATAAGTCCTCTCGAACATATGTTATGGATTGGATTTAGCCCGGACGGGTAATCCAAATCGAGCTCTTTAGAGCATATGTCATAAAAAGGATTTAGCCTGGACTGGTAATCCTGAAGTTTTTATATATGTGGCTCAAGAGTGTACTCTCTGAATTAGTACCTTATGGGTACCATTGGACATGAATTGACGGATTCTGATTTGTACAACTCGAGCGTACTACATGTGTATCCATCAGTTTTCAAATAAATTCAACAGGTAAAAGTTCTTGACATGCGAAGATACAAATAAGAAATGAGTTATTACACATATTGGCATGAAGTACAAGAAAATGATGATACATGACAAATGATATATGAAAACATGAGATGATGAAATTTGTACATGGACTTTATTTGATAAATATATGTTCATTCTTGATTATAGACTTGTACACATTGAGTGTACTAATCGTGACCTTGATATTTCGAGTAATATGAGTAAAGTTCTTATATGAAATGATCTGAACTTGACATGAGCTATTATGAGATTATACTTGTAATAATGAGATGAATCATGCATGTTGAATGAATACATGCTGTGGAAAGCATATGTGCTTGGAAACTTGATTTTTGTTGAGCCCATATATGTTTTGATGTTATTATGGAATATATGACTAACAAGGGTAATGAGGATGTGTATAGGGCTTGAGGTCAAATTGATTGAATATGCCTTACATAGTTACCTCAAAATAGAATGAATGGTAAGTTAAGTACCATGTTATACGAACTTACTAAGCATGTAATGCTTACTTAGTTTTATTTCCCTGTTTTAGAGTAAATCGAAAGCTCGTTGGATTGGAAGCTTGGCGAAGATCACTCACACTATCCATCGGCCCATGTCAGTACAATATGGTAAAGTAATTATGGTTACAATGTCATGTATAGGAAATATTGGTCATATTGGCATGTAAATGTAAATGATGCTTGTAATCTAGCCATTGGAATGGCTAGTAATGGTTTGTTTTAATATATTTGTAATGTCAAACTATGGTAGCTACTTATATGTTAAGTAGCTGATCAAACTATGTCTAACTTGAGGTCTTAACTAAGGTAAGATTATAGACATGTATGCATGAAATGATATGCCATGATGAATGATGGAATTTACTTGAATGCTTGAAATGGTTGGTTTCTGGATGTGTGATTCAAGTACAGGTGATAAACCATAAAAGTAACATATTTTAACCCTATATTTAGCATTCTTTTGGAAGATTTACCCCTTGATTTACGTTAAAAGGTTGTTCTTAATCAATTCTTTTCATGTTTTATACTCAGGAAAGCACCCGAGGACAAAAAGAACGAGAAACGGGCTTAAAACAGGCAAATTTGGGCAAAAGTGGAAATTGACACGGCCTGGACTTCAAGCCACACGGCCGTGTCTTGTCAATTTACTTTACACGGCCTAAAGTCGATTTACACGAGCGTGTGCCATGGACATGCCCCTGTCATGGAAAAGAGGAATTTCACTTGGAAAAGGATACTTAGAGAGAAAGAAACGCATTCCAAGAGCCTATATAAAGACCTTAAGTGTAACCTGAAAGAGGGCGGTCAGTTAGGAAGTCGGCTAAGCCAAGAAGCCGAGCCAGAAGGCCAAGTTTGTGGGGATCACTCGAAGATAGCCAGTTGATCCATCTCAAGAAGTCGGAGTTCTACTCAAGACGAAAAATCTCTCCTTCAATCACTTCAGGGGGTTTTAGGGATTTCTTATGTATTGTTTTATCTTTTCTCTTGAGATGTTTTATTTTATCATTATGAACTAAACCCTTCAGATACCTGAAGGGGATAAAGCCTAGATGAATCTTGTTATTATTTATTGATCTATATGATAAATACTTAGTTTATTCTTAATTATGTGTCCTTAATTCTTGTGTTAATATTTCTGAAATATTGATTCAAGTTGAATGTGCTTAGGTGGTGGAGCAAACGTCCCTGCTTAAGAGTAGATCTAGCATAATTAATCGAAGTTGATCGCGCGCCTATAGATAGGGTGACGAGATTTTGCCGGATTAGGGTGAAACCTAATATGGGAGTCCATAGTTCGATTTACTACTATTCTAGAGGGTTATTAAGTGAGAAAGAGATTTTCATTAATCAACCTAGGGATAGACATTATTCGCCTCGAGAGAGGGTATAATATAAATTAGGGAGTCTTACGGATCAAGCTAAGTGAATAAATTGTCTGGTTCAGTGTTAGATAACAAGTAAAGTTTAGGTGGATTCTTCCTAAGGGTATCGTCTTAATCAACTGAGTTTTTCCCAAGGTTATTTCCCAAATCCATTCTTTTTGTCTTTACATCTTAGTTTAGTAATTAATTAGTTAATTTAGACTTAAACAACCAAATCATTCAATATTTGGGCTAAATAATAGGAAGAAAGTAAGTATTAGTACTTTTAGTTCCTTTGGGTTTGACAATCTAGTCTTGCCTAAGCTATACGATAAACCGTAAAAGTAACATATTTTAACCCCATATTTAGTATGCTTTTGGATGATTTAGCCCTTGATTTATGTAAAAAGGTGCTTTTAATCCTTTCTTTTTATGTTTATACTAAGGAAAGCACCCGAGGACGAAAAGAACGTAAAACGGGCTTAAAATGGGCCAATTTGGGGCAAAGAGGAAATCGGCACGGCCTGGCATTCAAGCCACATGGACGTGCCTCGACAATTAACTAAGACATGGCCATGCCACAATTTACACGGCCATGCCCAAATTGACAGAATCGAGACACGGCCTGAAGACAACTTACACGGGCATGTGCCATGGGCGTGCCCCTGCCGCGGGAAAGAGCAATTTCACTTGGATTTGGATGCTTAGAGGAAAAGAAACACATTTTTAAGTCTACTTAAACATCCTAGGAGGAATTCTACTTGAATTAGGATACTTAGGAGCCAAGTAAAGCATCTCAAAGCCTATATAAACACCCAATGTAGCAACTAAAAAGGGGGAGTTCAGCAGAAGCCGAAACAGAGAGTTTTGGGTAGAGTTTTCTGCCAGAGCTTTTATTTAGGGATTTGCTCGAGGATAGCCAGTTGATTCATCTCAAGAAGCTGGAGTTCTACTCAAGACGAAGGATCTCCTCTTAAATTCCTTCAGGGGTTTTATGGATTTCTTATGTTTTGTTTTATCTTTTCTCTTGAGATGTTTTCCTACTTTGTTATGAACTAAACCCTTCAGATACCTAAAGAGGATGAAACCTATGATGAATTTTGTTATTTGATTTCTAAATTATCTAATAAGTACTTAGTTTGTTCTTAATTATGTTGCTTAATTTAATTTGATGTGCTTAGGTGGAGGAGGAATATACCCTGTCTAAGAGTAGATCTAGCATAATTGAGCAGAGTTGATCGGGCGCCTAGAGATAGGGTTACGAGATTTTGCCGAATTAGGTGAAACCTAATATAGGAATCCATTGATCGATTTACTGCTTCCTTAGGGGGTTATTATAAGAGAATGACAGTTCCACTAATTAACCTAAGGTTAGACGTTATTCTCCTCGAGAGAGGGTTTAACATAGGTTAGGGAGTCTCACGGATCAAGCTAAGTAAAGAAATCATATGGTTTAGGGATAAATAATAAGTGAAGTCATAGGTGTATTCTTCCTGAGGGTATCATCTTCATCAACTGAGTTTTCCTAAAGTCTTTCTCCAATTCATTCTTTTGTCTTTGCATCTAGTTTAGTTTTTTCATTAGTTTCGTAGACCAATCACTCCATATTTTAGGCTAAATAATAGAAAGAAAGTGAGTAGTAGTACTTTTAGGTTCCTTTGGGTTCGATAAGATATTCTTGCCTAAACTATACTACTATTCGATAGGTGCACTTGCCTCTATCGTTGTCATAGTTAGTCTACAGGTTCGATCATTCTTTTATAAATATTAAGACTCGACTATTTGACACGATCAAGTTTTTGGCGCCGTTGTAGGGAACACTAAAATGTTATGAAAACTCTATTTTTATTACTTTTACCAATTTATTATTATTATTATTTACTTTGCTAATTTTTTCCTCTATTTTTCTTTTGGCAGAAAATTTTAGTCTATGGAAAAGATGGCATTAAATAGTTATCAGTGGCAAGTTATGAGGACAATTCCTACTAAAACAGCCAGTGTCTTCAACCTCGACGTGGACACCAGGTTATCTAATCAGTTAGAGATGATGACTAAAAAGATTGATGATTGGTATAGTCCCTCGCAGGTATATCCAGAAATACAATATGATTTTAATCTAGGAGGCGTGGCAAATTCTGAGTACCCACCCTACGGATATGGCATGGAAAACGAGCAAGCTCACTATACAGGTAACTATTCTAGATATCAAAATAATTTTTATAGTGACACTTATAATGCAGGTTGGAAGTACCATCCCAATTTCTCGTGGTATGATCAAAATAGCCAGTGATTGGAACTTCCTCCAGATTTTCAACAACCACCTCACCAACAAGAAGAGGAGCCGAATCTTGAAGAGATGTTGACGAAATTCATGGCAGCCACAGATTCTCGTTTCCAAAAGACTGAAGCAGCACTTGATGAACAACAAGAATCGATCAAAGGGATCAAGAATCAAGTTGGAGAACCTACTAGGTCAGTGGGACATCTCGTAAAGCTAATGTCAGAACGACTACTAGGACGTCTACCAAGTAACACCGACGTTAACCCAAAGGAGAAAATTCAAGCCATCTCAGCTCAAGACAGTAAATGGTTAGATGAACCAAACTCAATACAAGAAAACAAGGTAGACGAAGGTAAGGTAGAGGTAACACAAGAAAAGCTGAAACCAGTAATCAAGGAGTACCAACCTCGCATACCTTATCCCGAAGCAATGAAAAGAGACAATTCAGAGGAACAGTTCGGTAAGTTTCTTAAACTCTTAAAGAAATTACATATGAACTTTCCTCTCCTTGAAGCTCTTTTTCAGATATCAGACTCGAGAAAATTTTTAAGATAGCTCTTGACCAACAAATGCAAATTAGATGAAGAGCACCACGTGGAGCTAAACGCAATGTGCTCAAAGAATTCTACAAAATAAACCGCCACGAAATTAAAAGATCCGGGAGTTTTACAATTCCATGTTTAATTGGTAGTTTATCTATTGATAATGCGTTAGCGATTTAGAACAGCGTTAATGTTATGCCTTACAAAATGTTTAAACAACTAGGTCTAGGGAAACCCAGACAAACTAGGATGAGCATTCAATTAACTGATAAAACTATAAGAATTCCTATGGGTATAATAGAAAATGTTCTAATCAAAATTGATAAATTCGTATTCCCAGTAGACTTTGTTGTTTTAGACATGGATGAGAACAACAAGATTCCTTTAATTTTAGGAAAACCCTTTCTAGTAACTGCTAGGACTAAAATTGATGTTGGTACAGGAGAACTCATTCTTCGTTGAGGTGACGGATCAATAAGTCTACAAGCTTTTGACTCGGCCAGGACATCAAGTAATGAAGGTGAGAAAGTAAATTCAGTTGATAATCAAATTGTTCAACTTTCACCACAGGAAACACCACAAGGCTACAAACTTGAGCCGAATCATGGGCCCCAAGCCGTACAAGCTCATAACAGTGAATTGTTAGTGGATCCAAACCCAAGGGAAGAACCTATGGTAAGAAAAGGTAAGGTTGAGGTGTACCATGATTTACAAAAATTGGCAATTACAAAGTACCAACCTCGTGTGCCATATCCCGATGCAATAAAGAAAGATCACACAGAGGAAGAATTTGGTGAACTCACACTTCATGTAGACGACAAAACAATCACTCTTCAAGCTCTTAACTCAGCTTGGACATCGAGTAATAAAGGTACAAATGTTAATTCTATTGATAATCATTTGGTTCAACCTTCTTTACAAGAAGCATCATGAAATCACTTAGCTGAGCTAGATCCTAGACCTCGTTCAAACAAAGAAGAAATACATAAGGAACAAAGCCTTAGGGTTGACAAACTAAAAGACAGGAAACACAAGTCAAAGAGGAACATGAACTGCACGAAGTGAACCCGAAGTAGCCCCCAGACGAGCTGATAGGAACAACGAATCACTCCAAATTAGGAGATCAGGTATTGTTGAGTAAGGAAGAACCTCAAATCACCAATTCAGACCTCAAGACAAATGAAGAAATCACTTTTGAGGTACTAAAAGTCTTTCTATACGGCACAGTCGAGATCAGAAATCCTAAATCTGACACTTTTGAGGTAAACATTACTCGACTTAAACTATATCCATAACCGAAGTGATCGCATGAGAAAGGATTTTCACCTCCTCAAACCACCATGACCATACGAATGAGAGGTAAAGTCTAGCTAAGACTATAAATGAGAGCTTCTCAGGAGGCAACCCGAGCACTAACCCCATTTTTATATTTTTATATTTTTTATTTTTTTCTTTTCTTTTTCTTTTTAGCACCTAACCATAAACTAACCAAAGAGCAGATTTCTAGCCACACGGCCCTACACACGGGCGTGCTCGTGGCCGTGTGGAAGCCAGGAGATGAACCATGGGTGTGCTCATAGTCGTGCACGAAATAGAAAAAATTTCTTTTCCCAACACGGGTGGCAATAATAGTCCACGCCCGTGCCGATGCCCCGTGCGAGGTTACTGACTTGTCAAGCACGGGCTAAACATGGCCGTCCCTTTCAACCGTGCCAACATTCTAACTTATCAAACACGGGAGGAGCACGCCTGTAGTGAATGACCGTGTGAAGAAAGGCACGGGCATGCCACGACACCCACGGCCATGCCCGAACACCCTGAATGCGTTCAAAATTCAAAATCCCAAAACACGGGCTACATCTCTATTTAAACCACATTCCCTATTTTTCTAGGTTTCTTTCATTTTCCATTATTTATTTTTGTTTTTTTTATTTTATCGTCATTTTTTTATTTTATTTTATTTTATTTTCTTCTTCTTATTCTTTATGGCATTTAGATTTAGCTTAGGATACAATAAAACCAAGCTGGCTACTTCGAGGATTCAATTTCAAACAGTTTGAGACGCTTCCCCATGTTCACCTCCAATCTTATTCGGTTTCTTTTCATAGACTTCATCCAAAAATTTAGGAAGTGTTACTTCTCCCCTTCTCTTTTGATTTTATTATTACATAATTGTTTATCTATCTTTGTACATTGAGGGCAATGTACATCTTAAGTGTTGGGGGGTAAAAGTACCTGACTTTTTGCATTATTCTCAAAATCCTGAATTTAGTCTTGTTCGAAAGTATTTTTCTCATATTACTAATTAGGATGAAATTTCCAATGATTTGTGATTATTATTTATATGTTTATTATTAAGTCATTGATAATTGTGTATTGATGATTAAATTTAAAGAATACTAGAGAATCGAGTATGATAAGTCTACTTTCTAAAAATTAAAAATTAAGAGGTCGTTGAACTGAATTTGAGTATTACCTTGAAATTTGGAATTTATAAGGATTGATGTCAAAAACACCCGTAATTTTTGTGAGATTTTGAGCCTTATAGAGCATATATTCTTTTTGATGCTCACTTTATTGATTATGAGTGTGACAACTTTGAATTGTTTTTCTAGAAATTGCCTCGTTTATACATGTCGAGACCACATTAATGATTTGATATACCGAGATGATAAAGGCACCCAGGTTCTAACCCGTTCACTCCACAAAAGGCCTACCTTCACAAATTAACCCCTAGTGAACCCCGTTGAATCGTAACAACCTTTTTATTGACTCACCCTCTAATATTAACCCAAAATCCATTTGTATTTGTTATCAGCATTCTTTTGACTACCCTTTAATCGAGATTTGATTTGATTAAATTACCGTATTATACTAGTTCAATAGTTACATTTATGATGTAATATTTTAGTTTGTTCTTAAAAAAAAAACTCAAGTATATTCAATATTAGTAGTATATAAAAGAGCTTAGAGCATTTAAACTCCAATTGTTGAAGAAAAAGCTCGTATGCGATGAAAATACTCTTTATTGTAGAGTAATTATCAATAGTAGGTATTATTAGTTTTCATTCGATGTAAATATTCATATTCAGTTCTTTGTCTTTAGATTATGTAATTAGTCAATTCGATCTCGATTCTAACCCTCTAATTTATCCTGTATCCACACCCTTAATCTTAGCCCCGTTACAACCCTGATAAAGACCTTTTGATCAGTGTATCATCTCATATACAGTGGTGGAGATTTGATTTTTAGGCAAGCCTATGGGATTAACTTTTCAGGTTCAACTTAGAGTGCTTATTCTTAAACCTTAAACACTTCGAGTGATTTGAGTGAATCTTTTGTGAGTATGTCAATCCTTGTCGGTTTTGAATTAAAGGTAATTACTTAGATAAGGGGAGACACCAATGTTTTCGTACTACAAAGGTATGACTTATCGTGATTGAATCTTTAGGACACTTTGAGTTGAATTATCCATGTATAAATTATCTATGAATTATGATAAGACATTGTCGATAGGAATTATGAATTATGGAAAGTTCGTTTTAATTATAAGTTGAGAATTTTACTTAAGGACAAGCAAAAGCTTAAGTGTGGGGGTAGTTGATAAACCATAAAAGTAACATATTTTAACCCCATATTTAGTATGCTTTTGGATGATTTAGCCCTTGATTTATGTAAAAAGGTGCTTTTAATCCTTTCTTTTCATGTTTATACTCAGGAAAGCACCCGAGGACGAAAAGAACGTAAAATGGGCTTATAACGGGCCAATTTGGGCCAAAGAGGAAATCGGCACGGCCTGGCCTTCAAGCCACATGGCCGTGCCTCGACAATTAACTAAGACATGGTCATGCCACAATTTACACGGTCGTGCCCAAATCAGCAGAATCGAGACACGGCCTGAAGACGACTTACACAGGCGTGTGCCATGGGCATGCCCCTGCCGCGGGAAAGAGCAATTTCACCCGGATTTAGATGCTTGGAGGAAAAGAAACACATTCCTAAGTCTACTTAAACATCCTAGCAGGAATTCTACTTGAATTAGGATACTTAGGAGCCAAGTAATGCATCTCAAAGCCTATATAAACACCCAAGGTAGCAACTAAAAAGGGGAGTTCAGCAGAAGCCGAAACAAGAGAGTTTTGGGCAGAGTTTTCTGCCAGAGCTTTTATTTAGGGATTTACTCGAGGATAGCTAGTTGATTCATCTCAAGAAGCTGAAGTTCTACTCAAGACGAAGGATCTCCTCTTCAATTCCTTTAGGGGGTTTTAGGGATTTCTTATGCTTTGTTTTATCTTTTCTCTTGAGATGTTTTCCTACTTTGTTATGAACTAAACCCTTCAGATACCTGAAGGGGATGAAACCTATGATGGATTTTGTTATTTGATTTCTAAATTATATGATAAGTACTTAGTTTGTTCTTAATTATGTTGCTTAATTTAATCTGATGTGCTTAGGTGGAGGAGGAATAGACCTTGCCTAAGAGTAGATCTAGCATAATTGAGCGGAGTTGATCGGGCGCCTAGAGATAAGGTTACAAGATTTTGTCGGATTAGGGTGAAACCTAATATGGGAATCCATTGATCGATTTACTACTTCCTTAGGGGGTTATTATAAGAGAACGAGAGTTCCACTAATTAACCTAAGGTTAGACGTTATTCGCCTCGAGAGATGGTTTAATATAGGTTAGGGAGTCTTACAGATCAAGCTAAGTAAAGAAATCATATGGTTTAGGGAGAAATAATAAGTGAAGTCATAGGTGGATTCTTCATCAACTGAGTTTTTCTAAAGTCTTTCTCCAATTCATTCTTTTTTCTTTGCATCTAGTTTAGTTTTTTTCATTAGTTTCATAAACCAATCACTCCATATTTTATGCTAAATAATAGAAAGAAAGTGAGTAGTAGTACTTTTAGTTTCCTTTGGGTTCGATAAGATATTCTTGCCTAAACTATACTACTGTTCGATAGGCGTACTTGCCTCTATCGTTGTCATAGTTAGTCTACAAGTTCGATCATTCTTTTATAAATATTAAAACTCGACTGTTTGACACGACCACTATACTACTATTTGATAGGTGCACTTGCCTTAAGTCGTTGTCAGTGTTAGTTTCCAGGTTCGATCATTCTCTTTATAAATTTTAGACGTTCAAGTTTTTGGCGCCGTTGTCGGGGAACTAAAATATTAAGAAAGCTCTATTTTTATTACTTTAGCCATTATTTTTATTTTTATTTTCGTATTTTATTTTATTTTATTATTTTAGTCTTGCTAAATTTTCTTTCTTTCCTAGCAGGTACCTCTAATTTATGACTAGAAAGAACCCGACATGACCTGTAATATACGATAGTAATATCGAAGCTACCACTCATAGGAATCGCAGAGAAATAAGGTGAGCCTTAAATTACCAAGAAGGCGAATCCAATCCTACTGAAGGGATGGATGAAAATAATCCACCACAAGATGTGGCAGAGAACAATGTTCCATGTACTATGTATGATTATGCTAACAGGAGCAGAATCTAGTATTGTTAGGCCTGCTATAGCAGCTAATAATTTTGAATTAAAGCCTAATACTATACAAATGATTCAACAATTTGTTCAATTTGATGGTTTGCAGGACGAAGACCGAACACTCATATAGCTGATTTTTTAGAGTTCTGTGATACTTTCAAAATAAATTACGTTTCTGATGATGCCATTCGTCTTTGGTTATTTCCCTTTTCATTAAGGAATAAAGCCAAACAGTGGTTGAACTCGTTACCACGAGGGTCAATTACGACATGGGACCAGATTATCGAAAAATTTTTATTAAAATATTTCCCACTGGCCAAAACGGCCAAATTTCAGAATGATATCTCTTCTTTTGTGCATATGGATTTAGAGATGTTATATGACGCATGGGAGAGATACAAGGATCTCTTGAAGAGATGTCCACACTACAGATTACCTTTATGGCTTCAAATCCAAACTTTCTACAATGGTGTAAATCCCTCAACGAGGTAGCTAATTGATTCAGCCGTCGGTGGAACCCTGAACAATAAGACTCCTAAAGCAGCCTACGAGTTTATCGAAGAGAGGTCACTGAACAACTATCAGTGGCAAGTTACAATGACAAAGCCAACAAAATCAATGGAATTTTCAACATCGACGCAGTAACCATGCTGTCGAATCAGGTAGAGATGATGAATAAAAAGCTTGACAATTTGTGTTCTTTGTAGGTAAATCCGGTAATGCAGTGCGACGCAAGTGGAACCGTGGCGAATCCTGAGTACTTACCTACCAATTGGGCACGAAAAATGAACAAATGAATTATATAGGTAATAATTTCATATCTAATAATAATCCTTATAGTAACACCTATAATCTAGGTTGGAGGAACCACCCAAATTTTTCATGGGGAGGTCAAGGAGGCCAACAAAATCAAGGAAATAAAAAACAACAACCTCCTCCAAATATCCAAAATCAGCCCTATCCAAAGGAAAAGAAGCCGAGTCTTGAAGAGATGCTGAAAAAGCTCCTGGCAGCCATAGATACTCGTCTCCAAAAACTGATACAACACTTGATAATTAAGAAGCATCGATCAAAGAAATCAAGAACCAAGTCGGGGAACTTACTAAGTCAGTTGGACTACTTACTGCAATAGTTTGTGAAATACAAGCAGAAATCTTTTCTAAATCAACAGAGCAAGTAAAGGCAGTTACAGTGAGAAGTGGAAAGGAGTTAGTTGAACCAAAGAAAAAACCACCACATGAAGATAACAAAGCAAAAGATATGGGAGTTAAGGATGAAACTCCAGTACAGAAAAAAGATAAACCATCAATCCCATATCCAACAAAGTTGAAGAAAGAACAATTAGATGCTCAATACGGTAAGTTTCTTGAGCTTTTTAAACAAATGCATATTAACTTACCTTTTGTTGAAGCCATTTCACAGATGCCGACGTACGCAAAATTCTTAAAGGAACTCCTGACAAATAAAAGGAAGCTTGAAGAAGTATCAACGGTGGAGCTTAATGAAGAATGTTCAGCCATCCTCCAAAATAAGGTACCAGTAAAAATAAAAGACCCAGGAAGTTTTACTATTCCCTGTTTAATTCATAATTTAAATATTAAGAAAGCATTAGCTGATTTAGGTGCCAGTATTAATTTAATTCCTTATAAAATGTTTAAACAGCTAGATCTTGGGGAACCAAAACCCACTAGGATGAGTATTTAGTTAGCTGACAGATCTATTAAATATCCTAGAGGAGTTATTGAAGATATCTTGGTAAAAATTGATAAATTTATTTTCTCTGTTGATTTTGTTGTGCTTGACATGGATGAGGACATTGAGGTTCTTTTAATTTTAGAGAGCCCTTTTTTGTCTACTACTAGGGCTGTTATCGATGTAGGTGATGAGGAAATTTGTTTTTAAATCTATGATGCCATGTGATATTCTAGAGAACAAGATGATTCCTGTTATTTTGTTGATACCACTGATCATGTTATTAAGAATTTATTACAAGAAATCATACATGACAACACGATGGAACTGTGTCTTACTCAAGAAGAGGGGGAAGAATATGAAGTTGACGAACTAAATCTAAATACATCTTCATCTAGGCAAACAAAAAGAGAAAGCATTGAAATCAATGATGATTTCAAACAAAAACCCATTGTTGATGAACCACCCAAATTAGAATTAAAGCAGCTACCGAAACACCTAGAATATGCATTCTTTGGGGACAATTCTACACTACTAGTAATTATCTCTTCAGAACTGGATTCCAAGGGAAAAAAAAGGAGTTGCTACAGGTACTAAGGGAACATTAAAAAGCCATAGCCTAGAAAATCTTTGATATTAAAGGAATAAGCCCAACATTTTGTACCCAAAAAATTTTAATGGAAGATTAGTACAAGCCATGTGTGCAACCTCAGAAATGGTTAAATCCCAATGTAAAAGAAGTTGTGAAAGCCGAGGTAATTAAACTTCTAGATGCTGGAATAATTTATCCTATTTCTGACAGTAAATGGGTAAGTCTTGTACAGGTTGTTCCAAAGAAAGGAGGCATGACTATGATAGCTAATGAGAGGAATAAACTAATTCCCCCCAGAATAGTCATAGGCTGGAGAGTTTGCATTGATTACAGAAAGTTGAACGATGCCACTAGAAAAGATCACCTTCCTCTACCATTCATTGATCAAATGTTAGAAAGGTTATTTGGAAACATGTATTACTGCTTCTTAGATGGACTCTTCGGTTATTTTCAAATTCCAATAGCACCTAAAGATCAAGAAAAGAAAACATTCACATGCCCATACGGTACGTTTGCTTATCGTAGAATGCCTTTTGGATTATGTAATGCCCCTACTACTTTTCAGCGTTGCATGTTAGCAATCTTTGACGAACTCGTGGAGGACATCATGAGGTATCTATAGATGATTTTTCGGTATTTGGTAATTCTTTCCATATCTTCCTTAAAAATTTAAAACGGGTTCTAATGAGACGTGAGGAAACAAACCTTGTTTTAAATTGGGAAAAATGTCACTTTATGGTGCAAGAGGGAATTGTATTGGGACATAAAATCTCTAGTAAAGGAATTGAGGTAGATAAAGAAAAGGTCAAAAACATAGAAAAATTACCTCCTCCTAACTCAGTTAAGGCTATTAGAAGCTTTTTAGGACATGCAGGATTCTACAGAAGATTCATTAAGGACTTTTCTAAAATAGCTAAGCCTCTAACAAAATTGCTAGAAAAAGATGCACCTTTTTACTTTGATCAAGAATGTTTGGATGCATTTAATATCCTTAAAGAGAAATTAATAAACGGCCCAATTATAATTGCCCCTGATTGGAATCTTCCATTTGAACTGATGTGTGATGCGAGTGACTTTGCAGTAGGTGCAGTTCTAGGGCAGCGAAGAGACAAGCACTTCCGGCCAATTTACTATGCCAGTAAAAATTGACGACCACGCAAGAAAATTATACCACCATTGAAAAAGAATTACTTGCTATGGTCTTTGCATTTGATAAATTTAGACAGTACTTATTATTATCTAAAGTAAATGCGTTTAATCGACCACTCGCTTCTACGTTATCTTTTAACTAAACCCGATGCAAAACCTCGACTCATAAGATGGATTTTACTTTTATAGGAATTTGATTTGGAAATTTAGGATAAGAAAGGAGCTGAAAATATTGCAGCAGACCACCTGTCTAGACTTGAGAAACCACACATAGAAGAACAAAAAGAGATAGAGATAAATGACTCATTCCCTGCCGAACAGCTATTCTCCATCAGCAACTATGAGGTACCTTGGTTTGCAGATATTGCAAATGTTTTAGCTGCTAATATCATACCAAAAAAGTTAACCCATCATCAAAAGAAGCAATTCTTTTCTGATGCGAAGAACTATTTTTGGGAGGATCCCTTTCTTTCCCGTATACGTGCAGACCATGTGATTCAGAGATGCGTTACCAAGGTAGAAGCAAACAAAATCCTAGAACACCACCACTCTGGGCCTTCAGGAGGGCACTACAGTGGTGTCAAGACAGCACACAAAATACTTGAATCAGGTTTCTATTGGCCCACTCTATTTAAAGATGCCATCAGGTATGTCACTTCATGTGATAGATGCCAAAGAACAGGTAATATTTCTAAACATGATGAAATGCCTCAAACTTACATGCTATCATACGAAATATTCGACGTATGGGGTATTGATTTTATGGGTCCCTTCCCTAGTTCATTTGGGAATAAATATATCTTAGTAGCAGTTGATTATATGTCAAAATGGGTAGAGGATAAAGCTCTACCTACAAATGATGCCCGAGTAGTAGTAAAATTCCTCAAGAAACTATTTTCTCAATTTGGAACACCTAGAGCCATTATTAGTGATAGGGGTACTCATTTTTGTAATGCTCAATTTGATAAAGTCTTAAAAAGATATGGAGTACACCACAGGATAGCTACCCCATATAACCCTCAAACCAGTGGGCAAGCAAAAGTAGCAAACCGATAACTTAAGCAAATTTTAGAAAAAAATAGTTGAATCAAACAGAAGAGACTGGGCAGTAAAAGTAGATGATGCCTTATGGGCCTATAGAACAGCATTTAAAACACCCTAGGGACATCCCTATACAAACTTGTCGACGGGAAAAGTTGTCATTTGCTATTCGAGTTTGAACACAAAGCTTTTTGGGCTATAAAATTCTTAAATTTTGATTTTAAAACTGCAGGGGAGAAAAGAAGGATGCAGATGAACGAGCTAGATGAATGGAGAGCTAATGCCTACGAGAACTCAAAACTTAACAAGGAGGCCACAAAATGATGCCATGATGCTCGTCTGAAGAAATCAAAATAACTCGAAGTAGGAGACTTGGTCTTGCTATACAACTCGAGGCTTAAACTGTTTCCTGGGAAACTGAAATCAAGATGGTCAGGGCCATTCATAATCACAACAATTTTCCCCTATGACACAGTCGAGGTAGCTCACCCCACTCAAGGCACATTCAAGGTAAATGGTCACCGACTCAAAATCTATAATGGTGAAGATGTTACAAATATGAGAGAGGAGCTTCAGCTCTGTGAACATTCTTTTAGAACTGAAAAGAGGGTAAGTCTAGCTTAAGACTTTAAAACGAGCGCTTCTCGGGAGGTAACCCAAGCACTAACTTTGACTACCATTATACTCTTGATTTTAAGCATCTAACGCCGTACTAATCAGTCCTATTAAACACAGGTTTCTTAGACCACATGGCCTTACACACGAGCATACCCATAGCCGTGTGGAACCTACGAGACAAAACATGGGCGTTCTTATGGCGTGCATGACAAAAGTAAATTTTTATCAACACGGGTAGGGAATGGCCGTGCCTCACGACTGTGCTAAGACACTGACATCCTAAACACGGGTAGGACACGGCCGTGCTTCACAACCATAGGGACATACTGGCTTTTCAAACACGGGCGAAACACGCCCGTTCTAAATGACCGTGTAAAAAAGAACACGGCATGTCCATCTAACCACGGTCGTGCCCAGATACCTGATCGCGCCTAAAATTCAAATTCGTGAAGAACACGGGCACTTTAAAATAGAGCATGGGCGTGGCACCTAACCATGCCCCCTCCCTTATTTAAGCAATTTCAATCGTCCCTCTCCTCCAAATTAACCCTAAAATTTTTTTAGCCTCCTTCTTCCCAAATTCTGGCTACACCCACACCCTTCTCCACCCAAAACCACATTAACTTCCTTTTCTTCCCTAAAACCACACTAAAATAATCCCCACGCCCGTGCCATCGTCATGCTACAGAAACCCCACGCCCCTGCCATCGCCATGCTCATGCTGAAAAATCCTGCCACTACTGTGCTCACCCCGTGTCCTGCAGAAATCCACCACTACTACCCCTGGTTCCCTCCATTAATTCATTTTCTTAAATTAAAATTTGATAAATTTCATATTATTTTGTGTTTTTATGATAATTTTTATTTAGTTTTAATATTAAACATGACTTATCTCTTTTTAGAATTCATTTTAGAACCTATTTCAATATTTCGTTATATCTAGACTAATTCATTTCATATGAATGTCATATATTTTGAAACCTCATTTTAGTTGTTATAGTAAAATTTTTTTAGCTTTTATTATTATTGTTAAGACAGATTTCATATTTTCTATCGATTATGTTATTTTATAAATATTCATTTGAATTGGTTGCTTATAGTGAGAATCATTGTGTTTTACCTCGAATATCTCAGTATAGATGACAACTTGGTACAACTATTACTTGAATACTCATTTCTTCTTCAGGTACAATGTCATCATCTTGAGGAAAGAGAACAACAGCCCCGAGTTCAAAAAAGCAAAAGGGAGCCAGCTCATCCTCGGCCAGTGCCTCTTTCGAAGTTCGACACCGCTTCCTTCAATTCAATCAGGAAACCCAGGAAGAACGATACAGGGCATTCTGGGAAAGGCCCCTAGGCACTGGTTGGTGCATTGACTGGAACGCCTTGGAACAAGTCGGACTGGTGGCTGATATCTGAGTACTCATCTTGACTGAACCGTGAGAGCAATTTTTCTCCATTATCGAGCCCACATTCTTGGAGCTTACTCTAGAATTTTGTGCCACCTTTACGCTACAAACAGTGATGGTACAACATGACGATCCAGGCATGATCCAATTCTGTTTAGGTGGAACGGTCAGACGATTGAGCGTGTCACAATTCGGGGCGGGACTCGGACTTTAAACTGATGACTTCATAGAAGAGAACGATCTTCCCGACCTGGACTGTAAATTTCACTGCACCCCCGCTCGCTACTGGCGTGACTTGGCCCCAACAAGGGCAATTATGACCTTAGTTGCTCTAAGTCGATAGCCCAATCCCCCACTCTGAGGTACCTCCACGCCATCTTAGCTCACACTATTACAGGAAGACCCGAGAGCACTGGCGTGGTGAACACACAAGATGTCTACTACCTCTGTGCATGTGAGAAGCACATGTCTTCGATCTTGCATACTTCATAGCTCGTGCGATTCAGCACCAAATAGAGCAATATAGGCGGGGGATTCTTTCGATGGGGCCATACATCACAAGATTGGCGCAACACTTTGGGCTCCTCAATACCGAGAACGAGATCTCCTCATTGACACTGATCAGCCAGATGGTGCCTCAGGGCATCTAGACAATGCTACACATGAGGATGATCAAATATCATCGTGGGACCGACCCCTCACAGTACTGGCTAGCTATGGATGAAGAGGTGCCCGAGGACATTACTGATGATGTCCCACCAGTCCTGAGCTAGCAACCATCCCTTCCAGCAGCCTCGATGGAAGATATCTTTGCACGCCTCACCCAGTTCGAGTAGTACTGTACTCAACAGTTCACTGACACCGCTCGACATTTTGATGGGTTCGAGGCCACCCTTCAGCAGATCTGCCATCACTTTCATATTTCATCACCAATACCTCTACAGGATCCGACAGATGATGAGGACCTCTGAGTCCTTTTTATTTTTCTACTTGTTATTTTAATTTTTATTTCTTTTAATTATCTTAATTTAAACATTCCCTTTAGACATTGACAACTTTTATTATAATAATTGGTTATCTAACCTTCGAATATGCCTAACATATGTTTATTTACACCTTCGAGATGTCTAACTAATGACTTCGCAATTTCAATTGCACACTACATATAAATGACAAAATCACTAGTAGTAATTCACTATTACATAAGTCATCTTTTACAACTGCCTCCTTCAACTCATCTTTTACCACAGCCACTACCAACTCCCAGAGTCATCCAAAATTCAGGAAGTGTTACTTCTCCCCTTCTCTTTTGATTTTATTATTACATGATTATTTATCTATCTTTGTACATTTAGGGAAATGTACATCTTAAGTATGGAGGGTAAAAGTACCTAATTTTTTGTATTATTCTCAAATCCCTGAATTTAGTCATGTTTTTAAGATTTTTCTCATATTATTAATTAGGATGAAATTTCTAATGATTTATAATTTTTATTGACAAGTTTTGGACTATGTCATTGATAATTGTGCATTGATGATTAAAATTGAAGAATACTAGAGAATCAGGAATGATAAGTCTATTTTCCAAGAATAAAAAATTTTCTAGGTTGTTGAACTGAATTTGAATATTACCTTGAAGTTTGAAATTTACAGGAATTGATGTCAAATACCCATAATTTTTGTGAGATTTTGAGCCTTATAGAGCATATATTCTTTTTCATGCTCACTTTATTAATTATGAGTGTGTCAACACTAAATTGTTATTCTAGAACTTGCCTCAATTATACATGTCGAAACCACATTATTGATTTGATATACTGAGATGATAAAGGCACCTAGGTTTTAACCCATTCACACCACGAAAAAGCCTACCTACATAATTAATCCCTAGTGAACCCTTTTTAATCCTAACAACCCTTTTTATTGATTTACCAGCTAATATTAACCCAAAAAAACCCTTTGTATTTGTTATCACCATTCTTTTGACTACCCTTCTATCGAGAATTGATTTGATCAGTTGCCTAATTAGTTTATTTCAGTTGATAACGTTCTTTCTTTATTATGTATTTACTTAGTTTGTTCCTAAAAATATAAAAATAAAAAAAATCAAAGTATATTCATTTTTAGTAGTATAAAAAGTGAGCTTGTGCATTTAATTTTCAATTATCAAAGAAAAAGCTCGTATTATTAGTTCCAAAGTTTCAATTGATGTAATCATTTATTTTTCTAGTTCATTATTCTTAGTTAGGTAAATTTGTCAGGTCAATCTCGATTTTTAACCTTCTAATTCAGCCTTTATCCACACCTTTAACCCAAGCCCCGTTACAACCCTGTTAATGACCTTTGATTTGTGCATCATCTCATATTACAGTGGTGGAGATTTGATTTTTAGGCAAGCCTATGGGATTAACTTTTCAGGTTCGACTTATGGGTGCTTTTTCTTGAACCTTAAACACTTCAAGTGCTTTGAGTGAATCTTTAGTGAGGATGTCAGTCCTTGTCAATTTTGAATTAACGGTAATTATTGAGATAATGGGAGACACCTATGTTTTCATGCTACAAAATATATGACTTAGAATTGTTTGAATCTTTGGGAGTCTTTAAGTTAAATTATCCATGTATGAATTATCTATGAATGATGATGAGGCTTTATTAATAGGAATTATGAATTATGGAAAGTTCATTTTAATTGTAAGTTGAGAATTTTTCCTTGAGACAAGCAAAAGCATAAGTGTGGGGGCATTTGATAAACTGTAAAAGTAACATATTTTAACCCCATATTTAGCATGCTTTTGGAAGATTTAGCCCTTGATTTATGTAAAAAGGTGCTCTTAATCCTTTCTTTTAATGTTTTATACTCAGGAAAGCACCCGAGGACAAAAAGAACGAGAAACAGGCTTAAAAGGGCCAAATTGGGCCAAAGTGGAAATTGACACGGCCTAGACTTCAAGCCACACGGTCGTATCTTGACAATTTGCTTCACACGGCCTGGACCATGATTTACACGGCCGTTCCTCAATCAATAGAATCGAAACATGACCTGAAGTCAATTTACACGGGCGTGTGCCATGGCCGTGCCCCTGTCGTGGAAAAGAGGAATTTCACTCGAAAAAGGATACTTAAGGAAAAAGAAACACATTCCAAGAGCCTATATAAAGACCCTAAGTGTAACCTAAAAGAGGGCGGTCAGTTAGGCAGTCAACTAGGCCAAGAAGCCGAGCCAGAAGGCAAGATTTGTGGGGATCACTAGAAGATAGCCAGTTGATCCATCTCAAGAAGTCGGAGTTCTACTCAAGACGGCGGACCTCTCTTTAAATCCCTTCAGGGGTTTTAGGGATTTCTTATGTTTTATTTTATCTTTTCTCTTGAGATGTTTTATTTTATCATTATGAACTAAACCCTTCAGATACCTAAAGGGGATGAAGCCTAGATGAATATTGTTATTATTTATTGAACTATATGATAAATACTTAGTTTGTTCTTAATTATGTGTGCTTAATTCTTGTGTTAATATTTGTGGAATATTGATTCAAGTTAAATATGCTTAGGTGGTGGAGCAAAAGTCCCTGCTTAAGAGTAGATCTAGCATAATCAAGTGGAGTTGATCGCGCGCCTAGGATAGGGTGACAAGATTTTCCCAGATTAGGGTGAAACCTAATATGGGAGTTCATAGTTTGATTTAATTATATTCTACGGGGTGATTAAGTGAGAAAGAGATTTCTGTTAATCAACCTAGGGTTAGATGTTATTCGCCTCGAGAGAGGGTTTAATATAAATTAAGGAGTCTTACAGATCAAGCTAAATGAATATATCGTCTAGTTCAGTGTTAGATAATAAGTGAAGTTTAGGTGGATTCTTCCTAAGGGTATTTTCCTAATCAACTGAGTTTTTTTCCCAAGGTTATTTCCTCAAATCCATTCTTTTTGTCTTTGCGTCATAGTTTAGTAATTAATTAGTTAATTTAGACTTAAACAACCATATCATTCAATATTTAGGCTAAATAATAGGAAGAAAGTGAGTATTAGTGCTTCTAGTTCCTTTGGGTTCGATAATCCCGTCTTGCCTACGCTATACTACTGTTCGATAGGTGCACTTACCTTAAGTCGTTTTCAGAGTTAGTTTTCAAGTTCGATCATTCTCTTTATAAATTTTAAAACTCGACAATCAACAGGTCATGGGTGTGATTTTAGGTGAGAAACGAAGCTAGGAATTACTTTATTTTTTGTGACACACGGCCTACCCAATAGCCATGTGGCCTGGCTGTGTGTCCCTTGCACCTCAAATTTGAGAAAATAGAATGCTCACAATTGAGCACATGGGTAGAGACACGGGTGTGTGTCTTGGCCGTGTGAAACCTCACCTAATTTTGAAAGAATTCAATTAACCACACGGCCTAGCATATGGGCATGTGGCATGGTTGTGTACACAAGTCAGAGAGTTACACGGAGTCGAACACGGCCTGTAGCATGAGAGTGTCCCAAGGTCACACGGACGTGTGAGCCCTGCACCTTGGAAAATTATTGAAATGTCACGAAAAATTCTTAGAGTTCTCGATTAAGTTCCGACTTGATTCTAATGCTCATATTGGGCCTCGAGGGTCCATCTAAGGGACATTACGAATAATCTCAATTAACTAGTAGTAATTGACATGATTTATCTGAAAATGTTTTGAAAAGTTTTGGTATGCTCTGAAACCCTATTCCAACGAAAGATACGGGTTAGGGGTGTTACATAGGGACTATGCATTACCAAGTCTAGAAATGGTTCAAGGAAGTATAACAAGGCTAACCATCACAGCTAATAATTTTGAGATAAAAAACCAACAATGATCCAGAACAATTTGTAATTTAGAGGCACAATGACAGAAGACCCAAACCAACATTTAATACATTTTCTTCATATTTGTGATACTTTTAAATATAAAGGGGTCACGAATGATGCTATTTTTCTCTGGTTGTTCCCTTTCTCCTTAATAGATAACGCTTTTTCTTGGTTAGATTCATAGTAACCATGATCTATTATGACATGGGATGAACTTAGAGGAAAATTGTTACAAAAGTTTTTCCCTATCACAAAAATGGTCTAATTGAGGAGAGAGATTGGAACATTTAAGCACTGGGAAAGAGAATGTTTTTATGAAACTTGGGAACATTTTAAAATGCTAATTCAAAGATCTCCACACCATGGATTACCCTAATGGTTAAGACTGAAAATTTTCTAATGGGTTAGATGAACACGCATGACCAAGACTCTATGGAGCTGTAGGGGGAGCCTTATACGATGATGCGGGTGAAGTAATAGAGAGTATGGCATTGAATTCCTCTAGTGGCCAATAGAATGTTACACATATGGCTAGAATCCATCCACAGTCAAAGTTGTTCAAGAGGATGATAGATACCAATAGATAGTGGATAGGTTAAACCGTATAGAATCTCCGTCTAGTACATCATCTATTTATGGAGGAGACATACCTCTCTTCCATTACATTAATAATCCTACCAAGGATGTAAATTACATCGGGAATAAGGATACAAACCTAAGGTAGGGTGGAAACCAGGGAGGAGGTAATAATCCTAACCAAGTTTAAAATGCTAGTTATCAACCTTTTTATTTACAAAAACCTCAAGAAAGGGCCAATCCAAATAACCATACTGAAGAAGCCAAATAGAATGCTGAAGATCTTTGAGAAGACCCCCAAGAAGTTGACAAAGAATTGGATCCAGAGGAGATAGCCAAGCTGGCAGCTGAGCCCGGAGATAGGACCAGTCAAAGAACCCATACTTGCAAAAGTATCATTCCCTTTACGGTTGGAAAAAAAACAAAGGTTGGATGAAGATGAATTTGTAAGTTTCCTAAATTTATTTAAAACATTAAATGTTAATTTTACTCTTATTTATTTAATAGAAAAATTCCCTAATACACCAAAATCCTTAAAAAAATTATGTCTAGGCGTAGGAAAATTAAAATAGGAGAGCAAATTAACATAAGCGCGCCATGTAGTGCAATCATATCTAGACAGGTTCCCCAAAAACTAAAAGACCCGAAAAGTTTTACTAAAACACCCCAAACCTGGCCCACAAACCTGGCCCACAAGCCTTGACCGGATCTGGTATGTTCCCCGGTGTAAACCGTTTCAAATTCTTTTGCTATTTAGGAAAAACTTGTGTGTTTTGAAAGAAAGATTGTTTTGGGTTGGGCTTGACTTGGAAACAAGTTTATTTCATTATTAAAATCCTTTACTTTAGGTGACAAAACGTTTAGGCTTTGTTTTAAAATAAAGTGTAAGCTTAATAAATAAAAGCAAAGTAAAGTAGTTCTACTATGGCCTTATTACATCAAATAATTCCTCAAAAAAAAAATTCAAAGTACTTAATGAAATAAAATCCAAATTAAATAAATTCCTTGCGGTGCATGGCCACCTTTAAGCTCCTGCCGACCCGGTCCATTACTGATCGATATCTGAAAAATAATCCCACAATGGGTGAGTCAAACAGACTCAATGTGTAACCAACACTAAAATTTAACAATTTAGGCATATGTTCACATATTACATGCATATTCATATAACAGATAGGAAATAATGATGCAACCCAAACCCAAACCTATATGCCATCCGCTACACATCACCCGTACCATCATACACACCGTGGGGACTACTAAGTCAACCCTCCATCCGCTACACACCATCAAAGGCAGTCACTGCATTCGACGTTCTCATCGCCCTTATAAAATTCGTGGTCTTAGGTCACCACATTTAGATATCGTGGTCCTAGGTCACCATATTCTGATTTCGTGGTCTTAGGTCACCACATTCAGTTATCGTGGTCTTAGGTCACCACATTCACTTCCCCTTTCATATAACCTATATGCCCCATATCATACATATCATGCATTAACATGCCAAATTCTTATTTCACATTCTTATAATGTCATATGTGTGTCATAACAAATATTTAACATAATCCTAGTCGGAGTAGGAAACGTACCTGAGTACTTTGTACCATAGGATGGTACTTTAGCCATATTCACATTCTTATAAACGTGCTCATATTAAACTTAGCCATAATTCTTATTAAAAGATAGTGTGGGGTACACACTTGATTCACTTAAGGTTTCCAATCCAAATCTGAAAAGCTTGATCTAATGCCTTAGATCTTAAATCTCTACATTTAATCAATCATTTAATACTTAGTAAAGAGCCATTCAACCATAAAACCAAATCCTAGTAGGATTAGTAAAGAGCCATTCGGCCATAAAACCAAATCCCAGTAGGATTAGTACACTTAAATCCTTACCATGCTGCCGATTGATGTCTAATCAAATGCCGAAAACTTTGTATCCTTCTTTCTTGAAATCAGCAATCACTAGATTACTTGAATAGATTAGTTTTGGCTTTTAAATATTAATGAAACACATCTATTTACTCAACATGGCCTTGGCCGAATGCTATAGATACTTACCTTGTGGATTTTAAATCCCGAAACTCACCGAATAACTAGGGAACACGCGGCCTATGGTGTACCTTCGGGAAAATAATTTCTCCTTCCTTGTAGTCAACACTTAGCAAATCCCGAAAGATCTCTTCAAAGTTTCGGCAACATGATATTAATGGGGTTAGTCCTAGATTTCGGCAAATCTTAAAAGAAAAAGGATGAAACTGAATGAGATCTTACCCTTACTTTAGAGATCAGCAATCCTTGCTTGAACCTTTAGCAATATTCGGCTATGTAGGCTAGAAGGATCTTGATTTCGGCTTTTGATTGGTATAAAGAAATCGGTTAATGATGGTATCTTGAGGAGTTTATGGATTCAGTTTTAATGGAGATCACAAAAGCTAAGAAGAATTTGGCTAGGCTTACTTTAGTTTTCGGCTTTGGCTAACAAAAAGAAGAAGAAGAGATGCTCTAGGAAATTCGGCAGAGAGAAGAGTTGAAAGAAGATATGATGAATGGCTCTCTTTTCCTCCGTAGCGAAATTACTAACTTAAAATCCTTTACTTGGCCATCACTCCTATTTTGATAACTTTATCACTTTAATTATCACCCATTCAATTTAATAAAACTTAATCCAATATTTATCTCTTATCTCTTAATAAAATAATAATAATAATAGTCCATCATTATCTATCTATTTGCAATTTTAAAGAGAATTAAACTCTTCCCCAAGTGCCTTGGTGCCGTCCAACTCCTTGCTCCTTGCAGTAAAATAAAACTCTTTTATTTGCTTCCCATGTGACTCGAACCTAGGCTCCTTCCCCTTGATTGTGGCGTCACTTCATCGGGCTTTAAGTGGTGCCTCCTAGCCACTTCTTCAAGCCCGTTCTTGTGTCAAATTTCTTTCATTAATTTTCTTAAGACCACCTTGTTTTAGTTTCCTTTTTTTAAACTTAACATTTCTAAAACATTTCCTTACATTTCCAAGTTTCCAAAAATGTTCACTTTCCTCTTTTAAACTTAACATTTCCAAGTTTCCAAAAATGTTCACTTTCCTCTTTTAAACTTAACATTTCCAAGTTTCCAAAAATGTTCACTTTCCTCTTATCATTTCCATGTTTCCAAAAATGTTCACCATACATTCATAACACATAAAACATGCCATCTCGTATAATTAAATAAAAAATGCATAAGCCCATTTTCAGGGCGTTACAGTTCTACCCCCCTTAAAATAATTTTGTCCTCGAAATTACTTACTATCGAATAATCGAATATCTTAACTCACCGTGCTACGCTTATGCTGTGCACTCTGATCTTAATAGAGCCATCATACTTCCTAGGCACAATTTTTTTTAAGTTCACGTTCCCGAGAACTCATTTCTAGCGTCGCGATTTAATCTGATTAAGAAATTTTATGAATTAGCCTTTATTCCACTGATTAACCGCGAAGAAGTTTTATGAAAAGAATTTTAGGAGTGGTTCTTTCGTATTCATACATGCACACAGTCTTTACATTTATACATCCATCAATCAATTATGAACTCTCGTTCATTCAGAGAAATGTTGTAGTTTTCATTGTTGTTGTTTTTCCACTACCCAGGGGTATTTTCATAATTTACCCTACAGGGGTATTTTCGTAATTTGTCAAAATAAGGTTCCTTGTTGATTTTGTCAATAAGGGTATTTTGGTAATTTTTGAAATCCCGGGGTATTTCAAAAATTTTGAAATTACAGGGGTATTTCAGTAATAAATAAGGGTAAATTTATAAATCTTAATAAATCAAGGATATTTTGGAATTTACAAAACTTGAAGGTTGTTTCTGAGAATTTGTTTTCCAAGTCAGTGTTGTTGCAGAAATTTTTGAGGATCGGGGTCATTCTGGTAATTTTATAACTCGGGGGTATTTCGGTAATTTGCAGGGTAGGGGTAATTTCGTAAATAAATTTTTTTTCATAATCAAGGTATTTTAATATTTTGTAAATTTAGGGTTCCTTTAAGCAAAGTAGTGAAATTTTGCTAAGAACCGTGGGTATTTTGAAAATTTTCAGAAACCAAGGGCATTTTTTGTAATTTTACCACTAGGGGTATTTTTGTAATTTTTTTATAAGTCAGAAATATTTTGAAAATTTTCCAAAATAAGTTTTTTTGCTACTATTCAAGGGGTAATTTGGTGATTATAAAACTAGGGTTTCCATAAAAATGCGGCTAGTCCCTTTCGGGTTTTAGTTAGGGGTTTAGCCCGTAGCTAAGTCCTCTTGGTTAGGGTGAACCGTAGCTACGCATCAGGTAGGATTCGATGGAGAGGAGGTGAGTCACGCGGACTGCTTAAATACCAAGCTCCCACCAAAACCAATCCTAGACATGCGCACCATGGTTGCCACACCCTAACTCGGCGACTTAACCACAGGTTTGTTTAATTAAGCATTTAAGTCTTATGTAATTGTTGAGGTAACTAGCCCTAGGGTTCAAGTACTTATCATACTAATCTACGTTCCATTCCATTTCTACCCTTCCACAAGTCATAATATAAATCGCACAGAAGATCGGGGTACTTACCTGGTGGACTTCGGGTCGGAGACTTAGTGGGCCATGCCAGAAAATCCTGCTTATTTCACAAAAATTCTTTTTGGGCTTAACTTTGAAAACGTTTTGGGCCTTAAACCCAAGGCCAAGAGTTTAAAACTGGGCTCTGATACCAAGCTGAAACACCCCAAACCCGACCCACAAGCCTTGACCGGATCTGGTATGTTCCCTGGTGTAAACCGTTTCAAATTCTTTTGTTACTTAGGAAAAACTTGTGTGTTTTGAAAGAAAGATTGTTTTGGGTTGGGCTTGAGTTGGAAACAAGTTTATTTCGTTATTAAAATCCTTTACTTTAGGTGACAAAATGTTTAGGCTTTGTTTTAAAATAAAGTTGACTTAATCTTTTAATAAATAAAAGTTTGTAAGCTTAATAAATAAAAGCAAAGTAAAGTAGTTCTACTATGGCCTTATTACATCAAATAATTCCCCCAAAAAAAAATAAATTCAAAGTACTTAATGAAATAAAATCCAAATTAAATAGATTCCTTGCTGTGCATGGCCACTTTTAAGCTCCTGCCGACCCGGTCCATTACTGATCGATATCTGAAAAATAATCCCACAAGGGGTGAGTTAACCAGACTCAATGTGTAACCAACACTAAAATTTAACAATTTAGGCATATGTTCACATATTACATGCATATTCATATAACAGATAGGAAATAATGATGCAACCCAAACCCAAACCTATATGCCATCCGCTACACATCACCCGTAACGTCCTGCACACCGTGGGGACTATTAAGTGAACCTTCCATCCGCTACACACCATAGAAGGCGTCACGATTCGACGTGCTCATCGCCTTATAAAATTCGTGGTCTTATAAAATTCGTGGTCTTAGGTCACCACATTCAGATTTTGTGGTCTTAGGTCACCACATTCAGTTATCGTGGTCTTAGGTCACCACATTCACTTCCCCTTTCATATAACCCATATGCCCCATATCATACATATCATGCATTAACATGCCAAATTCTTATTTCACATTCTTATAATGTCATATGTGTGTCATAACAAATATTTAACATAATCCTAGTAGGAGTAGGAAACGTACCTGAGTACTTTGTACCATAGCATGGTACTTTAGCCATATTCACATTCTTATAGACATGCTCATATTAAACTTAGCCATAATTCTTATTAAAAGATAGTGTGGGGTACACACCTGATTTGCTTAAGGTTTCCAATCCAAATCCCGAAAAGCTTGATCTAATGCCTTAGATCTTAAATCTCTACATTTAATCAATCATTTAATACTTAGTAAAGAGCCATTCGGCCATAAAACCAAATCCCGAGAGGATTAGTACACTTAAATCCTTACCTTCTTTGCCGATTGATGTCTAATCAAATGCCGAAAACTTTGTACCCTTCTTTCTTGAAATCGGCAGTCACTAGATTACTTGAATAGATTAGTTTCGGCTTTTAAATATTAATGAAACACATCTATTTACTCAACATGGCCTTGCCAAATGCTATAGATACTTACCTTGTGGATTTTAAATCCCGAAAGTCACTGATTAACTAGGGAACACGCGACCTATGGTGTACATTCGGGAAAAGAATTTCTCCTTCCTTGTAGTTGACACTTAGTAAATCCCAAAAGATCTCTTCAAAGTTTCGGCAACATGATATTAATGGGGTTAGTCCTAGATTTCGGCAAATCTTAAAAGAAAATGATGAAACTGAATGAGATCTTACCCTTACTTTAGAGATCGGCAATCCTTGCTTGAACCTTTAGCAATATTCGGCTATGTAGGCTAGAAGGATCTTGATTTCGACTTTTGATTGGTATAAAGAAATCGGCTAATGATGGTATCTTGAGGAGTTTATGGATTCGATTTTAATGGAGATCACAAAAGCTATGAAGAATTCGGCTAGGCTTACTTTAGTTTTCGGCTTTGGCTAACAAAAAGAAGAAGAAGAGATGCTCTAGGAAATTCGGCAGAGAGAAGAGTTGAAAGAAGATATGATGAATGGTTCTCTTTTCCTCTAGTAGCCGAAATTACTAACTTAAAATCCTTTACTTGGCCATCACTCCTATTTTGATAACTTTATCACTTTAATTATCACCCATTCAATTTAATAAAACTTAATCCAATATTTATCTCTTATCTCTTAATAAAAATAAAAATAATAATAGTCCATCATTATCTATCTATTTGCGAATTTTAAAGAGAATTAAACTCTTCCCAAGTGCCTTGGTGCCGTCCAACTCCTTGCTCCTTGCAGCAAAATAAAACTCTTTATTTGCTTCCCACGTGACTCGAACCTAGGCTCCTTCCCCCTTGATTGTGGCGTCACTTACTAGGCTTTAAGTGGTGCCTCCTAGCCACTTCTTCAAGCCCGTTCTTGTGTCAAATTTCTTCTGTTAATTTTCTTAAGACCACCTTGTTTTAGTTTCCTTTTTTTAAACTTAACATTTCTAAAACATTTCCTTTCATTTCCAAGTTTCCAAAAATGTTCACTTTCCTCTTTTAAACTTAACATTTCCAAGTTTCCAAAAATGTTCACTTTCCTCTTTTAAACTTAACATTTCCAAGTTTTCAAAAATATTCACTTTCCTCTTATCATTTCCACGTTTCCAAAAATGTTCACCATACATTCATAACACATAAAACATGCCATTTCGTATAATTAAATCAAAAATGCATAGGCCCATTTTCAGGGTGTTACATTTACAATCCCCATAAAGTTAAGGAATATTCATTTTAGTAAAGCTTTATGTGATTTAGAAGCTAGTATAAATCTAATGCCTCTATCTATATATAAAAAAACTCGGGCTAAGGGACCTCAAGAACCATCAAATCACACTTCAATTGGTTTACAGAGCTTCAATACATTCGAAAGGAGTATGGTAAGATGTGTTAGTAAAAGTGCATTGCTTCATCATCCCAGTAGATTTTGTAATATTCAATTTCGAGGAAGACCATGAGATACCAATCTTGTTAGGCAGGCCATTCATAGCAACGTCAAAATCCACCATTGATTTGGAAAAGAATAAATTAACCATGAAGATCAATTGTGAAATTGAAATTTTTAAATGTGGTCACCAACAAGATGAGGTAGACAAAAGAGATTAATGAGACAATTTTATGAAATATCTGTGAAAATCTCTAACAGTCCTGAGCTAGGGGAAGTATTTTCTGTGAACAGTGCAGTCCAAAAAAGTAAATTCAAAGAGAAGGACCAACACGACAAGGTGGAATGGGATGAGGGATTCTGGACGAACATTGACAGAGATAAGACAAAGAAAGTATTATCGGGAACACTGATCGAGCTGATAAATGAATCTAGCAGCAAAACTTGATAGTTTTAATTAAACTATAACTTTATGTACATTTTTTGTGTTTTAACTAAATACTTAGCTTAAATACATTTTAACTAAATACATTTTTGTACACTTTCGAAGCAGAAATTTGGCTCAAAACAAAGTCAGTGTTGCAACACAGAATTTTTGTGTCACAACATCGCGTCCAGTAGCAAAGAATCAAGAAAATCATCTTGATCTTGTGACATAGCACAAAAGACAGTCTACCCAGGTTTCCAAACTTTCAGAGTGTGTCGTGACATCGAACCGCAATGTCGCGACAACGACAAACTACCAAGCAGGGGAGAAGCCATGGGGTTGGCATGGGCCCCAGCCCCCCTAAAATGAAAAAGTTATTATTTAGGCCCTTAAAATTTTTTAAAATTTTAAATTAGTAAAGGTAAAATTACACTTTGGCCCCCCTAAAATTATAAAAATTGATTTAATCCTTTACAAATTATAAAGATATAAACTATAAAAAATTAAAATTTCATCCGGCCCCCTTAAAAAATTGTTCTGGCTTCGCCCCTGCTGCCAAGGATGCCACAACATGGAATCATTGTGTCGTGACATCGCTACAATTTTTGTCAGGGTTAACCCAGCCTGATTGCGCATCCCAGCGGCATAAACCATGTTTTAACCCAATTTTTAGCTTTAAAACACCATTTTAAAAACCTAAAAACTATTTTAACCTAAGACTAAACCTCTTTTAACAATTAAACTCTCCAAATCCTTAATTTTTTTTTTAAACTTCTTAAACCCAGAACTTTTTTTTTTTCACTTTTCATAATTATTTTGCAGCAAATTCCTACTTCTTTTAAACTGATTTGGTGCATAAGCAAGTGGAAAACAATCAAGGGAACGATAACAATCGAACTTTTTAAGGAATCCTCAAGAAATTATCCAAGGTTAATGGTTCTAAACTCATCTTTTTCCTGTTCCGTTGAAAATCTTGTTGTTAAGTATTAGACTAAAAACACCATTGAACAGACCTCTAAAGAAAGTTAGGAGCCTAATGAATTGGAACTATCGACGGTTCCAAATCCCTTCAATTTACCGAATCAAAATGTTGATAAATATTTTCTAGAACTTTAGGGGAAAATTGAAACACCTCTAACTCCTTTCCGTCGCCGGAACAAGGTCACGGAGCATTACCATAGTTTATAGATCAATTACAAAAATTTATGTCATTTACTAATCATGTTTGAAATCAATCTATCGTCCCTTAATTGGGTTCTCAAGGCCCAAAATACACGCTAGAATCAAATCAGGACTAAACCGAAACTCAAAAATTTTTCACAAAATTTCAAGATTTTTCTTAGGTGCAAGGGTCACACGCCCCTGTTTTAGGCCATGTGGGCATTCGATATGAGGCACACAGCCGTGTGCTAGGCCATGTGGACAATTTAATTTTCAAAAATAGGTGCAGGTTCACATGGCCAAGACACACGCCCATGTGTTGGGCCGTGTGTTTCACACGGTTGAGACACACGCCCGTGTGACCAATTTTGAGAATTTTGTTTCTCAATTCTTAAGATGTAGGGGACACACGGCCAAACCACACGCCCATGCGTATGGCCGTGTGTCACACACAATTGACACACACGCCCATGTGTCTACCCGTATGGACAAAATAAGGCTATTTCCAAGCCTTATTTCTCACCCAAATTTTTCCTTGTACCTACATTAATACTTTCATACATATACCAACCAATTCAAGACATTAAAATTAAGCCAACATTAACATTATACATGATATATCATCACATGTATTGAAATTCACCTTTTGTAAAACACATATGTTTACCATGATTCAATCTAACCATATCAAGTACACATATATTAACCATATTATAACCTCATATATATATGTTCACTAAACACATCATCACTAGCCATTCCAATGGCTATATTACAATCAACCATTTAAAAGCCAACACTGACCAAGTTAGCCTATACATGCCATTATACCAAAACGAGCTGAAGGATAGTGTAATGGTGCTCCGACCAGTTCCAACCTTTACGAGATTTTGAGCACTATAAAACAGAGAAAAGAAAATCGAGTAAGCATTTCAAATGCTTAGTAAGTTCGTATAACATGAAATTAACTTACCAATCATATTCATATCAACTAAGCATACAAACATGCATCCAAAACTATGTGGCCAATTGCCTAGACACATTATCTCATCAAACATGTTAGTCATGAAATTTATATGATTATCAAGAAAACAGAGATGAGCTTATCATACATCCATTTCAAGGTATTTCAGGGATATTCAAGATATAATTCATTTAATTCTCATATTTTCTTATATCATG
The DNA here is from genome assembly GCA_025506655.1 of Gossypium rotundifolium. Classification (NCBI taxonomy): domain Eukaryota; kingdom Viridiplantae; phylum Streptophyta; class Magnoliopsida; order Malvales; family Malvaceae; genus Gossypium; species Gossypium rotundifolium. The sequence goes on along the minus strand of CP106727.1, from coordinate 107,115,480 downwards.
AGTTTTGTCTGTTGAATCATTGAAATATCGATGGATTCCCAGGTAGTACACACAAGATGTACTTATCATTGATTCGTTAGTTCTTATACGGGGGTACTCTTTAGAGTACATAATCGGGAAGCACACTCTGTAACACCCTTTACCCGTATTCAACCCCGGAACAGGGTACGAGGCATTACCAGATATAAACATAAGCAAACATATAAAACCGAGACATAAATCTCCATCCAAGTTTAAGACCTTTCACATACATTCATATCATCCCTATTACGAACCTACGAGGCCCAAAACATGCATCGGAAGTGATTCAGGACAAAATTGAGAACTTTGGAAACTTTTCAGAAACTTAGAAAATTTTTCATGTAAAAGTTCGGGACACGCCCATGTGACCCTAAGGCACGCCCGTGCTTCAGGCCATGTTCAATTTAGGGAGATTTTTGTTTATGACATCATCATCAAATTGAAGTCACGCGGCCCGTGTTCTTAGGCTGTGTGATCGATTAAATTGTCATAATTTTTCATAAAATAGGTGCAGACTTCACACAGCCAGGGCACACGCACGTGTTCGAGGCCGTGTCATCCACACGGCTAAGACACATGCATGCACATACCTACACCACAAAACATAACACTAATCCAAGCATATACTTACAACAAAATCAACCACAACCAAGACATCAACACTTCCATCACATGTTACCATTTATCAGATGCAAACATCACATGCTTAACAACTTATACCATGCAAACTTCCACATCCATGAAAGGCATCATCAATTGTATATATATTTAAAAAAATTAGTGAATTTCAATGGCCATTTACAAAATAAATTATCAACCATCATAAGCCAACACATTTGGCCAAATCAATTATGACACATAACAAAATGACCAAGTCCCTATACATGCCATAACTCAAAATGTTAAATTCATCGGTACCCAAAATGATATGTTGATAGTGTGAGTGAATATCCGACAATCTCCGATTCCTGAGCTAGCTTATTGACACTATAAGACAAGGGAAAACAAAGGGGAGTAAGCTTTAAAGCTTAGTAAGTTTCTATGCAAATAATAGGCATTATAACACACATTTAACACGTAATTAACATGATGTGAATTAACATAGATGTCATTATAAATCTCAAACTTAACAAGGGTTCATCACATATCGAGCTCATTAAGCATAAGTCTTATGTACATACCTGTACCCAAGTGCAAAATACCACAGTCTTTCACAACTTTAACATTTATGTTGAACTACCCGTTGAACCATTTGGAATACTAAAGGATACTCGGGACATCTCACATTCATAGTGCCATACCAATAGCATATCCCATATATAGTCTTACATGGGATCTCATATCAATGCCAATAACCCAGCTATCGTCTTAAATGAAGTCTCATATCGATGCGATATCCTAGATATGGTCTTACACGAAATCTCAATAACCCTAATGTCATGACATTTGTATCTTAGCTATTCCTAAGGTTCAACCGAGATTTTCTTGCTTGTCGAACTTTGTCGATTATGTTCAAGGAGTCGGTCATAATTCATACAATATTAAAGCATTTAGAACATAAATAAAACAATGCATTATTTACATACGAGCTTACCTCGATACAAAAATAGTAGGAATGGGACCTAACCGTCAAATACTTTATTTTCCCCCGATCTAGGTCCGAACCTTGTTTCTCTTGATTTATAATAGAAAATTTAACTCATTTATTTTTCACATTATTCAATTCAGTCCAAAAATCATATTATGGAAAATTACATTTTTGCCCCTAAAATTTAACATATTTACATTTTTTGCCTCTAGGCTCGAAAAATGAAATCTATTCAATTTCTTCGATTCCCAAGCCTAGCCAATCCTCTTTTATACTTATAGTTGCCCACATTTTCATTTAATCACACTTTTACACACATTTTATAATCTTTTTACAAATCTGTCCTTTTGACATTTTCATCAAAAACCACCTAACAAAAGTTGTTTATCACACATCAAACATGCATAATCCACCATTAGACATCAAAATACACAAATATCCAACATGGGTCACACCCTAGACCTTGATTATTCCTTAAGTTAATTGTAGAAATTGATAGATCAAGTTACAAGGATCTCAAAAACATGAAAATCATTAAAAACGGGGCTAGAATAGACTTACAATCGAACTTGGAAGCTTGACAAACCCTAACAATGTCTCCATCTTGTAAATTTTGGCAAAGGGGTTAAAGATGAGCAAAAATTGGCTTTAACATGATTATTACTTCATTTAATTAGCCAAATGACCAAAATACCCCTAACATAAAACATGAAAGTTCTCTTACTCCATGTCCATTTTTGTCCACTAACTTAACCAATGGTCTAATTACAATCTAAGGACCATCAATTTAAAATTTCATAGCAATTAGACACCTCTAGCATGTAGAACTCAACTTTTTCACTTTTTACAATTTAGTCCTTTTAACTAAATTGAGTGCCCAAACGTTAAAATTTTCAAACGAAATTTTCACGAAATCATTCCATAAAATTGTAGACCATAAAAATATAATAAAAATGAACTTTTTTACGTCGAATTTGTGGTCCCGAAACCACTGTTCTAACTAGGTCCAAAATCGAGCAGTTACACACTTTTGAGCATTATCACATAAAGCTCACACAAAGCCATTTTGGGAAACTCACAAAGAGCCTATCGGGAAGCTTATCTAGGCTATATAGTAGGAAGCTCATAAGAGCCAAAATCGAGAAGCTCACGAAGAGCGTATCAGGAAGTTGACAAAGAGCCATGTAATGGGAAGCTCCGGATACCATATATTAGGAAGTTCAAGCGAGAACTACCAAGAAGCTCACAAAGAGCCAATTTAATAGGAAGATCATGAAGAGCCTATAATCGGGATGCTCATAAGAACTAAGGTGTGTCCGCAAAAAATGTAGGATCACAACCTATCGAGACGCTTCTAAGAGCTGTAACAAGAATCTCCCAAGAACCATATACGTGAAGCTCGAGAGGGCTAATACAGGATATTCTTTGAGCTGTTGTGTGTCTGCAACATATGCAAGACCAAAACCAATACGAGAAACTTGTATCCATCGATTTTCATTTGTTTAAACAGAATTAAACACTTATTGGGTATTGTCGAATTTTCAGTCAATTTCATATACATGACATTTACAAAATTTACATATACAAGATTTAATTCAAATATATAACTGTACACAATTTAGTTACACGAACTTACCTCGATAAATGTTTATATACAAGGATCTATTAATATGATACTTTTTTTTCCTCAATCCAACTCAGTATTAGGTCTTTCCGAATCTATATTAATTAAGTTAACATTAATTTCATCCATTTCATACTCAATTTAATTCAATTCACATCCTAGGCAAAATTTCCATTTTGCCCCTATACTTTTCATAAATGACGATTTCGTCCCTAAGCTCAAAAAATAAAATTCATGCAATTTAATCCTTATTCCATGTAACACCCCAAACCTGGCCTAGATGTTACGATCGGATCTGGCATGTCACATAAAAGGGTCGTTTAAAAACCGCGCGTTCGTTTAAAAACTTCATATTCTTTTTGAAACTCCGAGCTTTGTTGTTTGTGAAATTTAGATTTGCTTTTATGATTTTCTTGTAAAAATGTTATTATTGATATTATTATTATTGTTATTATTTTCGAAAACCTAGTTTATAATAAAAATGATTCAGTGGATTGCAGAAATGTGATATTTCAAAAACAGTTATCGTCGCTTTAAGAAAATCCAGAGTTTTATCATTTATAGTTTGAACATAACTTGGATGAAAGCATAAAATAAAATTTAAAGTCCATTGGCCTTATTACAACTTATTAAACCCAAATTAAAATAAATCTAAAAAAATGTAAAACGAAAATTTACTAAAGTTTGGGAGAAGTACTTCGATGTATGGCCAGCACAGAGTCCTCCACTGCTCCAAATCCTCAACGATGCGGATCACCTGCAAGGTTAAAGCAGAGGGGTGAGTTATGAGAACTCAGTGTGTAATCCCCAAATCGGTTACTAACTGGGTCCGAGCCCATACAGAAGCAGACTGGGCCGAAGCCCTATTTGGTAACAAGCTAGGCCTTAGCCCTATAAACATGATAATGCAAACAGAGTATGCACCCAACCTAACAATCCATCTTTTACACACTCCGTATCATTCAACACACTGTGGGGACCAAGTCAACCCACACCGCAAAACACACCAATATTGCGGACAAGTCGCTAATTATAGAATTTGTATGAGCCACCGAATAACAGAATATACGTGGCATAGCCACAGATGTAATGTGGCGAGCCACCAGATTACACTTCCTCCGATCATCAGTATCCCAATCCCATGCAGAATGTCATGTATGCAAAGCACATATAAAAAATGATGTATGAAATAAATTACCATCATAACAAGTTAAACAGAATACACACAATCATACTAATTAACCCCTAAGGGTATAACAGTAATTTACCTACCAAGGGTATTTCAGTAATTTACCCACCAAGGGTATTCTAGTAATTTACCCACCCAGGGTATTCCAGTAATTTACCCTCTAGGGGTATTTCGACAATTTGGCATTTAACGGCTTTTCTGAAGGCCTATTGTCCCGTCGAGTGACACGGGACCCTTTTTAGGTCTCCATGAAACTATTGGGCCTAAAATCCATTTTAGGTCCAAACGGGCCCATAGGCTCGTGTGGCCCAAAATGCATGGTTTCAGTTTTAGATTTTTAGATTTCACAATTGAACCTATCGTTTGATAATTTTCCAACAAATTTTACCCTGGTGGGCCGAATAGCCCGGTGGGCCCATTTGGCCTATTTCAGCTCGATCAGGCCCATTACAGCCTTAGTTTCGCGAGAGTGCTCGTGACACTCTCGACGACCTACCGTCATTATTCGAATTTTGATTTAACACTACGAGCGTTCGCACGCTTGAGTGGTCACAGATGTCGATTTTTCAGCTTTTTGACTTTCGCCCAATTCACAGAACATTGCAAGCATGCATTCGGAGGGGTGTGAGATTACACACCTGATTTGGTCTGCCGAAAGGACTACTCCTCGATGCTCCTAGAATCATAATGATCAAGAGTTAACCTCAAATTCACAAAAGATTCATAGATCCAATTTCCATAACCCACTATAATCACTTACCACAACGTGATCTTCACTACAGAGCTCTAAATTCTAGCCTTGCTTCCTGGCTACCACCACAAGTACCTAAAAGAAACCATTGGTGCACCAACGAGGTTAGCATCCAAGCCATATTTGGTTCTCCTATAAGAAAGGAAGAAACCAATGCCAACTTCAATAGATAGGATCATATAGATAAAACTAACATCGAATTAAAAAAATGTTAAAACAACTTCACCTTACCGAAATCAAGATTAACGATCTACACCCGATGGTTACTAACGAATTTGGCTTACCCCCAACAAGAGTGTTTCAGCTTATGCTAAAAAAAAGAAAGAAATGGGATCCGATGAGAATGAGAGGATGCCAAGCTTGATCAGAGAGATAGAATAGAATGAGAGAAAAAGAAAGAAAGTGAGAACAAAGACTTACCCAAAATCGGCCAAAAGAAAAGATATGGTTAACAACTTAAAGAAAAGAGAGAAGAGATTGAAGAGAAACTACGCAAGTGGACAACTCTCCACAGGTTCGGCCAAGCCTCGATTGAAGAAGAAGAAAGAAGGAGAAAATGTGGAATTTTGGTTTTGGAAGGAAGAATTCGAAAAGTATGATGGAAGAAGAAGATGAGAGATATGTTGGTTTGGTTTAGGAGTAGAAGTAATTGTTTAGAAGAATAAAAACTAAAGGGGTAGTCTCACCAAAATGGTCCCTAGTAGAAACAAAAAAGAATCGAATTGTTCAAGGAAAGAAACAAAATGCTTAAAACAAAAAAACACTCAAGAAACAACTAGGGAATTTTGGCACCCTTCCCATACAAGGCCAAATATGCTACACAAAACCCCCTACTAGCTGAATTTCTCCTCCCCATACACTCCCAAGTTCGGCCAACTCCCCCTCTCTCCTCAATCCCATTATCCTCTTCCCTTTTTGCTCCACAATTCACTCTCCTCCTCCCATTCAAATCGTTTGACCAAGTCTCCCAACTCCCTTAATAGAATTTGATCCAAACTCAGCTACCTCCTCTTCCAAGGCATAAAATAAATACCTTTAAATGCTTGCTAAGGGATTCAAACTCCACTCACCCTTGTCCCCTAGTGACGCCACAACCACTCAGCCATGCACTCAGCTTGTGTTAATGAAACACACTTTAATTTACATAAGTCATGCTTCCAACAGTCCACTCCACTAAAGGACCAAAAATGAAAAATTTTCTTATGGCCTAACTTGAACCCGGGGCTTTATAGTACCCTATAAACACTCTAAAATCACACACATAATGGGTCCAACCTGCATGAGGGCCTGTAACACCCCAAACCCGACCCATGAGGCTTGACCGGATCTGGTATGTCACGAAGAAAAACATTTTGAAATACTTTGATTAACTGGTGAAAATCTAAAAATGTTGTTAAGGTTATAAAACGGTGTCTGTTAAAAAATCAGGTGGGATTGATTTTATGAACATGGTTGAGTTGAAACCTTTGAAAACATTTGATCATTTGAATTTTAAAACCATTAGAGTTATTGCTAACTTGGTGAACTTTGCTACCCGATGGTAACCTCCTTGAAAACTCGTAAAAGTTTCCCATTTTGAAAACATCACTTTTAACCAATTCATTTTAACAATTTATAAACTCATTAGCATTATAGTAGGAGTGGAGTAAAACAACTACTTGAACATCCAAAATAATAACTAGCGGCCTTATTACAACCCAAATCAAAATTTAGTAAATAATAAACTTAATCTGTGCTAAGTAAAATTTCAGATCCGAAGAACTAGCATGGCCGCCTCGAGTCCTCTCCGGCTCCGTCTCCGCGATCTACTAATCTGTAAAATGATATGGGAAGGGGTGAGTCACCAAGACTCAGTGTATAAATCCCCAACCCGAAAGTGCAAACTCATACACAAAATATTAGTAAAACATGCAAACATGCAACCCAAAACTAACCATCCATACTCCTTTAACTACCCCGTGTGGTCAAAACCACTGGTGGTTAAAACCACTGGTGACCGGAGTCACAAATCAAGTGATGGGGCCAACCCATCGTGTGGTCAAAACCACTGATGACCATAGGTCACAATTATCAATATGTGGTCAAAACCACTGGTGGTACCAAACCACTGGGACTTAGTCACAATTTATATCAACGGTGTAGTCAAAACCACTGGTGGCCGAAGTCACGATTAAACTGATGAGGCCAACCCATCTTGTGGTCAAAACCACTGGTGACAGTCCATAGAGAATAATCCCCCTCCTCTCTTCAATCTCGTGACCAACATGCTCATAACATGCTTAACACATTATCATAAATCATGCATATAAGTCATGGCATAGCATCTTACTCATCATATCATTCATATAACATATTTAGAGTCACAAGCGACTTACTCGGAATCCATGCACATGCCCACAAGGCAAATCACTAATAAAATAGTTAACTATAACATATTAAGCAATGCCATCTAATAAAGTGTGTAAGAGTTTTACACACCTGTTTAACCAAAGATCTAAGGAGAAATCCCGAATCTATACGATATCACAAAATCCCGAAATGTATTCCCGTATTACCCTACATTCGGCCACTATAGGTTAGTATCCAAAAAGCCTTATTCGGCTAAATCTAATAATCCCGAAGGACTAATCGCACTCATAACCAAAATATGGCCCTAGGCCGAATCTTTATTATCACTTACCAAAGAAAATTGAAATCCCGGAAACCTCTGTTTTCCTTTGCCGATTAGCCCCTAAAACAATAGTGCACAATCGGTTATACATAGATACCAAAAATGGCCTTTGGCCAAATATGTCTAACCACTTACCAATTTTACCGAAATCCCAAAATTGTCACTTGACTTGTCGAGATCCCTACCAAAACATTTGTTAGAATCGGCTTGCACACTTATATCCATGATCAAGGCCCTTGGCCGAATAGTATATATGCCTTACCTTGAAGAATCAAATCCCGATAGGCTCCTTCAACGCACCTTCACATTAACTACACACAAGAGAGCACATCACTTATTGTCTTAAGAAGACATTCGGCCAACCTTACCAAGGCTTAGCCTCATGCTTTCGACACACTTAAGGAAGATAAGTCAAAACCGTTTGTTAAGGGATAGTTTACTTACCAAGAGATTCGGCTATGGCTCTCAAGTGTTGATGAAGATTATTCGGCTGACACAAGATGGAAGATGGAGTTTTGAGTAGAAAAGGGGTGATATGTTCGGCCAAGTAGAGACTAAAGAGAAGAGAGGAATTTGAAGAACTTTTAGGCAAAGAAAACTAGGGAGAATTCGGCCAACACAAACTGAGAAGAAAAGAAAACAAGTTTCGGCACCCCCTCACTATACTCAAAACCAAATATAGAAGTCCCTAGGAGTCCTACAATCGGCCATCTCTCACTTTTTGTGATAATTTTTATTATTTGAAACAATATCTATCTTCTATCCTATCACCTAATTACCTCTTCAAATAAACAAAATAAATAGAATAATAATCATCATTCAACTCTTCCAGCCGAAATTAAAAACAACACTAAGCTTATCCTCACCCATCAAGAGTCCATGAGCAGTCCACTAGCTCTCTCCCTTCACGCCAGCATGTAAAAAAAAAAAAAAAGAAAAGACATACATTTCTTCCAACGTGACTCAAACTTGAGTCCTTCTTCTTGCTTGGGGCGGCATTCACCAAGGCCCTAAGAGGGGCCCTAAGCCACTTTACCAATCCGACTTTTATGTCTCCCAACTCCCACAAAATCTTTTGACAAATCCTTAACCTAGCCCCTTCCCTTTTAACGCCAAAAAGTCCCAAAAATAAAACACACCTCCTTGTGACCACCATGATTCGAACCTCTTCCCCCCTTGCACTCCCTTAACGCAAGCCTCCAAGCCCCTAAGGTAGCATCCCAAGCCATCCTGCCAATCGGTTCCTTATGTCCAACTTCTCCCACAATTTCTCTTAACCCCTAACTCACCTAGCTCCCTCCTCTTAAGCACTAAAAAGAAATTTTCAGGTCCTAAGTCGACCTAACCCGGTTATGACTAGACCCTAGAACATGTCAAGCAATCATAACATACATATTTCTTCAAGTACGCACATGGAAATAATTAAATTGCAAACAACCCCTAATTCAGAATGCTACAGTTCTACCCCTCTTAAAAATAATTTCGGCCTCGAAATTACCTGGATCAAAAGATTGGGGGTATTGCTGCCGCATCACATCCTCGGGTTCCCATGTGGCCTCCTCCATACCATGGTTTCGCCATAACACCTTTACCAAAGGTACTGACTTCCTCCTCAAAACCTTTACATCTCGATCCAAAATCTGTACCAGCTCCTCCTCGAAAGACAAGTCCGAGCTCACTTCAATTTCCGCAATCGGCACTACGTTTGATGGATCCGATTGATAGCGCCTCAGCATCGAAACATGGAAGACGCCATGGATCTGGCTCAATTCTGCCGGCAACTCAAGCTGGTAAGCTACCGATCCACACATTTCAACACCGTGTACGGCCCGATGAATCTAGGGCTTAGCTTACCCTTCCGTCCAAACCTCAGCACCTTCTTCCAAGGTGATACCTTCAAGAAGACCTTATCACCTACTGCATACTCCATATCCCTGCGTTTAAGATCAGCATAGGATTTCTGCCTGTCCGACGCCTTTTTAAGACGAGCCTGAATTACTCTTACCTTATCCTCTGTCTCTGCCACTAACTCCGAACCCAACATCCGACGTTCTCCTAGCTCTGTCCAACACGTAGTAGTATGACATTTCTGACCATACAACGCCTTATACGGTGCCATCTAAATACTCGCTTGATAACTATTGTTATAAATGAATTCTGCCAAAGGTAGGTACTCCTCCCAACTACCACGGAAGTCCAAAACACAGTCCCTTAACATATCTTCCAACACTTGGATTACCCTCTCAGATTGTCCATCAGACTGTGGATGAAAAGTCGTGCTGAAATTCAACTTCGTGCCTAACTCTTGATGTAAGTCCTTCCAGAATCTCGACGTGAACCGAGGATCCCGATCTGAGATAATGGACACCAGTACTCCATGCAACTGCACTATCTCTACTATATACAGCTTGGCTAACCTTTGAAGCGAGTAGTCAACCCTTACGGTATGAAATGGGCCGACTTAGTTAACCGGTCTACTATCACCCATATCGAGTCTTTCATCGGGCGTAAGGAAGCCCACTTACAAAATCCATAGTAATCCCTCCCACTTCCTTTGTGGGATCTTTATCTACCGTAATGATACGATGGCAATTGATGCTCAGCCTTAACTTGCTGGCATGTCAGACACTTGTCCACTAACTCAGTTACTTCCCGCTTAAGACTCGGCCACCAAAACTGCTCCCTTAAATCCCGATACATCTTACTACTTCCCGGGTGCATAGCGTACGGACTGCTATGAGCTTCTCTAAGGATTCGCTGCCTCAAATCATCATCCTTAGGCATGCATACTCTCCCCTGAAAATACAACACTCCATCACTACCCAAGCTGAACCCTTCGGCCTCACCACTTTGTACTTGCAACCTCCGAGTACTCAAAACTTCATCGGTCATCTGCCTCTCTTTGACCTCATCAATCCAAGACGGCTTTACTTGCAATTCTACCAGAAGACTCCCATCCTCATAGAGACTTAGGTGAGCAAACATTGCTCGCAAATTTGCTACCACTTTACGGCTCAATGCATCAGCTACCACGTTAGCCCTACCCAGATGGTATTCGATTGAGCAGTCGTAGTCCTTCAATAACTCAATCCACCTTCGCTGCCTTAAATTTAAATCTTTTTGAGTCAAGAGGTACTTCAGGCTCTTGTGATCCTGTACACTAAAGACTTCTCCCCATACAGATAGTGCCTCCAAATCTTCAAGGCAAAAACCACAGCAGCCAATTCCAAATCATGTGTTGGATAGTTACCTTCGTGACGCCTCAACTGCCGTGATGCATAAGCAACCACCTTCCCCTCTTGCATCAACACATACCCTAAACCAGTATGAGATGCATCACAATACATAGTGAATTCCTTTCCTACCTCAGGCTGAATCAAGACTGGTGCCTTTGTCAAAATCCTTTTCAGCTTATCAAAACTCTCTTGCTGCTTCTCAAACCACACAAATGGAACTCCTTTTCTCAACAACTTAGCCAACAGTGCTGCGATTAAGGAGAAATTTTCCACGAATCTCCTATAATATCCTACCAACCCCAGAAAACTTCAAATTTTTGTAACCGACTTTGGTGGTTTCCATTCTAATACTGCCTTAATCTTACGGGGATCCACTCTGATTCCCTCAGCTGAAACAACATGCCCAAGGAAAGTCACATTCTTAAGCCAAAACTCACATTTATTGAATTTGGCGTACAATCATTCTCCCTTGGAACTTGTAGAACCACATAAAGATGTGCGTCATGCTCCTCCTCAGACTTCGAGTACACCAAAATGTCGTATGAACACCACAACGAACTGATCCGGGTAGGGTTGGAAAACCCGTTCATCATGTCCATAAACGCGACTGGTGATTTGTCAACCCAAAAGGCATTACCAGAAACTCGTAGTGCCCATACCGAGTACGGAATGCCATCTTATGGATATCAGCCTCCTTCACCTTAAGCTGATGGTACCTTGACCTAAGGTCGATCTTAGAGAACACCGATGCTCCCTTGAGTTGATCGAACAAATCATCAATCCTGGGCAAAGGATACCTGTTCTTTATTGTTAGCTTGTTCAGCTGTCGATAGTCTATGCACATTCTCATTGTCCCATCCTTCTTTTTGACAAAAAGCACTGGAGCTCCCCAAGGTGATACACTTGGTCGGATGAACCTTCTATCCAATAATTCCTGGATCTGAGCCTTCAACTCTACGAATTCTTTCGGCGCCATCCGATACAGAGCTATAGATACTGGCACGGTTTCGGGTAACAAGTCTATACCAAATTCAACCTCACGATCTAGAGGTAGACTCAAGAGTTCCTCTAGAAACACATCAACATAATCCCTTACGGTCCAGACATCCCTCACAGCTGCACCCTCAGCTTCCAAAGCACAGACATGCACTACATATGCTTCACAACCTTTCCTAACCATCTTTTTTGCCTTCAATGCAGAAACCAGATTAGATAGGTAATCTCTCCTTTTACCTATCATCGCCACCTCTTCTCCTTCCATGGTCTTTAATACCATGCGCTTAGCTGCGCAATCTAGGCTAGCCTGATACTTTACTAGCCAATCCATCCTGAGGATTAGATCAAACTCCTGAAACGGTAGTTCCATCAAGTCAGCCAAGAACACGACCCCTTGGAGTTCTAGGGGTACATTCCTATAGAGTTTACTTACTTCTACAGAGTGACCTAGAGGGCTTAATACAGTCATCTTCCTAGAAGTAAGCTCAGAGTCTAAGTGCAGAGTTTTCACTACGCTACTAGCATTGTATGAGTGGGTTGAGCCAATATCAATTAAGGTACTATAAGGTACTCCAAAAATCAAAAACATACCGGTTATGACGTCCGGTGTGTCGCCTTCCTCTTGATGCCTCGCGGCATATACCAAACCAGGTTGCCTAGCCTCAGTACCACCGGTACCTCCCCTCGGTACCCCACGACCTCTTCCAACACCATTTCTTCCTCTTCCTGCACCACGACCTCTCGGTGGATGTTGGTTATCCCTCCTATTCAGTGCACGTTCCTGACCCTTAGACCTTAGCCTAGCTGCCTTTTTCGGACAATCCCTAACTCGATGTTCCATGAATCCACATTCAAAGCATCCCCGATTACCATTCCAACACTCTCCCGTGTGATACTTCCCACACCGAGCACACCGTGGCGGCCATTGAGGATTAGCAGTAGCAACAGGCCTAGCAGCTTGATCTGACCCACCATACCTCGTACTCTTCTGTTGATTACCAGAAAACCTCGAAGATCCGGAGCTCCACTTATTCCAACTCCTATCCTAATTCCGCCTAACAGACTGTCTTACCCCTTTAGCAACCTTAGCCTTCTCCACTAGGACAGCGAACTCCCGTTCCTATTGTGGAGCTATCATCATCCTCAGCTCATCTCTCAACCCATCCTCGAATCTAACACAATGTTCATGCTCGATACCCATAATACCGTGAGCATACCTACTCAACCGGAGAAACTCGGCCTCATACTCCACCACTATCTTATTAACCTGAACCAGGTTCAAGAAAGCATTCCGCTGCTCATCCACGTAGCTAACTCCTATGTATTTCTTTTGGTAGGCTGCCTTAAAGAATTCCCATGTGAGATCCTCCGCCATCGTTCCATCCCTTACGGTGAGCCACCACTGGTATGACTCATCCCAAAATAGAGAGATTATACCCTTCAGCTTTTCCTCAGCTAAAAAATCTAGGTCATCCATGATCCTCTCAGTTGATTCCAACCAATACTCCACGCACTAGGTGCCACACCCGATACACCTCGGAACACCTCCGCTCCATTGGCTCGGAGTCGCTCGGGTACGGATTTCTGAGCTCCCAAACCTCCACCTGCTCCAGACACTATCTCAAGAACTCGCAGCATAGCCTGCGATACTACCTCACCCCCTGTCTGATCCTGCTGCTCAACACCAAAAGTTGAGGGAGGTGGTGGCGGTGGTATCTCATTATCAGACTCTTGACCCGACCTAACGGGTTCTGACACGGTTATCCTTCCTCTACCACGTCCACGACGGCCACGTCCTCTAGAACTCATTTTCAATGATTGCGCTTTAATCTGATTAAGAACTTTTAAGGATTAGTACTTGTTTCACTGGTTATCCGTGAAGAAATTTTATGAAGAGAACTTAATAGGGATTCTTTCGATCATTCAAAATTTCAAGTTTTCTATCCTAATTCACAGAAAAACACATCCATTCCTTAGTATCTCCCATACACATTCACTCTTCGGACATTTCTGTCCGTTCCTATCCCAGGGGTATTTTCGTCATTTGTCCTATAGCGATTTTTTCGTAATTTGTCAAAATAAAATTCCTTGGTGATTTTTGTTAATAAGGATATTTTGGAAATTTTAAAATTTCGGGGTATTTCGGGGATTTTGAAATTCTGAGGCATTTCGATAATTTTCCCGGGTAAATTTATAAATTTTAATAAATCCAGGGTATTTCAGGATTTGTAAAACTTGAGGGTTCTTTTTGGAGAATTTGTTTTCCAATTTGATAGTATAGCAAAAATTTTGAAATTTAGGGTCATTTTGGTAATTTTGTAAGTTAGGGGCAATTTTGTAATTTTCTGACATTTTTGATATTTTGCAAATTAAGGTTTTTGGACATTTTATAAGTAATGAAAATTTTGATTGGAACTGTGGGTACTTTGGGAATTTCATAAACCAAGGGTGTTTTTGTAATTTTACCCTAGGGGTATTTTTGTAATTTTCATAAATCGAACATTTTTCGAAAAATTTTGTAAAGTAGTTCTCGCAAGTTAAAAGGGTAATTTTAAGAGTTTTAAAACTAGGGGTTTTTTTTTACAACAATATGGCTAGTTCCCTTTCGGGTTTTAGTTATTGGGTTTAGCTTATAAATAAGTCCTCCTGGTTAGGGTGAACCGAAGCTACGCACCAGGTAGGATTCCTGCAAAGAGGAGGTGAGTCACTAGGACTGCTTAAATACTAGGCTCTTTTGGATCCAATCCTAGACATGCGCACAAGGGTTACCACACTCTAACCCGGTGACTTAGTCATAGGTTTATTTAATTAAGCATTTAAAGTCTTATGTGATTGTTGGGGTATGCTAGTCCTAGGGTTCATATACTTATCATACTATCTACGTTCCATTTCTACCCCTCTACAGATAATAGTTCATACAGTAGCTAGAAGTACTTACCTGGGCGGATTGGTGCTGGAGACTCGATGACATGCTGTTCAAACTAAAAACTATTTTCATAGAGGCCCACAGTCAAGTTTTGAACCGGCTCTGATACCAAAAATGTAACACCCCAAACCCGGCCCATGAGCCCTGACCGGATCTGGTATGTCACGGAGTAAAAACGTTTTGAAATACTTTGATTAACTGGTGAAAATCTGAAAATGTTGTTAAGGTTATAAAATGGTGTCTGTTAAAAACTCGGGTGGGATTGATTTTACAAACATGGTTGAGTTGAAACCTTTGGAAACATTTGATCATTTGAATTTTAAAACCATCAGAGTTATTGTTAACTTGGTGAACTTTGCTACCCGATGGTAACCTCCTTGAAAACTCGTAAAAGTTTCCCATTTTGAAAACATCACTTTTAACCGATTCATTTTAACAATTTATAAACTCATTAGCAATATAGTAGGAGTGGAGTAAAACAACTACTTGAACATCCAAAATAATAACTAGCGACCTTATTACAACCCAAATCAAAATTTAGTAAATAATAAACTTAATCTGTGCTAAGTAAAATTTCAGATCCGAAGAACCAGCATGGCCGCCTCGAGTCCTCTCCGGCTCCGTCTCTGCGTTCTACTCATCTGCAAAATGATATGGGAAGGGGTGAGTCACCAAGACTCAGTGTATAAATCCCCAACCCGGAAGTGCAAACTCATACACAAAATATTAGTAAAACATGCAAACATGCAACCCAAAACTAACCATCCATACTCCTTTAACTACCCCGTGTGGTCAAAACCACTGGTGACCGGAGTCACAAATCAAGTGATGGGGCCAACCCATCGTGTGGTCAAAACCACTAATGACCATAGGTCACAATTATCAATATACTGGTGGTACCAAACCACTAGGACTTAGTGACAATTTATATCAACGGTGTGGTCGAAACCACTGGTGACCGAAGTCACGATTAAACTGATAAGGCCAACCCATCTTGTGGTCAAAACCACGGGTGACAGTCCATAGAGAATAATCCCCCTCCTCTCTTCAATCCCGTGGCCAACATGCTCATAACATGCTTAACATATTATCATAAATCATGCATATAAGTCATGGCATAGCATCTTACTCATCATATCATTCATATAACATATTTAGAGTCACAAGCGACTTACCCGGAATCCATGCACATGCCCACAAGGCAAATTACTAACAAAATAGTTAACTATAACATATTAAGCAATGCCAACTAATAAAGTGTGTAAGATTTTTACACACCTGTTTAACTGAAGATCTAAGGAGAAATCCCGAATCTATGCGATATCGCAAAATCCCGAAATGTATTCCCGTATTACCCTACATTCGGCCACTATAGGTTAGTATCCAAAAAGCCTTATTTGGCTAAATCTAATAATCCCGAAGGACTAATCGCGTCCATAACCAAAATATAGCCCTATGCCGAATCTTTATTATCACTTACCAAAACAAATTGAAATCCCGGAAGCCTCTGTTTTCCTTTGCCGATTAGCCCCTAAAACCATAGTGCACATTCGGTTATACATAGATACCAAAAATGGCCTTTGGCCGAATATGTCTAACCACTTACCAATCTTATCAAAATCCTGAAATTGTCACTTGACTTGTCGAGAGCCCTACCAAAACATTTGTTAGAATCGGCTTGCACACTTATATCCATAATCAAGGCCCTTGGATGAATAGTATATATGCCTTACCTTGAAGAATCAAATCCCGATAGGCTCCTTCAACACACCTTAACGTTAACTACACACAAGAGAGCACATCACTTATTGTCTTAAGAAGACATTCGGCCAACCTTACCAAGGCTTAGCCTCATGCTTTCGGCACACTTAAGGAAGATAAGTCAAAACCGTTTGTTAAGGGAGAGTTTACTTACCAAGAGATTCGGCTATGGCTCCCAAGTGTTGATGAAGATTATTTGGCTGACACAAGATGGAAGATGGAGTTTTTAGTAGAAAAGGGGTGATAGGTTCGGCCAAGTAGAGACTAAAGAGAAGAGAGGAATTTGAAGAACTTTTAGGCAAAGAAAACTAAGGAGAATTCGGCCAACACAAATTGAGAAGAAAAGAAAACAAGTTTTGGTACCCCCTCACTATACTCAAAACCGAATATGGAAGTCCCTAGGAGTCCTACAGTCGGCCATCTCTCCCTTTTTGTGATAATTTTTATTATTTGAAACAATATCTATCTTCTATACTATCTCCTAATTACCTCTTCTAATAAACAAAATAAATAGAATAATAATCATCATTCAACTCTTCCAGCCGAAATTAAAAACAACACTAAGCTTATCCTCACCCATCAAGAGTCCATGAGCAGTCCACTAGCTCTCTCCCTTCACGCCAGCATGCAAAAAAAAAAAAAGACATACATTGCTTCCAACGTGACTCGAACTTTAGTCCTTCTTCTTGCTTGGGGCGGCATTCACCAAGGCCCTAAGAGGGGCCCTAAGCCACTTTACCAATCCGACTTTCATGTCTCCCAACTCCCACAAAATCGTTTGACACATCCTTAACCTAGCCCCTTCCCTTTTAACGCCAAAAAGTCCCAAAAATAAAACACACCTCCTTGTGACCACCATGATTCGAACCTCTTCCCCCCTTGCACTCCCTTGACGCAAGCCTCCAAGCCCCTAAGGTAGCATCCCAAGCCATCCTGCCAATCGGTTCCTTATGTCCAACTTCTCCCACAATTTCTCTTAACCCCTAACTCACCTAGCTCCCTCCTCTTAAGCACTAAAAAGAAATTTTCAGTCCTAAGTCAGACCTAACCCAGGGTTGTGACTAGACCCTAGAACATGTCAAGCAATCAAAACATACATATTTCTTCAAGTACGCACTTGGAAATAATTAAATTGCAAACAACCCCTAATTCAGGATGTTACAGGGCCGTTCTCTTATTCTCAAAAATTTTATGCGCTCCTACGCCCAAGGCCCAATAGGCCCAATTCTCCTAGGCCCAATTTTGGAACGTTGCATTCCAAGCCTAACCAATTTTTACATATAACATTTACAGCACATATATTTCATAAAATTTAGAATTTTCAATGATTTTTACATCTTTATAATTTAGTCCCTAAATCACAGTTTCATGAAAATTCACTTTACAAAAGTTGTTTATCTATCAACAACCTTTCACTTTCTACCATAAATTTCAAATTTTTAGCATATTCATCTATGGAAAAATTTTAATACTTTAATATCTTTACAAATTAATCCCCAAAATAGATATATTAAGTTATTACGATCTCGAAAATATGAAAATTACTAAAAACAGGACATGATTACTTACCTAATTAAGCTT
Organism: Gossypium rotundifolium; assembly: GCA_025506655.1. NCBI lineage: Eukaryota > Viridiplantae > Streptophyta > Magnoliopsida > Malvales > Malvaceae > Gossypium > Gossypium rotundifolium. The sequence continues at coordinate 107,097,136 of CP106727.1, read as the reverse complement.
GCTTGATTTTGTTTCTCTTTCCTAGGATTTCCATTGAAAATTTGTGGAAGATGATGAAATAAGATGATATTAGGCTATTATAATCTTTATTTATTCCAAATTCCAATTTAGTCTTGTTCTTTTCTAATTTTCCGTGGATGGATCATCAAAAATACCTACTAACTTTTCTTAATGATCTAATTACCCTATAAGGACCTCAAGTTTTGAATTCCATAGCTATTTGATACTCATAGCTACTAGAACTCAACTTTTGCATTTTATGCAATTTGGTCCTTTCTATAATCAAACACGTAATCGGTAAAATTTTCTTATCAAAATTTTTATACGCCTTTCCTATCATAATGCAGATCATGCAATATTATTAAAAAAATATTTTTTTACTCAGATTAGTGGTCTCGAAACCATTGTTTTGATTTCACTAAAAATAGGTTGTTACAAAAACATTTATTCAAGAGTGGGGATTTGAACCGTCGATGGTTCTTTGCCAAGAAGTATAGCCCATGTTCCGATACCATAGATGAGAACATTTTTGTGTGATCCCAAAAGACTCCGTTGTCCTCCCAGTAGTTCTAGAATTTTATGGGTCTTTGAGGGACCAAGAGTCTAAAAAGACTGAAGGCTCATGGGAAACAGTACCGGTGCGAGGGAAGAAAGTACGAATTACCCCTAAAATTATTTGTGAATTTTATAATGCTCCATTTTATGAGAAGACTTTGTAGAAGAAACTAATTTTGATTACTTTATATACATAAATATGGATAATGTTCTAAACCATCTGATGGAAGGAAGTGGCAAATGTGGATTCAATTTCTGTGCACTCGAATTGCTCATGCGTTTAATGTTTCTAATGTCAATACTTTTCGAGCGATTTTTTTTACGCTATTTTGCAAAAGAAACATATATGCATTAGAACATGTGTAATATCCCGGGTTAGGGGCTATTTTATTTTGGCTTTGCTGCATGTGCTTGATGTGCTATGTTGTTATTTCAATGTTGTTGGGGCTCAGTTATAAGCTAGGTGTAAGCTAGAGTGGTAGGAAAAATTTTTGTTTTTGGGCTTTATGTGATAGGGGCTAAAGGAGCTGGGTCTTATGTATTTTATTTGGTGAATTGTTGCGCAAGTGATGAGCTAGCAAAGTGGCAAAGCATGCGCCACTTAGAGCTTGTGTGTGACGTTAAGTGCAAGGGAGGATGTCTTGGGTTCAAGCTGCGAAAATCGCCTATTTTGCATCCATTTTGACGGCATGGAGGGGAGGAGTTGTAGGCAGTTCAAACTCTCCCTTGGACCAAGTCAAAACTTCAAACAATGGGTGGAGAGTGAAAGTAGGAGGGAGACTAGTTCAACTAGTTTGAATTGGTGGCTTGGGAGTGTTTGGGGGGAGTTTGGCCGGTTGTTGGAAAGGTTTTGGGGGAGTGGCCGGTTGGTAAGTGTGGGGAGTAGTGTGCCGAATGTTCTTTTTGGCATTTTGGTACATTTTAAGTCAAAGAGTGGTAAGCAAAAGCTCTTTTCACTTGCAAATAGCCTAAGCCGAAAAACCCTTCTATTTTGCTTCTTGAAACCGAAACCCCAAGCAACCTTATTTGCCAAACTTTGCACTTTTATTTTTCTACACTTGTGTTGTCGAAATTTTGCCTTGTTTCTTCTTCTTTGTCTTCATTTGAACAAAGCCGAACCTAGCATCCCACTTTCATCTCTTTCCTCTTTTGAAACCTTGATAGCCGGAAGTCTCCCCAAAGCTTTCTTTTCCATTTCCTTTTCTTTTCCAAGAAAAACCGAAGGTGCTTCTCTACTTCGTCTCTTTCCATTTCAATTCCTAGCCGAATATCAACCCATTTCATCTCATCTATACTCTCTTTTCTTTTCACACAAAGCCGAAAGTAGGAGTGTTAACATCTAGGCCGAATCTTTCTTCTCTCCTAGTGGTGTTTTGTTGGCCGAATATTGGTTATTGTTGGGTGCTTGTTTTCAATTGGCTGGTAGTGGGTAAGAGCTTGGTCGAATGGCCATTTTCCCTCTCTCTCGTTCTTTTATATTGTGGTTTAGATAAGGGCCGATTTTGTTATTGGTTGAAGGGTATTAATCTATTGTGTAAACCAATTTTATTATAGGATATTCGGAGTTGGGAACAATTGAGAGGAGCCTTATTTCTCGGTTAAGCAATCGGTAAGTGGTGGTGAGAGTAGTTTCTTTTAGACTATTCATTTAGTCTTCGTTAAGTCAAGCTGTTAAGGGATTAACCATTTTCTTTCTAGGGTGAGGCCGATTGTCGGAAGAACCATTGTTGGTTCAATTTGGTAGAAAACCAAATCAAGTTTAAGGTAAGGTTAATCGATATACCCTTTTGGTTTAAATGGTTATGGTAGAATGGTTTAAGTGATTAACCCATGGTTGGCCGATTATTTTAGGAGCAAGAGGATTGAGGGTTTCAGATCGGGTTCTTTGAGATTAAGACTTGCGATATGCCGGGTGTAAGCTAACACACCGATTTCTTAGTAATAAGTTAATAACTTTGTGTTGTAACAAGTGAAACATTGATGATTGTCATGATACCCGATAGGGTATGTTCACGGATTCGGGTAAGTACGTAGCATTACGAGTTCTATTGTTGATATGTCTAATATGATGATCCATGATATATGCGCTATAAGATGCAATATTGGACATGTTGGCATGAATTACATGATTTGCATATTGTACATGAGTCGATTATGACATGTATGGGTAATATGAGAGGAAGGGGAGTATGATATCCGTGTCTTTGGGACCTTTGTGTCTTTGGGACACGGAGGTTTAGCACCTCCGGTGGTTTGGTACCACAAATGATATTTTGTGACTTTGGGTCACAGAGGTTTGGCACCTCGGCGTCTCGTCCAGTGGCTTAGCACCACGGTGGGTTGGCCCCACGATTGATTATATAGGATTGGCGCTTGGTGATTTGGTATCACACGATGGGTTGGCCCCATCATCGGATTTGTGGATGCGGTCACGGTGATTTGGCATCTGCTTGTGTCTTTGGGACACGAGGTTTGGCACCTCATTGCGACTCGTCCTTGTGGTTTGACACCACCGTGGGTTGGCTCCACTTATGAGATACGGGATTGTCGCTAGTGATTTGGTATCACACGATGGGTTGGCCCCATCATTGGATTATTCGTGACTTCGGGTCACCAGTGGTTTGGCACCACATTATGGATATCGTGACTTTGGGTCACCAGTGGTTTGGCACCACCAGTGGTTTGGTACCACACGGGGTAGAAAAGGTGTAATGGATGGTTAGGAACGGGTGCATTAATTGTATTGCTTTGCTATGATGTGTGTTAGCATGTTGTATCACCGGGAGGGGGATTTATACACTGAGTCTTGCGACTCACTCTCTCCTTTAACATTTCAGGTGACGCTTAGACGCGGACATGGAGCCGGGATGGACTCGAGGTGCTCATGCCATGCTTAAATAAGGATTTGCTCAGACTTTTATAAAATTTGGTACTTAAGCTTATTTATTACTATTTGGTTTTATTTTGGTTTGTAAAAGGCCTTTTAAAATTATGTTTTGCTATGTTTATGTTTAAAATAGGTTATTGATATGCCTTAATAAATTAATTGGGTTAAAATTTGCTAAAACTTGGAAAGACAACGATTCAAAACTACAAAAGCGATATTTTAAACTATACCATCGGGTATCACACTAAGATTTGGAATAAAGGGACTCAAATGTTTTCTAACTTAAACTCGATTTTCTACTAAGCCAAAATGTTTTAGTAATAATAAGAAACAACTTGAACTTCTAAATGAGATAAACTTGTTTTACCTACACATCTGATTAAGTTTTCAAAATTTTGGGTTTTCAAATACATCATCAGATTTTAATCAAGCCTACTCAAGTTTTCTTCAAATACACAATTTAGCGAAGTGATCTCATCAAATTTTTAAACAGAAACCTAACTTCTCAAAATTCAAATTTTCCTCGTGACATACCAGATTCGGTCGTGGTGTGTTGACCGGGTTTGGGGTGTTACAATTGTGGTATCAGAGCTAAGTTCAAAAGCTCGGCTGTGGGCCTGAGGCCCAAAATGTTTTCAAAAGTCTATTTTAAGTGTTTTTATGGCTTGAAAGGCATGACACCGAGTCTCCGGCACCAATCCGCCCCGGGTAAGTACCCCTTACTATTGTTTGTGATAATGATATTGATGAGATGTGATTGGATGGCTAGTGACAGTAAGACTACTTTAAGGCCGAACCGATAGAGTGGTGGACATGAAAATAAAGCTTCTTTAATATTCATAAGACTTTGCTTTTAAGCAGTGGAATAATTCTCGATACATAAAATTCTTTAAATCAGACAAGATTTAGTCATGAGTACCCGAGGTGGACGTGGTCGTGGATGAGGCCGTGGTAGGATGATAGTTTCTGAACCCGTAGGATCTGGTCAAGGGTCAGAAAATGAGATACTGGTTCCGCCACCAGCTAGAGGTGGTGAGTTTCAAGATCGGTGGGGATGATCACGGTGTCCTGAGCGATCTTTGCGAGTTTTAGAAAGGGTAGCTGGAGTAGGTGGAGGCGCAGGAGTTAAGAAATCGTGCTGGCGACTTCGGCAAACGAAATGAGGTTTTCCGAGGTGTTTCTAGTGGTGCTCCTAACCCGCTGAATATTGGCTGGAAGCGACAGGCGGATCATAGATGATCTAGACACGATCGTGAAGAAAAGTTAAAGGGATAGTATCACTTCTCGAGATGAGTCATACCGATGGTGGCTCATGGTTCGGGACAATACTGCGTGAAAGATCGACTTGGGACTATTTCGGTCTTGCTTACGAAAAAATGCGTTTGAGCTAACTACATTAATGAGCAACGAAAAGCATTTACGAGGTTAGTTCGAGGAGTAAATCGTGTCGAGTATGAGGCAAAGTTTACGAGGCTAAGTCGGTATGCGGGGTATGGTGGCTCTTGAACACGAGAGGTGTGTTCGTTTGAGGATGGCTGCGAGGCGAATTAAGGTTGTTGATTGCGCCTCGGCAGGAGCGTGAATTTCTTTGTTACGGTTGAAAAGCGAAGGTAGCGAGGGTATTAAAGAGTCGTGAGGTAAGGCATGGATAGGAATCGACACAAGAGGAGTTTTGGATCTTACGGGTCGTCGGTAATCCGTGAAAAGGGCTAGACCGAGTGGGCGAATCAATCTGGTAGGTTTGTTCTTTGCTAGGCGGGGACCGCCATGATGTAACCGTTGTGGGAAAGCTCATTGGGGAGGATGTTGGGTGGTGGAAAAGGTTGTTTTGAGTGTGGCTCATTTGGACCACCGTGTGAGGGACCTGTCGCGCAAGTTGGCTAGGATTCGGTCCAGAGTCGGGCCGTACTCAAGACAGAATAACGGACCACCACCTTGAGGGGCCGAGGTAATGGCGAGGAGGTAATGGTTCAGTCGGGCCGTGGAGCACCGGGTAGAGGCGAGTGTAATCTTGAGGCAGACGGTAGGGGCTAGTGTGTATGCTTGAGGCGCCGAGAGGAGGGCGACGACCGAACGTCATAACAGATGCGTTTTTAATCTTTGGTTCTCTATTCTTGCTTTGATTGATGTGGGTTCGACGCATTCATATGTTGCAAGTAGCATAGTGAAGACCATGGATTTAGACTCTGAGATATCTTCTAGGCAGATGACCGTAATAAGCCCTTTAGGTCACTCTGTAGTTGTAGATAAGCTGTATAGAGATGTACCTCTAGAACTCCAAGGGGTAGTGTTAGTGGGTCGATCCGATGGAACCACTGTTTGGGGAGTTCGATCGATTCTCGGGATGGACTGGTGGTTAAGTACCGGCGAAGTTAGATTCTTGTGACTAAGTGCATGGTTCTAAAAACAACTAAGGGTGATGAGGTAGTTCGATCGGTAATAGGAGAAATTATCATCCAATGTGGTATCCGCTCCGAAAGTCGAGAAGATGGTCGAAAACGTGAAGCATATGTGGTTCATGTGTATGCCTTGGAGGCTAAAGAGTCTGCTTGTGGAGACAGTTGGACGATTAGGGAATTTGTTGATGTGTTTCTGAGGAGCTTCGGGTTTGCCACCGGATCGTGAGGTAGAGTTCGGGATAGATCATTACCGAAACTACGCCGATATCTATTACTCCGTCTGAGGATGGCGCCTAAAGAGTTAGTGGAGCTTAAGGCTCAGATCCAAGAATTGTTGGACCGAGGCTTTATCGGGCAGTGTTTACGCCTTGGGAAGCGCTTGGTACTCTTTGTCAAGAAGAAAGAGCGGTACTATGCGGATGTGTATAGACTACGCTAAATGAATAAGCTAACGATCAAAATAAGTATCCATTGCCTCGGATAGATGACTTGTTTGATCGGTGAAAGTCGTCGATTTTCTCAAAGATTGACTTAAGGTGCAGGTATCACCGATTAAGGGTGAAGGAGGCGGATATCGCAAGGCGGCATTTCATTACTCGGTATGGGCACTTTGAGTTCTTAGTTATGCCGTTTGGGTTGACTAACGCGTCGGTGGCCTTCATGGACATGATAAATAGGGTGTTCCAGCAGTATTTAGATCAGTTCGTAGTGGTTTTTATCGACGACATTTTGGTATATTCAAGGACTGAGGAGGAGCATGATGTGCATTTGCGGGTGGTATTGTAGATTTTGAGGGAGAAACAGCTTTATGCGAAGTTTAGTAAATGCGAGTTCTGGCTTAGGGAGGTGACGTTCTTGGGTCATGTTGTGTCGGTGAGGGGATTAGAGTGGATCCTCGAAAGATTGAAGGGTTTTGGATTGGAAGTCGCCTAGGTCAGTAGTGGAGATTCGGAGTTTTTTGGGTTTGGCAGGGTACTACCGAAGATTTGTAGAGGGGTTTTCGTTGATCGTAGCACCGATGACCAAATTATTAAGAAAAGGGGTTTCGTTCATTTGGGTGAGAAGCGGCAGGAGAGCTTCGACAAGTTGAAGAAGATTTTGTGAAGCTCCGGTCCTAATTCAACCCGAAGTTGGAAAGAATTCACGATTTATTGCGATGCATCACATACGAGTTTGGGTTGTGTCTTGATGCAAGAAGGAAGGTTGTGGCTTACGCATCTCGGCGTTGAGGCCACATGAGGTAAATTATCCAACGACGATCCGGAGCTAGCTACGTAGTCTTTGCCTTGAAGATTTGGAGGCATTACTTATGCGGAGAGAAATCGATAGTCAACACGGATCACAAGAGTCTGAAGTACCTTGACTCGGAAAGACTTGAATCGAGGCAGTAGCAGATGGGTTGAGTTACTAAAGACTACGATTGCTCCATTGAGTATCATCCGCAAGGCTAACATTGTGGCGACGCGTTGAGCCGTAAGGTTGTTTGGATCTAAGAGCGATGTTTGCCCACTTGAGTTTGTATGGCGACGGGAGTATTCAGCAAAGCTGCGAGTTAAGCCTACTTGGGTTAAGCGGATCGAGAAAAACAGTTGATGGATGAGGTTTTGAGTCGCGCAGAGGACACAAGTGCGGAATGATGGTTTGGAGGTTCTGATTTGTCCGGTGATGGAGTCTTTGTATTTTGGGGAGAGCTTGTATCTTTGAGGATCTTGAGTTAAAGCGAAGATTCTTGGGATGCACATAGCAGCCCTACGCTATGCATCCTAGAGGTAGTAAGATGTATAGGGATCTCAGAGAACGATTCGGTGGTAAGATGCGAAAAAGGAAGTGCGAGTTTGTAGGGAAGTGTCGACATGTCGGTGAGTCAAAGTGAGCATCGATTATCGTCGAGGTTGCTTGACCGGTGAAGATTCCTCGATGGAAGTGGGAAAGGATAACTATGGATTTTGTCGGTGGATTACCGCTTACACCGAGCAAGAAGGATTGATTTGGATAATTGTGGATCGATTGACTAAATCGGCTCATTTTATTAGGTGAGGTGGATTACTCACTTTAGAAATTTGGCGGTTGTATGTATTAGAGATAGTGAGGCGCACGGGTGCGATGTCGATCATCTCGGATAGGGATCCCAAATTCGTCAAGGTTACGAAAGCGTTGCATCGGGCTCTGGAGTGCGCGATTGGATTTCAAAGACGGCATTTCATCCATGATTGACGGGCGATCGGAAAGGTTATCTGAGATCTTGGAGGACATGTTACGAGGTTGTGTATTGGACTTCAGGGGTAGTTGGGAGGAGTATCTACCGTTAGCTAAGTTCACCTACAACAATAGTTACCAAGCAAGCATCAAGATGGCACCATATGAGGCGTTGTACGGTAGGAAGTGTCGCTCACCTACTTGTTGGACAGAGTTAAGTGAACGTCAGTTGTTGGGGCCAGAGTTGGTTGCTGAGACCGAAGACAAGGTTAAGTTGATTCAGGCTCGATTGAAGGAAGCTTCGGACCGGTAGAAGTCCTATACCGATCTTAAGCGGAGAGATATTGAATTTGCCGTGGGAGATCAAGTTTTTCTGAAGGTCTCACCGTGGAAGAAAGTGTTAAGGTTCGGAAGGAAAGGCAAGCTAAGTCCGAGGTTTATTGGGCCGTATAGGGTACTGAGATGAGTGGGACCAGTAGCATATCAGCTCGAGTTGCCAGCAGAGCTAAGTTAGATTCACGACGTGTTCCACGTTTCGATGATTAGGCGATATCGCTCGAGACCCATTGCGCGTGGTGGCGATGGAAGAGATCGAGGTAAACCAGTTTGACCATGGAGGAAGAGCACATCTGATTTTAGATCGGGATGTGAAGGTTACGCATAGGAAGTGCGTGCCTTTGGTTAAGGTTCTCTAGCGGAATCATGGCGTGGAAGAAGCTACGTGGGAACCCGAGGATATGATGAGACAGCAATACCCGCAACTCTTCTTATCAGGTAATTTCGAGGCCAAAATTATTTTTAAAGGGGTAAAACTGTAATATCCCGGGTTAGGGGCTATTTTATTTTGGCTTTGCTGCATGTGCTTGATGTGCTATGTTGTTATTTCGATGTTGTTGGGGCTCAGTTATAAGCTAGGTGTAAGCTCGAGTGGTAGGAAAAATTTTTGTTTTTGGGCTTTATGTGATAGGGGCTGAAGGAGCTGGGTCTTATGTATTTTATTTGGTGAATTGTTGCGCAAGTGATGAGCTAGCAAAGTGGCAAAGCATGCGCCACTTAGAGCTTGTGTGTGACGTCAAGTGCAAGGGAGGATGTCCTAGGTTCAAGCTGCGAAAATCCCCTATTTTGCATCCATTTTGACGGCATGGAGGGGAGGAGTTGTAGGCAGTTCGAACTCTGCCTTGGACCAAGTCAAAACTTCAAACAATGGGTGGAGAGTGAAAGTAGGAGGGAGACTAGTTCAACTAGTTTGAATTGGTGGCTTGGGAGTGTTTGGGGGGAGTTTGGCCGGTTGTTGGAGAGGTTTTGGGGGAGTGGTCGGTTGGTAAGTGTGGGGAATAGTGTGTCGAATGTTCTTTTTGGCATTTTGGTACATTTTCGGTCAAAGAGTGGTAAGCAAAAGCTCTCTTCACTTGCAAATAGCCTAAGCCGAAAAACCCTTCCATTTTACTTCTTGAAACCGAAACCCAAGCAACCTTATTTGCCAAACTTTGCACTTTTATTTTTCTACACTTGTGTTGTCGAAATTTTGCCTTGTTTCTTCTTCTCTTTCTTCATTTGAACAAAGCCGAACCTAGCATCCCACTTTCATCTCTTTCCTCTTTTGAAACCTTGATAGCCGGAAGTCTCCCCAAAGCTTTCTTCTCCATTTCCTTTTCTTTTCCAAGAAAAACCGAAGGTGCTTCTCTACTTCTTCTCTTTCCATTTCAATTCCTAGCAGAATATCAACCCATTTCTTCTCATCTATACTCTCTTTTCTTTTCACACAAAGCCGAAAGTAGGAGTGTTAACATCTAGGCCGAATCTTTCTTCTCTCCTAGTGGTGTTTTGTTGGCCGAATATTGGTTATTGTTGGGTGCTTATTTTCAATCGACTGGTAGTGGGTAAGAGCTTGGTCGAATGGCCATTTTCCCTCTCTCTCATTCTTATATATTGTGGTTTAGATAAGGGCCAATTTTGTTATTGGTTGAAGGGTATTAATCTATTCTGTAAACCAATTTTATTATAGGACATCCGGAGTTGGGAACAATTGAGAGGAGCCTTATTTCTCGATTAAGCAATCGGTAAGTGGTGGTAAGAGTAGTTTCTTTTAGACTATTCATTTAGTCTTCGTTAAGTCAAATTTGTTAAGGGATTAACCATTTTCTTTCTAGGGTGAGGTGATTGTCGGAATAACCATTGTTGGTTACGAATTTGGTAGAAAACCAAATCAAGTTTAAGGTAAGGTTAATCAATATACCCTTTGGTTTAAATGGTTATGGCCGAATGGTTTAAGTGATTAACCCATGGTTGGCCGATTGTTTTTAGGAGTAAGAGGATTGAGGGTTTCAGATCGGGTTCTTTGAGATTAAGACTTGCGATATGCCAGGTGTGTAAGCTAACACAATGATTTCTTAGTAATAAGTTAATAACCTGTGTTGTAACAAGTGAAACAGTGATGATTGTCATGATACCCGATAGGGTATGTTCATAGATTCGGGTAAGTCCGTAGCATTACGAGTTCTATTGTTGATACGTCTAATATGATGATCCATGATATATGCGCTATAAGATGCAATATTGGACATGTTGGCATGAATTACATGATTTGCATATTGTACATGAGTCGATTATGACATGTATGGGTAATATGAGAGGAGGGGAGTATGATATCCGTGTCTTTGGGACCTTTGTGTCTTTGGGACACCGAGGTTTAGCACCTCGGTGGTTTGGTACCACAAATGATATTTTGTGACTTTGGGTCACGGAGGTTTGGCACCTCGGCGTCTCGTCCCAATGGCTTAGCACCACGGTGGGTTGGCCCCACGATTGATTATCTGGGATTGGCGCTTGATGATTTGGTATCACACGATGGGTTAGCCCCATCATCAGTTGTATTGCGGTCACCGGTGATTTAGCATCTGCTGTGTCTTTGGGACACGGAGGTTTGGCACCTCATTGCGACTCGTCCACGTGGTTTGACACCACCGTGGGTTGGCCCCACTTATGAGATCTGGGATTGTCGCTAGTGATTTGGTATCACACGATGGGTTGGCCTCATCATTGGATTATTCGTGATTGGTCACTAGTGGTTTGGCACCACATTATGGATATCGTGACTTTGGGTCACCGGTGGTTTAGCACCACCGGTGTTTTGGTACCACGGGGTAGAAAAGGTGTAATGGATGGTTAGGAGCAGGTGCATTAATTGTATTGCTTTGCTATGATGTGTGTTAGCATGTTGTATCAGGGAGGGATTTATACACGAGTCTTGCGACTCACTCTCTCCTTTGACATTTGGTGACGCTTAGACGCGGACATGGGCCGGATGGACTCGAGGTGCTCATGCCATGCTTAAATAAGGATTTGCTCGGACTTTTATAAAATTTGGTACTTAAGCTTATTTATTACTATTTGGTTTTATTTTGGTTTGTAAAGGCCTTTTAAAATTATGTTTTGCTAGGTTTATGTTTAAAATAGGTTATTGATATGCCTTAATAAATTAATTGGGTTAAAATTTGCTAAAACTTGGAAAGACAACGATTCAAAACTACAAAAGCGATATTTTAAACTATACCATCGGGTATCACACTAAGATTTGGAATAAAGGGGACTCAAATGTTTTTCTAACTTAAACTCGATTTTCTACTAAGCCAAAATGTTTTAGTAATAATAAGAAACAACTTGAACTTCTAAATGAGATAAACTTGTTTTACCTACACATTTGATTAAGTTTTCAAAATTTTGGGTTTTCAAATACATCATCAGATTTTAATCAAGCCTACTCAAGTTTTCTTCAAATACACAATTTAGTGAAGTGATCTCATCAAATTTTTAAACAGAAACCTAACTTCTCAAAATTCAGATTTTCCTCGTGACATACCAGATTCGGCCGTGGTGTGTTGACCGGGTTTGGGGTGTTACAACATGGATATGCCAAAATATGAAATGGTGCATTAACGGCCAAAAAATGGGAGTTTTCTTTCCTCACTTAGTGACGACCTTATGTAAAAGAGCGGGCATTCTAATGGTGTCCACTGAGTAGTCCATAAAGCCATCCTGAAGCATAATTGGAGACACACTGTATGCGTAGTACATAAAGCTTCGAGTGAAACAAATAAAGTAGTCGAACAAACACCAGTATCTTAGCCTCATTTGGTGACTATTCCAGCCTCATCTCAAAGGAATGCAAAATTGACAACTCGATAGGAAATTGGCGAGAGCAATCATCCAAGGCTAGATTGGATGATACACTGGATGCAAGAATCAAGCCCAATTTTTCAAGAATTTGCACGACAAAACAACATTAAAGTACCTAATTATACGCCAGATATGTTCGGGCCAACGTATCTTGAGCAGGAAGAAGAGGAGCATGAAAATGAAGAAGAAAGCAAAGATTAAGAAGGAGAGGAGAGCGAGGAGATGGACTTTACAGAAGATGGTTAAAATTTTATTTTTAAAAGATTGTAACTATTGGGATAATTTGTGTTAACTTTTATTTGTAGGAGTAGAATGTTATTTACTTATTGTTATGTACTAAAGTTTCCTATGTTGGAACCCTGCTTGGAAGAAGAACAACAATTTAGAACTCACAGCGATCAAAGGAGGAAGCACCCACTAACAGCTTACGAAACTACCACGATCAATCGGGTAACTTCTTTCCTCGTCTTTTTAGAGCTACACATTGAAGAGCTACACATTGAAGACAATGTGTTATCTAAAGTGTGGGGGGTAACATAGAAAACTTGTTTTAATTTTTTTTTTTTTGTCAATTGTTTGTGTGAGCCTGTAAAAATACAAGTGAATGGTTAAGGGCATGTGTATAGATTGATTGTATTTACTATAAAGTTGGAATGATAGTAGAATATTTTAAATTTTTTTATTATTAAACTACTAGTTTCTATATATTACACTTTGTAAATAGGCATTAAGCAATTGAATGTACCATTAGGAAATATAGGGAAACTAGCATGCTAATATGTATGATAAATTATTGAAATTATGATGGTTTGGGTGATTAAATTTGTACATACTAAGATACCTAGGGATGACCTAAAGCATTGTTTGCTATATATCCATAGCAAAAAATCTAACCCTTTTCATTTCATCCTTAAAACCTATATTTGAGCTAGAAAACACTTCTTGATGAACCTTCACGCTAAATCTGAGCAAAAAAATGTTGCTTTTTATTTGCCCTTTTCCTTTGGTCCTGAACTGCATGACTATAGATGTTTGGCCATATGAATTGAGGGTTAAGTATATAATTATGATAGAATTTTGTAAAAATAGAGTGAAATAGGAAGGATCAGCATGATAGAGTGATTATAAGCTAGGCAATATATGCAATAAAAGAAAATTTCAAAAAGAAAATAAAAAAAGTGTAACACCCCAAACCCATGCAGTCATGTAGATATAGATAATGCATAACAATATATTCATAAGGTAAATTTCAACAAAAAGCCCATATTACAAGTTATCAATTTGGCCCATTAGTCAAAATAGAAATTTTGGCCCATTTAACGATCTAGCAAATATTTCCCATTAAACATATTTTGGCCCTCATAACAAAATATATCAGATTGGCCCATAAAGTAATATGTCAATTCAGTTCATTAAGCAATTTCGTATTTCGGCCCATTAGGGGCAATTCTGTAATTTGACCCATAAGGGCATTTTCATAATTAGGCTCATAAGGACATTTTCATAATTTTACTCATCGAGGGTAATTCGGTAATCTTGCAACCCAGGGGTATTTCGGTAATTTACCCTCTTAGGGTATTATGGTAATTTCACAACCTAGGCTTAACTACTAATTTGGAGCATAAAATTGAAATTGTCCATCTGCGTCATACTGACTAAATTCACCATAACTCGAGTTAGAAAACTCGAAATCTAAATCTGTAAATTTTCCTTGAAATTAGACACATATATATTTCTCCTATAATATTTCTAGAATTTTTAGCTTAACATTTAGTACTGTTTATTCCTTAAAGTTTTCCTTGTTTCCTTTGTCCAATGATTCTAACCTCTCTTTCCTTAATAACAAATATCTTCTTTGACGCTTTTCATCTCTGCTCCCACTTGTTTCCATCGAAAATAGATTCAGTAAGAATCCATACATATAAATTATGTCCCATAATTCATTTTGTACAATTTTATATGATTTTTCCAAAAGCGAGCAGTTACCTCAAGTCATTCGAACTAGTCTCACTAAAATTAACATATCTCGAATATAATATTTCTTTTCCTTCTCTGTTTCTTCCATATTAAAATAGATACTGAAGATTTAATCGATATCTTTCTCACTTTGTAATTTTTATCCAATTTTTCATGAATTTTCAAATACCGTCCATTTTCGATCAAATCGTTTTATTATAAAATACAATTACCACTACGAATATACGCACTCCTGAGTGATCACAGATTCTGGTTATTGATTTTATTCGGTATTTCTACTGAATCACAGAATATTTCATGTAAACTTTCAAAGAGACGTGAGACTTACTCACCATTTCAAACATATATTCGGAAGGGTACGGGATTACACACCTTGATTACGAGTTGTGCTTTCTACCGATTTCAACACCACAACGGTGATCTCCCTCGATGCACCAAGAATCAATCCTACCAACAATATCAATTAGCCAACCTTCAATCTGATTTGCAACATAGCCAAATAGGGATATAACGAAAATCCAAAAATGAACCCCTTTACCTTATCGATATTGGATCCTATTACCACCGTTTGACTTCGGCTAGAACAATACACGGTCTCCCACTTAAAGCACTACGAAAAGAGAGAGTGAATAAAACATGAAGAAGTGGAGCAAAACACCATTTTCGATTACGATCACAATTTACAATCGAATAGTGATAATTACTAATTCGGCTAAAAAGGAAAGAATATGATCATAGAAAGCAATTCACTTACCGATTGTACATAAATGACCACTCGAATGGAAAAGAGAGTTAAATAGAAGGGTGGAAGATTCAGTTATCCAAAAAGGGAGATAGACAAGAGATGAAAATCTTGATCAAATAAAAGAGCAAGAAAGTGCACAAATGTGCTAGGGGAATTTGGCCAAAGTAAAAAGAAAGAAGAAACATATGGTCACCAAGGCTTGTAATTTTGGCACAAAGCAAAAGAAAAAGAAAAGAAATTGAGAGGAAAACAATGCACTATTGCTCTACTAAGTTTCGGCAAGGTGGGTTTCAAAATTGAGAGAAATGGCACAAAGTTGCCAAAAGGATTTCTGGCCAAAACAAAGCTAGGATTATACCAAAAGCCAAAATAAAATTTCAGCCACCTAACTACTCCAAAACCGTCCTCATGCATCCCCCCTCAGGATTAGAGTTTGGCTTCCTAAGCTTTCCAAAACATCATCCATGTAATTAGCCTCATGTCCTCCTTTCTTTCCTATTTCTCTTGATTCCTTTCCCCAACTTCAACCTTGCCTTATTCTTTTAGCCACCTTACCAAAATAATGAAGTCCACCATTGCCATATTTATTCATTGATGGCATATAAGGAAGGGAAGCAAAAGTAAAAGTCAAATTGCATACAAAGTGATTCGAACTCCTTCCTTCAAGGTAATACATGTGGTGCCATAGCCTTTTTACTAACTGCTCACTTATGCTAGCTATTTAATCAATTATTTCCATCTGCTTTAAGGTCACTTACTCCATCTCCTTAAAGTGTTAAAATACCAAATTTTTCCTAAGGCCCAATTAAACCCGAGACTTCATAGAAACCTCGTAACCTTCCAAATTCACTTAACTAACAAGTCTAATTTGCAATAATGCCATTCTCTTATTCTCAAAATTTTAAACATTCTTATGTCCAAGGCCCATTGGGCCCAATCCTAGTAAGTCCAATTTTGGGATGTTACAAAAAGCAAGTAGAAAAAGTTCTTGATAGTAAAAGCATTCATGAATGAGAATAGTATTGAAAAAAGAATAAAGAAAAGTGAAAAAGTCACCAAAAATAGAAAGATACATTCATTAGTGCACACAAACTCGTGACCTAGCCATAATGGTTGTATTATATAGCGATTTCTTATAGAGAAATGAGGAAGGTGAAGGAAGGAGAAATAAGGCTTACTATTCTTGAATTCCATAACTATACTAAGCCAAACTTAGGTGTTTGATATCAAAAGTGGTAAGTCAGCTTATACAAGCTGAAAAGCCTTATGTGATCTTGGTAAACTTATTTACGAATTAACACATACTAAATAATTGCATTTATAACTGCTTATATTTTGTTAGGATAATAAATTTACATATATAACTTATTGATGGATCCCTACATTTGAAACCCTTAATGTTTGTATGCTTTGTAATAAACTAAACTTAGGTGTTTGATACCAAAAGTGACAAGCTAGATACATATCATGCTAAGATTATGTGTAAATATGAAATGCCTAGTCATGTGCTCCAAAACTAACATTTCTACCATATTTTCTCAAGGTTTATCTTTTAATTATTATTTTTTGTTTGCTTTTCTTGAGGACAAGCAATGACTTAAATGTGGGGGAGTTTGATCTACCTTAATTCAATGTAGTAGATTGAACTAGTTTTCATACTTGAAGAGCTCGAATACTAGCATTTTTATTATGTTTTAATTATGTTTTCTTAGTTTCATTTACATCCAATAAAAAGTGTAAATTGAGTCTTTTATTGACCTTAGAGGCCAAATGAGGCCTAAAGGTGACCCAATATAATTGTTTAGTGTGCAGGAGACCATTAGAAGGAGTACCAACTCAATACTGGTTCTGTGTTGCAATACGGGGACGTTGTAGTTGTAACATAGGGAGCAAAGAGCAAGAATTTCAAGACTACCTTTAGTGCCGCGAACACACCCCTAAAGCTACCTTGAGTACGAGTATACTTCCTTTGATGTCATGACACAGGCACTAAGGTGTCGTGACATTGGTCTTGTATGAGAAATACTTATGAGCTAGGTGCATTCTGGTCTGTACAATCAAATGTTAAACACGAGAGCATTAGCTAACCTAGGGTTGAGGACGACGACAACCCTAACTATATAAATAGGCTCATTTAACACTTCTTATGGATATCTTTTGATGCTATATAATTTTCTTTATAGTTTCAATTTTTAGTTTTTCCTTTTTCTTAGGCTTTAGGTTATTTTCAATTTTGCATTTGTTAGAGATTTGATTTGTGGAACTCAATCAACTTTTTGTGGATTTCGTGCTTCAATTGAATACAATTCAAAGTTCTCTTAAACCTTTGGATCTTGATTGACTATTAATGTCCATCTTTTATATCAAGTTTATTATGTTTTTGATATCCATGAAGAACTAATCCTTTTGTGGGGGATTAGTGAGTAGAGGTATGGTTAAATGATTTTTTTGAAGGGTTTCCTTAAGCAGATCAGTTGTTTGGGAAGGGAAGAACTTAAACCCTAGGTTTAATAACCCTAGGAAGTCATCTAGGTGAGAATTAATCCAAAATTGGTATTGCTTATCCGTGAACACCTTAACCCCGAAATGATCTAGACTAAGAGGTCAAGAGAAAAGTAGTTCTTGCTGACTCGTTATTATAGTGGAAGGTCGAGAGATTCAACTAGGGTAATGATTAGTTGATTGAACAAGGAACCCGAAGCAGTAATTAGTCATGATTACAGAAGCAAGCTAGTCATCTATGCTCAAATTTGATTCATTTTCCATAGAAAATTTCCTAAAGTTTTTCCATTTATATTATTTTATTATTCAGCTATAGAAATACCAAAAATCTTTATTTTTAGTCGTAATATAATTTACTTAAAGTACTAATTAGCTTTATTTGTGCTTTAATTTAGTGCTCGCCTCCCTTGGGTACAATCCTCGAAATACTCACCTACTTCTTTGTAACTATATTACAATCTAACCGATATACTTGTGGACACCGTCTATTTAACATATTTTGTGCAGGATTTCTACTTTAGATGTTGGTACGTCCCGAGGCAGTCAGTTTGTTACATGAGTTTGTGTTTGTTCACCATAATGGAGTCTAAAAGGGGTTCGTTGGGACTTTAAACACAATCTCTGAGAGGAAAATTCCATGGCCATGGCACCATATTCTGTAAGATCGTAGCTGGGTTATGGCAACATATGAAAAAGAACTAGAGGAAGGTGATTACTCATTTAATGACCAGAATTTGGGCCTAGTAAAATTGGACCTATTGGGCCTTGGGTGTGGGAGCGTTTAAAATTTTTGAAAACATGAAAACGACATTAGTACAAGTTGGACCTATTAGGTGAGTGGTTTTGGAAGGTTAGGGGGCTTCTATGAAGTCTCGAGATTAAACTTGGGCTTTAGGAAAAATTTTGGTTTTAGGTGAATAAAACCCTAAGAGTTAGTAAGTAGGCTTTAAGAATAAAATGTGGAGAAAAATGATACAAAAAGAGCTTGTGGTGTAGTGGCAAAGTGACGCCACATAAGAGACAAGGAGGTGATGCCACAAGAAAGCAAGGGTCCAAGGTTCAAGCCTTGGCGCTGGCATTTCATTTTGACTTATTTTTAAGTGAACTTGGACTTTGGCCCATAGATTTATATTTAGTTGCGCATGATGCTAGACACAAGAGGAGCTGGTGGCTTAGTGGCAAGTGGCATGAATTGGCTGATGGGAGAGCCTGGGTTCAAATCTCATGACGTATTTATTTTACAGATTGGACGGCTAGAGTTTGTGTTGGATTTAAACTCTAGTGAAGAAGGGATCCCACATCGGAATGCTAGCAAGAGGGAAGGTGAGAAGCTGGCTATATATGGAGCTGTTTATGAGGAGAGGAAGTATACCTTGGTGGGTGTTTGGGCATAGGAGCATTCAAAGCATGGATTAGCTTTAGACTCATATCAAGTGTGTATCTCGCACTACTCTAGCTGTAGAGTGGCAAATGCCAAAATACCGGTCACACGATGATGGTAGCCACACGAGCATGCGGGCACACGTGTGGGAGCTCCAACGCAATAGTCGAGGCCACCATTTGTATTCTTGTGGTTGACGTTTTTGGGCCACAATGGGTCGAAAGGGGCCAAGTGGGCCCAATGGCTCGAGGGCCCATATGAATAAATTGTATGATTGTATAGTAGATAGTGAACTGGTCTATGTGAATCTCGTATCTATGGCTAGATTTGGGCTAAATGGCCTACACGAACGTGTGGGTCCATTTGGGCCGAGAATGGGCCCTAGGCCCATTCGCATTGTTATCTCTATTTAGAATATCTCGATTTGTGAAATTATCGAAATACACCTAGTTTACAAAATTATCGAAATACCCCTAGTTTGTGAAATTATCGAAATACCCCTGGTTTGCAAAATTACCGAAATACCCTTGGTTTGCAAAATTATTGAAATACCCTTGGTGGGTAAATTACTAAAATACCCTTAATGTATAAATTACTGAAATACCCTTGATGGGTAAATTACTGAAATAACCTTGGTGGGTAAATTACTGTTATACCATTAGGGGTTAATTAGTATGATTGTGTGTATTCTGTTTAACTGTTCATGATGGTAATTTATTTCATACATCATTTCGATATGTGCTTTGCATACATGACATTTTACATGGGTTTGGGATATTAATGATCGGAGGAAGTGTTATTCTGGTGGCTCTGCCACAATCTATATAGTTGCTATGCCACGTATATTCTATTATCCCGGTGGCTTCGCCACAAATTCTATGATGAGCAGCTTGTCTACCATCGAGGTGTGTAGCGGATGAACGGGTCAAGTTAGAAATCCCCACAGGTGTGTTGGGCTGGTACGGGTGGTGTGTAGCGGATGGATTATTAGGTTAAGTTGCATACTCTGTTGTATAATCATGCTTATAGGCCTAAGGCCCAGATTGTTACTGAGTAGGGGTTCGGCCCGATCTATTTTGTATGGGCTTGGCGTGATCCGCTCATATGGGCTTGACTCGATGCATACAGTATGGGCTTCAGCTTAGTCTTCTTCTGTATAGGCTTTGGCCCAGCCCGCTTTCGTATGGGCTCGGGCCCAGTTAATGATCGATTAGGGGATTACACATTGAGTTCTCGTAACTCACCCCTTTGATTTAACCTTACAGATGATCCCCAGCATTAGAGGATTTGGAGCTGCGGAGGACTCTGTGGTGGCCATACATCGGAGCTTTATTCATGAATTTTAGTAAATTCGATCTTTACTTCATTTTAAGTTATTTTAATTTGGGTTCAGTATTTTGTAATAAGGCCTTTGGATTTTGTTTTACTTTTTAACTTTCATTTCTATTATATTCAAACTATAAATGATTAAATATAACTATAAATGATTAAACACTGGGTTTTTTTAAAAAGTTAATAACTGTTTTCAAAATATCATGTTTAGTAAATTCTTGGATCGATTTACGCTATAAACAAAGTTTTCGCTAATAGCAATAACAACACTTTTACAAGAAAACCATAAAAGCAAATCTAAATTTCACAAACAACAAAGCGCGGAGTTTCAAAAAGAATACAAAGTTTTTAACGAGCGCGCAATTTTTAAACAACCGTTTCATCTGACATGCAAGATCCGATCATAACGTCTAGGACGGGTTTGGGGTGTTACAACTCATAGGGGTTCTCTGTGTGACCCAAGACGGTGAAGGGAAAGCATCAAAAAAAATGAGTCTAGGAGAAACACTATAGTAAACGCTCTAGAAAAAGGAAGCATTTATGGTGATCTATGAAAAAAGGAAGCCTTTGTGGTGATCTATGAAAAGGAAGTCTTTGTGGCGATCTATTAAAATGAAGCATTTGTGGCGATATATGAAAAAGTAAAGTATTTTGGAGATCTATTAAAAAAGAAGCCTTTGTGGCGATCTATCAAAATGAAGCCTTTATGGAAAACTCAGTAAGGAGCGCCTTCATGGTGTACCCTTAAAGACCATCTTTGTCGCGTATTCTGAATGGAAAGCCTTTGTAGTGTATTCTAATAGATTCCCTTGTGGCATTTTTTGTTCAAAGCTATATGGAGTGTTCAGTGTAATTCTATAAAAGGTTTTATAAGATCAGTATGGTATTAGGTATCTATCAGTTGTATGGAAAGTATTACACAAGATTAAGATATGATTGAAGATAATGAACTGATGAATCTATCTGTGATGGGTTCCATATGAAATGACATGGTGTATTATTCATGGCTTTAAGTCAAGATCAAAAAGGGCTAGAGTATGTAATGAATACGAATAAAGAACTAATTAAAATTTAAAGAACAAACATGAGTAGAGGCTACATCTGATTGTTTAATGAAGGTCATCTATCAATGAACAATAAAAAGAAAGGGTGGTTGAAAAAAGAAAAGGTAAGAAAAGTGACTTCAAACATCATTTTGCGAACAGCATTGGGTAAGGGAATCATGATTAAAATGAGCATGAAAGGAAGTTCTAAAAGGATGAAACCACTGATGAAACAATGTTAAGGGGAATTGACCATGATATAGTAAATAAAAGGAAGGACTATGTTTCATTAATGGTAAACTACTCCTAGTGACAAACAATAGGAAAAGGAGCTGATGGTGATGGACTATCCACCCATTTTTGGAAATCAATGATTAAAGTATAAATGATTATTTCTCACTAAGTTCTCATGAACTTACATGGATTGTGCTTTTTGTTTCAGGTTGAATGTGAGGTTGCACTTAGGGGAACGATGCCAAGACTACACCCAAGGAGCAGCGTATCATATTATTATGCATACAGAGTAATCTTTGATGGAATGATTGAATCTGTTTGGTACATAGAAACCATTGATTCAGGATAACTACATTAGAGCATGAATCTATTTGGCACATAGAAACCATTGATTCAGGATAACTACATTATAGCAAGACATTATTTCAGTAATATTTGTAGTAAAATTCCCTATGTATTATAACCAAAATTCTTCAATGTTTATACTTATGTATTGTATTTTGAAGTATTGTAATTAAGTAGTTCAAATCAATTTTAATTTGTGCAAGTAAAGTTAAGTGTCATCTGTATTAGAGTGGTAACACCCAGGATTCGGATTTGGTTCATTGGATCAGGTTTGGGGTGTTACAACTAACTTCACTATAGAGGACTGGATATGAGGTATGGAAAGGTTTGGGGTGTTACAACTAACTTCACTATAGAGTACTGGATATGAGGTATGGAAAAGCTATGGCACTATAATAGTGCGGATATAGCTAAGGCTTAAAGAAA
Organism: Gossypium rotundifolium; assembly: GCA_025506655.1. NCBI lineage: Eukaryota > Viridiplantae > Streptophyta > Magnoliopsida > Malvales > Malvaceae > Gossypium > Gossypium rotundifolium. The sequence continues at coordinate 107,074,938 of CP106727.1, read as the reverse complement.
CCACATAAGGACAAAAGATAGTGATACAAAGTTTCATAAGGGAGATGGTAGTGTTTAGCAGACTAGTGGATGTAATCAAAGATCACATATGGGGACAAACCCTTGGATTTGTTTTCCCAATACTCTACTAGCGAGAGGGCTCTTTGGGAAACAATGGAAGGGCATAAGAATGCGAAACATGACTCATCTACTTCACATGGAAAGTGGGGACTGTTGGATCTGGTACCTTAAGCGTAGTGTTTTCTTCTAAGTACACTTGTAATTTTTTAAATAGATTGGCTAATAAAACTATTCATGAATTACATTAATACTTTGTATATTGTCCTCACATGGTTTTTTGCGCACAAATAAAAATGGAAGCAAATGTTTCTCAATGGTTGCCTAATGTTTAAACTAATACCAATCGGTATTACGCGGTTGAATCGTAATACAGAAATATAACTTATATTAGTAGACGAACCTAAACATGTACTTAGTCTAGTTGGAAATAAGCAAACCAATTGAAAGACTAATATGTCATCTATCAAGTCCAATGAAGAAGATGTTTTCTTTTAGGCATCAGAACGAATGACTCCCATAAGATAGAGACATAGATGTGACTAACTAGACTGAAAGTACATTGGACTAGACCCAAGAAGAGTAGATCTTGAATTCATTTATGGATTTATTCACTTGTGACGTTCATAGTGTGCCATACTTGAATGCTGGGTGGATGACGGACTATGTGGTGGCTCGTACACTTTGATGTAAGTAAAAGCTTGTGCGTTGGGTATACGACTTCTTCAGTATGTAGTGTCATTTAAAATAGTGGAATTCATAGCCCGAGATAGGAGTAAATGATACCCTCTCATTGGCATTACATGGTTGATGAAAAGTAAACGTGGCCACAGGTTGTTCGTCTTTGTGATGGATGACTTGATCACTAATTGATAGTGATTGATTTTTCACGAAGGAAGATGTAATGGTTACTATGATATAAAATAGGATCATATTGGAAGAATTAATTTCATCCTAAAGATATCAAGGATATCCTATCAGGGTAACACACTTATGACAAGGTCATTGGAGGAGCATTGAGTAGTTGTTTTCGTTATAGTATGTTGTTGGGGAGAACTTAGTCATGATACTATAGTGGAATGACTTTATGACTAAATGAGTTTATAATCGATAGGCGAAAATCCAAAACTTAATTATAAATCATTTTAACCCTAATTACATATGTCCAATCGGTCCCTCCATAGCTCGTTGAAACCAGAACTGAATTGCGAGTTTGAATAGAAATGAACATAATGAATAAAAAAAGAGAAATGGAAAACAAATAGGAATGATTATGGTTTTTTTCGAAATGAAAAAATGGAACCATTTGGACATGAATGCAAGTTTCCAGCAATGAAAATGGAAATGGAAATGATCCATTTGTAATTCTATATGGACTATTTAAAAATGATCTGAAGAATGAGTTTATGTTTTTAAGCTGTTTTGAAGGCCAAAAATGAAAGTAAACCATTCGGTCACAGTGAACATGTTGAGTTATGAAATATTGAACATATTTTCTCAAAATTTTACTAGGTGTAAAATCATCAAAAGTTTTACTATGGGTTAAATCGTCAAAAAATTAATGAGGGTAAAATAGCAATGATAAAATTGTTTAATATAGAATATTAAAGTTTATTTTTTGAAATAGAAAAATCGAATCGGGTTGGTTCACGTTACAGAGTACTAGGTCCAATTACGAGTGCTTCTTGAGTCTTTTAAGAGAGGCCTAAACCCTTTCATATAATATGAAGGGGGCGAAACCCCTAGCAGGAATACTAGGGTGTGCCATCCACCCCACTCCTACTCTAAGTAGAAAGTTATTTTTCTATTTGAAATAAACCACTACAACTCAACAAAGGTTCTACCTTCTCTTCTTATAAATAGATGACACTGTTAGATCTATTAATACAACTTTAAGAGATTGTTACTCTATCAAAAAATAGAGAGAATTTATTCTTAACTATCAAATATATGTTTCCAGAATAACAATTCTTGTAACAGCCCAAACCCGGTCAATACGCATGACCGAATCTGGCATGCCACAGAGGAAAACGTTTTGAAAAGAATCGAATAACAATTAAATTTTTGTGAAAAACTCTTTGTTGTTCTATATTTGTAGAAATCGGTGTATAATAAGTTTAAAGCGATAATTTACTTTGTAATTTCATAAATAAAACTTTAAAAGCGTAGTTGATAAATCATAGGTTAGAAAACATTTATATCATTTTAAGAAAACTCAATTATTACTTTGAAAACCATTTGCATTTTGAATGTAGAAACTTAATATTTGGAAATCATTAAAATTGTAGAAAACACTTAATCTATATTTTACTATCAAGCGATTTATATTACCCGATGGTAAGATTTGAAAACCATTGCGTTTTTATTATTTTAGAAAACTTTGGACTCAATTATTAAATTAACCAAATAATTTATAAGCCATATTTAAAACATATCCAAAGCATATAAATAATTCAAAAACATAATTAAAGAGGCCTTATTACAAACCCAAAATAAAACAAAAACCAAAATAAAATAAATTAAAGTACCCCAAATCAAGTTCATGAAAAATCAAATTTTATTGCATGGCCTCCTCGAGTTCATCCGCTCCTCATCCGCGATCTCACGAATCACACGAAATGATAAGGAGAAGGTGAGTCACCAAGACTCGATGCATAAATCCTTCCCCGATTAATACAACATTCTTACACAATTTATAATCAAGCAACATATATAAATATATAATGCACCCAACCTAGCCATCCTTAACTCCTTTTCTACCCGTGTGGTACCAAACCCTTGGTGGTGCCAAACCACTGGTGACCCAAAGTCACGATATCCAATAATGTGATACTAAATCTTTGGTGACGAAAGTCACGAATAATCAAGTTGTGGGGCCAACCCGTTTGATACCAAATCACCGCAACGATTCCATATCTTAAAAGTGGGGCCAACCCACAATGATGCTAGACCATACGAGGACGTGCCAAACCTCTGGTGTCCAAAGACACAAATGTGATGAGGTGCCAAACCTCCGGTGTCCAAAGACACGGATATCAAATCCTTCCCCTCCACTCATAGTCCCAAACCAATGTATTAAGAGTATCAATCATGCCATCATACTTTGATATGATCATATAACATATTTAAATAATAGATCATGATATCAATCAACATATATTAACATCATATTGAAACAGACTTACCGAATCCTTGCACATACCCATCAAGATATCTTATCAAAAATCTCATAGATTCCCACTTTAATAACATGTTTAGTTAATATGTATATAAATATATAACCCAAATTATAAAGTGTGTAAGATACACACCTGACACTAACGCAAGTACTAAAATCCGAAGATTTGGTCTACCGCACTAGATCACCTTGTCCTACAATCAGCCAATACTTAGATTATAAACAAAAGCCATTCGGCCAAACCACTAAATCCCAAAAGCCTATGGCTTTTCAACCATCAAAGAGATGAAGAACCGACAAGAGTCCTTACCACTTGACTTACCAACTTTTGATTGCTAGAGAGATAGGGCTTAAATCAAATGCTTCCAAAGTCCCAAAGAGCCTATAAGAATGATGGGTTCTAATAATAGTTAGAATCTTGCAAACAATGCCCAAAAATTGGCCTTAGTCCACAAGAAACGACATAGAAAAGAGAAAAGAAATAATAGGAAATTCGCCATGATCACTTACCTATCTTCCAAAACCGATTGAAGAAAACCAAATGAAATCCTACCCTTGATGATATTCGGCCAAGACAATTCAAAAAGAGTATGGGAAGTTTCGAAAATATGGTTGATTTGTAACAATAAAAAGGATTCGGCTAGAGTGGAGAAAAGAAAGGAAAAAGGAAGAAAAAGAAAGAGATTTCAATGGGAGAGGGATGTTTATTGCTTTGAACAAAAATGAAAGAAAGTAAAGAAGAATGGGGAGAATGAAGTTTCGGCCAAGAGAAAGTAGAAGAAATGTGGGTTGAACAAGTATGAAAGAATGGAAAAGAAGTTGTGAACAAAAGAGATTCGGCCAAGCACAATAATGGTTTCGATTTTTGTTTCACTTTGAAGCACTAGGGAGAAACTTGCAAAAACTAGAAAGGATTTTCGGTTATGACACCAAAACAAATATTGAAGGCCAAAACTAACACCAAAAACTCACCTTATGCCCAAGACACATTCGGCTATAGGGAGTGTTTGTGGAGAGAAAAGAAATTGATGCTCAAATGCTTAGGAAAAATGGCCAACTAGCTACTAACCTACCAAAGCTTCCATCAAAAAATGGGTCAAGCCCTCCCCTAGTCCAAAATGCCATCCACATACATGAACTAAAGACCATAAAAGAGTTTCCAAAACATTCTCCATAATCCATGCCTTTTGTCCCCTCATCATACCATAATCTTAATATTCTTATCCTAAAATACAAGCTTACCTTAAACAAATATTCAACTTGCCATAAAGAGAAATTTAAAGTCCAACCTTCCATATGTCAAGCTTGACCGTCCATTAATGCTAGGATACATAAAAATAAAGTCTTCAAAATGCTAAACATGCTACTCAAACCACTTCCCTCAAGCAACACTTCATGCGTTCTAACCATCTTGCTACTAGCTCCTCATGTGCTAAATTTAACACTTAAATTAACTTAAGTGTCAAGTTCACCTTATCCACTTCACTAAATTTTTAATACTAACAATTATTCTAGCTTCATTAATAAAAACAAGCCTACACCATACTATGCTAAACACACAAAATTCATACCCAAGCAAACACAAACAATAAAATAATATTCTAATTTTTAGGATGTTACAATTCTACCCCCTTAAGAAAATTACGTCCTCGAAATTACCTGATCAAAAGAGTTGAGGAAACTACTGCCTCATCGCATCCTCCGGTTCCCACGTAGCTTCTTCTATGCCATGGTTCGCCATAAGACCTTCACTAAAGGAACCGACTTCTACATAAAACTTTTACGTCTCGATCTAGAATCGCACGAGTTCTTCTTCTATCGTCAAATCTGGACTCACCTCTATTTCTTCTACTGTCATAACATGCGATGGATTAGAACGATAGCGTCTAAGCATGGAAACATGGAACACATCGTGAATCTGACTCGATTCTGCTTGGTAACTCGGTGATAGGCTCTGAGTCCCACTCGTCTCAACACCTTATACGGCCCAATGAACCTTGGACTCAACTTGCCTTTTCTCCCAAATCTTAACACTTTCTTCCATGGCGAGACCTTCAAAAAGACCTGGTCACCCACGGTAAACTCTATATCCATCTGCTTGAGATCGGCATATGACTTTTGCCTATCCGAAGCTTCCTTCAGACGAGCCTGAATCATCTTAACCTTATCCTCAGTCTCTGCAACCAACTCTGGTCCTAACATTTGAAGCTCACCCAACTTTATCCAGCATGTAGGTGTACGACACCTCCTACCATACAACGCCTCATATAGTGCCATCTTAATGCTTGCACGATAACTATTGTTGTATGAGAACTCATTAATGGTAAAAACTCTTCCCAGCTGCCTCTAAAGTCCAAAACACATCCTCTCAACATATCCTCTAAGATCTGAATAACTCTTTTCGACTGCCCGTCAGACTGTGGATGAAATGCCGTACTAAAATCCAACTGCGTACCCAAAGCTTGATGTAACGCTCTCCAAAACCTTGACATAAATCTAGGATCTCTGTCTGAGATGATCGACACTAGTACACCGTGCAACCTCACTATCTCCGCCACATACAACTTAGCTAACTTATGAAGCGAGTAATCCACCCTTACCGGAATGAAATGAGCTGACTTAGTCAGATGATCCACAATCACCCAAACTAAGTCCTTCATACTAGGCGTAAGAGGTAATCCACTGACAAAGTCCATAGTGATCCTTTCCCACTTCCACTGTGGAATCTTCACCGGCTGAAGTAATCTAGACGGTAACTGATGCTCAACTTTGACCTGCTGACACGTCAGACATTTACCCACAAACTCAGTTACCTCCTGCTACCTCCAAGATGCATAGCGTATGCGCTGCTATGTGCATCCCGAAGAATCCTTTGTCTCAACTCAACATCTTTCGGCATACAAGCTCTCCCTTGAAAACACAACACTCCATCACTGGACAAACTATAATTCTCTAAACCACCATTCTGAACCTGCAACCTCCGATTATTCAAACCATCATCCTCTAACTGTTTCTTCTTGATCTTCTCTAACCAAGTCGGCTTGACTTGCAGTTCTGCCAAGAGACTCCCATCGTTGTATAAACTAAGACGAGCAAACATCAATCTTAAGTCTGATACAACCTTACGGCTTAACGCGTCTGCCACCACATTAGCCTTGCCCGGATGATACTCAATCAAACAGCCGTAGTCCTTCAACAATTCAATCCATCTGTGCTGCCTCAAATTCAAATCCTTATGAGTCAAAAGATACTTAAGACTCTTGTGATCCGTGTAGACTATCGACTTCTCTCCGTACAAATAGTGTCTCTAAATCTTCAAAGCGAAAACCACTGCAGCTAATTCCAAGTCATGCGTCGGATAATTAACTTCATGTGGTCTCAACTGTCGAGATGCATAAGCCACTACCTTCCCTTCTCAGCATCAAGACACATCCCAAACCAATATGTGATGCATCACGATGGCAAGTGAATTCCTTGCCTACCTCAGGTTGAATTAAAACCGAGCTTGATCGAATCTTCTTCAACTTGTCGAAACTTTCTTGTTGCTTCTAGTCCACACAAATGGAACTCCTTTCCTCAATAACTTGGTCATAGGTCTTTGCTATCAAAGAAAATCCTCTACAAATCTTGGTAATACCGCCGGACCTAAAAACTCGAATCTCACCATCGACTTAATTGTTTCATCCATCAACGCTCGATCTTCGAGGATCCACTCTAATCCCTCAATCGATACTCGTGACCCAAGAAAGTCACCTCCTAAGCGAATTCAGCACTTACTAAATTTGGCATATAGTGCTTTTCCTCGAATCGCAACACTACTGCATAAATGCGCATTATATTCCTCCTCTGACTTGGAGTATACCAAAATATCGTCTATAAATACTACAAAAACTGATCCAAAAACTGCTGAAATACTCGATTCATCATGTCTATGAAAGCTGCCGGAGTGTTAGTCAACCCAAAAGGCATTACTAGAAACTCATAGTGCCCATACCGAGTGCGAAATGCCATTTTATGGATATCAGTCTCTTTCACCTTTAGCTGGTGATATCCAGACCTTAAATCAATTTTAGAGAAAATCGCTGCCCCTTTAAGCTGATCAAACAAGTCATCTATCCTCGGCAATGGACACTTGTTTTTGATCGTTAGCTTATTCAGCTGGCGGTAGTCTATACACATCCACATCGTACCATCCTTCTTCTTGACAAAAAGTACCGGCGCTCCCCAAGGCTAAACACTTGGTCGAATGAAACCTCGATCCAACAACTCTTGAATCTGAGCCTTCAATTCCACTAATTCCTTCGGTGCCATCCTATACGGAGCTATAGACACTGGTGCCGTTTTGGGTAATAGATCTATACCGAATTCAACTTCTCGATCTGGAGGCAGTCCTAGAAGTTCTTCTGAAAATACGTCAACATATTCCTTTACAGTTCAGACATTCCCCACAGTAGATTCCTTAGCTTCCAACGCATACACATGGACTACATATGCCTCACAGCCCTTCCTGACCATCTTCACAGCTTTCAACGCAGATACCACGTTGGATAGATAATCTCTTCTATTACCTATCATAACCACCTCTTCTCCCTCAGCTGTCTTCAAAACCATGTGCTTAGCAGCACAATCCAAACTTGCCTGGTACTTGACCAACCAGTCCATCCCAAGAATCAGATCGAACTCCCCAAACGGTAGTTCCATCAGATCAGCTACAAGCACTACCCCTGGAGTTCTAGGGGTACATCTCTATACAGCTTATTAACTTCTACAATGTGACCTAGAGGGCTAATTACTGTCATCTCCCTAGAAGTAGTCTCAGAGTCTAAGTTCATGGTCTTTACTATACAACTAGCAACAAACGAATGCGTCAAACCCACATCTATCAAAGCAGTATATGGAACACAAAAAATTAAGAACGTACCGGTTATGACACCTGGTACGTCGTCCTCCTCTCGACGTCTCGCAGCATACACTAAACTAGGTTGTCTTGCGTCAGTGTTACTTGCACCTCTGCCCGATGCTCCGCGGCCTCGACCAGAACCATTACTTCCTCTACCATTACCACGACCTCTCTGTGGTGACGGTCCCTCATTTCTAAACTGAGCACGACCTTGACCCTCAAACTGATTCCTGGCTTGCTTACATGGACAGTCCCTCACACGATGATCCAGCGAGCCACACTCAAAACATCCTTTCCCTCCGATCCAACATTCGCCCCAATGATATTTTCCACATCGGTTACACTGTGCTGGTCCTTGATTAGCGATATGAGCCTCCCAGATTGATTCGCCCATTACGCTAGCCCTCTTTCGAGAGTTACCTGGTGACCCGGATGATCCAAAACTTCTCTTATGTTTGTTCCTGTCGTGATTCTGCTTTACATATTCCTTTATTCCTTCAGTAATCTTAGTATTTTCAACCAACGCAGCAAACTCTCACTCCTGATGTGGAGCAATCAGCAACCTCAGCTCATCTCTTAAACCATCCTCGAATCGGACACATCACTCGTGCTCCGAAGCCACAATACCTCTAGCAAACCAGCTCAATCTTAAAAACTTAGCCTCATATTCTGATACGAACTTACTCCCTTGGACCAAACTCAAAAATGCCTTACGCTACGCATCAACGTAACTGGACCCAATATATTTCTTTTGATACGCTGCCTTAAAATAGTCCCAAGTGAGATCCTCTGCATGACCTTTGTTCGTCTGTGAGCCACCACTGATATGACTCATCATGAAGAAGCGACACTATCCCTTTCAGCTTTTCCTCGGCATTCAGATCCAGATCATCCATGATTCGCTCCGTCGCCTCTAACCAATATTCAGCCGAACTGGGAGCTACACCTGAAACACCTCGAAATACCTCGGTTCCATTGGCTCGAAGTCGCTCAGGTACAGATTTTTGAGCTCCCGCGCCTCCACCTATTCCAGCTACTCTCTCAAGAACTCTCAGCATTGCTTGAGACTGTGTCGTCCCCCGTTTGATCCTCGAAACTCAACTCCAACCCTTGGTGGTAGGGGTGGTGGTACCTCATTCTCAAATCCTTGACCCGACCTTCTTGGCTCGATACGACCATCCTACCACGATGGCGTCCACGCGATAACACGACCACGACCTCGAGTGCTCATGTCTAAAATCTTGACTTATCCGAATTAAAAGTTTAATGCTTATGACATCATTCCACTATCTTTAAAACACAGTTTTATGAATAATTTTTAATAAGAAGTTATTTTCGCGAGTACATCCAACCTATAGTTTTGGGTCTCTAGAGTAGTTCCTACTACTATACAATCATACCATCATCAAATCAAAAATCAACACTTTGAAGTACTTACCCGGGCGGATCGGTGCCGGAGACTCGATGCCATGCTTTTCCAACCATATAATTTTAAACAAAAACATTTTAAAACTATACTTTAAATCATTTTGGGCCTTGGGCCCACAGCCGAGCTTTTGAACTTAGCTCTGATACCAATTTGTAACAGCCCAAACCCAGTCAATACGCCATGACCGAATCTGGCATGCCACAGAGGAAAATGTTTTGAAAAGAATCGAATAACAATTAAATTTTTGTGAAAAACTCTTTGTTGTTCTATATTTGTAGAAATCAGGTGTATAATAAGTTTAAACTGATAATTTACTTTGTAATTTCATAAATAAAACTTTAAAACATAGTTGATAAATCATAGGTTAGAAAACATTTATATCATTTTAAGAAAACTCGAATTATTACGTTGAAAACCATTTGCATTTTGAATGTAGAAACTTAATATTTGGAAATCACTAAAATTGTAGAAAACACTTAATCTATATTTTACTATCAAACGATTTATATTACCCGATGGTAAGATTTTAAAACCATTGCGTTTTTATTATTTTAGAAAACTTTGGACTCAATTATTAAATTAACCAAATAATTTATAAGCCATATTTAAAACATATCCAAAGTATATAAATAATCCAAAAACATAATTAAAGAGGCCTTATTACAAACCCAAAAATAAAACAAAAAACCAAATTAAAATAAATTAAAGTACCCCAAATCGAAGTTCATGAAAAATTAAATTTTATTGCATGGCCTCCTCGAGTTCATCCTGCTCCACATCCGCGATCTCACGAATCACCTGAAATGATAAGGGAGAAGGTGAGGAATGGGGAGAAGGAAGTTTCGGCCAAGAGAAAGTAGAAGAAATGTGGGTTGAACAAGTATGAAAGAATGGAAAAGAAGTTGTGAACAAAAGAGATTCGGCCAAGCATAATGATGGTTTCGGTTTTTGTTTCACTTTGATGCACTAGGGAGAAACTTGCAAAAACTAGAAAGGATTTTCGGTTATGACACCAAAACAAATATTGAAGGCCAAAACTAACACCAAAAACTCACCTTATGCCCAAGACACATTCAGCTATAGGGAGTGTTTGTGGAGAGAAAAGAAATTGATGCTCAAATGCTTAGAAAAAATGGCCAACTAGCTACTAACCTACCAAAGCTTCCATCAAAAAATTGGTCAAGCCCTCCCCTAGTCCAAAATGCCATCCACATACATGAACTAAAGACCATAAAAGAGTTTCCAAAACATTCTCCATAATCCATGCCTTTTGTCCCCTCATCATACCATAATCTTAAGATTCTTATCCCAAAATACAAGCTTACCTTAAACTAATATTCAACTTGCCATAAAGAGAAATTGAAAGTCCAACCTTCCATATGTCAAGCTTGACCGTCCATTAATGCTAGGATACATAAAAATAAAGTCTTCAAAATGCTAAACATGCTACTCGAACCACTTCCCTCAAGCAACACTTCATGCATTCTAACCATCTTGCTACTAGCTCCTCATGTGCTAAATTTAACACTTAAATTAATGTAAGTGTCAAGTTCACCTTATCCACTTCACTAAAGTTTTAATACTAACAATTATTCTAGCTTCATTAATAAAAACAAGCCTACACCATACTATGCTAAACACACAAAATTCATACCCAAGCCAACACAAATAATAAAATAATATTCTAATTTTTAGGATGTTACAATACTATTAGTTTCTGTTAAGAAGAGAAAATTTTCATTTTCACCCCAATAAAAGAGAGAACTTTTCTAGTTTTATGTTTGGATTCAATTGGTTCAAGCCCTTACTAGAAGTAGTTTGTGGTATGAGAATAGCGGAAAAGACCATTTAGTTGAAAGCCGGGGACAACTAATAATACTCATCCATCACCATTTTGCATAAAATCATTACTTTTGAAGATCCAAATAGATACATAAAATGTGAATATTATTTAGCAAGTAATTGTAAGTTAATAGGGTAATTAAATTATAATTGTAAGTTAGTTATAGGATTGGTTGTCATTGGGAATGGACTAATATTATTCAGCAAGTAATGATTTTATGCACAATGATAGATAATTGAAATAGTGAAATAATTAGCAGAAATTCAGGCCATTTTCGTCCAAAAGTGATAAACATTTACTAGACAGATTGTGATGATAAATAGATACATAAAAATTGATAACTCATCTAAAGATGGTTTTGTCATTGTAGTGAAGTGATACAACATTAAGAACGGGGTAAACTTCCACGTTGTTAAATCCTGATTAGACAAGTTTAAGGCAGAATGCGCAATGAGGGACAGTAGATGTGCATGGAAAATCATGGCTTCTGGTAAGAAGAAGACGAGGTTGCAGACCATAAAGAAATATACCGCTATGTATACATGTGTTTTCATGAGTACTGCATCAAGATGGTCTTATATTTAGGGTGTTGAATTCATAATTTTAACATACTCGTGTTATTGTAGGTATTTCATGGGATCATCCGAAATTGGACTCAGATATGATCGCAAACATAATACTACCTATGGCGAAAGCGAGTCCCAAGGTTGTTGTGTCGCTTTTAATTGCAAATATACATAGCTAGGTTGATTACACATTGTCTTACCACAAGGCGTGGATCAAAAAAGAAGGAATTTTAGAAGATGCATAGTGGGTGGGACACCCCGTACAATGATTTATGGCAGTGTGCTCAGGTACTGGTAAGGTACATTCTAGGTTACATAACCAATATGGAAACAATGTTTGCGTACTACAATGATCAGTTGCTCTATTGATGTCGAGTGTTCCATCGTTTCTTTGGGATTTTCAAGCAATGTCGACAGGTATTCCAGTACTGTAAGCCACTGGTAAAAATTGATGATACCTTTATGTACGGGAGATATACTCAGCGGTTGTTGTTGGCTGTTGCACAGGATAACAATTGGAAAATAATACCCATTGCATTTTCAATAACACTAGCGTAGCCAACAGATGATTGGGATTTCTTTCTGTCTAGGTTGAGGAGGCATGTTTTTCCCCAACCCGATATATGCATCATCTCCGACAGGGAACCTGGAATACTGGCCGCAATTGAATGGCAGGGAAGCCTTTGGGACCATATGTATTTTCTAAAACATGTTGTGACAAACTACCACGGACAACACGATTCTACAGCTCAATGTGCACAAGTGATTAACATGGGTATGTATTCGCCACTATTTCAATTGTTTGATATTTAACCAGTCAGCAGATGTTGGGCATTGTGGATAAACAATTTATTTTTCTCGATAGGGTACGAGCTCATCAAACACCATTTCACTAAAATATTGGAAACCTTACGGGTAGTTAATAGATGCCGGGGAAGGGTACCTTTCTAACATATCCTTCAATTAGTTGACACAATTATATAACAAGGGTCTACGATATGGGCACATGATGACAAACCTAGCGGAATGCATGAATTCTGTATTGAAGGGAACGTGTTATTTGTCGATAACCTTGGTTCTCAAGAAAACATATTTCTGTTTGGCTGAACTTTTTCCAAAGTATGTAGAAAAATAAGTTGGACAGAGGAAAGGCGAACATGTTTGGAGCGAAGACATATAGAAAGAAATTAGGAAGGCTACAGCACGGACAAACTATATGCATCTAGTTTGCCACTTGCACGAAGACCTATTGTTTCGGGCTACAGAGTTGGACACACTCGACCAAGGTATTACCAGGGGAGCATATCGTGTACACCTGAGATAATAGTTTTACGATTGTGGGATATTTGACCCATTTCATCTTCCATGCACTCATGCAATAGCAACATGTAGCAATATACATGTGACTATGGACAAAGTGTACAAACTGGAACACAGGTACAACGTGTGGATAACCATATTCCCACCAATCCCAGATGAAAGTATGCGGTCGCCGGTATTGAGCGCTCCAATCAAGTTGTTACCCAATAGACAATTGTGTCACAAAAAAAAAAAAGACTGACATTTACTCGAACATGAGACAACATGGATATTCGGGAGAAGAGAAACCAACTAAGGTTATGCGGGTGGTATAGAAACCTAGGGCATACAATGTCGTCATCTCCACACTGACGGGATAATATAAAGACAATACCACATTAATCGATTTATTAATTTTTTTTAATTGAAATCTATTTGTTGATTGTTTTCATTCATACTCAATTTTTTTTTATAATTTGTATACACATGTTTTTATTATACTATAGAAAACAATACAATAAACAATTTTGTTTCATTTTTCTGTGCAAACTTGATTTATTAATATGAAATGATAACACCAACCAATTTTGATGCAAAACAATATTTATTTGAAAACATTCCATATCCAATATTGATACAATCTTATCAACTATAACTTAGCTAAACAATTAATATTTACATGAAAAGTATAAAAAAGAAAAAAAATTCATTCAAATCCTTAATAAGAATGTGTGCCATATCTAAGGGTGAGCAAAATTCGATTCGATTCAAAAAAAATCGAAAAAAATTGAATTTCGAATTATTTGAATCGAGTTAATCGAATCAACTTAATTTTTTTTTTTTGAATTTGGAGTTCGAGTAGAGTTGAATTCTCGAATTCGAATAACTTTAATAATTTGAATAAACCGAATATAAACTATATTTTTTAATTTTTTAAAATTTTAGGCTTTTACTTAATTACTTAACCCAATTTCCCCAAGCCCAAATATTTTATTTTATCCCATTACCCCAAGCCCGTCTGCCCAACCCAAAGATTTATTTTCCCAAATCCCAATTCCTCCCCCAAATCAAACCCCTAGCCAATTCCATCTTCCAAACCCCAAATTATTTTTCTTATTCTCTATTACTCTCCATCTCGGCATTTCCACAAAAATCAAACCCTAAAATCTATTTTTCTCAAAAAAAACCCTAAAGAAACCCTTCTTCCTTCTTCTTCTTATTAATTATTAGTTCATTCAAACCTTCAAATCAAAATCCTTACCTCCAAATCGAGTTGTTGTTCCTTCTGACCGAAGCACTTTGTTCTCTTCCATTTTAAGCTCAATTTTTTGCATCTTTTAGGGTTTGACTTGAAACATTTTTGAATTATTGAATGATTTTCCCTCTATTTTCATCCCTGTTTAAATTCTTGAAACATTTTTGAATTATTGAATTATTTTTGCTCTATTTGCAATTGTTTCGCTTTCGCTCTATTGAATGATTTTTGCTTTATTTTTCTTCTCCACTTACCTATTTGCTCTTGTGGAGAAGGTTACAATTCATTTAGGGAAAAAGAAACTGAACTTGTGGGGATTTACCATTTGGAAAGGGAAAACAAAATCTTGAAGACTGTGTTTTCATTCAATGGTTTCTCATAATAAAAACCTAGACCCGTATGATTTTTTTTATCTGGGTTTACTTGATGAATCTAATGGAAAAAAAAACTATTGTAATGTGTTATTAAGTGTTATCTAAAGAAGTAAAAATACCCCACATCAATTTTTACAACTTGATTGAAGCTTTATTTCTTGAAACTCGTAGCACAGAAGCAGGGTTGATCCATAATATTATTGGGAGTGATTTTCTCGTTAGAGTTTTACAATATTTAAATTAAGAAATTATTAATTCATAAGGATATTACTATTTCCTAGGGGTTTATTAATTTGCAAGAAATTTTTTTAAAACTTATTTATTTAATTTTTGTTCCAGCTAATTTTCACTGGCTTTAAAGTGCTTGAGTCTACAACAACCCCAATCGATTTTACTAATTACCAAAAATAAAAATTGAACCAGTAACTGCCAATTAACCAAAAAATAGATGTTTATAAAATAATCTGAAAATGAAAAATCTATGTTCGGTAGATATAGATATTTAGTAAGAAACTGGGCTACCTAACTAGGGGTGACCTATTGATAGGGTTTACTTTTCTAAAAGTAACAAGACCCATTTTTAATTGAAATTTCCATCTTATTCTTCTTCTTTTTTTGTTTATTTTAGGCTATTGTACTATTATATTAATTAATTTTTAATTTAACTGATTTATTAAGTTTGATTTTAAGTCAATTATTGGTCATGGTTAATGATTGCAACAAATGTTTACTTATAGATGAGTGATTCAAAGCGAGATGATTCAACTCAAATTTCACAAAATTCTTCCCCAAGTAGAGATGATCAAACAACAACAAAGGAAAATGTTCGAAAAAAGATTACTCCAAGGGCAGCTTGTTGGAACCATTTCACCAAATTTGTGACTGAAGAGGAGGAGAAGAGAGCAAGGTGCAATGCATGTGATGTTACTTACACCATGGATCAACTTTGGATTCTACAAAAAATTTGAATAACCATTTGAAAACATGCCTAAAAATTCCTCGAGGTAATACTTCTAATCTAAAACTATCAGAATTAGTATTTGTGAAGGTTAGCCAAGAAACAACGGATTTATCAACTTGGGTGTAACACCCCAAACCCGGCCCATGAGGTATGACTAGATCTGGCATGTCACATGAAAAAAGCAATTTAAAGAACTTATGTTTCTTACTGAAGAGGCTATTGTTTAGGAAAACAAATTTGATTTAGAAATACTCGATAAAAATGCTACTAATCTTGAAAGGTTAATTGAAGAATCGATAATTAAACTAGTGATCTTTTAAAACTATGACTTTTGAAAATATTGTTGATAATTCGAAAGAGAATTTCCGAGTTAAAATGGCCACCACAAGTTCTGCCGTCCTGGTCCATTCTGCTCATCACAGAAACATATTCCTAGCACGGGTGAGTCGATGGACTCGATGTGTAACCAACACTAAACATAATAGAAATAGGCACACCATAAAAATCATATGCATATAACAATTTCAAGGTAATGATGCAAACCCAAACCCAAACCTATATGCCATCCGCTACACTCCACCCGTACCAACCTGTACACCGTGGGGACTACTAAGTCAACCCTCCTTCCGCTACACTCCATCGAAGGCAGTCGCTGCAGTCGACGTGCTCATCGCCCACTGATAATATTGTGGCATAGCCACCATGTAATGTAACCGAAGTTACCACTTAGTGAGACCGAAGTCATCACATTCACTTAGTGAGACCGAAGTCATCACATTCACTTAGTGAGACCGAAGTCATCACTTTCACTTATAACGTTGGTGAGACCGTAGTCAACACCTTCTTCCCCTTTCACATAAATCCCGAATGCCCCAAATTACAAATATCATGCATAACATATTTTTATTTCACTTTCACATCACTTTTCACTTGTATAACATTTATTTGAAATCCTAGTAGAAGTAGGAAAACGCACAATACTTTGTACCATAATATGGCACTTTAGCCACTTTCTTTCACTTTCACATTGACATATATAACATATTTAAACCATAAAACTATTAAGAATAGTGTGGAATACACACTGATTTGTTTAGCGATTCCTTGAGATTTGAAAGCAAGATCTAGTGTTTAGATCCTAATTCCTACATTTGGTTTATCAAATGTTTACTTTAGCATAAATTCTATTTTGAGCTATAAAATACAAATCCTAGTAGGATTTGTAAAGTGACTTACCTTTGATGCCGATTTGATGTTTATTCAAATCCGGAATCTTTGTTTTCCTTCACTTGATATTCTACCAACCTTGAAACTTCAACATAAATTAGTTTTCGGCTTTTAATAATTACGGATCTAATCTAGGTAATCACATAACTTTGGCGAATACCTTTAGGGCTTACCTTGTGGATTTTTTAAATCAAACTTCACCTCCTTTTTCCTTGAAATCGGCAACTTCCTAGATCTTTGAATAGATTAGTTTTTTTTGATCAATTTGATCTAATTGACTAAGATTTGGCCTTGGCGAATGTATAGACTTCGATTACCTCAAATCCGAAGTTGATCTCTACTTTAAATTCTCTAGAAATCACTTGTTAGATTTGATCTATTACTTAATCAAGGAGGGATCTCTTGCCGATTGTATAATGAGGTACTTACCTTGTTTTCGAATCCGGAAGATCCCTTATGCTATTCGGCTATGGCACTATTGTGGATCTCAAAGCTTTGGCTTTTGTGGTTGAATAGTAGAAGAAAAGAAAAAGAAAGAAAAGATGGAGAGAGTTTTGACAAGGGAATTTTACTAAAGAGAAGAGGAAAGATTATTGCTACTTTCACTTGGAGGTTTCGCAAGATGTGGAAGAGAATAGCTCCTTTCTTTTCTTTCTTTGGCGAATCTATTAGCCTTAGAGTCCCTAATTCGGCCAATTCTTCACTTGTAATAAGGTTTAGTTTTATCAATATGAAATTCTATCAAATCTCCTAATTGACCAAGAGTTTTTATTGAATAGAACTCCTCATCCTTGTGCCGTCCAACTCTCCACCTATGGAGACAAAATTTTATTTCTTTTATTTGTTTCCTAAATGACTCAACTCAGGCCCAAAAACCTCTTGTATTTGGGCCATTTCCTAGGGCCTTGGGTGGCATCTTCAGGCCACATTTCTAAGTCCGTTATTGGGTCAAAGTTCATGTTCTTTATACCTTTAGGGTCACTTGGCCCTAAGCTCCCCTTTGGGCTCTTAAATTTGACATTCCGGGGTCATTTTTAAGTTTCCTAAAATTTTCGCGCGGCTCTGTATTTTCCAAGTTTCCAAAATGTTTAGTTTCCTATTTTGGCTTGGTTTCCAAAATGTTTAGTTTCCTATTTTGGTTTAGTTTCCAAAATGGTTAGTTTCCTATTTTGGTTTGGTTTTCCAAAATGTTCATTTTCCTAATTCCATTAGGTTTCCAAAAATGTCTAAGTTTCCAAAATGTCTAAGTTTCCAAAAATGTCCATTTTCCATTTCCATTTCCATTTCCATTTCCATTTCCATTTTCATTTCCATTTCCATTTCCATTTCCATTTTCATGCATTTCTAGGTTTCCAAAAGTATCAAAAACTTATTCATTGTACTTGAAACTTGTCATTTCATACAATTAAACTGGAAATGCATAGGCCCTATTTAGGATGTTACAGTTCTACCCCCTTAAACAAAATTTCGTCCTCGAAATTTTCTAACTAAACAATTGAGGGTATTGTTGTCTCATTGCCTCTTTTGGCTCCCGAAGCTTCCTCCGATCCATGATTGCGCCTAATACTTTAACTAGAGGAACCGACTTCCTCCGTAGTACTTTCACGTCACGTTCCAGAATCTGAATTGGCTCTTCCTCGTAGGTTAAGTCTGGCCTTAGCTCCACTTCTTCAACCGGTACCACATGAGATGGATCCGATCGATAGCGACGTAACATGGACACATGAAATACGTCATGCATCTGCTGCAATTCTGGTGGCAACTCTAGTTGGTATGCCACTAGCCCAACTCGCTTCAGTACTTGATAAGGCCCTATAAATCTTGGGCTTAGCTTCCCTTTTCGGCCAAACCTCATTACCTTCTTCCAAGGTGAGACTTTCAAGAACACTTGATCTCCCACTTCAAACTCTATTTCCTTTCGCTTAAGGTCTGCGTATGACTTTTGCCTATCAGAGGCTTCCTTCAACCGTGCCCGAATTAACTCCACCTTCTCTTCGGTTTCTGCCACCAACTCTAGACCCAAAACTCGGCGTTCTCCTAACTCGGTCCAACAAGTGGGTGTTCTACACTTCCTTCCATATAATGCTTCGTACGGTGCCATTCGAATGCTGGCTTGATAGCTATTGTTGTAGGCGAATTCAGCTAAAGGCAAGTAGTCTTCCCAACTTCCTCGAAAGTCCATTACTGACCTCTCAACATATCTTCCAACACTTGTATAACTTCGTTCGGATCGCCCGTCGATTGTGGATGAAAAGTCAGTAGTGAAGTCTAGCTTAGTGCCTAAAGCTTGATGAAGTGCTTTCCAAAATCGAGATGTAAACCTTGGGTCTCTATCGGAGATGATCGACATTGGCACTCCATGTAATCTCACAATTTCCGCCACATACAACTTGGCCAACTTCAAGAGAATAATCCATTCAGCGGGGATAAAGTGTGCGGACTTGGTCAAACGGTCCACTATTACCCATCTTTGAGTCCTTCTTAGTAGGCGTGAGGGAAGCCCACTAACGAAGTCCATGGTAATTCTTTCCCACTTCCATTGGGAATTTCGATTGGTTGAAGCAATCTGATGGGACTTGGTGTTCAGCCTTAACTTGTCGACATGTCAAACATTTCCCACAAATTCGGTCACTTCTCGCTTTAGATCGGACCACCAAAATTGTTCCCTTAGATCTCTATACTGGTTTGATGCCTCGGGATGCATAGCACAAGGGCTACCATGCGCTTCCAGAAGAATCCTTTGTCTCAACTCCTTATTCTTGACATACGACTTTACCCTTGTAGCACAATACTCCTTCATTTTGACATCATAATCCTCTAATCCCCTTCTTTTGCTTCTTTGCAACTTAATCCTTAAGTCATCATCAGCAACTGTCCCTCCTTCACTTCTTTTTAGCCATGTGGGCACGACTTGCAACTCGCCAATAGGCTTCCATCATCATATAGACTTATATGAGCGAACAAGGCCGTAGATCCGATACAACCTTCCGTCTTAGGGCATCGGCTACTCGTTCACCTTGCGGATGATACTCATCGAGCGATCGTAGTCCTTTAGCAATTCCACCCACCTTCGTTGCCTCAAGTTCAACTCCTTTTGAGTTAATAAATACTTAAGGCTCTTGTGGTGCTGTAGATAATGACCTTTCTCCATAAAGGTAGTGCCTCCAAACCTTAAGGCGAAAACCACCATTGCTAATTCTAAGTCATGAGTTGGGTAGTTAAGCTCATGAGGCCTTAGTCTGCCAGACGCATAAGCAACCACTTTGCCATCTTGCATTAACACACTGACCCTAACCCGTGATGCGAAGCATCACGATTACCTACAAATTCCTTTCACGCCTCCATTTGAATTAACACTGGAGCCTCTGTCGACCTTCTTAAGCTTTTCAAAGCTCTCTTTCGCTTAGTAGTCCATTGAAGGTACTTCCTTCCTTAGTAACTTGGTTAAAGGCGGCTATTGACGAGAATCCTTCCACGAACCTTCGTAATAGCACGCCAAGCCTAAGCTCATGGATTTCAGCCACGGACCTAGGTGGTTTCCAATCCAACACTGCTTCAATCTTCCTAGGATCCACTCTTATTCCTTCTGCGGATACCACATGTCCTAAGAATGCCACCTCCCTAAGCCAAAATTCGCACTTGCTGAATTTGGCATAGAGCTTCTTTTCCCTTAACACTTCCAACACGACTCGGAGATGCTCATCATGCTCCTCCTCCGACTTTGAATACACCAAAATATCATCGATGAAGACAACGACGAATCTATCCAAGTAGGGTTGGAAAATCCGATTCATCATATCCATGAATGCGGCTGGAGCGTTTGTCAACCCAAACGGCATCACCACAACCTCGAAGTGACCATATCTTGTCCTAAAAGCGGTCTTATGGATATCAGCCTCCTTCACCTTCAACTGATGGTATCCCGACCGTAAATCGATCTTTGAAAACACTGCGGCTCCTTTCAGCTGATCGAACAAGTCCTCAATCCTTGGCAAGGATACTTGTTCTTAATGGTCACTTATTTAAACTGTCGGTAGGTCTATGCACATACGCATAGTTCCGTCCTTCTTCTTCACAAATAAGACCGGTGCTCCCCACGGAGACACACTGGGTCGGATGAATCCTCGATCCAATAACTCTTGGATTTGGGCCTTAAGCTCCACTAATTCCTTTGGCGCCATTCGGTATGGAGCAATTGACACAGGCGCTGTTCCTGGCAGTAAGTCTATTCCAAATTCAACTTCTCTATCTGGGGGTATTCCTGGTAATTCCTCTCGAAACACATCCTCAAAGTCCCTTCTTTATTCGACTACTTTGACACCCTCCTCATTTCCATCCAATGCACTTACAAAGGCTAAGAACGCCTCGTACCCTTTCGCACCATCCTTTCGCCTTAAGCAGAAACTACATTAGATAAATAGTTCCTCCTTTCTCCGATCATTATCACTACTTCATCTTCAGGGGTTCTTAGTTCCATACGTTTAGCCGCACAATCCAACACGGCGGTGTTCTACTAACCAATCCATTCCAAGTATAAGCTCAAACTCTCAGAAGGGTAACTCCATTAAGTCCGCTCGAAAGTTCACTCCCTGAATCTCTAGGGGTACATTCCGAAAGATCTTGTCTACCACTATAGTTTGGCCTAATGGGCTTACTACCGTCATCTCTTTATCAGAAAGTTCAGAGTCTAGGCCTAGTGTCTCAACTACACTACAGGCTACATAAGAATGGGTCGAGCCCACATCAATTAAAGCATAATAGGGTTTACCATGAATGAGGAACGTCTGGGTTATGACGTCCGGTGCATCTTCATCCTCCTTGGCGAACCGCATAAACCAAACCGGTTTGTCTTGCCTCGATGTTGGTGGCACCTCTGCCACGTCCTCTGCCACATTATTAATTAACTGTTATTTGCACCTCGACCACGTTGAGGTTCTTGTCCTCCCTACCTGGCTGATTAACATTACGTGTTCTTTGGCTATCGTCATCGATATCTTTGGACGGTCCTTGAGCATATGGTCCTTAGACCCACATTTAAGACATGCTCCTATCTTTTCCAACACTCACCGAGTGCTTCCTTCCTGATAATCACAAAACGATCGCCTCGGTATCAACTTGCGACCTTTGACCCTCGATTACGGGCCTTTTACGCACATTTCCGATGATCCATAACCTCTCTTGGGTCTATTCTGTCATAATTACGCCTAGTCGAGTCCTTGATTCCTTCACTACCTTAGCCTTTTCAACCAACGTGGAGAACTCCCTCTCGATGTGGAGCTATCGGCAACCTTAGGTCATCCCTTAATCCGTCCTCAAAGCGGACACGGCGTTTATTCGATCGCGACTACTCCTCGAGCATATCGACTTAACCTCGAAATTCAGCCTCATATGCCGCCTGCGATTTGTTCCCTAAACTAGTCCTAGAAAAGCTTTCCTCTGCTCATCAATATCTGAGAGTGCGACATACTTCTTACGGTATGCCTCCTTAGCATACTCCCACGTCGAGATCCTCTGCCTAGTGGCACCATCCTGAAACAGTTAGCCACCATTGGTATGCTTCATCACGTAATGGGGCTACCATTCCTTTCAACTTCTCCTCGGGGTCAGGTCAAGTTCATCCATAATCGCTCGATTGCTTCCATCCAATACTCGTGATCTGGGTGCCACACCGGACACTCCACGGAACACCTCGGCCCGATTGGCTCGGAGTCGCTCGAGTGCTGATTTTGAGCTCCAATTTCCACCGCGCCAGCCACCATTTCCAATACTGCAACATGGCTGCGACACACGGCCTCATCCCGTCCCGAGCCTGTTGCTCGACATTAACAGCTGGGGGTGGTGGTGGCGGTGGTAACTCATTGTCGAACCTTGACACGATCTAACGGGTTCGACATCGATATTCTTCCTCTCTCGCGACCTTGGCGACCACGTCCTCTAGAACTCATTTTCTAGCGTCGAGATCGATTAAGAAATTTTATGAATTAGTCTTTGTTCCACTTATTTATCGGCGAAGAAGTTTTATAGAAAGTGTTTTAAGAGTGGTTCTTTCGTATTCATACAAACACACAGTCTTATTCATTCATCCATCAAACAAGTATGAACTTTCGTTCATTCAGAGAAATGTTGTAGTTTTTGTTGTTGTTGTTGTTTTCCTCTACCCGAGGGTATTTTCGTAATTTTTGTCCTACAGGGGCATTTTCGTAATTTTTCAGAAGAAACACGTTCCTTGGTGTTTTTGTCAAAAATTATTTTTGAAAATTTTAAAGTCTAGGGTAATTTGGAAAAAGTTTTAAATCTGGGGTTATTTCGGTAGTTTTTAACCTCAGGGGTATTTTGGTAATTTTTCATAAATCAGGGTAAATTTGTAAAATTTAATAAATCAGTGGTATTTCAAAAGTGGGAAAACTCTGAGGGTTCTTTTCGAAAATTGTTCCTTCAAAATGGGAATGTTGCAAAAATTTTGAAAATCAGGGTCATTTTGGTAATTTTGTAAGTTAGGGGCAATTTTGTAGTTTTCCAAAATCAAGATATTTTTGATAGTTTGCAAGTTAGGGTTTTTGAATATTTATAAAATTATGAAATTTTGGTAAAAGCTGTTGAGCAGTTGAATCATTTTATAAACTAAGGGCATTTTGTAATTTTGTATGGGTCATAAATTTTTGGAGTAATTGTGTAAGAGATAGTTTTAAGTGAATTGAGGATAAGAGAAAGAAAGTGATTTAAGGATTTTAATATTAAGTGTTTTTAAAAAATGGCTAATTCCTTTGGGTTTTAGTTATTGAGTTTAGCCTATGGTGAGCCTTCTTGGTCGGGGTGAACCAAAGCTACGCACGAGGCGGGATTCGAGTGGAGGAGGTGAGTCACGCGGTTGCTTAAATACCAAGCTCCCACTGAAACCATTCCTGAACATGCGTCATGGGGTTGCCACACCGTTAAGTCCTCTAGGTTAGGGTGAGCCAGAAGCTCA